>LR994564.1:13961185-15197370 GCA_905187585.1 Cyaniris semiargus
ATACTGGACGTTACTAGGTGGTAGTTTGTCATTGTTTACTATACAGTTAACCTTACTCATAATGGCCAATAAGCTAGAAAGAGCTAACCTAACGATGTATTTGTTAGAAGGTGGAAGGGTGAAGATTTGGAGATGCATTATGCAATATGCTGTTTTTAATCGAGTTTTGTCGTTCTACGCAGTTTAGTTGGTACTAAGCTTCGGATGATTGTGTCTCCCATTGCTTCCTTGTTAAGGCTCTAGACTCTAACATTACGGGACCTTCGAGATTTTACATTTAGACGGTCATCAACAAATGTCAACGTTCTTTGAGATGCCAACTAAAATTAATTTACTTATAAGGGTGGATACATCAAATAATATCCATTACCTTAATCAATATTGTCTCTATTAGAATTTCCTGATGTTTATTCAATCACATACAATACAAGTCCATACATTTTAACTGGTTATATATTATGTAAAATACTTATATTATGTGTATATTTTTATTGCCGCAATGCCATTCTCGTAGGAACAAGTGTTTTATTTATAAATATGTGAATGTTCCTCTGTTCTGCGATGTTGTATAATATTATCAGTGTTGTCAGCTGTTCAATGAAACTGTTGAATAAGTATTGTATTTTTGGAGTTATGACTAATGACATAGTTGTTATTGCTTTAGGAATGAGGATCTAAATTATTTATAATTTAGATCATTATAGGCATCTTTAATTGATCTTATTTTATGCTTTTCTACATATAACAGATTATAAGTAAGTCCTCAAAGATCTACATTATGTTGTGATTATGTGTAGAAGATGAAAATACGTGAAAAGATGTTGTTCGTTATGAAATTAATAATTATCTGTATTACTTCATACGGACGCTATCTTAACGGTGCGCGAAATAGCATGCACTACAATAAATATATTCTATTTTCGGCTGATAAGATTGCTAGTTGCGCCTGTTTCACAACAACAACGCTGTGTAAAATTTGGCTGGACAATGCGATTCCGAGTACCTCGTCAATGGACTCCGCCGCCCCGCTCGTCCTGACACCGTTCCGAGCTTTATCTGCCAGACTGCCACCATGTGGAGGCTGCATAGTGCATGCGGGGGACGAGGGGAGCGCGGCCCGCCGCGCGGGCGGGGCGGAGTAAAGGGAGACACCTCTCGACTCTCGCCGCGCCGCTCATTCGCGCCGCACCCGTCGTCCGGTGCGCACGCCAGTCCGCCGCGACCGCTCCGAGCGCTCAAAACACTCGTGTAAAAATAAAGCCGCTGACAGACTGTCCCCGGGTTATATTTAAATGATACGGAGACTGTTACGAACCGATCTTCGATATTCGCCGACATGAGATTAAGTATGTGACACCCTTTTTAGAATGTGACGTGCTGTGGCTAGTTGTTTTTCTATGGTGATGTGTTTGTGTCATTACGGATTTCGATGTCGATTAATGCTTTCCTGTTTGCGGAATCGTAAGTAGATTGTAGGGCGGATCGCAAATAAATTACCGTAATGACATGAGTGCAACTGGTTATCATGCGCTCGATACGCGATCAAGATACGACAATGAATGTCGTGTGTCTGAAGTTCGTTTCGCATTCTACGTTTCTTCTTGTTCTGTTGATGATGAAAGGTCCTACCTAATCTTAACATGTTTGTTGAAAACACTTGTACAACTTTGATGTGTTTGTCTAATGCACACAAGTTATATGAAAATAGTACAGATAACGTCTGCTCGACAAAGATAGTGTTTAATCTAAATTTACTAGCGTCGCTGTTTACTTGTTTCTCGATAAATTATAATAAAGAAATTATTTCCTCGTAACTCTGTAGTATTATAATTTTTACCAAGTTTCAATTGTCTCCACAATGTATCAGTATTAAGGGCATGTGGTACTAGTGTTTACAATGTTTCGTAATTCAATAGTGTCGTCGGCATCAATCAGAACTGATGCTGCACCGACGTTGGTTTGTTAGTAACCTTACTCCGCGTCTCCGGTTACAATATCTGTATGTGTATCTGTGTGTTTATCTGCATCTATATGAGATACGATTGTTGTTACTACATCGATAAGTTTAGTCGCTTTTACTTGTTACTTTTCTAAGACTTCATCTGAATTTAATTCTTTAAGTTTTACGCAATAATTACAAATGGAATTCAGAAGCTATCTAAACTTGATTATGTATGTTCTCGAGTTATTAAGTCTCTATCGCGTAATTATTGTGCAGAGCTGTAATCAAAGTGACAGATGATGATGAATAGATTAGCCTAAATGTAGAGTAATAACAGTTATCGCTTAATAATGATTAATTATGTTGTACAGATAGTACATGTCCTTGTTGATTAGAACACGTTAAGTAATTGTTATTGGACATAATATACTGTATAGTAGGTACTTCGAGTCGTGATACTTGCTCTAAGTCTATTATCTTGACTGGCTGTAAATGAGTTTTCTCCCTATTTCAATGATCGTCAATCTCTTCAAATCAATTAAAATGGAACTTGCATCCTATCATTTATGAATTTCATAACAAAATTCAGCTTTCTATTAATTTAGGGACTGTTTCATATTTTGTTAGATTGTTACAAACCGCCACTCTCATTAAATGATCATTATTGGCAAAGCTATTTTTGCAATTGCTTTATCGAGGGTGAGGGCTGAGTTTTGAAAAACTCTAACCCCTCTTCATAATGTTTATTACCCCTCTTGTGGTTAGATTCTGTAATTATAGATAGTGCTGTTTACCCAACCCCTGAAAAAGAAAATTATGGATTTTGTGCTCTTACATTTTAGTAACTTTCATTTCATATTCGACGATAAGGACATTTTGATATCATGATTCAGAATCGAAATTGTAGAGATTTCTAATATAAGTCACTATCTTTACCACTGAAATTCACATAATAGAATGTTAGTCTTATTCCATTTAGAAATTACTTAGAATAACACCAGTTGTAACTGTTTTTTTGTTAATTATACAATTAATACATAATATTATAATTTATTAAATTACCAGAAAACTTCTTTAAATACGAACAAGATGGTCGGATAAATCACAAAATGAGTTTCTTTTGTAAATTTAGAAAAAAACTAAAGCTTTTACACGTGTATAATTCCACGTGCTACCTATTAAACGTGAAGTTACAGAATTTTAAATAGCAGAAACTCTACCTGCCATTGTTGAATCTCATATTGCGTACCCGAGCACGGCTCGAAGGACCATTTTTTTACCTGACACCGAACCTTTTTTTGCAACACAGCTGGGCAATGTTATTTTTACTAGAGAGTTTTATTGCACCGGCTACGGAGATAATCCCCGTCTAGCCGGATTATACGACTGGCTTAAGGGGGCGACTAACCCAAAATTGACAATTTTATAATTCATTTTTATACTTGAAAATAAGCCCTGAATTGTTTCATTTTCTAAACATAGAACTTCATTATATTTCCAAGAATTTGATCTGAGCGAAAACACGATATCTTAAAATTTTCTCGATTGAAAAAAGTCCCAAAAGTGCATCTAATTTAAACTAAGTGCATTAAACTAAGTTAATATTTTAACACATTGTATAAAATTCTATCATTGAGACACAGACCTGGCGGATTTTTAAAATGTTGTATATTTATCGAGTTATTAAGAAAAAACTAACTTGACGATGATTCCGCGTCGCCCTTTTTCACCTGGCATATGAAAGACGGGCGTGAGTGTGAAGAGGGAAGGACGATGTTAGATTTTTTGCGTTAGTCGCCCTCTTAAGAAGTTAGGCTCCAGGCTTTGAAGCGTCTATTACAATGTTTACTGAAGGCTAAGATTCTAGTGACGTTAGAATTAGTGGGATTGTAGTTCGTCTTTAGAAAATTCTTAACAGGTATTTTTAATGTAGCTATGATTAAGACGCTCCCCCTACGGAGATGCCGTAATTTACCGTTTTTAGAGCCTTATTAACTCATAATTTGAAAGCTCCAAATTATAATAAAAATACAGCAATAATGTTCAGTATATGAACGTTCCTTTCATAGTTATTGAAGCATGTTTATTGTGGCAATATGTGGAGACCAAATAGCACTACAATTCTGCATTGCACTATTGAAATTTCTAAACGTGTCGGAAAATATATTCTTACATATATACCACTTCGGCCTGAAGGAAAAAACACTCTTGCCTAGTCGGAAGGTCTTCCTTTGTGGCCTCCACCATATATACCCACATTGGTTACCCTCGACAAAAATACTCCTACTTCATCAAAATTAATAATTATGTCTCGATCGCATATAAAATGTGAAAATTATTACGTTTTCTTCTGCCTAAACGAGAAAAGCAACTGCTTCAAAGACTTTTACAAAGCTAAAGTCTGTACTTGTTATGCATACGAAGCCATTAATGGCTTCTAAAATTATTTTCTAAAATAAGGTACTTACAATTTTTTTTCTCCTAATAATTTTCTTAATTACCCCTTATAAAGCAATATTCACCAGTCAAATATTTTTTTTCTTCATTCTATCATAATTCATGCAATAGAGGGTTAAAATCAATTAGGTACAAAGTACTTAATGAAACTCATGATAAATCATACCCTGCCCTAAATGATGTTTTGCAACGTTGTAATGACGTTGTAATGAACGGAAATGCGACAGCGATTACGTCGTCATTGAATACAATAATCACTGAAGCTATTAATTGTGCATTATTATACACCGCGATTTCGTCAACACGTACATCATTCCATTTGATCTATGCTAGTTTTGAGGACTATGAGTGTTTTAATTTTAGTGGTATCTAATAATTTGATATTGACGTTTATCTTGTTTGGACGCCACCTGCGTGGATACGCTAGCGGCGTCGCACGTGACGGCCACAACGAGAGGCGGGAGCTGCGGCGGCACAAGCAGAAACAAACAAAATAAGAAAATATGAAGCACTGGGGAATGATTACATTTTCGTACCTTTCGGCGTTGAAACCCTGGGTCCGTGGGGCCCTGGTGCCAAGCTACTGTTCAAAGAGTTATCCCAAAGACTGGTTGAGAAAACCAACGATCCCAGAGCTGGCGCTTACCTCGGCCAACGTATCAGTCTTGCGATACAGCGAGGTAATGCTGCCAGCCTCTTGGGTACATTGCCCGCAGCCTCCGACTTAGATTTAGTTTTTTATATATAGTCTTGCTTCTTTTTTTATATTTTAGTAATATTTATAGTAATTATTACAACAACTTTATAATTTTGTACAATATTATATAACTAATTAGCTGTAACGATATTCTATTTATAATAATTATTTATTAAGTTTTTGCGATATTTGATATTTGGATCATTTAGTGGTATCCAATTACAATTTGATATTTAGATAAAGTTAAATCAATCAAGGATCAAGTTTTTGACCGACTTCCAAAAAGGAGTAGGTAATACGTTCGGCTGTATGTATCTTTTTTAATTAAATATTACTAGATGACGTCCGCAACTCCATTGCGTCAAAATTCGTTTATCGCGCGAGAACCGTACACTTTTCTGGGATAAAAAATATTTGGTGTCCTTTCCCGGGACTCAAAGTATCCCGATACCAAATTTCAGCAAAATCGGTTCAATGGTTTGGGCGTGAAGAGGTAACAGACAGACACACTTTCGCATTTATAATATTAGTATGGAAGTATGGATGTAGACTTTACTAGCTTTGCTAGTTTAACTTAATCCTATTCTATGAATTAAAAAAAAAGAAATGAAGATTATATTTAATCCATACTAATATTATAAATGCGAAAGTGTGTCTGTCTGTCTGTTACCTCTTCACACCCAAACCGCTGAACCGATCTTGCTGAAATATGGCATGGAGATAATTTGAGTTCCGGAAAAGGATATAGGATATTTTTATCCCGGAAAAATGTACGGTTCTCGCGCGTAAACGACTTTTGGCGCAACGGAGTTGCAGGCATCATCTAGTTGTACTACCATGCCTGTCTAGATAAAACACGATTCTGATGTAGATTAAAGCGTTTCATAGAAAACGACTAAGAAAAGTATATTGAAATGACTATTCATTAGAAACCGTGGCTTTTTCCTCTTATGTTCTAGCTAAGTAATAAGTTATTCATAATTGTTACCCTCTCACTGTTATTACTGTAGCCGTAATAAACAGGATAAGTCAAAAAATTGCGTCATTGGTCCTCTTATGATTCTGATTCTAGGTAGTAAAAGTGTGAAGATAACATCTAGGAAAGAAAGAAGCTTTTTGTCTAAAGTCTACCTAAGTCTACCTTAGCTTAGAGACTAGAGTAGAAATAAGAGTAAATATTGACATTCTTTAGGGACAATTTAGATCTCCCTAGTCGTTACTTTTCTTTTCTTAAATGGGTACTTTGGGGCGTAGCTAGGTAAGTAATAATTTTTTTCATTTCTTTTGTTTCTCCTTTTTTACCAATGGCTATTAATATTTGTTAGGTAAAGCTATTAGGTGGTTTGAAATTTGAATTATCGCCTTCAAATTCCCCATCGATTGTTATGGTGTATATTCATAGTGAAGTCTCTACCACTTGTTGCACCACCAGTTAGTTAGTGTTTCTCCGTGAGTGGTGAGTCAGAGCGCATCTGGTGGTCGTTTCCGTATCCGTAGCGAGCGGCCAACGTGTCGCGTCGCCACTATTGTATGCTCTACTAATGTATGCTCAATACTACTAAGTTGTGTCATAAAATAGAGGGGAATTTGCAATTGTATTACCATAACTTATGATAAGTTTTTAAGCGACTACCAAATAGGAGAAGGTTATATTTTCGGCTGCCTGTACGATATTTTTTGTTATCATAAATTCCACTCACGCATAGCTCGTACTAGCGCACAGAATTGCCACAGTTATGGTATTTAAAAGTATGTAATATGCTTATTGCTTGAGTGTCATAGTTTTAAAATCTTTGCTGTTATGTGCCTGTGTAAGTAAATGTGCACAATAAAGCATATTTATTTAATTAATTTCGAAGAAATATTGTCACCCAACTTTGAGTGCAAAAAGAGGAGGTTTCTTTTAGCATATTATCTATCATTATTCATTGTCAATCCCGCAAAGGGAGCTTCTACATTGTATTAAACCCTTTTTTCTTTATTTCCAGGTCGGGGGATAGTGTGCGAGTGCTCGGGCGCCGCTGCGTGTCCCGACGGCTCCGCTAACGGCACGTGCACGACGCAGCCCGGCGGCTACTGCTATGCCGTCGTCGAGGAGGTGGTGGACGACGCTGGGCTGCTACTCCTGGAGCGCAGCGCCGGCTGCCTGCCGCCTGATGAGGCGGGGTTGATGCAGGTGAGGACTGTTATATTGTATTACTAAGGTTAAGGTGAGACAGCACTAGGGGAAGCTACGCTGCAGCGGAGCAACAACGAGACGTTTCCTATCACTAACGTTTTGTGATGCGTGGCATTTAGGCTGTGTTTCTTCCGAAGCTGCATTGCGAGAAAATGGTTTTTATGATCCAATAGAGTCGCTGCGTTTGGCGAGAACAGGAAAATAAAGCGATTTTATTGGTTCTCAAAAACAGCTTAACTCATGTAAGATGTGAAACACTAGCCCAAATATATAAACGCGCTACTTTTTACGCTTAAGACGTTAATTGTTTTTTCCACGATTCGCTATTAAATATTTTGTTTTAAATGGTCATAATATAACAACAAGAAAGTTTTAGTTTCTAGGCTGCACATTCAGGTTTGAATAGAACGTGTTTATTTTATATAATTACGGTTAACTATTTCACTTTTCAGCATTTTTACAAATGAAAAAATCTAGCGGCATTAAAAACTTTCGTGAAATATGGCCCCAATTAAGAGAGAGGCTACTTAATATATTAATTACGCAAATCGAGATATTAATCGCCGGAACGGAACATGATTATACACAAAACGCTATTTTGTCGACGAGCCGTAGATAAATCATTACAAGATGTTTTTTATTAATTATTAGTGTCCCAAAGAAATACTTCGTTAATTGCAATTATATGTATAGACTCAGACCATGAATTAAACATTTGTATATCATTAAAGTTTATACTTTATACATATTTGTTCTTGTAATTCATTAGAACAGAAAGCTAAAATCTAGTTATTATAATATCGTTCATAATATACAGTTCCTTACTACGCTCCAGAAAGTAGTGCAGAGAACAGACGGTAGACGGGTAGAATAAAATATAAACCTAACTATATACAAGTTTTAAAAATACGCCAAATTCTTCTGTATTGTTAAACTAACGTCAGATAATTATAGAGTTAACAGGCGTCTTTATCTTTTGCGAATGTACACGCAAGTGCACAGACACTCAAAAAGGAAATCAACGAAACATTCAACGAACGACAACTACAGCGACAACGTTATCCGTTTCAGTGCAAGGGGTCGCAGTCCCCGCACCAGCATCCCAAGACGATCCAGTGCTGCGAGCGCGACCTGTGCAACCGGCGGCTCAGCCCCGCGCTGCCGGAGCCCCCGCCCGTCGGACCGGACGGGGGGGGCGCCCGCCCCCCGCCCGCCGCCCCCGCCGTGCTCGTCGCCGCCGCCCTGTGCATCGCCCTGGCCGCCGCCCTCGCTGCCGTCTACCTGCTGCTGCGCCGCCGCCGCCGCGGGCCCAAGCGCCCGCCCTCGCCGCCCGCCCCCGCCCCGCTCCCCGCCGACGTCAGCTCCGGCTCCGGCTCCGGCCTGCCGCTGCTCGTGCAGCGCACCGTCGCCAAGCAGATCCAGATGGTGGAGAGCGTCGGGCGCGGGCGGTACGGCGAGGTGTGGCTGGCGCGCTGGCGCGGGCAGCGCGTCGCCGTCAAGGTGTTCTTCACGACGGAGGAGGCGTCCTGGTTCCGCGAGACCGAGATCTACCAGACCGTGCTGCTGCGCCACGACAACGTGCTCGGCTTCGTCGCCGCCGACATCCGCGGCACCGGCTCCTGGACGCAGATGCTGCTCATCACCGACTACCACGAGCGCGGCTCGCTGCACGACTACCTGCAGGCGGTGGTGCTGGACGCGCGCGGCCTGGCGCTGCTCGCGCACAGCGCCGCCGCCGGCCTCGCGCACCTGCACATGGACATCCTCGGCACCGAGGGCAAGCCCGCCATCGCGCACCGCGACATCAAGAGCAAGAACATCCTGGTGAAGCGCGACGGCACCTGCGCCATCGCTGACTTCGGGCTGGCGGTGCGTTACGTGGCCGAGCGCGACGAGGTGGACGTGGCGCCCAACACGCGCGTCGGTACGCGCCGCTACATGGCGCCCGAGGTGCTCGACCACCGCCTCGACGGCGCCGACTTCGAGGCCTTCAAGATGGCCGACGTGTACGCGCTCGGCCTCGTCTTCTGGGAGATGTGCCGGCGCTGCGCCAGCGGGAGCCCTGTCGCGCGGGCGGAGCCCTACGCGCTGCCTTACCACGAGCACGTGCCGCCGGACCCCAGCTTCGAGGACATGCACGAGGTGGTGGTGGCGCGCGGCGTGCGGCCACCCATCCCGGCGCGCTGGACGGCGAGCGAGCCGCTGGCGACGCTGGCTGGCGTGATGGCGGAGTGCTGGCACCACAGCCCGCCAGTGCGGCTCACGGCGCTGCGCGTCAAGAAGACGCTGGCGCGTTTCGCCCCAGACGGCGGCGTCAAGCTGGTGTGAACGCCGGCCTCCGCCCCTGTACATAGTTAGCTAGGCTAGGCGATGTTCCTGCGGGGGCCGTCGCGGACTAATCTCAGTATTGCTAAGTCGCCCGGTGCCGGCGCCGGCCCCGCCCGAATCTCCCCACGTGTTCGCGTGTAACGTAGCTTTTATTTTATACGAAGTGTCTTCCGTTCCGTTAAGTTTCGATGGCGGCTCGGCCGTCCTGTGATATGTCTGACAATAAATTTATAAAGAGTGGATTGTACTTAAAGATTCAAGACTCGGGAAAGTATTAGATGTTTCCGTGAGATGCCTTCGATTAGTATTAGTGTCGAGATCGTCCCGCCCGCTGCCGAATGCTGCTTTTATATTTGATGTTCTTTTGAAAGAGTTATATGTGCGTGTCGTTGTAAAGATGGTGTTTGCATACATTTTACATTTAATGTAATAATGTCGAGTTTGTGACATTTATTTTGTTGCGGTGTGTGTTGAGTATGGCAGCATTCGGCAGCGGTCGAGAGCTAGCATTTATCGCACTCGTGTGCATGTACAGTGTTGTGTATATATAGCGGTCAAGTAGATACATAAACATGCTAATTAAGTTATCAATAAAATATAATGGACATGTGATTTGGTATTTTATTTTCAACCTCATGTGCAAATGATTAACTTAGGTTGTTTTTTTTATGAAATAAGGGGGCAAACGAGCAAACGGGTCACCTGATGGAAAGCAACTTCCGTCGCCCATGGACACTCGCAGCATCAGAAGAGCTGCAGGTGCGTTGCCGGCCTTTTAAGAGGGAATAGGGGAGGGTAGGGATGGGAAGAGAAGGGAATAGGGGAGGGAAAGGAAGGGAATATGGTAGGGGATTGGGCCTCCGGTAAACTCACTCACTCGGCGAAACACAGCGCAAGCGCTGTTTCACGCCGGTTTTCTGTGAGAACGTGGTATTTCTCCGGTTGAGCCGGCCCATTCGTGCCGAAGCATGGCTCTCCCACGTATAAACCTATTCTAATAAACGTGTGTAACCTATTCTAATAAAATTTAGTTTATGTTATGATCATCATTGATAATGATTAGGAAAAATAAGATACTACTAGTAACAACTCGCTAAAAGTAGCAAAACAACATTTAACCGATTCATTGCGGTGCACATTTTCGAAAACTTTTAGTAGTGACTAGTGGCGGCATACAATTTTATTGTGTGAGTTGTGACACGTTAGCAGTGTCATACGCCATAGCTGTTGTATATGTATATGTCTCGCCATAGATGTTGCAAACCTTTTGTAGGTTTCAAAGTTAGAAAAATGTCCGCCCCTACTTTTTTCAATTCACAGACTATTTAGAAACGAAGCCTATAGGATTGTTTTACGTGGAAAATTAAGATGGTTTTGTTCAGAGTAGAACCTTCTAACGTGTAATTTGAGGGAGATACAATTGTTTTATAAAATACTAGATGACGCCCGCAACTTTGTTGCGCCAAAACTCGTTTATCGCGTGGGAACCGTACATTTTTCCGGGACAAAATACATTTTGTCTTTTATATACTTTGAGTCCTGGGAAAGAACATAGGATACTTCCTATGTCCTTTCCCGGGACTCAATGTATCTCCATGGCAAATTTCAGCAAAATCGGTTCAGTGGTTTTGGTGTTAAGAGGTAACAGACAGACATGAGACAGACGGACAGACATAGACAGACAGACAGACTTTCGCATTTATAATATTAGTATGGATGGCACGGCTCTCGTGTCATACGCCACACGTTAAAAAATACATATACATATATGACACGGCTGCCGTATCATCCGCAATGAATGTAGCTTAAAAAAGGCGGCTTGTAGATATACAGACGGAGCATGATATGCCACCTTCCGCCGCTAGATGGCGCGTTGCTGCAAGCCCTGTTATCTCAGGTATTAAATTTTCAGTCTATACCAGTGGTCCCCAACCTTTTTTTCAAACGGGCCACAAATATGTTTTGGTCTTGGTGTCGAGGGCCGCAACAAAAATTTTTTAGGGTTAAAAAATAACGTTCTTCAAAATTAATGATTTAAAAGTGGAACAAATTTCACTTTCACGACGACTTCATTATTTTGTCGGTGGGCGTGAATTTCAAAATGGTTTAACATCACGCGGGCCACAGATTAAGTCCAGGCGGGCCGCGGGTTGGGGGTAGCTGGTCTATACACTATACAGACACTTGTTATGTTTACATGGTATGATTTTGTGTGGAACCATTCTCGCATTCAGTGCCACAGACTCTCCCGGAGAGTCCACGTAAATTTTATTCCAGCGCCGCCGTACTCGCCCGGCGAGTTCAATGTTCGCCTAGCGAGTCCGGCGTAAAATTTAGGCGGCCTCCGAGAAAACATCGTAAAAATCGTAGTGGTAGGTAATGAAAGTGTTAAAGATACTTTACAAGGCGGCGATGTTACTTTCAGTCAACGCGCGCGAAGTAAAAGAAAATGCCGAAACTTTATGCAGCAGCCAGCGGCACATGGCTAGCAAATACTAAAGTAATATTCCAGAATGTGACACCAGCTGGCAGCACCTTTGCACACGTGCACATTCCCTATAGCATATAACGTAGTAATAAAGACTTTACAAGTGGTGTAATAAAAAACGATGTACTTAAAAGTTATTTATTTACATTTGCAATTCATTACAAACTTCAGTCATACAAAACTAACACAACCGGCTACTCGCAACACGGCAGTCAGTTCAAGGCACCGTCTGGAGACGGATGTCCAAAGGTCCACATGATGTCCAATCAACCTACACAGCACACAGTCAGCACTATGTGATGTCACATAAAGCTAACAGACCACACCCTCTAATATGCTACCTTAAAAACTTCGAAGTATATCAGAATGCCAACTCTTAACTAAAATATGCAATTTGCAGTATGAGTGTCACTATATTTTGACCTAAAATTAAATTAATTATACAGAAAAGGACTTGTATTCCTTACACAAGGAAAGTAATTTTAAGTACAAAGCAATTGCAAAAATTTACTTGTCTTACTGCAACATTTTTAGGTATGAGAATTGGCCATCTGAATAAGACATTCTCTTGTATTTTATGGACCTGTTTTTTAAAAATCTTAAGACTAGTTTTACTAATATGGAGCATATCTTCTTGGCGGCGAAGACCCACGCATTCCAGGCCTGAAATAGAAGAAAAGAAAGTGTAAACATAAATAGCTATTAATTTTAGAATAAGAATTTTTATAGCACAAATATAGTTGAATGCAATAAGATGCAATGAAATAAAATACAATGGTAAATAGCACAAATATTTTGTTATATTAAATCTCAACTCTAACCTTTTATCTGTCACGAACTGTCAAACCATTTTCGAAAATTTTTCAATTTCCAATTACTCTCATTAAACTGATTAAATTATCTAAAGAAATTACCATGAAAGCTATATATAATTTTTATATAATTAGAATTTTTAATAAATAAGCTATTAGTTGCAAATACACGTTTTATACGTGGGAGAGCCATGCTTCGGCACGAATGGGCCGGCTCGACCGGAGAAATACCACGTTCTCACAGAAAACTGGCGTGAAACAGCGCTTGCGCTGTGTTTCGCCGAGTGAGTGAGTTTACCGGAGGCCCAATCCCCTACCCTATTCCCTTCCCTACCCTCCCCTATTCCCTTCCCTTCCCTTCCCATCCCTACCCTCCCCTATTACCCTATTCCCTCTTAAAAGGCCGGCAACGCACTTGCAGCTCTTCTGATGCTGCGAGTGTCCATGGGCGACGGAAGTTGCTTTCCATCAGGTGACCCGTTTGCTCGTTTGCCCCCTTATTACATAAAAAAAAAAAAAAACAGTTTTATATTTGAAACAAAATACTAAATTGGTGGTCTGCAAAGTAGAAAAGTAGAAGAACTTTTGAATAGTTTTAGAGTAAGACGCCCATTTTGGGCGCTTGACAGAGGAGAGGCTAACTGAACATAATGCAATATCAAGAAAATATAATATTATGTCAAATGTAAAATTACCTTCTGTCATCAAAAGTGTCTCTACTAAAGTCCTCGTACATTCTGTAATGAGAAATAATAAAATTTTATTAAAATTTGTAGTAGCATTTTACATGGTAAGTAAACTATTTTTTTTTTATTGAAATTCCTGAAATACAACAATTGCAATGAATTTTAACTGAAATTATTTTCATATGAATTATTCAGTCTAAAATTTTTAGAACATTCATTGTACACATAGTGACATGTTGGACAGAGCGGAGGCTCACCCTCTCGCCATCTGTGGGCCTCGTGGGGGACTTCTCCTGCTGTACATGGAGTCATACGAAGACCTCATGGAGCCCATGCTGCTCCTCATGGGCGGCAGGTTCGGCATCGGCGGCATCGGCTCCCGGCGCAGCGGCGGCGACACGAAGTCCCCACGCGCGCGCGTCGCGCCCATGTCTAGCCCCCGGGTGGCGCCCACCGGGTACCGCCGCTCGAACAGGTCCCGCGGCGAGTCGAACCGCGCCCGGTCATAGTAAGCGTCGTAGGGATCCTATTCGGAAGAACATACGTTAGTACGACGGTCGAGCAGAAAATAATATCATACGAGTGAAGTGTGCGGTGTGTGTGTACGGTGTGACCGAATCCGTGGCGCGACAATGGCCGAGGACGGAACCGCGGAGGAGTCCACGCTCGGTATGCGAGATACGGAACCGGCCGTCCGAGTTGTATGTGAGGAAAGCGCGTACCCCGAATCCTCCCATCATGCGATCGCGTAGGAAGGGCGGCGGCGGCGGCGGGGGGTAGGGGTCGCGGCCAAACGCCCGATCGCGGAAACCGTTGCGGTCGGGGCCCATGGCCTTGGGGCACTCCTTGGACCAGTGGCCCCCGCGGCCGCAGCGGTAGCACTGCTCGGGGTCGCCCATGCCGGGCCGCTGGCGCACGCGGCTCGTGGACAGCTGCACCTTCATCGGCTGACCGTCCACCATCATACCGTTCAGCTCTTTAATAGCCTCGTTCACGTCGCCCGTCGCGTCCAAATGCACGAAGCCGTAGTTACGAACGATATCGCACTCCACGACCGTCCCGAACTTGTTAAACAGCTCACGAACCTCGGGCGCGCGCGTCTTGTCCGTAAGGTTACCGACAAATATTTTCGTAGTCGGCGTCGACGGTGCCTTTCTACTCTTGGCCGCTTCTATTTTGATAGCTTGACCATGAACGACCTCTCCGTTGAGGTTCTGAATGGCTTCGCGGCCGACTTGCTCGTTTTCCATGTGCACGAAACCGTAATTTCTGACGATATCGCATTCTACGACGGTACCGAACTTTTCGAACAGCGGTCTTAGGTCGGCGTCGGTGGTTCTATCGGAAAGGTTCCCGACGAAGATTTTGAAAGTACCGGCGCCCGGCATTTTAGTTTCTGAAACGCATACATAAGTTGACGAAATGAGTCAGCAGCGTTCACGGATATAATGGAATCCTAATACCGATGTGAATACTATATGATAAAACTTATGCATAGTAAAACTTACCGGGTTCAATGGTGGCGACACTAATTTTAACACTTAAAAACAAGAAAAGTAGGCAAAAGCCACGTTAACTTAACACCGAAATCACAAAAATTATAACCACTACAAAATGGCGTCTTCTCACAGACGAGGAGCTTGTAAAAAAGGCATAGACATTTTTTTTTTGTTAATTCGTCCCGGTCGGGACAGGCAAAGGCATAGACATTTTTTTTTGTTAATTCGTCCCGGTCGAAAGGCATAGACAATTAAAAAGAAATATGCCAAGTGAGCATAGTCACAGAATAAAAAATAATAAGCATAGACAAAATAACGGATGTGTGAGTGAATGAAATCTACATAAGTATAATTATAGTAAGGATATATTACAGTATAATTCGTTTATACTTTACACATCCCAGAGAATATTTACAATATCATTATGATGACAGTAAATGTTTTAGTGGCTTCTAAAAATACTTACAGCTAAAAACTTTTGCACTGGTTTCCATCGAGTTATATTATTGAGACGCAGACCTACTGCGTTTCAAGTCTTAACTCTTTCAACTGCCTCAACTCTCAAGTCTCAACTCCCAAGTCAAACCCGTTTACATCAGGTCTTCATAACGTTACCGATTACTAGAAAAATAACGTTACGTACCGTTATTTTCATAATGTTATGGTACTGACATAAAGTTAATATACCTACCGGAATAGAGAAACAATCGCGAGCTGTCAAACGACACCAAAATTGATTTACATCTGTGTATACAATTATGTTTACGTGTGCGTGTTAGTGATGTACCTACATACATCTTGTAATTCGACAAAATATCGATCATGGAATAATAATTATAGTAAGATAGTAAAAATAATAAAATGGGATAAAATAAAACTGCATAGATATTATATAATAAAATTGTAATTTTGGAGTAAAATATGACTTTTATCATTAAAAAATTTTGTAGTAAAAAAATCGTTTATAAAATCATTGGGCCAGGCGACAACACTGCGTTGCGACGTCGCATTGCGAAAAACTACATTGCTTTTCTAAGGTTGTTTTTGCGATGCGACGCCGCAACGCAGTGTTGTTGCCTGTGACGGTGTGGTTGACTCGGAGGTCGTGGGTTCGATTCCCGCGTTGGAAACATGTTATTTCCAAGTTTGGTTAGGACAATGCAGGCTGATCACCTGATTGTTGTTATAACTTTATTTTTTGTACGTTTATTTTATGCCCTTAGATTTCGAATAAGTAGCTGCTTCTTTTTTAATTTATCCTGTAACTTAGTGCATTTAGATATATTAAGCTTCTTTTCTCTTGATATCAATTCTAGTTGAAAGGAGGACGATGGTGAAGACAGTTGTGGCAGCGTTGGTGAGGACGTAGAATGCGATGACGACGTTATACACTATACATGTGGCTAACTCTGGTGGTACAATGTCTCTGTAAACGTAGGATGACACAGTGCGCCTAGGCTTTATCTTGATCTATAACAAAAAAATGGCTATTACTGTTACTTATTACTTTCTTTTTTTAACATAATATATCATACTTTTTTTAATTTAAATCAATATGCGGAGACATAAAAACTAAACTAAAAAAAACTTTGCTAAAATTTTAAAAGATTTTTGTTTTGTAAAACCATAACTATGATTCATGGCATAGTACGATACAAGGCAAACAAATCGGTTCGTTTATTAATACAAATATTTATGAGGTGTGGAAGAATATTTAGCTTATTTACTGACCATGCCCTTCACCGAGCTCATATTCTATTGAATGAATGATCTGATACCTGATTTAACTCATCAAGCCCCATACGATCACCGGTGATTGCGAAAACAATAGAATACAATAACATTTCCAAGAATCCGCGATTGAAGGGTTAATGAATATGATATTTATTATTACCGGAACAAAATTGGTTGGTATTGCATTTTTGATCAATATCCGCTTCGTTCCTTGCATCCGGAGATATTTTTCTTCAAAATGCTTGCTGCATAATGCATATGCATTATTTTTTTTTCGGAGTCCAATTTGGATGGTTAATTACTTTAAGCCATGAATTTCTGGTATCCGGGTCAGCAGGAAATCTGAACAATCGGCCAAGTGTGAGTCGGACTCGCGCATGAAGGGTGACTGGTTTCAACCGAGCATTTTCTAAAACCCGGCTGGATTTGATTTGACATAACATAACATGACACGACACGACACGACATGTCATGACACGATACAACATGATACGACATGACAGGTTACGTCACGTCACATCACGACACGACACAACTTGACTAGACCCTATTACTTTTCAATTCACTTTCAATGAGCCCTTTTATTTGATGTCCATATTGCAGAAGTGCTTTAAAAATAACTATTCCCCTATCTTGGATGAGCAGCCATATTGGATGTAGAATGACATTACATCTGTGGAAATTTCAGAAGTCTATTATTATAGCGGTTCTTGAGATACAGCCTGGAGACAGACAGACGGACGGACAAACGGACGGACAAACGGACGGACGGACGGACGGACAGATGGACAGACAACGAAGTCTTAGTAGTAGGGTCCCGTTTTTACCTTTTGGGTGCGGAACCGTAAAAACGATAAATTATATATGAATTATGATAGTATATTAATATAAACTAATAATAAACTAAGGATAAATAATGTTATCATGTCAACATTCCTAAATAATTAGTATAACTAAAAAAATATATTCATATCGATACTACTTATCGATAACCTGATGCAGCCCTAGTGTAAAATAGATGAAAATTGTTTACACAAAATATCCTTAAATTGTGCACCATGGTCAAGTTATGTTTTCCATATAAATAAACATATATAGAAGCGAATTATCAAAATCAATACCAATAACTCGTAGGGAATTGGCAAAAATAAACTTAAAATTAGGTCCTGTCGATGTAGAATAATTCACCTGCGAATTGAATATTTGTCCAGGTTTTTTCGTTGTGTTGTACCATAATTAATCACTGAACAAGTAACCATGTTTCTAGAACAGTATTTCTCAAAATTATTCACTATTTTACTTAAAAATTACAATTTTTCTGAGAGCTCAAATTGACAACGTGCCGTCAAACAGATGAAAAAACAGTTCGTACACCTCAAATCACGCGTCTCTCTTTACCACGCAGTGTTACTGATAGTGACATCTCACTTGCTCAGGCCTTTGTTTCTCTATTCCGCTAGGTATATTAACTTTATGGGTACTGATAAGTATTATCATTATTTTCTGGTATGCGACGTTGCCAGTTCGACGCGACACATTTCGTTAATGTTCATACAAATCTGTGGGTAACATTTAAATATTGGTATAAAATAATTTTGGAACGAAGTTGTTTTTTTGTATTATTTTCCTAAAATTGTGTTAACTGGGTTTTTAATGTGTAATATAATAAAATATAATATATTACACATTAAAAACCCATTATTGTAATATTATATAGAACTAATTTAGGCTCACAAGCTCCAATCTCTCGAATGTGCAAACTATATAGCTATGTTTGTTCCAATGTCGACGACGATATAGATATTTTTGGTATGTCCTATAGCCAGTTCAGAAGAAAAGTGATGAGATTTTATAACATTAAATAAAATACAAAAAAATGTATAGACATGGCGCATTTTGTTCATGTATCAAACGTTGAACTATGATTAATGTACAATTATCTATTAAGGTTTTTGTTGTTGTAAACACTATAATATTGTTAATTTAAGCTCTTTCTTAAACCAATAATATAATTAATATATTGTTATTATTTATTGCTAGCAATTTATCTTCTAGTAGTAGCGATTTCATGTTATTGATTATTATTCATATTATCTCAGTTTTATGTTAAATTGATTCAAATTTATTAATTCATTATTAATCATTCAAATTCATTATTATTTAATTATTTAGTTAAGTAAGTATAGGTCAACCAGAATCTGATGGCAATTTTTGACAGCAGATTTTCAAAAAATATCCTTGATCGTTGGATAAATTTTTATATTTGCATGTTTAACACACAGAATCAGCCGCTATAAGAAAAAAAAAAGGATCAAAATGTTTTATTCTAATTACCCCGGTATTGCTAGAGTCAATTTATTTTCTCACTTTTTGCCATCAGATTCTGGTAGACCTATACTAATTAGTAATTATGCTTGAATTATATTATGATTAACTTGTACCTTAGCTAATGCTGTGTCACCTATAAAAGTGCATGTATCGGGATTGTACTATCTTCTCGTTTGGTTATTTAACTGTAATGTTCAATATATGTACTGGTGGTGTCCTTTTAGAATAAATAAATAAATATTGGTAGAATAATATTAACCATTAGATATTCGTTATCGTGCACAAGTGTAGGTAAATGCTGCAACTTCCAGAAATGTGCTTTTTTGTGTTCCCTCCAAAACTCCGTCGAAAGTTTCTGTAAAGCGTCTACCATTTTACTGAATTGACCGACTTGAGTCCTTGATTGTTTTGACTTTTACTTAGACTTTGACTAGACTTTAGACTTGACAATATAGTAAAACGATGATGAAAAATATTGTAAGAAGAATATTACCCTTGTATGTGGCATAGTACACCCCCGGTGTCAATGCCAAAAGCCAACAAAAAAAAAAGTTATTTCTAGTATCGGCATCACAGATTAAGGATACGGCATTGACTTAAGAACTAATATGGACACGAAATGACCACGAAAGAAACGAGCCTGCCGAGTTTTGTCGGGAATGTGAAAGAGTGATGTTGTGTTTTTGTATTATTTTCCTAAAATTGTGTTAAGTTAGTTTTTAATGTGTATTATTTGTAGGATATTAACCATTAGATATTCGTTATTGTGCACAAGTGTGGGAAAGTGATGCAATATCCAGAAACGTGCTATTTTGTGTTCCCTCCAAAACTCCATCGAAAGTTTCAGTAAAGCGTCTACCTACCACTTTACTGAATCGACCGACTTGACTTCCTGACTGTATTGACGTTTACTTAGACTTTGACTAGACTTTAGACCTGACAGTATAGAAAAACGATGCTGAAAATTGTAATAAAAAATATTGTTTTCCCGCCATAATATACTCGACACTGGCCATGGTTATAGCCGAAGTGCCATAATAAGAAAAAAAAATGAGCCTGCCTTCATTCAGTAAAACAAATATGGCGGATTTTACTAGAGATGTCACGGAATAATAAAAAAAATCGATATCGATACTTTTCCAAATAATAGTAAAGACATAACATACATAAATTATAAAAAATCTGGTGACCGCTGCTCATTTTTATAAAAGTAAAGACTCGCATAAAATAGCAGATGGCTTATTACGGTTCCGTCAAACCCAAAGGGTAAAAACGGTACCCTATGTGAGCGAAATCACGGCCCGCAACCGCATTTTTTATTTCAGAACTCACGAGACCGCTGATTTGTGCGGGCCCGCAGCCGCCGCGGTTGCGGTCAGCGCCCGCAAACTCGGCGGGCGATAATCGCAAGACGGGCGGATACAAGGCGGGCAGAAACGATCAGATGAGATCCAGACCGCCATGTACACACACCAAAAACGAGCTGTTGCGGTATACTTACTTTACAGAAGAATACAGAAAAAAAACCAAAAGGACGGGCGGTTTCTACTACGGTCGCCTACTATGGGTAATGCGATCGCCCGCTAAACTATCGCAGAGCGCGCGGGCGCAAACCGCCGAGGCTGCGGGTGACCGCCGCCCGCCGGTACAGCGGGAGCCGCAAACAACCGCGCGGGCCGCGGGCGAAAAACGTGCCGTGAGTTTTGCTTTCGTTTTTTACATAGAAAACTGGATTCTACGGAGGCTGAGGGCCCGCAACCGCAGCGGGCGCGGGAAAAAACCGCGCCGTGAGTTCGCTCCCTATTACTGAGACTTCGGTGTCTGTCCGTCTGTCCATCTATGTCTCTAGACCAACTGGCCGATTCTGTATCGTACATTCGTGAGTTAATCACTGATTTAGTAACGAAACGGAGGAGTAACGGAAAGTCTCATTTTTGTAAGCAAGTGAATACAAAAGTGACACTTTCCGTTACTCACTCCTCCGTTTCGTTACTAACTCAGTGATTAACTCACAAATGTACGATACAGAATCGGCCAACAGATTGTAACGTAACTCAAGAACCCCTATAGCTAGACTTCTGAAATTTTCATACAGTGTGTATTTCAGTTGCCGATATAACAACAAATACTAAAAACAAAATAAAATAAATATTTAAGGGGTCTCCCATACAACAAACGTGATTTTTTGGCATTTTTTACTCGTAATCAATAATGGTAGCAGGTAGGCACCAGGCACTTGAAATACTCACAATATTCTTAATTATATTTGTAAGTAAATAAAATAAATAAATAAATAAAATCTTTATTCCATTTTTTTTAACATTACACAACCACAAAAGAAAAAAAATACAAAGAGAAAAGACTAAACTTTAATAAATAATAATAAAATATAATTAAAATAAATATTTAAGAATACAATAAACTCCCTTACAAAAAACTCAATTTTTTGCCAACTTTCGCTTAATAACGGTACAGAGTGAGTTTTTACTGTTTTTTAGTAAAATTATATTTAAAAAGTGAGTACGGTAATGTTATTGTAATCTTACAACAAAGTGTTCTGGAAACGTGATAGTTTTAGGAAAGGTCGTGGTAGGCCCCCTGCAAGCGTCATGCCGACTGCCGTCGACTGCCGCCGACACGTGCCGTTCGTCTGTAAGAAGCCTTAAGGTCCAACAAATAAATAGAGAGAAATTCAGTTGAGAAATGTCCTTTCCGTTTTATGGTTTTAGTGCTATTTGGAACTATGGTAGTATTTCTTTCTTTCAATAACCCTGCTAGTCTGGCTGAAGGCTGAAAAATAAATAAAATTATTTAATAATCAAAGAAAAACCAAATCGTCGTTATACATCATACTTAACTATGTAATTTCGTGCAATTTGCACAATTTGCCTGAAGTAAAATAACTTCACCAATAACATTTTTGATGCTACAGCATCATCTTTAAGTCTCAATTTGTCCAATGTTCTAGTGAAGCACCAATTTTCAAAATGGATTGAGCAGACAAATATCCTATATTTTGTTTGCCAATAATATTTTGTTCAACAATAATATTCAACCATGATTTTCTTTTTTCTTTATCATCAGGTAATCTAAAAGTATAAATAAACACATACATTCTAAAAGTGATGAAATTATTAGGTAAAAAAAAAACTTTAAATAAAATTTATCGATAAAGCCACATCACTATTGTTCATACAATAGTACTACCACGTATTTTATACGGAAAACATCAAAAATATAAGGAACCAGGCGGTGAAATTAATAGAACCTTTTGTAATAGATCATTTTTAGAAAACACAGTCATCTGGATTTAAAAATCTGATGTATTTCGAAGTAAAATACTAAACTTACATATGTAAAGACAAATCTGGTTGTTTCTTTCGGATTTTAGTACGACATCCAATAATGCTGCATGCGGTCATATTTCGGCACTCCAGATCTCACTTCCTAAAACAATTTTTACCGAAAAGAACTAGAATAATGTCGAAAATTTTTAAATAAACCCCGTTTGTTTATGTACGTTGACAGGTCAACTACCACTTAAATTGTAAAACAAAAATGGCGATTTGGTCGCAAAAAGACATTTTGGCAAATATTTCTTTCAAAATGGTAAACACTCAAACTTACAGTTATCTTTTTTCACTTACGTAAAAACGCATAAGCAAAAGGGAGATAGTTATATGATTATAAATTTATCGACGAATTGACGTAATCAATTCTATACATAGACAATTGCTTCGGATCCATAGGTTTAGAGCAATGACAAAAGAAACAGTGTTTCTTTAATCATTGGTTTAGAGGTCTTTGAGTATCGGGTAAAGCGCTTATTCCATTTCACTAAATTTAGAAGTCCTAGCTAGGATCCTAAAAAGGAGACTAATTAGAAGCTTCTTATTCCACTTGTCCTAATTTAGTGACTAAATCAGTTGTGACTACGCGGCGATTTTGGCCAGACGTCTTCTTAATGGCTCGAGTTCTGTCAAAGCAACAAAAAATTGGACTTCTCATAGGCTTAGCTGTTGGCTCAATGAAAATCGAAATAAATAAAAGGTAAAAATAAATAAAAATCTAGTTAACTTACTAGGTACTTATATGAATGTGCTACAATAGCACATTCATATAAGTAGTAAGTTTTATTTTTAAATTTATTTTAATAATTAAAGTTATAACTTTAATACTGTGCGACTGTGCGACACTGATACACGGGCGGTGCGCTGCGGGGTGAGACGTGAGCGCAGATAGCGATGTTTTAGCTAAGTTTTGTGGCTTAACGTTGTTGTAGCGTATTATTCTCATTAAAATAATTAATCATCCAAGTATTTAAAGGCGGATAGAGTTTTCACGAAAAGGAAACTGTTTATTGTAATGCCCGCAATCCTACGCTATAAAAACACTTTGACGTGTTTATAGTGTAGCATTGTTGTATGACGTCTTTTTAGCTAAGATTAAAGTCGTTTAATAGGTAGCTGAACCATGACTTAAAGTTCGCAAAAGTATCATAATGAGTACCTAGTCTTGTAAAATGGTGAAGAGTTTTTTTAGCTAGGCAAAGGATAGAATATTTTGTATATGCTGACAACGTTAGTGACTTCAAGTGACCATTTAGCCAAGTATTGATAGTTAACGTAGTTATACTGGTGTAAAAGATATATTTTAGTTAACGCCGTTTTTGCTAGAGCTATTTCCTGAACTAAAAACGCTACAAGAATGATTATATAACAGATCGATAGAGATTTTTCTTCTATGTAGAATGGCATCAAAAACTCAAAATCGACCACCTGTGGCTTAGCGATGTTTAAGCTATCGGAAGGCAGTATGTGTATTATGCAATGAAAAAGGAAACAGATCTGTGGTATTATGCAATCTGTGCTCATTTTGACATTTCAAAAATGACAATGACAATAGACTGACATTTTATACGTCAATTTTTTAGCCATCAATTCGCAATAAAATTAATTTATTTTACTTGTATGTTGTATTGCAATTAAATTTTACATTTGCTTTTTCGTTATAATTAAAGCGTTGTGTGTATTTCAATCGACGATTCATCTGCGGGAGCCCTTAAGGTAAGTGTTAGAGAGAATTTTAATGTGTCACGTATGTCCTGAAATGGGTCAAATTATCGGCTTTAAATAACATATTTACGTTCGCCACAAACATTTTAGCTATAAATAGTAAACATATTTACCCATCTCCATTAGGATTAACGTTTCGAGTGCGTTTTATTAGCCCGCCGGCGATGAAAACGTGTCTGTGCCAAAAGTTTAAAAAAATCAATAAAACTGCAAACACAAATCAATTAGTAGGTAACTAGTCTTGTAATACGACGCCGTACAAGTGGAATAATTTGTTTAAAAATCGTCAATAGTGCTCCGCATCTGTACTCGAAACAGTCTTGTAAATATAAATTTCTTTACAATAACTTTTAACAAGTAGGTTTGGTTGACATTTTATAACCAAGTTGGTTTACACTTTAAAGCCTGATCAAAAAGTGCCATTGATTGTGTACTTAATTTAGCACTTCCTTGTTTTAACTTAATTACATCTAGGCATGAAAAAGACACTTATTTTCACTTAATTACTTCTTCCTTAGATTCTTAACCCATCAATCCCCAAGCGGCACCCGGCTGCCGCATAACAATTGAAAATCTATTGTGTCTGCGATTCCCACGATTGAGGTACATATTAACATCATTTCATCACTCTACTTCCTACTTTCAAATATTAAGAGGTTATACATATTTTTGGCAGAAGACTTTGATGACAATGATTGTTAGCCAAATTCACTAGTATTTATTATAATATATTTAATAAGGAATTGCATTTTATCTGTTTGGGATTCGGTGACAAATATATTGATACTTGTAAAGGGCAATGACCCTCTATATGTATTTTATGAATAATATACAGCTAACTTTCATGGTTCATCTGCAAAAAACCATTTAAATATCATACTTGTTATTTCACTATAATTAAATTACAAAAAATATATTGTAGACTTAGATAAAATTGTGTCAAAAACCAGATCTCTGGTGTTAGAATTATCTTTGACACAATTTCAGACTATCTTTGTTTTCCCACTAATTTTGTAAACAAAACTTATTATGCAAATCAATTAGCACATTCAGTAAGACAAGGGCACAAATCATTTTGAAAATGTTCAGAACTTATGCCTTTAACTTACCCAAGGTACTAATATTTAACTACTATAACAATATTGGTCTACATCTCAGCAAAAACTTAACTACTAATAGTTTAATAAAATAACATATTACATTATTTCTCATAACATTTCCCTCAAGGAAATGGAAGAAAATATAATGTAATACCTGCAATGAGTATATCCCGTTTCTTAAATTTTTGATTTAAAACATTTTAAACAAATTTATAGTTTTTTTAAATACTTATTGCATTTTATAATTTTTCTATTATTTGTAGCATTAAAGCTTCCAATACTAAGCTTCGTTTTACGATTAAAACATAACAAGAATGATCCAACATAATTTTATTTTTGAATATTATTATGTTGCTGTTGTATTTCTATGTTGTCGTAGAGTTAAAGTAAAGATTGTGGCATCCCTAGTTGCAGATCATTTGAAACTTTACAATTCAGTTAGTAACATTTCCTGGACGTCAAACCAGTAGTCCATTGTACATCGCTGGCCCATCAGTTATATTGTCTGCATACTCGACGAGCGATGAATGGTGTGCTGGGGTGTGAGGTGCAGTGTTACCCACTTTAGAAAATATTTCGCACTAAAATCGCAACTATGTTTTTTTTTTACGTTACTAATTCAAGCTCACATTATTGATGATAAAGTTAGTCATTTTACGCCTAAACTGCTGAAATTTGATATGGAGATTTGAAATCTTCGAGTTATTGAAAAGGACATTTTAAAAAGATGCGTACAATATCTAGCATTAAATAAAACAATAAAAAATATTGTTCCATGTAGTCGGCTATAAGTTATAACATAAGACTTAGGCGCTGTTTCACCACTTCCTGATAGTTGCCGGATAGGCTATCCACCATTCAATTATCCAACTTGACAGATAGTATGGAGAATCTGTCAAATAAGTTGTGGATAGCCTATCCGGAACTTTATCAGGAAGTGGTGAAACAGGCCCTTAGAGTTTTTTTAAAGACGCACTTACAGATTATGTTCAAATTATTTTCAAATATCTATCTAAGCCTAGCAACTTTCTCCTAAACAAAGGGGTTAAAATCTCCAAGTTGGTATCACCGAGCGAGACGGATGATGTGCGAGCGAGAGGCCCGCGGTTCGATACGCCTACGCTAGGGCGCCCCCTCCTCACCTCAGTTTATATAATTCCGAACATAATTGGCATGTGTAGTGTGCTCGACAGATTTCGAACAAATTAAAAGTATCAGCGATGATTTTCAAGAGGAACGCGAGATGTTTGCATTATTAATTGCAGGCTCTGTAAGAATTTCAAGTTGAGTTTTCTTTTATTTCATTTACATTTGCTGATAGAAATGCAATCCATACTAAATATTTAATATGATAAATTCGAAATTGTGTCTGTCTGTCTGTTACCTCTTCACGTCCCGGGAAAGGACATAGGATACTTTTTTATCCCGGAAAAATGTACGGTTCCCGCGCGGTAAGCTAATTTTGGCGCCAAGGAATTGCGGGCGTCATCTAGTATTCTTATAAAAGTTTGACGTACTTATATAAGAATGCTATTTTGCTGCTTCGGAATTAACTAGATAGCCCAGTAGAGTTAGTTCAGCCTTGTATGGGAATCTGAAATTAATTATAGTCAGAAATTTTTTGGCACCTATGTTTAGGGGGGGGGGGGGGGGCAGGAATAGCTTAAATTCAAAAACTCGACCAAATCCGAATGGTGATTGGTGCGTTAGCCGCCATATTGGTTTGAAGATCAAATCTTTTTTTAGACATATCTCCTTTATTTTTTATTTTTTTACGAAAATGATAAGAACTCAATTTATTGTAAATTTAATTTTCTACATTTTGAGTTCTTATAATTTTCATTGTAAAATCAATATTTACGGAGATAAATGCAAAAAACAAGTCAAAGTATGATTTCGCTTGTATGTCAATTATTATCAAATTTAGCGAAAATAATTGTAGAAACAAAGTTGTAGGTGATAGATCATTGAATTTCCTACAAATTTGATCCGTATGACTTTTTAGAAATCAATATTTAAGCTCCTACACCTATAGTAAATGTACCGGGACCCAAGCGATTGGATAAAACTGAATATATTTTCTGATCATGAATTAGACCCTATAACAATGACGGCACAACCTACACCTGAATCATTATTAAAAATTTGGCCAAGTGCGAGCCGGAAGGGTTCCGTACCAATATAAGGCAAAGATAGACAAAAATTTGTGCTTTTTGTATGGGAGCCCCCCTAAATATTTATTTTATTTTAATTTTATTATTAATTATTAAAGTACAAATACAATTAAATATTTTATGCATATTTTAATTGTCTTAGTGCTGCTATTTTTAATAAAGAGCAAAAAAGTCCACTAAAATATAACATATAATATGTTTTTAGTATAAAAAAAAAATATATTTTTGTTGTTATAGAGTGAAACAAAATACATAATATCTGAAAATTTCAAGTCTACCTATCACCGTTCTTGAAGCCTGGAGACAGACAGACAGCAAAGTCTTAATTTTAAATGTGGTTAATTTAATGAGCTACAAGTTTATTTCTGTATGTTTTTTTCTGTATTTGACAATAATCGCGGTACAGGTCGAACAGGTCGAAATTATACTTTGACTTGTTTTTTTGCAGTTATTTCCGTAAATATTGATTTTACAATAAAAATTATAACAGCTAAAGTTGTAGAGAATCAAATTTGCGACAAATTTGATCCTTATCATTTTCTTAAAAAATAAAAAATAAAGGAGATATAGCTAAAAAAGTATTGGACCTTCAAACCAATATGGCGGCTAACGCACACGTCGGATTTGGTCGAGTTTTTGAATTTAAGCTATTTGTGACCTCCACCACCACACTGGTGCAAAAAAATAGCGCTATCTTGCGCTGCCCTTCGCCCCCTAAGTTTTGAGAGCCCTCGGCTTTAAAACATCCGCAGACAGTCCCACGGGGACTACAACAAACTTGGCCCACAAACAGGGGCCCGTAACAACAAGGGCCAGCAACAACAAACAGGGGTTTGCATCAGTTAGCATGCATCATGTCGTCGACTTTTCTTAACCACAAGGGGTGATGTGAAGGATTTATGGTTTTATTCTCTACATGAATCGATTTTTTCTTCAGTTAGGGTGAAGCTAAACGAGCGTAATTTGTGAGTCGCAGAATTTCTGCCGCGTAAATTTCTTTTCATACAAATCATGACACAAAATTACGCTCGCGTGAATCAAACAGGACTTTTGTATGAAACTGAATGCAGCAGAATTCTGCCGAACCGAAATTCTGCGACTCACAACTCACAAATTACGCTCGTTTGGCTTCGCCCATAATGTAGAATGGTATCGTAGATTTATTGGAAACTTTTTATATCATGGTATTTGGAATTCTGATATTGGATCGTTTTTGTATGGATAAAAAGAGTATTGAACAAAATTTAAAGCTTTTCATTCAAAGTTCGTATAATTTTTGAATGAAAAGCTTTCAACTTTGAATCTGATTTCGGTTTCCTAGGAAAAAATTAGGAAACTCTAATTTTTAAGTTAATAACCTCGTTAAAGTTAAGGGCGTTGCGTGCGCAAATTTTTTATTGAAAGGCGCAAGGTAAAATACACAGCCGAACATAAAACCTCCTCTTCTTTTTGGAATTGAAATTTGGATTTTTTTCAGTAAAAAATCAGATGTTCGTACAATATTCAACATTGCGGA
The DNA here is from genome assembly GCA_905187585.1 of Cyaniris semiargus. Lineage (NCBI taxonomy): Eukaryota > Metazoa > Arthropoda > Insecta > Lepidoptera > Lycaenidae > Cyaniris > Cyaniris semiargus. The sequence goes on from LR994564.1 coordinate 13,990,201, forward strand.
GAAACAAAATATGTATTATGCTACTTTTCGGGGCTATTCGCATTGCTCGTTGACCCGGATTCGAAAAATACCGCGCAGTTATTAGTCAAGTCTAAGCGCGGCATGCGTTTATTGCAGGCTGTTGCAAGTGAAAGTTGTCGAATCTCATTCGAATCCAAAAATTATGAATAAAGCCTCAAACTGTATGAGGGATTCGGCTTAACCAAACATCGTAACTCCTTGATCGGTTGGAAGATATTCCTTTGGCGCTTGCGGATTCGGCCTGACTGAGCATAGCACCAACAGCTCGGTCGGAAGATATTCCTTTGGTGCTTGCCACCGTACAAACGTCCTAAGCGATGACCAGTATTACAACGAAACTCGAATACAAATGTCGATAACGATGATAAATGTTCGGATCGATCGTTACACCCGATTTGCATGTCTCGCCCGCGTGGAACAATTCGTACTAATTCGACGCGATCCGACACGATCCGACGCGTCCCACGCGATCCGCGTGTTGGGCATGTTAATGCGGCCATTCATGTGTAATTACAGGCCCAAGAGGGTAACAGACAGACACACGCATTTATAATGTTAGTATGGATATATGACAGTTGAATATCCTTACTAATATTTAAAATGCGAAAGTGTGCCTGTTTGTTATCTCGTCAAGCTTAAACGGCTGAACAATTAACGTAAAGAACACGGGGAAAGGACAAAGCATACTTTTAATTGCGGGAAAATGTACGGTTCTTGCGGATACTAATTTTAAGACGGGAGCCGTGCGCACCTTTATGTTATGTAAGCCATACACGCTACGGTCTACAGGAGAGGTCCACCTGGGCAGGTATGCCTGCGCAGGTAAACCGGAATGTGTGTGAGAACCGACCTGTGCAGTTTTTTTAACCTGCGCAGGCGACCGGCGCAAAATCGAAAATCAATTCTTTCAAGTGACACCAGCGCAGGCATAACTGCACAGGTGACCTCTCCGGTAGACCGTAGCGTGCATGGCAGCCATTAGACTAGATGAGGCCCGCAACTCCGTTGCGCCAGAATTCGTTTATCGCGCGGGAACCAAGATAAAAACTACAGAGGTGTCAAGGGACACCCGGATGGAACGAAGTTATAAAATAAGGAACTTCGTTCAAAAAAAAAACGCCATCTAGTTGACGTCCAGGAATACTATCAACGCCCTCTGCCCCTACTATGCAGGTACTAATAAAAAAAGTGTCTTTTTCCGTCTAGCCTCCTTTCGTAACGCGCGATAAGGAACTTCGTTCCAAAAAGTATCCTATGTCCTTTCTCGGTACTGAAAATATATCCATACTAAATTTCAGCAAAATCGGTACAGCAGTTTAGTCGTGAAGACATAACAGACAGACAGACAGATACACTCGCATTTATAATATTATAATGGATCATGGATATTATGGATATACCTCTAGATTATGGATGAACCCTTGACATTCCATGTTGCTGGATATTCGTAGCCCCTCTACGGCGTAGCAGTGACATCTGCAATTTTTGTACAAAATTCCCTTTCGCATCTAAGAGCCTTATCATACTAGCGGTTGGCGAGCGGTTACGGGGCGGAGCGGATGCGCAGCGAATTCGTCGCGGACCGGCAACGTGGACGCCATACAATGCCCGCTACAAATACGCGACGAATCCGTTGCGAATCTGCCACGCGTCCGCGACGCATTCGCTGCGCAGCCGCGGCGTGTTCGCAACGGATTCGTCGCGCGTCCGCTCCGCTCCGCAACCGCTCCCAAACCGCTAGTATGATAAGGCCCTAAGTATCATAATATTACAAATGCCCGGTGTCTGAGCTATTTTGACAGGAGTTAGTTCTTTGGATTTCCAACGTCTAAACGTTAATCAACACTGCTATTGCAAATATAAACTTTCAAAAACTTTAGAAATTGTATATTTTTAATAGCGTTTAGCTTTAGCTTATTATCAATAACGTTTCTGGTTTCTAACTTCGCTATTAAAGTTATCGAATGCAAGTACCCAGCTTTATAACCGAAACTTTTAAAATACATTGTAGGAGCTGAGTACAAAACTATGCAAGGAAGCCATCTTAAGGCCGTTTGTCCACCGCTACCGCCCACCGAGAACGAGATTATTTTGGGCCGATAAAATTCAAATTCTTTCTTTAAAAAATGCCACTGTATGACCTTGGCTATAAGAGTTTTTTTGCTCTACGGCGTAGAGCTCTGCTTTACAAAGCAGCGGCGGCATGTGTCGCTAGACCAATGACGGTAGACAATGAAACCTATACCCTCCTAGGTCATAAAGTTATAATAACTCCCACACCGGTTTCGGTGACGGTGGCCGGCTTCATTGAAACCTAGGCCAGTTACGTGGGAGTAATTTTATAGTGCCCAAGTGTGTGCGCAGTACACAAGACCACTCTCTATTCCTTTTACTCTCACAACCCAGTGGGACGGACGACCGACACGACTGGCGAGAGATCAGGCGCAGGACCGACATTTTACATGCCCATCATCTGATCTGCCTGCATTGTCCTAACCAAACTTGGAAATAACATGTTTCCAACGCGGGAATCGAACCCACGACCTCCGAGTCAAGAGCCATGCTCTAAACCACTGGACCACGGAGGCGTTCAAGGTCATAAAGTGGCATTTTATCGGCCCAAAATAATCTCGTTCTCTATGGAAACCTATAGCCTAGGTCATCATAAATAAATGAATGAAATAAATAAAGTGGCATTTTATTAGAGTTCCGTACCCAAAGGGTAAAAACGGGACCCTATTACTAAGACTTCGATGTCTGTCCGTCTGTCCGTCTGTCTGTCTGTCTGTCACCAGGCTGTAACTCAAGAACCGCTATAGCTAGACTTCTGAAATTTTCTCAGATTGTGTATGTGTTTCCGCTATATCAACAAATACTAAAAATAAAATAAATTAAATATTTAAGGGGGGCTCACATACAACAAACGTACTTTTTTTGCTATTTTTTGCTCTTAATCAATAACGGCAACACATAGGCAATTGAAATGTTCTCAAAATACTTAATTGTATTTGTACTTTAATAATTAATTATAAAATTTAAATTAATTAAATAATTGAGGGGTGCTCCCATACAAAAAATTCAATTTTTAGCCTATTTTTGCTCTGTAGTGGTACGGAACCCTTCGTGCGCGAGTACAACTCGCACTTGACCGATTTTTTTGAATTTTTGTCGGTGACGTCGGCAGTGGACAAACGCTGCAAATCCGTAACCGTAAATATTTGTTCTGTCGTCAATGTGGCAACTGCGCGACAGATTCCTTTGTCGATTTAGAAAACGCTCAATATTAAATTTCCTTTTACTTGTGTAATTCCTTTGTAGAAAGTCTCCAAGGCTTTATAAATGCTTCTTTTTTCTTTATTTCATTATAATCTATGCTAATATTGTAAATTGCAAAAAATGTGACTGTTACATCATCACACTACCACTGAACCGATTTTGACAAGTTTTGATAGGCAGATAAAGTACCAATAACCAAAATGAGTGTGTAAATTTAAACAAGAGATTAATTTAAAATCACAAAACACAAAGGTATATTAACAATCTAATCCATAAATTTTTTTTGGTAACAAATATAAAGCATTAAATACTTTTGTTGAGACTACGTCAGTCTGAAATTATAAAGTTCTTTGTGTACTCAACGTTGAGATTTCAGCTCAAGCTCATTATAGGGGTCTTAGAAAATATTACGCTCTGATAAGTACGAGTTTTGAGAATGTTTTTACTAAAAATGGGAAGTTCTTTATGTAAACTTCAATTATGCTAATTGGAATTAAAGGTTAAGGGTATTTTTAAGTCCAGAAGAGAGAAACATTATAATAATTCGTTCTCTAACATAAACTACGGTCAAATCTAAAAACTATTTGAATTTTTTGGCTTGTTTTCCGTTAGAGATTATCGAAGTAAAAAGAGATCCAAACTAAACATTGTTATGTACCATGGATCGCTTTCGTGTCTATATTAATATTAGCATAGACGTAATAAACAGGGTGTAGCAAAACAAAGTGACTTAGGATGTGTCCCTTATAGAATATACTGTGAAAGTAGCAGCGCTAAAGAGATATTTTTTTGTGATTTGTATGGGCAAGCGCCCCAGCGTCACGAACTAGCCCATTCAAAAGTTTAAAAAAGTCACTCTTTGAGCGCTCTTTCATTATTTTTTTCTGTATTTTTGTATGGAAGCAATATGCATATTTGTTAATTACAAATATTTGGTTTAAGGTTGTGATTGGTACACAATAAACACGTGACCGGCTCGGTTACCGGCTGGAGCCCTCAACAGGGGCGCACGTGGTTGGTATTGATTCCTGTTTCCTCACCGCACTGAGAAAATATCTATTCACGTTTTAACGTCAGTACCAGAGTACCGAAATTGACGTATAATCTGTAAGAAAGAAATACACAAGGCGTGAGTTCCGAAATCGTTAGACAAGTGTGACGTATTACAATGACATCACAACAAAGTCACATACGTCAATGCACTGGCGTATATTACGGAACGAATCTACATGACTGTAGCGTTGATTTTAGTCTATTGATTCTAAATAGTTCATAATGATTCATGGGCACTGGCCAGTATACTGGGCAAAATTTTGGAACACACAGGCGTCGCGAAATGACGTGGCACGTGCTTCAAAATCCATACGTTTTTGATTTCTAACTTCGCCGATTTCATGAGAAAATTTGCAAATACATTTTCCAAGTATCCTGTTAGGCTTTCGCATTCATACACATCCTATTTTCATAGTCCTGGATTCATTTCCAGGTCAGTATTCCATGTAGGCCCACGCCGGCCGGCACGCGCTAGCGGCGTGACGTCACCGATCAATGGCCGCCCCCCACTTCCTCACCGCCCCCTCGCCCGTGCTGGGGCCTGGGGGCGGTGAGGGGGCGGGGCGATAAGGAGCCCCGCAAGATAGGGATGAATGTTTAGTTCTGACGTTTTATTGTAGCAGCGCTGAATATGATTTGAATGTTATATCACATATTTTGGGTATTGGGTTTTTGTATGATTGTTAGATTTTTAATAGGCTTGTAATATAGGAATTGTTACACAGTACGGTAAAACATTTCTACTACTTATTTATCTAAGACAATGTTTGTCATACTTATGTATTTCCGCCCTACGCAAACTTTTTTTTTTGTTGAGTTTATCTATTATTTTTTTGCCTAATTATTATCTTTGCTTAAGCATCAGATCATGTACTATCACTATCAGAGATGTTGATTCCTAGGCAGATGGGGGACCTACGTAGTTTGGTCGCGTTACGTCAAACCCAGCCGATAGATCACAATTAACATTGAATTGACATGATCCGACCAAATGACGTTGGTCTGTCAACTGCCTAGGAATGATGGTACCTAAATACTTGCAGGAAATTTTACCACACTTTATACATATTGTATCTTGTACGTTATAGCTACGCGTGCCAATCCAATACATATACAGGAGCTAATTTAATACAAATTGCAAACCGTAATGCTATCTAAGCAACGTAAAGTATTAATAGATAAGTCTCGGTCTAAGACGTAAATAGCTCTGCCTTTTGCCGGTAATGTACTTATGAGAATACTCTACTTAGCTATCATCCTTGTCTACTGTGGTATTTTAGAATGGTATTCAAATTTTCATTTAGTTAATAGTTACTCGTAGTTATATAGCTTCGTTGAGTGGGTTTCTAGGAAATCTATAGTGGTTGAATTAGAGTTAAGTTAGTGATTTGATATAGCTTAGAATTTAGATAGATGTTTTTAGAAGCCATTATTGCGTCGAGTCCAAATAATATTTTGAAACTTAAAACAGCGTCAAACTGTCGCTTGGCTTTTGTTTTACGTACATTAGAATACTATTTTGTTTCATAAGAATTACTTTTGTTTTACGTACGTTAGAATACTATTTTGTTTTACAAAAATTACTAAACTGCAGTAATGTTGATTATAAAAAATCGGCCAAGTGCGAGTCGGACTCGAGCATGAAGGGTTCCGTACCGGTATAGAGCGAAAGTACGCAAAAAATTGTGTTTCTTGTATGGGAGCCCCCCTTAAATATTTACTTAATTTAAATTTTATTACTAATTATTAAAGTACAAACATAATTAAGGATTTTGTGAATATTTCAAGTGCCTAGCTGTTACCATTATTGATTACGAGTGAAAAAACCTAAAAAAATCACGTTTGTTGTATGGGAACGCCCCTTAAATATTAATTTTATTGCGTTTTTAGTATTTGTTGTTATAGCGGCAACAGAAATACACAATCTGTGAAAATTTCAGAAGTCTAGCTTTAGCGGTTCTTGAGTTACAGCCTGGAGACAGACGGACATACATCGAAGTCTCAGTAATAGGGTCCCGTTTTTATCCTTTGGGTACGGAACCCTAATAAGAGAATCGAAGAGTTTTAGATCTTTGAACTGAGGAATATCTAAGTGTTGAGAATGGGGGTCTTGCGGAACCTACTGTGCCGAAAATCTGAGCCCTGTATGAAGTGGTCGATAATAATGATTAGACAACGCTGCATGTTAAGTAAAGTATAATTTACGTAGTGAAGTTTGGCGCAGTCGGCAGGATCGTGATTTATTAAGCGGCTCCAACTTGGCATGATTATGTTGAAACTTCGCTAGTTAACTCGACTTTTCGTTCTTTTGTCCTTCTGAGTCGCAACAATATTCAAGTACGGTATTTTTGGAATAATTGCTTAACGACTAGAATGGAACTAAAACGGACCGATCTTGAGAAAGTGGTAAAGCGTTATCGAGGAATTCCTTCAGTACAATCTTTCCAGCCCCCCTAGCATACGCCAACGAGATATCTCGTGGATATCTCACTCTCGAGCGTTGTGCTATTGTCGATATCGATATATATCTCTTTTTCGCTAACATGCGTACGTCGAGACTCGAAAGATAAATTTCTCGTTCGTATATAGTTCGTTAGTATATAGACAAAAATAGTATAAAAAAAAACAAATTTATCTCTAATTTTGACGACAGACGTACGAGAAAAAATGTATGTCATGTTAGGGTCAATAGAGATGAAGAGATAAACCAGTTAACATCGAGAAAACGTGTAGACAAAATTTTCTCGTTGGCGATGCTAGCACGGCTGGTATTTCTAATTATTGGATCATTGAAGAGTTACAGGGTAAGTAAGCTTTAGGCCCTCTTCACATGCATACGGTTGTTGTCTAAACGGCCCGGCGCCGTGCCGTGCTAAGCCTTTCACATGTACACGGTTTTCGCACGGTCACCCAGCAACGCGGCGGGTGGCGGTGGCAGTATTCATGCTGCGGAAAACGTCCGGGCCCCTGTGATGTTAGCGATTGAATGGTATTCGCCGCGCTCGCCGTGCCGTGTTACACTCGTGTCATGTGAACAGGTCTATACTTATCCATAAATGACTGCAAAGACGGCTACCGCGCCGGAACCGCGTTTGTAGTGGGAAAACACGGGTAACACACGGGCACGGTCGCCGTGCCATGTGAAAGTTGTCTAAGTAGCTCATACATTTCTATTTTGTACGGCACGGCGACCGTGCCGCAACCGTATGCATGTGAAAAGGGCCTTAGGGAAATGCCTCTGCTGCGAGGATCACCGATCAACAATATAATAAGTACTAGATGACGCCCGCAACTCCGTTGTGCAAAATTTCGTTTATCGCGCGGGAACCGTACATTTTTCCGGGGAAAAGTATCCTTTGTCCTTTCCCAGGAGTCAAGGTATCTCCATACCAAATTTCTGCAGAGTCGGTTCAGTGGTTTGGGCGTGAAGAGGTAACAAACTTTCGCATTCATAATATCCAAAACAGGTCCCTAAATTAATATGAACTGTCGTTAATTATTGCCCGATTTTGTTAATAAGGTTTGTTTAGTTCCCGACACTTTAGAAAGATTTTATAAATCCTGAAGAAAGAATTTGCCACTTTGTGGCAGGTTTTCACCTGTTCTGCTGCTGAAAACTGCTGATCTGTTGCAAAACGAAGGCACCGAATTTAGCTTAATGGGAGTCAGAACGGTTTCTTTTATCGTTAAGGACATTAGTGATTCGAAAACCCTTATTCGCAATCTAAATTCAATTTCTCAACAAAAACGTAGCTACGTTATAAATAGTTGAGAAAGTAATAAAGTACTTTAATAAAACTGCAATGTTTGCAGACATATTGAGAATTCCTTGTCCTCTTTTTAATTATATAAAGGAGAATATTTCTCGGAAACGGTTCCATAAATAAGACGTAACAAAAATGTTAGTTACTGCGAATAGTAAAAACAACGTTCAAAACAATTTGGATGGAAAATTTAATTTATTTTACTCCCATTTCACTTTAATATTAAACTGGGAAATTATATATTTATCTAATATAATAAAATTTGTGTTTTTGAATTCCACCGTAACGACTGCAATGATTTTGATGAATTTGTATAGGGTAGATCTGCAAATCGACCGACATACATTTTTTTATATCCGACATAACGTTTATAGCAAAACAATGATTGCCGGGCTAGCTAGTTGTAATAATATCACAACCAATAATTGAAATTTTATACTATACTAGCTTTTGCCCGCGGCTTCGCTCGCGTGGAATTCTGAGAACGAAATATGTAATTTCAGGAAAAAAAATAACTTTATTTTTTTTATTTTTGCAATCGGACCATTAGTTTCAGAGATTACCTCATACAAACAAAAAAACAAACTACCACTTTATTAAATTAGTGTAGAGGATAATCATCCAAAAAATTATATTATGTAACTAACAAAGCGTAGCATTTCGTAGCATGCGCTACGTAAGTGCTACGTAGGTGCTACGCGATGCGCTACGTAAGTGCTACGTAGGTGCTACGCGATGTGCTACGTAGGTGCTACGTAGGTGCTACGCGATGTGCTACGTAGGTGCTACGTAGGTGCTACGCGATGCGCTACGTAAGTGCTACGTAGGTGCTACGCGATGCGCTACGTAAGTGCTACGTAGGTGCTACGCGATGCGCTACGTAAGTGCTACGTAGGTGCTACGCGATGTGCTACGTAGGTGCTACGCGATGTGCTACGTAGGTGCTACGTTGGTGCTACGCGATGCGCTACGTAAGTGCTACGTAGGTGCTACGCGATGTGCTACACCGCAATGTAGATTGTTAGTATACTATTACTATGGAAGAATACATTTAACAGGTTTCATTTGGAACAGTAAAAAGTATAGATGTGAAACTATACACCGATTCATAATATAATTTCACTCTTATGAATTGACACTATTTGATTGATAGAAAAGATGATTCGATGTAACAAAAATAACTTTTTGATAACATGTTAATATAGATTCATATGCTTCAAACCACGAGTCTTTGTAGATTTTTAACTCATCTCGTGGCAAAGGGCTCCCACACATAATAATTGCGAATTGGCATCGAAAATATCTGCGGCAAAACACATGATAAAAATTAAAATGCGATGCGATGCGAATTCGCACTTTGTGTTGGAGCCCTTAAACCTAGCAGTCTTTATGACCTTAGAAATAGTAGTCTTTATGCTAAGGCTATTTCGGCCTTGACGTGTCACCTTGAGCTAAAACAAGTCAGCCTTGATTTGACTTGATTCTTGTTTTATTGCCGTAAACGTTTGCCAAATACGAGCAGTTTCGTGACTTTTGCGCGTTAAACGCGTTAAATCTAGTTGGCTATTAGTTATTACTATGGACCTAGATTAGTTTATAGTTTGCCGTTTGAAGTATAACTTTCTGAAGAAGTATGCGAGACTGTCAGTCTGTCTATTGCACCTTAACGTTTTAACAAGTTTTGATAGACTTCGTATAGATTATTCGAGTACTGGGAAATTACCCATGATGAACGAATTTCTAAGCGAGCTGTGTTACGGACAATATTTAGATTACTGTTAAGTATCCCCTTACTAATAAAAAGATATACACAGTATGAACAAACGTACAGTTATATAATGTTTTGACCTTGTCTGTTATGTTAGAAAAGTGGCTTGACAGGCAAGGACTAAAATGATAACTAAAATCCAAATGGCGTGTAGAGGCATAAAATATATGGAATTCTGTGCCATTGTTATTTTGACCAAAGTTTATTATAGCCTATAAGGCTAAGAACTCACGGAGCGGTTTTCTCCCGCGCCCGCCGTGGTTGCGGGCCCGCAGCCTTCGTAGAATACAGTTTTGTGTGTAAAAAATGAAAGCAAAACTCGCGGCGCGTTTTTCGCTCGCGGCCCGCGCGGTTGTTTGCGGTTCCCGCTGCACCGGCGGGCGGCGGTCGCCCGCAGTCTCGGCGGTTTGCGCCCGCGCGCTCAGCGATAGTTTAGCGGGCGATCGCAGTAGTCGCGGGTGCTGATTTGTGCCGGCACAAATCAGCGGTCTCGTGAGTTCTGAAATAAAACCGCAGCTCCGTACCGCGGCGAGCGCGGGCGAAAACTGCTCCGTGAGTTCGCTCACTTAGGGTTACTACTTTATTACACCATCCAGTACCTCAAGTTTAATAAGGTAATATTATGTCAAAAAATTCCTAATCCCCGCTTCATAACGAATCGCGTTGCTGGTAAATGTACGATAAAGTAATTTAGATTAATGAAGCCCTCGCTAGTCGCTATAAACTGCGAGTTAACAAATACCTTTAGCCCGTTTGTCCATCGCCACCGTCACCGGGACGTCACCGATAAAAATTCATATAAAATGCCACTTTATGACTTAGACTACAGGTTTCATTTTTTACCGACATTGGCCTAGCGACCCATGCCGTCGCTACTTTGTAGTGGCGTAGAGCAGAATGAAACCTATAGCCTAGGTCCTAAAGTGGGCATTTTATAAAGTAGCCAGTACACAATGGCTTACGATGGCCCAGGCCACGGCATTACACGCCACGCCTGGAAATCGTCCGCCATCATACACCATTACCCCGTTTATAGAATGGCGATGGCTTGTAGCGGGCCAGCATGGTCCATTGTGTATTGGCTACTTTATAAAATTCCACTTTACGACCTAGGCTATAGGTTTCATTCTGCTCTGCTCCACTCCGAAGTAGCGGCGGCATGGGTCGCTAGACCAATGTCGGTAGAAAATGAAACCTATAGCCTAGGTCATAAAGTGGCATTTATTTGAATTTTTGTCGGTGATGTGCTGGTGACGGCGGCGATGGACAAACGGTTTTACACCACATCCCACACGCGAGTCCTCCATAACTGTCAACTTGAATTGTTACGTTTTTGTAAGCTTTGGCCTGTTTATTTAATTAAGTGAGCCTAAAGGATTTTGACATTATAGTCAACGTCTAAACCTTGCACGCTGACTTAGAAAATTCTAAAGGGCCCTTTAAACGTTGATACAAACATGATTGCCAGCTAGATAGCGAAGAAGCGTGTATATTCGACGTCAATCATGGGAAACCAAATATGAAAATAAATAGGCTTTCATCATGGAATTTTTATACAATGTGCCGTGTTATTAGTAACTACTTATCTTGCGGTGGCTATAAATTTGCGTTTTGCAGCAGATATTGTAAAATGTCAGCAGTAATTACTCTGACTATATTATAATAATAGAAAGAATATCTTTTATTCTTTCTGTGCCTATACTCGCTGCTTATAGAGCTTAAGTGGATCCGCGTAACCGCTTTTGACACGATTGACTCAATTCACTAACCGCAAAAGCGCGTTCGAGTTTCGACACGGTTCCGACAAAACAGGGGAGTGCCGCTAAACCTGTTTTCGACGATTTCGACTTAACTCGCGAACCGCATAAACCCGGTTCTGACGAAACTCGCGACCTGGTTCAGAACCTGCGACCCGCGAAACCTTTTGACACGATTACGATACGCGACCCGCGAAAAGCCTCGCCTCGGATTGATGTCAACAGCACGCAGGTAATGAACTGAGACCTCCGGTATAATGACGTGTGTCGGGCCACTTCTTGTTTTCATTAGCTGCGGCGGGGGCGGGGATGCGCAGGGCGGGCGGCCCCGGCAGTCCGCCCGCGCCGCCCGCCCTAGACGCACGTTGCCGCTGAAAAAAAATGTGTTGTGCTGTGGCCTAAGCTGTGGATGATTTGTGCTGATATTATTGGTGAGTTGAGATGTGGTGTTGCGAGTTTGGCCGGCAGGTGGCGCGCTGAGTCACCGCTGCAGCTCTCGGGAGCGTTATATAAGGTTACTGTGTTACCCGACTGCGCTAAGATAGGTTACGTTTCTCGAGTGTATGTATCATTGGTTAGAGCGAGGTAAAGAGCCTTAACGGCTTAGCGTGTTTGAGCTTGAGAGGTATTGTTATAGGAGGATTTATCTTAGTTGTGGTACTTAGTACATCAAACAGTGGCTTCATATTTTAATGCTCAGTTATATTGCAGCAGGTATTATAATAGTATTTATATAATAATCGGCCAAGTGCGAGTCGGACTCGCGCACGAAGGGTTCCGTACCGTTATAAAGTGAAAGTTGGTAAAAATTGTCTATTTTGTATGGGAGCCCCCCTTAAATATTTATTTTATTTTTGTAATTAATTATTAAAGTACAAATATAATTAAGGATTTTGTGAAAATTTCAAGTGCCTAGCTGTCGTAACTATTGCTTACGAGCAAAAAAGGCCAAAAATATCCCGTTTCTTGTATGGGAGCCCCCCTTAAATATTAACGTTAATTTGTTTTTAGTATTTGTTATAGCGGAAACATATATACACAATCTGTGAAAATTTCAGAAGTCTAGCTATAGCGGTTATTCAGTTACAGCCTGGAGACAGACAGACGGACAGACAACGAAGTCTTAGTAATAGGGTCCCGTTTTTACCCTTTGGGTACGGAACCCTAAAAATGAATGACTATTAACTATTTCTTACAGTTACTAAACATTACATCGCGGCATTACTGTCCAGGACCGAATTTAATAAAATTATTGAGTATACGATGGCGAACAGCACAGGCTTCTTTAGTCGCGGAAAATGTACGATTCCCCTGTATTTCACAACACACTTAAGAAGTCACAAAAAACCGATCGAATATTATGCTTCAATGTATATTCTACTAGAGGTCGTCCGAGTTAACTTATAGAGTAGCTTTGTGTGCATGGTATAAGTCTATCATGGTATAAGTTTTATTTGTTGTATGAATAATGAAAGCCGCGTGACTTTGCTATATAAACTGTTGTTCACATTATGTGTACTCTGTAGTATAAAATTTATGTATTCTGACGTTCCTAGCACTACCCGTACTCAACATATAGCCACGATTAGAATTAAATTTGGACTTGATAAAATATGCTTTATGTAATACGGCAATATTATTTTGGCTGTCTTTTTTGCAACATTATCTTATACTATGTAGTCTTTAATAATAAACTATAATGTACCATAAAAAGGACGTACAATTTTACGTTTATTTGCATTCAATAAATTGGATCGATTTTAAGAAAGTTTGGAACGACAAAGCTTCCCGCAAAATTTCTTATTTTCGTAAAAGCTACATAAAAATCTAGATATCTTAACACTGCTTTACATAAAAATTTCAAAGTAATTATAACTTAAACATAATGGATCGTAAAATTACGCTAAGCCTCTCTCTCGACTTGCGCAAAAACCTTTAGTCCTTAAAAATGGTTTTAATTAACGGACTTTAGTAAATTGTGTCGACCGACAAACTGACAGGTCTGTTTTCTTTGTAATTGGCCTGCGAATAGAGGCCACGCAGGAGAATTCTCTGACCGAGCTTGTACGCTGGGCTACTTTTTACAGCTGTTTTTAATACATTTATGTAGATAAGGTTCAAGCCGGTTGTATGCTTTTGTTGTTATGGTGATTTTCAGCTGTTTGTGTATCGTTTTTGAAAAATATTACATACTAGATAACGCCCGCAACTCCTTTGCGCCAAAATACGTTTATCGCGCGGGAACCGTACATTTTCCGGGATAAAAAATATCCTATGTTCTTTCCCGGGACTCAAAGTATGTCCATACCAAATTTCAGCAAAATCGGTTCAACAGTTTGGACGTGAAGAGGTAACTGGCATAAACACACTGTCGCATTTATATAAAATCTTATATATAAAATTCTCGTGTCACAATGTTAGTTACCGTACTCCTCCGAAACGGCTTTACTGATTTTTACCAAATTTTATATGCATATTCAGTAGGTCTGAGAATCGGCTACTGGGTACTGGACGTTGCCATGGTTACCATACGGCATACTTATTTAGTCACTTCAATAAAATAATAAAGAACTACATTACAACTACTTACAAATAATTTATATGGCAAAACAATGTTTGCTGGGACAGCTAGTATTAGTATAGATTTTGATATTTTTACAGGCAAGTTAGAGACAATCAGGTACTTAAGTCTGTTTAATATGTTATCAGTTTTGCAGTTTCACTATGCAAAGTTACCAAAAGTGTAACTTATTGTGGTGTTCACATAATCCCATAATATTCTCTTACTGGTTTAGGAAAGATCTCGCTGAATCAAATCTTTTTTATGTCTAGCAAAAGAAGCATCAGCATTTTCATCAAAGTCAAGTTACGTTTAAAGCTTCCATTCCATTTAAAAAGGTTGCTTGTGAAAAGGTACACGAAACCCCTAAATACCAACTCTGTTATACGTACTACTCAATTCAAAGTGGAATTCGAAATAAAACCATTCTGTGAATTCTATTACAGTGGAAATCTAAATAATACTAATTGAATTAATTAGTTAATCGAGTCAAAACAATTGGATTACAATAACAGTGTCAAATACCAGTGGTTGTTGATAAATATTGTGCATGCCTAAATTGTTTAATTGATTATAAGATAAAAAAAAATTTAAAAAAAAAGCCTTTATTTCCATACCCTTGTTTTACATTTTCTGATTCTTAATTGTTAGTACTTGTTAGTTATTATAATATATTTAAGACACTATTTACTAATTATCTAAGTGTTATTAACTGGTTAGTTAGCTGGGTTGGATATGGACCCCTTCTCGGGTGAAGGCCTCCTCCAGTTCCTTCCATCCACTTCTGTCCTTGCCGATTTCTTGCCAGTCCTTTCCTGTCAGTTCCGTTATATCGTCAATCCAACGTCTTTTTGGTCTTCCTACTCTTCTTTTGCCTATTGGCCCGTTCCATGTTGTAGTGTTGATTGTCCACCTGTTGTCCGTGTATCTCGAAATGTGTCCTGCCTATTGCCACTTGAGTTTTAAGGCTTGTTTAAGGGCATCTGTTACCTTTGTTTTCTGTCTGATAACTTCGCTCCTGATTTTTTGTATTTTCCTTATGTTGAGAATGCTTCTCTCTATAGCTTTTTGTGTTGTTGTTAATCTTTGTTTTGCTCTTACCGTGTAAACCCAAGTTTGGCAATTTATTTTGACAATTAATTACAAGTTCAAATCAATATTACAATTAATTTAGTTTAATTTAGTTCAAAAAAGTGTTTAATGCATGTTGAGGCCGAAAGTAACTAGTTTATTGTACCTAGCTGTAAAAAGAGGCAACAGACAGACACAATTTCAAATGTGTAATTAGTATGGATTGTAATTTGTAGCCTTAGATGTTATTTAACTCAGAAGTCATGATTATAAAATATCTATTCAAACTTTATCAAAAACGACAGTTTAGTCGCCACGGGGGAACCCGGAACATACATACATAAATTACCAAACATTGCTTTCATTTTGTTTTAGCCGCAGTCGGAAAAACTTCACATTATGCTACACTGTATTGAGCCAAGTATCTCGTTAAAATTCTGAGACTCGCCCATCGAGTGAAAAAATTCGAACGTGTGTAGTTTCGTGAGTGCAGCGAGAATTAACTCTTGTGTTTTTGTAATAAGGGCGATTTTTATTCAACGTCGACGGTGCGTGTTTGGAAATAATGAGTCTTATTACTGTAAAAATGTATGTAAGGGAGTTATCGGGTTTTTTTTCGGTTCATACTTGTTATACGTCTTACAGATTCCGTTGTTTGTTCAAACATAATGGATTTAAAAAAGAACTTGTTTTGGATTCGGATTTGATATGTCGGATGCTATAAATATCGTAAATGCTAAAACGAGACAAACTTGTGTATGTATAGTGTGGTAATCGGTTTTTCGGTATTATATACAATTTCTTTTGATATATTTTATCCGATGTCTCACGCTTTAATTTATAAAAAACATTTAGCTAGCTTTTCGATTATAGGAACACCTGAAAAGTTTTTAATCCGACTTCTAAAAAGACTTAAAGTTTGGGGAAGTGACAGGTCTCAGGTCTGCGCCCAGACGGGGGAGATGTTTAGGAGTTTTAATTAAATAGACGTCTAGCGCTCTGTCAGATGCACAGTTTAGCTAGTAGATAGGTACTACACAAATGCTTTGTAAAAGCCTAAACATGGTTCGTTTTTGTGGTGGTTGGAATCGTTTCTTTTCTCTAATAGTCAAAATGAGATAAGATGGCACCAGCGGTCATTTCCTTTATAGCCTAGGAGGCAAAATAAGATATTGCCCTTAGACTAGAAACATATGTGACTTCATTGTCAATAGCTATTTGTATAGAATACGTTGAAACGTGAGAAGTTTTTTGGCAGGAGGTCAGTGACCGCTATCGCTTGGGTACGCCACTACGAGAATAAAAACGAACAGGTTGCCCTCCTGGTAATGTCGTCAGTTGTGAGAACTATACATCAGGAAAGGCATACATTTTCGTCGCACGGTAGAAAGGGAGAGGGATGAAACATTCTCTCCGACGCCGCGCCGGCTGTCTACCTACACATTTTCGATCTGATCAAGTGTCCTAACATTTTTTACACATCCCAAAAAGCGCGCTGAAGAACTTTCCAGTCCAAAACGTTGAATTTATAAAAATATCTAGAGGTAAGGTTACGGTTAAGGTTAAGGTAAGGAAATTGAATCAATAAATCCAATATAGATTGTATCTGCGCTAAAAGTAATTTGTGCTTTTCCAAAAAATAAATTATGGGATCCTCATAAAAGTAATTAGTAAACCCAATGAATATTAATACACTGAATGAATGAATGAGGTGTATTCAGAGAGATTATCAATTAAATTTCCTGTTATTATGAGTTTTAATGAACGGAATAATTTACTCATCTAATGTAGAAACATTTCAGCTAAATTGTCCGTCGTATGCCACTCACGATCTTATAAGATGATTAACATTTTCCTCGGTACACAATACTTATAATTACACAATATCATGACTAATTTTTCCCTAACAAAAATTAACACAATATTTTCCATCATTTTCTTTTTTAAATTTGCCTTTTATCTTAAATCATGTTGCCTTTTGTAAGGAAACTGGAAAGCTATTTAAAAAGTTACTTAATTTTATCTACGATGTTGATGCTTTGTAATCTAGTTATTAGAGATTTTCTAAGTTGTACTTTGCCGTAATTAAAGATTAACGCTGTGAATATTTTAGCGCTTTACTACGCATATGTTTAATTTGTGAGATAAAACTTTATAGTTTCTCATTAAAAGTTATTGCGAAAATTAGGGCTCTCACCTAAACTATTGCGATTTCAATAATTTTAAGTATCATTTATCTAATAAGATTTAATTAGGTGAAATATCCTCAGTATCGACAGATATGCCTTCTGCATTTTCATACTTGGACAGCTAAAGATGGAATTTGATGACGTTATGAAAATCGAACTTATGATTGCTTTTTTTTATAGAAGAGTTGTATTATATCAAAAAGTAGTATCATTAGCAATAATTATCCTTGGAGCCATTAAATCAATACTAGTTAAGTAGATAAAAACAAAAGAATCACTTACTGGTTTTTTCAAATCACTAGATTTCTCTCTGGGGTATACTAAGGAGTACTATTAAAGAGTCTAGACGCAATCTAGCCTTCGGTTCAGCTGGCTGTGGAAAATTGCTAAGTTTAGTATGATGAGCGGTTCCAGGTGTTGTTTTATATTTGTAAATGTATATTTTCTAACGGTGGATGTTTGTGTTTTTAGTGGAATCGCGGCTAGTTTGGGACTTATTTATACCACCTTTATATTATACTACTTTATTGCTTTCTTACGAAACCCTATGTGTAAAATTGTCCACTCCATATCTATGTCTTTATCAAAATTGGTTCAATCGCCAATTTAATGCAATTCATTAATTCTTCTTTATAATTTAAAAAGGAAATGTAGCTATAATCATATTGTTCACTAATCTTTGTGAAGCTACAATATGGTAATAATTGTTAGTGGTTTCAACATTACTTTAAAACTTACAACGCTGACTAACCGTTCTTCCAAGGAGGCAATATCTTTCCCTGCAAAAAAATTTCGTGGCAACAATTTCATGCCAACGATAAACTTCATAACTTAGGCCGGCCGCATACATACGTTTTCCGTATGCGTTTTCCGAATTCGTTTTCCGTATTCGGAAATCAGAATGCATGGAATCAGTAGAAAATACATTAACTACCGCACACGTTCGTTTTTATCCGTACGGAACGAATTCTGTACGTGCGTTTCAAGTGCAAGCCGCGCGCGCGCGCGCGCGTGAAAAAGATGAACGTTTGCGCTAGTCTCACGCAAGTCCGAATAAGGAAATCAAATACGGAAAACGTGCGTTTGCGGCCAGCCTTAATATTTGGCTACGTCAGCGCTTAGTTGTTTGATGCTAAAAGGAAAGTTTTCACTGTGCCGAAGCTTTATATATAATAAAGTGCAGTTGCCAAGTCTGTTTGATACCGCAGTTGGCAACAGTCGCTGCGGTTGCTATGCATAAAGTGCGGATTTAACAGGTTAATTACGTTTTGGTATAACATTTGGGATAAATGGGAGGAAATCCCGTTTATCAGGTATAGGATTGGGATTTAATTTGGAATAAATGGGATCCCTTTTGTCAGAAGTATATTGGGAATGGACGAATCGGGTCTAACATAGGTTATTATGTTTAATAGGCAAATGCTGTTGTTAAAATGAAACAGTCGTGTATATTTATAGTATTTTCGGTTTCTCAGCTACATCATAAGCATTTTCCTGAAAGAAAAATTAATATACGAATGACAATATTATGTTATCACTCATAAAATATATACTACGTTATTCTCTCATCTATATATTAATACGCGAGCGAAAATCTTTGGATCCCTTTTGACGAAAAATGCGGAAACGTAGGTGATTGAAATTTTGCACAATTATAGTTTATATGGTGAAGGAGTGCATCGAGCTAATATAATTTTTAAATTATGCTTTTATCATACATTTTTTTAACAAATAAAACTACAACACACACACTAGGAGATTTTGATTGACAAGCCTATACACACGAATTGTACTCTTTTATTTATGGTTGAAGTCTGTTGTCAAATTGAAAATAGATTTAGTTTTTTTTATTGAATCTTGAATATTGTTAGACAATTATTACATGGCCAGTCTGTCATTGAAATTTGACCTCAATAAATTACTAGAGATCGCCCAATGGTCGAAATTCGACCTCAAATAAAAAAAAAATTATAAGTTTCCAACGCTTTTCTATTGATATTCTATTGTCAAAATATTGACTTTATTATTTTTTAGACATAATTCTTGCGACAGTCTCAGATTAATAAAGTCAAATGATGACAGACTGGCCGTGTAATAATTGTCTAACAGTATTTAAGATTCAATAAAAAAAACTAAATCTATTTTCTATTTGACAACAGACTTCAACCATAAATAAAATAGTACAATTCGTGTGTATAGGCTTGTCAATCAAAATCTCCTAGTGTGTGTATTGTAGTGTGTGTAATGTTTTATTATAACACACACATATATAAAAATGTATGATAAAAGCATAATTTCAAAATAATATTAGCTCGATGCACTCCTTCACCACATAAACTATAACTGTGCAAAATTTCAATCACCTACGTTTCCGCATTTTTCGTCAAAAGGGATCCAAAGTTTTTCGCTCGCGTATTAATATATAGATAAAACTTTTATTTGAGGTCGAATTTCGACCATTGGGCGATCTCTAGTGACATATAATATTACTTATTCATTTCAGCATTCAACCCATAAAGTATTAATGAGTAATCTTTCATCATTTTTGTGTCATTTATTATTTAACTGCTCATTTTCTATGTCAACTTTGGTACGAAAGCTATATAAATTATGAAATATTCAAACATATTGTTTCTTGTCATCATAAATCATAATTTGAGCGTAAAATGTAAAATGGATGGCATACAGACATTATTTATAGGCTTACAAAAATATTACATTACTTTTGTTATTTTATATTTACTTTGTGTTAAAGTTGCCGGCTTGGCAAATTACCGCGTATCTTTCCTATCTTTAGCTCTTCATGCTCAAACTGCTGAACCGATTTTGATGAGTTTTGCAAGTAGATTCTTCTACTAGTGTCCCGGAAAAGGATGTAGGATAGTATTCTCAACGGAAAATGTACTAGAAACTAATCATAGCTCACCGAAGTTGCTAACAAGATGTAGTGTAGTAAAATTTGTACTAATCCTTCCTGTGAGTCCTAAAATGTTCTATTTAAGGATTCAAAGATGAAGGATTAGTACAAATTAGGTACATTCCTAAGTGCTTTGTGTTCCTTCAATAAAGAAGCTTGGCTTTTCAAAGTAAACAGTACTGTACTGACACATACGTTACCCAATAAGAGGTTCAAGTTTCACAATTAGAGGCGACACAGATTGGACGCGAACTGGCTACAGAGTGACTAGTGGTTCGCCCGCCGCAACCAAATACTATGAATTTTAAATCGGCTGAGTGCTTTATGTCGCAGTGCTATCGATTCGTACTCGAGTCGGTGACTTGAACATGTTTTTTGGGAAATGTAATTGGTAGTATGTTATTGCTAGGTAAATTTTAAGGTCCAATTCTTTTATTATATTAAGTTCATTTCAGACATTCGCATATATTATAAACTCGCCAAATAGCTTGCGAAGGCAACAACATATCTATATTATCTATTTAAATCACATCAAGTCCAAATCTACCATTAACAAACAACAATTAGTTGAAAGTCTTAAATTTTTATACTTAACCATAATTTGAAGTCGAACAAAGAAATCAAATACGCCTTAGATAAAGATAAAAAGATATAGCGCCATTCAGCGTGGATTTTACGATGGTATTTAACTTAATGTATAATTTTGTTTCAGGTAAGCGACTAGAGTTTCGAAGATAAGATTAGCGAAATTTCATTTATTCCCGTAATCTCGCTAAGTATGCGGAGCTCGTAGCCCTCGTAGCGGATCTCGTAGCGGCGTAGCGGAGCTCGTAGAGGCGTAGCGGAGCTTCTAAAAGGCCTGATAGACGTACGAACTTAAAGCACGCGGGTTTTAAGTTCGCGAACTTAACTCGGCTCGCATCGGTGACACACGAGAATCGCTCACACTGGATTACCATGCCCCCAGGCTAGCGGCTCGCGGCTCGCGGCTCTTTGCTGACACACAGGCGATTAAGATCGTCGAGCCATAAGTCCGCGTACTTACTCGCACGTCTGTCACCCCCTATAGCGGCGTAGCGGAGCTCGTAGCGGAACGGAATCCGTAGTGCCGTAGCGGACTCGTAGCGGCCCTCGTAGAGGTGCTACGTCACGTAGAACAAAAGGTAACTTCGTAGCTTTTGTCGTGGAGCGCGCTAAACCTTTTAATTGATAAATAACTTTGCTGTTAAACTTATAACGGCTGTAATGGCATTAGCAGCAATTTTAAACATTGAGTTTTGAGATAATCTGATGTACGGCTTTTACAATATTTTATTCGGTAAAAGTTGTGCCTGTATGTTAAAGATGATAGTCGATTATCGTGTTATCTCTCACGTTCTTTATATTTCCGTAATAATGAATAATTTGGTTTTGGTTATTGCTATCATGAAAATATAAAACGCTTCAGCTTTTAATAATTTTAGGGTTCCGTACCTAAAGGGTAAAAACGGGACCCTATTACTGAGACTTCGATGTCTGTCCGTCTGTCCGTCTGGCCGTCTGTCCGCCTATCCTTCTGTCTGTCTGTCTCCAGGCTGTAACGCAAGAACGGTAATAGCTAGAGAGATGATTTTTTACAGATTATGTATTTCTGTTGCCGCTATAACAACAAATATTAAAAACAAAATAAATTTAATATTAAAGGGGGGCTCCCGTACAAAAAACACATTTTTTTTATTTTTCTCTAAAGTGGTACGGAACCCTTCGTGCGTGAGTCCAAATTGCACTTGGCCGATTTTTATAAAAGCAATAACCAAGCCTGATGAAGAGCGAATCCATGTTAACACAACACATCATATAAAATACAAAGGAGCAATGTGGTCTATCTCAGACCCTTTATATGTATTTCGTAGCGTGTAATGGTTAACAGCAAACGTCTGCTTTATTTCCCCGTAACGCGTCTGAACTCCAGTAATTTGAACAAAGGCTGTGTGTAGACTGAAGTGCGAAAATTTCACTGTAATTGTGAAGGCGTTTAGCTGACAGAGACAGGAGTTTCGAAATGCATTAGAGAGATGTTCCGCCCGCCCTGTCGCCCGCCTCCTCCCAGGCTTAGGCGGATTTGCGTTATTATATTTGCTGATTGTGAGCGCTACCTCTGCCGGATTTGTGTTGTTATGGTGTTTTTGTGCAAATAGAGTTAGCATCAGCATCGTTTGGAAAATCCTTTTTACACTACATCGGTGAAGTTTAAGATAATTATATTATAATTTGTAATCGTACAGCAGCGTCAGGGCTGTAATCGTATTTTATACACGTTATAAAATGATGAACATAATAATTATTATTTTACTTCGATTTTTCGTTTTATATAATCATAAATGATATTACTTATTCACCCATCGATCCGCAAGTGGCACCCGGCTGTCGCATAACAATTGAATATCTATTGTGTCTGCGATTCCCACGATCGAGGTATTAAAATAACTGTTATATTCGGGATAAGTAAGTTTCCGCACTAAAGAGGGTTTAAAGTGCTTGGGAGTGAGTCCTTATGAGCAACTAAATCGTAATAAAAACTCTCGTAAGACCGTGTGCATAATTGATAAGTGCAGAAGTTGGAAGTGGTTATCACTGGGGGGTTCACTTCAAATAGCTCTATGTAGAGACTCGCTAAAAATAGTTGAAAAGCTGAAATCGCGTTTAGGGAAACATTGATTTTGCAGCTTATGTTGATATAAATAAATGCAGCTCAGTTAAAATATCAATAGATTTTCAAAGATGACGCGAGATACATTATTATAACGCGGCTCTGTTTACTAGCCAAGTCTACAGATATTTTTGACGGTTCTGTAATATTAATTTTAAAACTTAATATAATAAAAATTCTTGACAATATTCATACAATATTCATATTATAACTACTTATGGAGGCTTGTAATTAGCTTTGTGTTCCATCATATTTTAGTATATTGATATATTACTAGCTGAAAGGCACCAAATAAAAATTAAATATTTACGTTCAGAATAATAATTATAGATTAACTTAAAATAAAAATCGTGAAAAATTGTAATTTGTAGAGCTCTCTCTCTAAAAGTTTAATATCCGTTTTCACAGAGCCAACTGGCGCACCTCTGTTTATTTTACCGATACAATATACATCAAAGCTGAATGGAAATTAAATTCTCAATGACAGCTTTTTACTTCAACGTTTTAAATCGTTTAATGATTTATGTGTTTAATAAAGAAACGTTTATTTTATGTATCATTTAATGGATTGCGTGATTGAAATTCTTTATTGTTTATGAAATTACCAATTTATGTCGCTTAAAATCAATACTAATTTATTATGCGAAAATGTGACTGTCTGTCACATAATTACGTGTAAACCGAATTTTATAAGATTTTGCATATAATATGTAAATAATGAAATATGACGTATCATGCACAATTTAGTTATTCTAGAATAGAATTATGTTTAAAGTCGAAATAATTTCATAGTAAAGGCTGAGGCTTTTGCTGCTTAATCTTCCTTGATCGAGAAGTGTGAAAGCGCTGCCGTAGATTTGAAGAACTCTTGTAGAGATTTGTTCTTACTGTATTCTCGTGTTATTTATTTTATTCTTTTCTTTTATTGAATACTAAATGATGCCAGCAATTCCTTTGCGCCAAAATTCGTTTATCGCGCGAAAACCGTACATTTTTCCAGGATGAAATCGGGTATCCCATATCCTTTCCCGGAACTCAAAGTATCTCCATACAAAATTTCAGCAAAATCGGTTCAGTGATTTGGGCGTAAAGAAACAGACAGACAGACAGACAAACACTTTCGCATTTATAATATTAGTATCAAAGTGTGGATAGTATCAAATGTATAAATACCGTTTTTTATACGCTAAGATAATAATATAGGGATTTGATGACATAAATAAGCTATAGAATAAATAATTAAAGGCTAATATTTTTTGTAGTTTATGCTTCGAAATACTATAGCGTACACAACCGTGCGTTATAATATAATTTATTTGGCACACTATCAGAATATTTTATTTGTCTTTACTATCTATGTAAGCAAAATACCTTATATATACAATTCCAAGTTAAATACATAAACTAATATATAGGCGAATTTTGACCACAGTTCTCTAGTTAATTATAATTACAGTTCCAATAACGCACATAACATTCATCATATTGATAATAAAAATGTTTCATAATTGGAGCAATTTCACTATTCCCGGAGCATAGAGCGCGTTATTGTATTAACTTTTGTTCGGGGTTCATTTGTGATTTCCGAACTAAACCAATTTTTCGTTAATGACTACGGATTTCCTTTTACCAGACAGTGAAACAGAGAGAGAGTGAGAGAGGTCTTCTCTCTATCTCTCTCTAACGGGCTATCTAAATTGGTAGAGTTTAATATAAACTGTAGTGTTCTAGATCGGGTTGACACAAGATTAATGTATCCAGTGACGTTATCTTATAATGAGAAATTTTATATTAGTTTTAGAAATTAATTAAGAATATCATGGTGATGTATTGTCGAGAAAATCTGTTAATAAAAATGTCGATTTTCTTCTAATAAACATTGTTAACTAAATTTAAAACAAATAAAACGCGATACGAGAAAAATGGCTATCATGTTTTTATTTTTAAGCACCTTAAGGCAATTTTGACTTTGAGTCAATACCCACACTATCCATACTAATATTATAAATGCGAAAGTGTGTCTGTCTGTTACCTCTCCGCTCCGCTATCGCTAAACCAATTTTGCTGAAATTTGGTATGGAGATACTCTGAGTCCTGGGAAAGGACATAGGATACTTTTCAGCCCGAAACATTTACGGTTTCCGCGCGATAAACGAATTTTGGCGCAACGGAGTGGCGGGCGTCATCTAGTTGACATATGAAGCATCACAATATCCTGCATGAACGTTTGGAATGTTTTGATAAAAGGAGAATGAAGTAAAGTGGTCCAAATTTCTACCACTAACGAGACCTATATTGACTTCTTGTCCATTAAATATAAAATAACATTCATTATGAGACAAATTAAAAATAAGCTGTCAGTAAAAAGTTATGACCATATGAAAAATTATTTTTTGGAGTGAAAATATTGATATTGATATTCATCTATTTCAGTGAAAACCTAATAGGAAATGCCAAGCGGCATGACATAACATAGATTGAGTAGTTAAAAAGTACAATGGATCATATTATTATCACTATTTTATGGAATAAAATGGTAGAAAACTTTTTCATTCCGTCATATAACTTTTTACTTACAGGATATTTTTGGTTGCGGTCCAGTTATAATGATTCCGTATTTAGCAGACCATTACGTAAGTGTTATTGGCTGTGGACATTTGCACCAAACTCAATACATTTTTATTACATAGCTACAATATTTTTCATACAAAATCGTAAAAAACATGACTTTTCATTCAGCCATAACTTTTCACTGACAGGGTATTTTTGACTGCGGTCTGGTTATAATGATTCAGTATTTAGTAGACAATTTTACTATATAGGTCTCGTTAGTGGTGGAAATTTGGACCAGACTCCATACATTTTAAAACATACTCCTTTGGTTCAGATATACAGTAGACCAAGTAGAAAGCCGTAGCTTAATCATCCCGATAGAATGCACAATTTCTACGGTTTTTTATTTTGCGCGTACGAAATCAAACAGCTAGTACTAAGAAAATTAGATTAATTTTTAAATTTAAAATAACTTCTTCTCATTTGTTTTGTAAGCGCACGTGATGTTTTTAATGTATAACTCTAGTGCGCCTCGAGTTTGCATACTAATGCACTCGTTTGAGCACAGAACTTTGCCGTGTAGTAAACTTTATAAACAATGTGTTCTACGACACGTACACGACAACGAAGACATCTTCGAGGCATAGACCCGTGTAGCACTTCGTACAATACACAATATAAAAAACGTACAGTATATCGCCTCCATACTAATTTGCCCAAACCGAAATAATGACAGTACATTATTTTCGTAATACATCGCCCAAATCTGGCGCACGCACAAATTAGAATGTATTGTTATAAATAAGTAGCATTACAATGCAGTTTAACGTCGCTCTGGCGTGGGTTTGATTTGAAGAATATGACTTTTACGGCACAATAGATCATCTTTATGCTACATATTTCAAATCGGGTGCACGCGCACATTGACGTGTTTTCTGATACCATAAAGTAGCATTACTATTTACTATGCAGTTTTTCGTTGCTGTAATACCTCGATCGTGGGAATAGCAGACACAATAGATTTTCAATTGTTATGCGGCAGCCGGGTGCCGCTTGGGGATTGATGGGTTTAACTCGCGTATTTGTCGGTGTGTTGTGGGATTTATGGCAAATTATTCTACTGTATTTTATGTATACTGGGGAATAACGTAGACTCTCGTAGCATAACGTAGCACATGGTGCTACGAAATCGTAGCAATTCGTAGAGCGTGTAGCTACGTGCTACGCGGTTGAAATAATGTCGTAAATACCCTCGATTGTTTCTGTTAATGGTCGCAGCGCATGTTGCAACGTAATAGCTCCGACCAGCTGCAGTTGAAATGCAGGGCTGCGCAACCTTTTTTTCTTTAAATAGTTGAAAAAATATATCGATTGATTGATCTTTGGAATGTAATTACTTTGAGTCCCAGGAAAGGCACAAGATAGTTTTAATCCCGGAAAATTTATGGTTCCCGCGCGATAATCGAATTTCTGCTCTCTATCTCGTAAATAATAATATCTTCTAACAAATTCTAAGAACTCAAGACTCCTCTACCTTTAACTTTCCTAGTAATATCTTATTTATAGTTCAAAGGCGTCTTTGATCGTTGTATTAAAAGATCCAAGGTATTTACAATTATCTGCTCGGTGAGCGCGGGGTCGTTGACCTATATCGCCACTGCAGTCGGCTCACATAAACAAGTGCCTTTACGTGAACATTTAAATTGTGCTTGAACTTTGTAAATGTTTCTTTTTGTTTGAATATTTTAGTTGCTTTTTAGTAATTAAATATTCATGTTATGTGGGGTAAAATGATGTTAATAGTGGTTATTGGTAATTGCATCCGTGATCTAGTAGTCTTCT
Source organism: Cyaniris semiargus (assembly GCA_905187585.1). NCBI lineage: Eukaryota > Metazoa > Arthropoda > Insecta > Lepidoptera > Lycaenidae > Cyaniris > Cyaniris semiargus. The sequence continues at coordinate 14,017,661 of LR994564.1, forward strand.
TTACTTTGCGGCTCTGGACCATGTTTTTTATATTTCAGTCCCAATACTTTAGGGTTGGTTTGGTTAAGCCTAAGATAATGTGTCTGCTAGGCATGTGAAAAGTCGATCCGTGATTCTGATCTTTTGTCAGCCTTATTTCCGTGCTACTCAGTTTTGAGAGTAATAAAACACAGTGTTGTTGTGTACTGCGCACACACTTGAGCACTTTATCGGTGTCGGTGGCTGGATTAATTGGAAATTGCATGTATGAATCCTAATGCTTTGCCTTTTTGACGTTACCGGAACAATTCCAACATAATTATATTAATAAGTATAATAATCAAAAACAACATTACCAAGTAACATCTGTCGACATATTCGGACATTTTCCTCGTGAACACGCCGTGACATCACAATCAACGTGATAATTGCATGTGCGTGTTGTGACACTTAACGATCCCCTCCCCTCTCTACCTCTACCTCTCCCCTTTCCTCACCCTCTCTTCCCCTACTACCTCTACCTCGCAAGCCCGGGAACACCTCAGTAAGTGCCGGAATATTTGCCCCAGGACAATGATGTACGTCTAAATCTATAGTTTGCGTGTTTGATGAGTTTTGTTAATTTCCTCCTTATATTGATAAGACGTGTGATAAAGTATTGTTTTTGGAATATTCCCTAGTATTAATACGAATAGAGTATTGAGGAGGTGGCGTTTTATGCGTACCAAATTATAAGATATTTGCTTAGAAAATACTCCATATTTCATTCTAACCGTATTATTTAAACTGTCGCTTACTTAAGGTTTTTAAAATATTTTGGTACCTCTCATTTTCTATTCCTCTGATTTTTTAAATTAGGTACTTTAAATATTATTTTCAATGTTTAAATAATTATAATTGTATGATGTTTCCTACGCGTCACGTCCAGGCGTCATGCGTATCTAAAACGTCTGCGTTATACCTACTTTAGTACAAACGACTCTATTTATAATTGATAAAGCCCGTAACAGCCCGCGGGCTGCCGCTGACGGTCTACATGTCACATTACTCTCGCACCGCCGCAGCTTATTAGCTCTACCCCACTACAGTTCGATCAATTCAACGGAAAAACTGTTCGATGTAAACGTTTGAAAAACCTCTGTGAGCTATGAAAGTTTTTAAAATATTGTTGATTGATTAATGAGATTGGCGTAATTTTAGTTTCATTGCGTATTTAATTTTTAATTGCTGATAGCTTTAAAATAGTAGTAGAATTTAAATAGCTGCCTACTTTTTTCTGTGTAGTGTAGATATTTAATTTAACCGATGTAAGGAACCATATATTGATTATAGTCATTTTTTATGTTATCAGAGAAATTCATTTATAGGTGGACCTACTTCATTTGACCGGGTTATGGCAAGCCAATGTTAGTCGTAATCTACCGCTTAACATATACTCCGACCAAAATACCTAGCTCCGTCATCTGTCTATAAAATCCCTCTTATAGGACCTTGCGTAACTTTTTACAGAGTAGGCCGATTTTGATATTTATATAGTTATTTTACTTTAATTCTGTTGGGATGTAAAATAATTCCGGCTTTGTCAACACAAAGCCGGAATTATTTTACCAGCGTTAGGTCTCGAGGGCCTCGTTCATACAAATTCGTTCGCGTAACAACCCCAACCGCAGAACGAACGTACGAAGCGAGACGGCAGTTCACTTGAATGAAGTATTGACATTTTTGAATTCGGGAGACACAAAAACTTGGTATATGGGTTCTGGATTATCATGAATATCTAAAAATTTAAAAAGCCATTACTAAGCCAAATCGATATTTCGATATAGATGTACCTACTGTCGAACCTTCTTTTGGTATAACCATAAATCTTGTTGGGTAAAAAGCATGACATTGAGTAGACATAAAGCTATTTAAGCTTTAAGCATTTAACCAAACTATTAACTAAGAAGGAACTGTGATTCAGCTTCCTAATAGAGATTAATTATAACCAAATATATTATCATCCAAACACTCAGCCGTCACGTTACTAAATAAGTTCGCACGCTATCTATCGCCAAGTTACGTATAACGCCAAATTGGGGAGTTTGTGATAAGTTCCTCCGGGAGCGAAGTCTACCTGTCAATGTCAATATTGATTTGGAGGTAATTAGCTGAAACGGCAGCAAAGGTATGTTGTATAAACAAGTTTGACGTACTTTACGTAATTCAATTGTTTTATCGCTTTTTGTGATTAAGCATGGTTAAACCGAATTGAAAATAAAAATGGATGAGCCATAAGTAGGAACATGTGACAAAATTAACGAATGCAAAATGCGTGTAGCTGTCATAATTTTTATTCTAATCACCTTTGAATATCCACGTTGGCCAATATTGGCTAAAAACGATTTCAGAGCGGCGTGTTCGTCGAGGATTGTCCATGATGGATGTTGATTATTATCCATGCCAGACAGCTTCCTTAACGTGGTTATCCATCATGGTTTTATGTGTTAAGGTGTATTGCTCCATTTTAGCATATCTATTCGCCTGAGAATGTCGACTACGTTAGTTTTCATCCTGATTGTTAAGTTAAGCTGTTGGTCTTGCATTTTGCACTCGATGGGGTGCAAAATGCAAGACTTAGCGGTTGGTTCCTTTCCAAAGCACATAGAGAAGAACTAGCAAAATGCCAGATGATGATCTGGCATTTTGCTAGTTTTTCTCTATGTGCTTTGGAAAGGAACCAAGTTTCTAAGCCATATATTAAGGAAGGGATGTATTTAAAGTCTTGCTTTTTATACGCAGGCTTAGTCTTTGTTTTTAAGAATATAGTTGAAACAAGTTTTGGTCACTAAAAGTAGTGACCAAAACTTGTTTCAACTATGTGCCATTCTTAACACACATTAAACAGATCAATGGTTAACTCAACATATTATATTTTTTTACTTTTACTCTAACATTTATTCTATTTGCGTAAACACAAGCTCCAGTAGGCCGTGTCAATTACACCCGCGTCAGTGTCCTGACAGGTTGTACTAATAGCCCGGTACAAGCCGTGGGGAAACGGTGGCGACGTGAAAAATGGTACCACGTTTGTATTCATCACACAAGTGGTACCTTTTCATACTTATTAAGCAGAAGATTCTTTGACTAACACTACATAGTATAAAACAAAGTCACTTACCGTTATCTACTTTTATAACGTATGCTTATTTCTTATGTTTAAAAAATACTCAACGGATTTTAATGCTGTGCTTAAATAAAACACACGAATAATATTGTACAACGTACTAAATGACCACTTTCCTCCTACTATAAACCTTCTCTGGACTTCCACAAATATCTCAAGACTAAAATTAGCCAGTCATTCAGCCGTTCTCGAGTTTTTTGAGCATAATTTAAAATTCATTTTCATTTATATAGATTAGGTAAAACAACGTTTGTTGGGTCAGCTAACATGTATTATATCCTAATATATTAAATACTATTATTTTAAACTGTACTACATTGTTAGTTTTAAACGCTCCCAGCCTCAGGCGCAGACCGGAGTATCAGCTTCAGGGCACGTGCAAAGCGTTTATCAAATTTCTAGACAGACTGAGGGTGTTCCAGTCTAGACTAGTAGATTGCTATTCAGAACCTAAAATATCTGCTGTAATGTGGTTCCGTGATATTTATGGTGTAGTCTTTATTTTATTTTGAGATATGGTATAGATCTTTATATTTTAAATGGATTTTTATACATCTTTAAAGTTTATATCAACTAAAATAAAATATATGTTGGTATTAAAAAAATTGGGAAAAAATTAGTATGATTAAGTTATTTCGTATTTCCAAAATATGTTAAATGTTATTTAAAAATATATGATTAACACCTCTTTTACAGGCTTCTTAAAAACAAACTATATTCTATTTTGCAACATAAGTGTCTATTACTCCATGCGTAGTTGGTATATTTTTTCTCACAAGTTCGAATAACGGGCATGGCGGTTAGAAAACACATTTCTCCCTATGCCAGCAAGAAACTATTGTTTTATCACTTGGCTAGAGATGTAGAGATTGTATCGGCTGCCAAGAGCGAGGAGTCAAGGTGACGCGGCTAGACGCCTGGCGCCATGATATTATAAGTTATAACTGATATACACGCTCCAATGATTTGGTCCAATACGAATGCGTAATATTTTTGGGAGTGTCAAAAGTTTCACTTGCTTCTCAAACTTATAGGTAGTAATATATATCTTATAAGTATTTATGTGCAATAACTGGTATTATATAATTAGTGTTAGCTTGGCTTAATCTTAGCGCACTATGTATGTATGATATTCTAGTTAGATACCTTATACACTATATTTTGATGTTAAATTTTTATCGATGTGTTAACAAATGGTAGTTAGCAGTAGGTAGAGTATGTTGTTTATTAATTTTGGCAGATTTTTTTAATTACAATTATTCAATGTTTTGAAACTACATGTTAACTCCGAAAGGTTGAAGATATTTGAGCGTGTGCGCCCGGCCTTACAGCTTTTTACGATATAACTTGAACGGTATCTTGCTCCATCGAATATCAATTTGTGTTTCATCTTACATATTCCCATCATAATAATATTATAACGTAGTTTTGTAAAAAAATTATTTATGTAGCTTTTAAAGTAAGTAAGTTGCAGTGAGTCCCAAAGGCTTTTCTTCTGACGCTACAACGAAATGTCTGGGGAAATGACTTTGCAGACGTTACGCCAAGTATTCTATCAAATTGGTCAGACCTACATTTTACAGGAAATTAAATCATCTCTCTGAATAGTAATGATTTATGCTTTAATAGTTATTTTAGCTTGATAGTGCAATATGGTATTGTGTCTTTCTCATTTCTCTGATCTCATTAACTCTCAGCTATCTATCTATTTAGTCCTGGGTGGCTGGATTTAGCCCTAGGTACAAATCATATTGTTTCTTTCATAAGTACGAAAAACGTGAGATGCAACTATCATGTTTATCCCAAAGCTAACTTTAGCCCATATCCTTACAAGTAACCTTAGCAACAAGTCTTTTAATTAATAGATATAAAAAAAGAATTATGATAAAAATAATCGGACCACAAACGGCAGAGTTCCGATCCTAGACAATTTTTCTTTTTTGGAAGTCGGTTAAAAATAAATAATACTTCGAACAAACTAATCTTCTTTGTATAAACCAACAGCGTTTTCCCCGCACAGCTCAATCATTATAAAATCGTATCAATGTCAAACGCTATTCACTATTCAACCCCAACTACTAAGTTAATTGGTTACGAAAATAACACCCTTGGCATTGAATCGATCTGTGTCGGCATTTTGGTGTCGGCCAGTGTCGGCCAGTGACGGTGAGTGTCGGCAAGTGTTGGCGAGTGTCGGCGAGTGTCGGCGAGTGTCGGCAAGTGACGGCAAATGTCGGCGTGACGTCACTGAATATTGAACACTCTGTTTGGTCGAAATTTAGGTAATGTTAGATCCTAATCTAAGACAGCGTCGATATAAAGTAATTTTTTTTGTTTATTTCTAAAAATAATGTTATGTAGTTATTATGATGTAATAACTTAGTAGCAGTTGGGTTATTTTACTTGACGCATATTATGTAGATTTATTATCTAACTAGATGACGTCCGCAACTCCGTTGCGCCTTAACTCGTTTATCGCGCGGGAACCGTACATTTTTCCGGGACAAAAAGTTTCCTATGTCCTATCCCGGAACTCAAAGTATCTCCATGCCAAATTTCAGAAAAATCGGTTTGGTCGTGAAGAGGTAACAGACAGACAGACACACTTTCGCATTTATAATATTAGTATGGATATGGATGGATATATACTATAGTGGGAAAATGGGCAGTAGACTTATTAATGTGAAAGAAGATCTGTTTTAGTGTGAAGTCGCAGGCGCTGAATAATAATAAACAATAGAATGCTCTTGTCGAAAAAAGCGTACCAATGAGAGCAGTTATGCTGGATCTGATGATGAATCATAAGTACCTTAATGTTGCCCTAAAATAATTTAAAAAAACAACTTTTGTTATTTGTTAGGTAGTTGTTTGCTTGTGGGCGGACGCCGGATGGTTTATTCAATTGGAACAAACTTCTAGAAGTCACATTTGTTGCCTTTAAAAGGGCATGAGTCATAAAAGTTAAACAACTCAAAATAGATGCTTTGTTCTTAAAACAAATAATAAAAGTTAAAATGTTTAAAAAATAAAATAAAATGTCAAGTAGCGCCCAAAAGCTTGATGAAAAATTACAGCTATGAACAGTCGATCACGCCAGACTTAAAACAGATGAAGATCTAAATCGGTTAAAAAATGCTATGATGCCACAGATAAAAGAAAGTAAAGTGAAGGTTTTCCGTTGTTTTAGACAGTACTTTTGTCAAATTTTAACTTTTTCCGACTCTACCCTAATCAAGTGTTAGTAATTTAAATATTTCAAACTTCTTTCCACTTTTTTTCAAAAATATGCTAGCCTAAGATAACCAATTTTAAAAATTACAACTTCTTCCGACTTTTAACCCAGGCTAGGCTAGGCTAAGCGTTAGTAATTCAGCTCCCCTACCCCACGTGGAACAATAAGTAATGAGTGGCTATGCGTTTCAACCCCTGCGCCAATTTCCTGTACCTGTTGGTTAAAGGGTTGATAGCTCGGTTGAAATTGCACGGAAGTACTGTACCCTGATTCTATCATTACGCAAGATTACCGCAGAATTTTGTTTCTTCTTCGATCCAGTTAGTTGTTTAGGAAACGACAAAATGTCTGAAATGTCATGTCATGTCATGATTTGAAATTTCATAAGAATACTTATGACATTTTAAATCAACGTTCGTATTATATCGTTTTTTGGCGTAATCGAGAATTCTATATTTTGTGATATTTAATATTTTCACAGTCACAATGACACTAGGTCACAGTCATAATCAGGAACTGTAATGTACCGTACTCACATACGGTTTTACTCGATCGAGCAATCACGTAGAGTAAAAATCACGGCTCGGGCTTTCGTCCACACATTCAGCATTACTCGATAGTTTTACTCCAAATCGAGTAAAAATTATCGTGTGGACCGCAAAACTCACACGCTTGAGTATGGCTTGAGTAAAACTCGACGGCACGCGTCGAGTAAGTTCGAAGGAAATAAGATTTATTTAATTCCATCGAGCCGGCTCGATGCGAGCCTTCGAGCTGTGAGTTTTGCGGTCCACACGGTAATTTTTACTCGATTTGGAGTAAAGCTATCGAGTAAAACCGTATGTGAGTACTTAGCATTAAGGTATATCGCTATTTTTGGTTTGAAAAATGAGAAGTAAATTATAAAAGTTTTTTTCACAGTAATCGTGGTTCTTTTGTTTTAACGTAAATAAAATTACCGGTTGTCATTATACTCCAGAAAACAGTTAGTAATTTAATGGTAAATAATGAATCATTAAACTCTGCATTCGATTATTTCGAGTCGGTACGCACCGCCATTATTCAGTTCATTGTGTGATTTACATTTCCACAGTAAATACTGTTTATTAGCGAATTTCCGCATGGGCTTGTTACTCGTAAATGCTAGTTAGGTATGAAGCTAAAATGATCGGTTTTTTTAAGGCTTCTTCCAATGAACAACGCTATCGAAAACATAAATTTGTTAACAATGTCTTAGAAGAGTATCGCATTTATTCTGTTAAAAATCCTTTCCATAAGATAAATAATACCAAATGTTCAGCAGGAGCAAAAGCTGCCTTTTACCATATCTTTGTAGAAACTAGTAAGGCTTATTGGATCTACAATATAATGTTACGAAGAAGATCAAATTAATGGCCCCACTTCAAGGTTGTTTGAGACCATTTTGACTTTTGAGTTACAAAATTGACGTAGGTGGCGTAACGTTTTTTCGTTGTATGAAGATTTATTATATAAAATTCCTATACATCGTCCCATATAAGTTTTGAAATATTTGATTATCCTAAACACCACGGATATGCCTTATTTGTTTTTCAAATGCGCTTCAGATGAGCTACTTTATAACCTAATCATCGCTCCCCCCTCCCGGTGTCGGCAAACCGTGGACGTGTTCCGTGAATTATTTATGCCATCTCATTATCATTCTTTTGAGGACGATCCGCCATGTCGCATGTTGAGTTTATCGCCGGGTTTACGGCGGCAGTTTATTGTTCTGTCTTCAGATTACTTTTGTGACGTGACGTTATTGATGGACGTGACGTTGTAATTAAACGCTGGTGAGGACTTGAACGGATACCTTAAGGTGCCTCTTCACAATGGTCCACGCTGGCCCACTAAAGGCCATCGCCTGTGAAGACACACGTACTAACATGACCATCGTCCGCCATCATGCACTACTACCCCGTCTACACAATGGCGATGGCTTGTAGTGGGCCAGCGTGGGACATTGTGAAGAGGCACTTTTACAGGAAACCGGCTTCAAATAGCACAATACCGTTAGCATATAAACGTTCAAAACACTGATAGATTCTTGGCACAAACAGATTTCCATTATCAATCTGTCACTTTCTCTAATCTACGTAGGTGGCCGCGCTTAGCATGCTTTACAAGCAATGTAGAACTTTATAAGACATCAAATTCATAAGTTGTCAAGTATATTTTAGTCTAACTAGGATGAAATGATGAAGTATGTGTTATAGACTTGAAAACGTCATCATGACTGAGCGAAACTCCGCCTGCTTTAAACCATTCCAACTTGGTAAAAACAGAACCAATTCATGTAGCCAGTGAAGTTCGAACTAACTTTAGCGCTACTTTAAAGTCTGGATACGGAGCTATGCAGATTAAAGTAACGGCTAGTTTCAAACTGTCGCCTCTATTCTTTTTTATTTTGGTCTTCTTTTTAACCCCCGACAAAAAAGAGGGGTGTTATAAAATTGACGTGTCTGTCTGTCTGTCTGTGGCATCGTAGCATCCAAACGGATGGACCGATTTTGATCTAGTTTTTTTTTGTTTGAAAGCTGACTTAATCAAGATTCGAGAGTGTTCTTAGCCATAGTTCATCATCATTAGCCTGCTAGGTGCTGGAAAATCACGGTTTATCTGGTTCTCGAAAGGCCGATTAGCAACTTCCAGTCATTTGATGGGTTTTATATTTTGCATTCTAGTTCGTGACATTTATGAATATATACACATTAATGAAAAGTTGACCTGGTGCTGCAGCATCACCTGGTAATCAATAGGATACCCAACTACTCACCAACTTAGAGCAGAGTTTTCGTGTCTGGGCTCATTTTAATTGCGACAATTAGTAAGACGTCGATAAACAGTAAATATTTGCATGCTGCTGCTGCTGCAGCAACACCTGGATTCTTTTGGAGCCGAGCTCCGTATGAATACAAAGTGGAGGTTTCATGTTTGCGCTCACATTGACGGCCTCCAAGAGGACATTCATGGATGATTCATTGGGATATGATCCTGTTGATAGGAATTATTCTGAACTATAACCAACACAAGTTTAAAAAGCATGAAATAAAATAAAATTAAGAAATTTAAAAGACCCCCGCGAAACAACTTTAAAAATTAATGAAATAATATTTACTGACTTAATTAAGTTTAAATAATTCCTAAGTATTTCCTTAGTATAAAGTAATATTTTAGTCCATAGTTGTTGTCACGGTGTGTCGGGGGACCGCGCGTATAGTTAAAGGGTCAGTTCACAGCGAACTGAATCGAGACAATCAGCGACTTGTCGATACAATATGCAAAAGTCGCTGTTGTTGTAGTTTATTTGGCGGTCCCCCGACAGACCGTGACAACAATTATGGACTAAAATATTACTTTATACTAAGGAAATACTTAGGAATTATTTAAACTTAAAGTCAGTAAATATTATTTCATTACTTTTTAATTAGTGTAATAAACTAGATTGTAGCCGAAATAAGTATTCTTGTATTAATTTGAGTGCTTTACTTAATCGATTTTATTTTATGCTGGATATATTAAAACGATGGCTCTGGAATATTTTTTCATTAGTCTGAAAGTAGAGTTAAAGAAATCAATTTTTCACATAAAGCTTCTCGGCTTACAGGCTCGCGAAAATATAAGTTATACTCGTATATTTTTCCGGAATGAAAACTAACATATGTTTTCCCAGGACTCAAATTGTTTCCAAACGTATGATAATAATAAATATCTGTTGCGAGTCTAATCAGGTAACGGACGGACAGATGGACAGACGGACAAACTTTGAGTGCCTAAGGCGTGACATTTACAAACATATCAAAATTTCCACAAACTTTGCATTTACGATATTAGTAAAACCCTATTTCTCGGAAGTGTCTCCCACCAAAGGTTTTCGCTTTAAAGGATATTTATTCCATTGGCATTATCTCACCCTCGTCATACCTTTTGTGACCACACCAGCTCTATCGTTTTCTCGAACAAAAATAATCTGTTTTTAAAGTAGGAAAAATATGTTACATTTATTTAATAGGTTGTATTCTTATATGGACGTAAAAGAAATTATTATATTGACGTAATCTCACTGTATGTCAGCCAAACCGCGCATTCGCGCGGATGCATATTATAAATCCAACCTAAGTCACAAGTCACAAGTCACTTAATCATTTTTAGGGTTCCGTACCTAAAGGGTAAAAACGGGACCCTATTACTAAGACTTCGTTGTCTTTACGTCTGTCCGTCTGTCCGTTTGTCCGTTTGTCTGTCTGTCTGTCTGTCTGTCTCCAGGCTGTATCTCAAGAACCGCTTTAGCTAGACTTCTGAAATTTTCACAGATTGTGTATATCTGTTGCCGCTATAACAACAAAAATAAAATAAAGTTAATATTTAAGGGGGGCTCCCATACAAGAAACGTGATTTTTTGGCCTTTTTTTGCTCGTAATCAATAATGGTAACAGCTAGGCACTTGAAATTTTCACAAAATCCTTATATTCGAACTTTAATAATTAATAATAAAATTAAAATAAAGTAAATATTTAAGGGGGGCTCCCATACAAAAAACATAATTTTTTGTCTACTTTCGCTCTATATCGGTACGGAACCCTTCGTGCGCGAGTCCGACTCGCACTTGGCCGATTATTCATCCTACGCGAATCGCCAATGAGAGGATCATTGGCGATTTAATAGTATGGTAATTGTATTATGCATATCGCTAATCTCCTTACAAATTATACCCCGCGAGAGTGTTACTTATAAATATTAAACCCTTGCCTCTTTGATGTACTTTGAGCTATGTCATGGTGCATATTACAGAAGCAGAATTTATTTTAGAGAAACCCTGTTAAAGAATTTGCTCATTGATAAATACAGCCATTTTTAGATTCATAAGTACAAAATAGAGTTGGTGAAGCTTCTGGGCATATCTTCTACTTTTTATGTCAAGAACTTTAAACGGGAAAATTGGTCGACATCATTTTTCCACTTTAAAATTATTGATATTAAAATAGTTCTTAAGTAGGTTCTTGTTTTATTAAAATCCGATTATCTTAATAAAATTGCGAGTTTGTGTTTCATCCACCTAATATAGCCGAAACTTTAACTAAAAATCAACTTTTTTTCGATTAAGTTTGACAAATAAATTATTTTATTGTCCTAACGTGTTTAAATAAGCACAAGACATACAAATAGTAAATACATGCAAATACATGTCCTTAATAAAATTTCAAACGGCCTTATTTAGCAGAGAGCCCTTCAGGTATGCAAACTTTTGAGTCAAATTTTGTCACATGGTATGCTACGAACTACAAACAAGATATCAAAGGAGGCTTCGATGGCTGCACGTCCAACTTGTAATTGGTTTACGTGTACCGGCAAATGGCCACGTAACTTGATTACAAGTGTATATTGATTACATGTCACTTCCCGTGTGTCGTAGCATGTCGATGGACTAACAAATTGATTCACAGGTAAATGACGGACCAACGGATTTTTGTTATGATGTCAAATCGATAAATAACATTGACTTGATATAACGGAACCAAATAACATAGGTCCGCGGCCTGGCTATGAATCGGTTTATCTAATAGTATAATCTAATAAACTCAAACTCAGCTCAAACTATATTTTTTGGTATTGTACTATTTTTAATGTCGAGTCAGTGATGAGGTTCGTTCTGGAACTAGCCCAGCGAGAAGGAACTGTCTTCATTGTAAAAACTATCTTCATCTAATTCAAAGTTTGAATGTAATAGGTTTTTTTTTCTTTATTTTACTTTATTGAACGAATTTTAATCAAATGTTTTTGCGTATGAAATTCTTATTCGTTTTGTTCATGTCAATTTTATTTCATATAGCGTTTTATATTTTGTAATATTGTGTGAATTCTGCGGATGATCTAACAGTCTTTTTCGAATACCGCATGAATTAATTTCATAGCTAAAAAATTACAACGTAGAATGTTTTAGGAATTTGAAATTCCAGCCAAAATTAACAGTTATTCCGTGCTCCGAACGACGAGAAGTTTCGTCGTCGAATCTAAATATGCCATCTGAGAGCGCCTATTAGATAAGGTAATTTTACATCGATTTGACGCCGGCATCTGCGTTTAAGGTCGAGAATCCCGTGGCACGTGATCTCCTTAGATCCCAGATAGACACTCCATCACGTCACAAAGGAGAGGGGTAACGAGCGCGATATTGTTCAGGATTTATCTCAAACCCTTCCTAATGACGAGCGAGACGGATGATCCGACAGTCTCGCTCCCACACTCATTTGCGTACCTACGTAAATTACTTTTGTGTCAATACATGTTCCTAATGAAGATTGAAGAATTCCTCGTTCTTACCTCGTTAATGGATGCATATAGATATGTTTCCACCGACTTTACTAAAATTCCGTGAATGATAACGATTCTTGATACCTATATGTTAAAAAAGTTCTTTTCACTTCACTGTTTATAACATATTATACGAATGTGTTTTGCTGCTCATTATATTATAAACAACGTGTCCTTTTTATATTTTTATTCAGAATTGCACAAAGGGCAGTGCCCTTGCCAAATTTAGTTTTCTTTTATCCATTTCGATTCAGCAACAGGAGTATGATTTATGTCTTAGGGCACTTCCCTCTTGTACAGTCGCTAGATCCGATGTACACCCTATGATCCTTATTGCCATGTCATAAAGGCGAGAATACGCATGTCGGAATATAATGTGGACTGAGCTATCAATTGCCGGGGTTAAGTGGATTAAATGAACAGCCATTCATCAAATACCCGTGTTTTCATCATTTTCTTTGTTATTGGAATATCCTCTCAATAATACAACTAATTTCGTTGTGGTTTCATCGTTTTCTTGTTGGGAGAACTAGTTTATTTCTGTGGCTGTACCTGCATAAAAATGTGTCCCAAAAAAACACTACTTCAGAAATGAAAAACTTTAAGTAGTCCATGTTTAAGTAAATGTATTCCTTCATCATTTTTTAAATCATTAACTATTATATTATATTAAAGACACGATACAATAATAACCAGACAGATTTAACCCGTCTGTTAGCGCCATCTACATTCTCGCGGTATATCCCATACATTTTATGAGCTTAAAGGTCGTCTCTCATTGGCGCATTTAAATCTGAGCGATATCTCCTTCCCTTTCCCACTGACGCCGCACGCACGCTGCCTATTGGACGAGAAGTGGCGTGATTTTGTCGCCCGCGCAAGAGCACCCTCTGGAGGAGATATTGTCAAAAAAAAACTCGAAAAATCGTCGCTCGCACCGGCCGCACTTCGGCCGATATATATCCGCTATTATCCCGCTAATCCTGTGTTTAATCCGCTAATAAACTGTGAAACTTTAACAATAAGTGAGAAGTGTATTGTGTAGTGCAGCAAACCACATCGCGCAGAAGAGGAGACGAGAGTTGACGCCAGCCAGGATCCAGCATCAAGGTAGCGTGCTTTCCGTTCCTCCTTCCCTACAGTATCGCTCATAATATCTATATTTTGCATACTACTGGCGACTACCAGCCGCCTTCGAATACAGTCCACTTAAAACCTTTAACTAATATAAATTAGTATCTAATTTCCGCAAGTCGCCAGAGGCCCAGTGCCACCATTGGAGGTGGTTCCCTTTGAACCGCACCCATTTTTTGGTCCAGTCGAGACGGATTCTCATTCTTTGGTCCAGTCGAGCTGGATTCCCAATCATTTTTGGTCCATACGAGCCGGACGCATCTCATTTTAATACCGCATAGTTTTCTCCTTGAATATCTACATATTTAGCTGTGGTTCAATGCTGTACTCCTAAAACTAATTCACTTAAATACTTATAACCCATTACGTGGTTCTCCTTCCCGCACCGCACCGCACCGCAGTAGGTAATTGCTACCTACATCTATAATAATTATATATTATTATTATAGTGTCGCTTGTAAATTCCATATTTCAAGCGCTTCATTTAAACCGCCTAAAGTGTTGCCTTTTATAATTGCAATTTACGCATACCGCATATCGCATACCGCATACCGCTATCGCATACCGCAATTTACTTAATAATTTTTCTTTTCCCGCATAAAACACAGGATTAATATTAATATTATAACATACTCCCGCACCGCGTACCTTACTTCATAATAATTATTATTACAAGTAGGTACTTAATATTTTTACCGCTATAATCACCCGCTGTAATTTGTACAACCGCATAATATTTATATTTTATTTACACTTCCGCAACCTCAAGTATTTTATATTTGTTCGCACATAAATACTTAGGTACTTAAATACTTTATATTTAGTCTCATAAGGTCGTTACTATATTCACTTATACATAATGTCGAAAGGGTCGAAACAAGACAAACAGTCTATTTTAAATAGTAAAGAGTTAGCCATATTATTAGCTAAACGTAATGTTTTATTTGAGCGTGTTCAAAACATTTACGACCGCTCGAAAAACGCTGAGTCATGCGAGGCTGATAAGGAATTATTCTTAAGTTCTTGCATGACAATAGAGGAAATTCGAACTAATTTTCATAAATTGTTAGACGATTATAACGCCGAGTTACTATCTTTAGATCCTGATTACCAACCAGACTATCAAGCATACATGTCATTCGAGGAACTGTATTGTGTTATAAAACGCGTACAATCACGTTTAGATAGTAATTACGCTAAGCCCAGCGCCGCGGCTTGCATCGGTACAGTACGTATGCAGCCGAAGCTGCCTGCAATCGAGCTCGTGTCATTCGATGGTGATATACGCAATTGGCCGCTTTTTTATGCAAGTTTTAAATCTACTGTGCACGATAATGGCTCTTTGACCGACGCTGACAGATTGTACTATCTATTAGGTAAACTGTCACCGAAGGCGCAGACCGTGTTTGCAGGGGTTACACCAAATGCGGAAAATTATCAAATAATATTTCAATCGCTTCTTGATAGGTATCAGGATACTCGCGTCCTTGCATCTACGTATTTAGATCAAGCTTTAAATCTTAAATTGTCTGGACCCGCTTCAGTTTCTAATTTCCAATTATTTATGAATAACTTTGTCACCGCAGTAAACTCTTTAAAAAACTTAAAATTGGACGACCTTTCAGATTTCATATTGCTACAACTCGCTTTGAAAAAGTTCGACCGAGACACTATACATGCGTTTGAAATGACGGAGCGCAACAATAAAATACCTACGCTCGATAGTTTCATTTCTTTTATAAGAGATCAATCTCGAATATTTCTTAACACGCAAACTATTTCATATAATAGTTCATCTCATAATATTGGTAAACAAAGTTCGCATAAATTACGAAGCAAAAATTACGCTCCAAATCCGCAGTCGTACGTAACATGTTCGGAATCTAATAATATTAATGATAACTCGCATAATATTAGGTGTATGTGCAACAACATTGTGCACGATCACTTTTTTAAATGTCCCGCTTTTAATAACTTAACTCCAACCGCTCGATTTAATTATGTAAAGGATAATAAAGCTTGTGTTAACTGTTTGAGTTTAAAACATAAGACAAGTAACTGTTCAAGTAAATCCAAGTGTCGTTCTTGTAATAAACGTCACCATACATTACTTCATTTTAATAATAAAGATTCGCCGCGCATCATAGATAACAATCCTGTTTCTAGCGGTCAAGGTCATCGCGATAACGCTGCAGCCGCGCCTAGTGATAATTCCCAGTCGGAAGTTTCTTTGTGTAGCACGCTTGTCGCGCGGCCGGCACGCACGCAGGATAGTTGCAGGACCGTGCGGCAGTGCACAAACACTACTATACTGCTAGCTACCGCGCAAGCTATTATTTATGATGCTAATGGAACGCCGATAGTTGTGCGTTGTTTACTAGATAGCGCATCGCAAAGTAGTTTTATTACTTCCCATTGTTTCCGACGTCTCGGACTGTGGAATAAAATGAAAAATTGTAATTTAATAGTAACAGGAATCGGTGGCTCGGAAAAACCGTGTAAGGGTTCCGTAGATATTAAAATATATTCGCGCCTTAATAATAATATTAATTTTAATGTTTCCTCGCTTATCGTGGATAGTATTACGGACATGTTGCCGAACGCTCATGTGGATGTATCCGCACTTACTCATCTCGAGAGATTGCCTCTCGCAGATTTAGATTTTGCGCTTCCGGGTAACATTGATGTTTTGATCGGAGCTGCAGTATTTCCGCACTTGCTGCTACCTAACATAGTACGCAGTGAGAAAAATAATTTACCTCCCGCTATTGAGACGGTATTAGGGTATGTGATCATGGGTGCCGTACCTACGTCACATAGTTCTCGTTATACTACGTCTTGCTGTTCTGTTCTTCAAGAAAATAATAATAATATTAATTCTCTCGTAAAGCGATTTTGGGAGCTTGAAGAGATTTCCGCGCCGCCCTCGATGAGTCGCAAGGACCTCGAGTGTGAAGAACATTTCCGCGCTACTACTGTTCGCGATAACAGTGGTAGGTATATAGTCGCGTTACCATTTTGTGGTGACCCTTATTCACTAGGCGATTCATACGCCGTCGCTCTCCGACGTTTTCATTGTTTAGAACGTAAACTGAATTCGTCGCCTAACTTACGCCGCGCTTATGACGATGTCATTCGTGACTACATCGATAAAGATTTTTTGAGCCCAGTTACGATTGATAACGCTAGCTGCGCTCCCGCATATTATATTCCGCATCACGGTGTAGTTCGCGAGGATAAAATTTCCACTAAACTCCGCGTAGTTTTAGACGCTAGCTGTCAGACTACATCGGGCCAGTCTATCAATGATATTTTGCATACTGGACCGAATCTACAGGGCGATTTATTTAATATAATAATAAACTTTCGTCTTTTCAAAATTGCTTTGTCAGCTGATTGTCGACAAATGTTTCTTAATATAGGTGTTCGCGAATCTGACCGTAGATTCCAACGTATATTTTACCGCTTTAATAATAATGAACCATTAACGGTTTACCAATTTAACCGCGTTTGCTTCGGACTTAGGTCCAGCCCATATCACGCCTTACGTGTTGTGCGTCAGCTGATCGCTGATGAAGGCGATAATTTTCCCGCTGCTGCGTCAGCAGCTTCTCAGTCTTTATTTATGGACGATATCGTTTGTAGTGTTATGGACACCCCGCGCGCAATTTCGCTTTGTGAAGAGCTTATTCAGCTTTTCAAGCGAGGCCAATTTGATCTTGTCAAATGGACGAGTAATTCAAAAGAGGTTCTCGCACACTTATCTGATTCGCATAAGGCCTCACCGGACATTGAGTTCGATAGGTCCATTCCGCATAAGGTCCTTGGCCTACGCTGGGACAGATCGCGAGATTGTTTTCGCTTTGACGTCGCACTGCCTGATCCTAAGTGCACCAAACGCACAATGCTGTCCACAATAGCTCGACTTTGGGACATAATGGGTTTCGTGGCTCCCACCATTTTGTACGCCAAACTCTTAATAAAAGAGCTTTGGTTGGCAAAGTGTGAGTGGGATGACACACCTCCCGAACATATAGTCGCAGCCTGGAAACAGTTTTGCCGCGAGCTTCCCAAGCTCAATCAAATTATGATACCGCGTCATTTAGGATTGGTCGATGGATGCAGTGTTAATTTAATAGGTTTCGCCGACGCTAGCGAAAGGGCTTACGGCGGAGTAGTGTATATGCAAGTCCGCAATGGCTGTAACTATTCTGTGCAATTAGTTTGTGCCAAGTCCAAAGTCTCGCCAGTTAAAACCATTTCGATTGCAAGACTTGAATTGTGCGCAGCCCTTCTGCTGTCACAATTGCTTCGCAAGGTCAAGGACACAGTTTCGTCCCACTACCGCATTAATAATATTTACGCTTTTACTGATTCCAAGGTAGTACTTGCTTGGATTTATTCTTCTCCGCATCGCTGGCAGACTTTTGTCGCCAATCGCATTACCAAACTCATAGAGTTGGTTTCCCCCGCTTGTTTTAATCACGTCCCGGGTATTGAAAACCCCGCTGACTGCCTGTCTCGTGGAATCCCTCCAATGCTACTTCTTGATCATCCCCTGTGGAGTCGTGGTCCACCCTGGATTAGCCATGATCCGTCAGAGTGGCCCATTGAACCCTACAGAGAGGATGCAGAAGTTGAGGACGTACCCGAACAGAAATCTGTCTCTCATCCCGTGGTCGTTGAAATTACGCAATCCCCGTTTTATACACTCGCACAGCGCACATCTTCTTGGTCTAAGTTGTTACGCGTTATTGTTTATGTCTGCAGGTTTCTTAGGAAATTACCTAGAGGAACTTTTATTTCAATATCCGATCTGGAGTTCGCGGAACGCAAAATATTATTAGCCGTACAGGCTGTTCATTTTGATAATGACATTCAAAGTTTAAAAAATAACCTACCTGTCTCCCCCGCTCTTCTTAAACTTAAACCGTTTCTCGATGAGAACGGTATAATACGCGTCGGTGGTCGTCTGTCTAATTCAGACGAGCCTTATAACTATAAGCATCCGTGCATTCTTCCGCGTCACGATCATGTGGTCGATCTTCTTGTTGAATTTTATCACAAGAAGCATCTCCATGCCGGTCCAGAGTTACTCATGTCCTTACTCAGGCAAAGGTACTGGATTTTAGCTGCTCGGCGAACCATTCGCCAGAAAATACATAAATGTAACACGTGTTTTAAATTTCGTCCGCGTCCAACTTATCCTCTTATGGCAGACCTTCCTAGCCAACGCGTGAATCAGGTAAATAAAGCTTTTACATTTAGCGGCTGCGATTACGCAGGACCGATACAGTACACTCCAATACGTGGTCGTGGTATTAAAAGTCGTAAGGCTTGGTTATGCATATTCACATGCCTAACAACGCGCGCTACGCATATTGAAGTTGCGACGGATTTAAGCACGGTGTCTTTTCTAGCAGCACTAAAACGTTTTCTTTCGCGCCGCGGTCCTATACAGTGCTTGTACTCTGATAACGGCACTTGTTTCGTGGGTGCTAATTCGTACTTACGCGATTTATATAAATTTCTAAATAAAGAATACCGCACACGTCTCCAAGACGAACTTTTGATCAATCACATCGATTGGAAATTTATTCCGCCCGCCTCTCCGCATTTCGGAGGATGCTGGGAGAGCATGGTTAAGGTAGTAAAAACGCACCTCTTTAAGGTTATAGGACAACAGATCCTTTCCTACGAGGAACTTTTAACTGTCCTCGCTCAAGTCGAGGCATTAATAAATTCGCGCCCGCTTACTACATTGAGTAGTGATCCCGCTGAGCCTACCGCGTTAACTCCTGCGCACTTTCTAAACACAGTGCCGTTGTCGTCACTACCCGCACCTGAAGCAGACTCATCTAGCATGCTTCAAAGACATACACTGCTTGACAAGCTCGTGCAGTCATTTTGGCGGCGCTGGCGTTTAGAGTACCTACATAAATTGCAGACTAGATATAAGTGGAATAGTCCCGCTTCGCCCTTACGGGAGGGAACGTTAGTCATTATCATTAATGACAATTCACCGCCGCTTTCATGGCCACTAGGTGTCATTGAAAAGTTACATACCGCTAAAGATGGTACAACTCGCGTTGTGACTGTTAAAACCGCGAAGGGAAGCTACGTGCGCCCTGTCGTACGTCTCTGCCCATTACCTACTCAGTGAGATCTGGTTTGTAATCTAGATCTCATTCATTTAGTTTATAATTTAGTTATAATTATTATTCAGTAAATTAACGGTCATGCGAATTGCGATAGTTACTTACTTTTAAATATTATAATTTTTTAATCTTTTTAAAGGTAACCCTTTAAGGCCGGGGGAATGTTAGCGCCATCTACATTCTCGCGGTATATCCCATACATTTTATGAGCTTAAAGGTCGTCTCTCATTGGCGCATTTAAATCTGAGCGATATCTCCTTCCCTTTCCCACTGACGCCGCACGCACGCTGCCTATTGGACGAGAAGTGGCGTGATTTTGTCGCCCGCGCAAGAGCACCCTCTGGAGGAGATATTGTCAAAAAAAAACTCGAAAAATCGTCGCTCGCACCGGCCGCACTTCGGCCGATATATATCCGCTATTATCCCGCTAATCCTGTGTTTAATCCGCTAATAAACTGTGAAACTTTAACAATAAGTGAGAAGTGTATTGTGTAGTGCAGCAAACCACATCGCGCAGAAGAGGAGACGAGAGTTGACGCCAGCCAGGATCCAGCATCAAGGTAGCGTGCTTTCCGTTCCTCCTTCCCTACAGTATCGCTCATAATATCTATATTTTGCATACTACTGGCGACTACCAGCCGCCTTCGAATACAGTCCACTTAAAACCTTTAACTAATATAAATTAGTATCTAATTTCCGCAAGTCGCCAGAGGCCCAGTGCCACCATTGGAGGTGGTTCCCTTTGAACCGCACCCATTTTTTGGTCCAGTCGAGACGGATTCTCATTCTTTGGTCCAGTCGAGCTGGATTCCCAATCATTTTTGGTCCATACGAGCCGGACGCATCTCATTTTAATACCGCATAGTTTTCTCCTTGAATATCTACATATTTAGCTGTGGTTCAATGCTGTACTCCTAAAACTAATTCACTTAAATACTTATAACCCATTACGTGGTTCTCCTTCCCGCACCGCACCGCACCGCAGTAGGTAATTGCTACCTACATCTATAATAATTATATATTATTATTATAGTGTCGCTTGTAAATTCCATATTTCAAGCGCTTCATTTAAACCGCCTAAAGTGTTGCCTTTTATAATTGCAATTTACGCATACCGCATATCGCATACCGCATACCGCTATCGCATACCGCAATTTACTTAATAATTTTTCTTTTCCCGCATAAAACACAGGATTAATATTAATATTATAACATACTCCCGCACCGCGTACCTTACTTCATAATAATTATTATTACAAGTAGGTACTTAATATTTTTACCGCTATAATCACCCGCTGTAATTTGTAC
The DNA here is from genome assembly GCA_905187585.1 of Cyaniris semiargus. NCBI lineage: Eukaryota > Metazoa > Arthropoda > Insecta > Lepidoptera > Lycaenidae > Cyaniris > Cyaniris semiargus. The sequence continues at coordinate 14,038,971 of LR994564.1, forward strand.
AACCGCATAATATTTATATTTTATTTACACTTCCGCAACCTCAAGTATTTTATATTTGTTCGCACATAAATACTTAGGTACTTAAATACTTTATATTTAGTCTCATAAGGTCGTTACTATATTCACTTATACATAATGTCGAAAGGGTCGAAACAAGACAAACAGTCTATTTTAAATAGTAAAGAGTTAGCCATATTATTAGCTAAACGTAATGTTTTATTTGAGCGTGTTCAAAACATTTACGACCGCTCGAAAAACGCTGAGTCATGCGAGGCTGATAAGGAATTATTCTTAAGTTCTTGCATGACAATAGAGGAAATTCGAACTAATTTTCATAAATTGTTAGACGATTATAACGCCGAGTTACTATCTTTAGATCCTGATTACCAACCAGACTATCAAGCATACATGTCATTCGAGGAACTGTATTGTGTTATAAAACGCGTACAATCACGTTTAGATAGTAATTACGCTAAGCCCAGCGCCGCGGCTTGCATCGGTACAGTACGTATGCAGCCGAAGCTGCCTGCAATCGAGCTCGTGTCATTCGATGGTGATATACGCAATTGGCCGCTTTTTTATGCAAGTTTTAAATCTACTGTGCACGATAATGGCTCTTTGACCGACGCTGACAGATTGTACTATCTATTAGGTAAACTGTCACCGAAGGCGCAGACCGTGTTTGCAGGGGTTACACCGAATGCGGAAAATTATCAAATAATATTTCAATCGCTTCTTGATAGGTATCAGGATACTCGCGTCCTTGCATCTACGTATTTAGATCAAGCTTTAAATCTTAAATTGTCTGGACCCGCTTCAGTTTCTAATTTCCAATTATTTATGAATAACTTTGTCACCGCAGTAAACTCTTTAAAAAACTTAAAATTGGACGACCTTTCAGATTTCATATTGCTACAACTCGCTTTGAAAAAGTTCGACCGAGACACTATACATGCGTTTGAAATGACGGAGCGCAACAATAAAATACCTACGCTCGATAGTTTCATTTCTTTTATAAGAGATCAATCTCGAATATTTCTTAACACGCAAACTATTTCATATAATAGTTCATCTCATAATATTGGTAAACAAAGTTCGCATAAATTACGAAGCAAAAATTACGCTCCAAATCCGCAGTCGTACGTAACATGTTCGGAATCTAATAATATTAATGATAACTCGCATAATATTAGGTGTATGTGCAACAACATTGTGCACGATCACTTTTTTAAATGTCCCGCTTTTAATAACTTAACTCCAACCGCTCGATTTAATTATGTAAAGGATAATAAAGCTTGTGTTAACTGTTTGAGTTTAAAACATAAGACAAGTAACTGTTCAAGTAAATCCAAGTGTCGTTCTTGTAATAAACGTCACCATACATTACTTCATTTTAATAATAAAGATTCGCCGCGCATCATAGATAACAATCCTGTTTCTAGCGGTCAAGGTCATCGCGATAACGCTGCAGCCGCGCCTAGTGATAATTCCCAGTCGGAAGTTTCTTTGTGTAGCACGCTTGTCGCGCGGCCGGCACGCACGCAGGATAGTTGCAGGACCGTGCGGCAGTGCACAAACACTACTATACTGCTAGCTACCGCGCAAGCTATTATTTATGATGCTAATGGAACGCCGATAGTTGTGCGTTGTTTACTAGATAGCGCATCGCAAAGTAGTTTTATTACTTCCCATTGTTTCCGACGTCTCGGACTGTGGAATAAAATGAAAAATTGTAATTTAATAGTAACAGGAATCGGTGGCTCGGAAAAACCGTGTAAGGGTTCCGTAGATATTAAAATATATTCGCGCCTTAATAATAATATTAATTTTAATGTTTCCTCGCTTATCGTGGATAGTATTACGGACATGTTGCCGAACGCTCATGTGGATGTATCCGCACTTACTCATCTCGAGAGATTGCCTCTCGCAGATTTAGATTTTGCGCTTCCGGGTAACATTGATGTTTTGATCGGAGCTGCAGTATTTCCGCACTTGCTGCTACCTAACATAGTACGCAGTGAGAAAAATAATTTACCTCCCGCTATTGAGACGGTATTAGGGTATGTGATCATGGGTGCCGTACCTACGTCACATAGTTCTCGTTATACTACGTCTTGCTGTTCTGTTCTTCAAGAAAATAATAATAATATTAATTCTCTCGTAAAGCGATTTTGGGAGCTTGAAGAGATTTCCGCGCCGCCCTCGATGAGTCGCAAGGACCTCGAGTGTGAAGAACATTTCCGCGCTACTACTGTTCGCGATAACAGTGGTAGGTATATAGTCGCGTTACCATTTTGTGGTGACCCTTATTCACTAGGCGATTCATACGCCGTCGCTCTCCGACGTTTTCATTGTTTAGAACGTAAACTGAATTCGTCGCCTAACTTACGCCGCGCTTATGACGATGTCATTCGTGACTACATCGATAAAGATTTTTTGAGCCCAGTTACGATTGATAACGCTAGCTGCGCTCCCGCATATTATATTCCGCATCACGGTGTAGTTCGCGAGGATAAAATTTCCACTAAACTCCGCGTAGTTTTAGACGCTAGCTGTCAGACTACATCGGGCCAGTCTATCAATGATATTTTGCATACTGGACCGAATCTACAGGGCGATTTATTTAATATAATAATAAACTTTCGTCTTTTCAAAATTGCTTTGTCAGCTGATTGTCGACAAATGTTTCTTAATATAGGTGTTCGCGAATCTGACCGTAGATTCCAACGTATATTTTACCGCTTTAATAATAATGAACCATTAACGGTTTACCAATTTAACCGCGTTTGCTTCGGACTTAGGTCCAGCCCATATCACGCCTTACGTGTTGTGCGTCAGCTGATCGCTGATGAAGGCGATAATTTTCCCGCTGCTGCGTCAGCAGCTTCTCAGTCTTTATTTATGGACGATATCGTTTGTAGTGTTATGGACACCCCGCGCGCAATTTCGCTTTGTGAAGAGCTTATTCAGCTTTTCAAGCGAGGCCAATTTGATCTTGTCAAATGGACGAGTAATTCAAAAGAGGTTCTCGCACACTTATCTGATTCGCATAAGGCCTCACCGGACATTGAGTTCGATAGGTCCATTCCGCATAAGGTCCTTGGCCTACGCTGGGACAGATCGCGAGATTGTTTTCGCTTTGACGTCGCACTGCCTGATCCTAAGTGCACCAAACGCACAATGCTGTCCACAATAGCTCGACTTTGGGACATAATGGGTTTCGTGGCTCCCACCATTTTGTACGCCAAACTCTTAATAAAAGAGCTTTGGTTGGCAAAGTGTGAGTGGGATGACACACCTCCCGAACATATAGTCGCAGCCTGGAAACAGTTTTGCCGCGAGCTTCCCAAGCTCAATCAAATTATGATACCGCGTCATTTAGGATTGGTCGATGGATGCAGTGTTAATTTAATAGGTTTCGCCGACGCTAGCGAAAGGGCTTACGGCGGAGTAGTGTATATGCAAGTCCGCAATGGCTGTAACTATTCTGTGCAATTAGTTTGTGCCAAGTCCAAAGTCTCGCCAGTTAAAACCATTTCGATTGCAAGACTTGAATTGTGCGCAGCCCTTCTGCTGTCACAATTGCTTCGCAAGGTCAAGGACACAGTTTCGTCCCACTACCGCATTAATAATATTTACGCTTTTACTGATTCCAAGGTAGTACTTGCTTGGATTTATTCTTCTCCGCATCGCTGGCAGACTTTTGTCGCCAATCGCATTACCAAACTCATAGAGTTGGTTTCCCCCGCTTGTTTTAATCACGTCCCGGGTATTGAAAACCCCGCTGACTGCCTGTCTCGTGGAATCCCTCCAATGCTACTTCTTGATCATCCCCTGTGGAGTCGTGGTCCACCCTGGATTAGCCATGATCCGTCAGAGTGGCCCATTGAACCCTACAGAGAGGATGCAGAAGTTGAGGACGTACCCGAACAGAAATCTGTCTCTCATCCCGTGGTCGTTGAAATTACGCAATCCCCGTTTTATACACTCGCACAGCGCACATCTTCTTGGTCTAAGTTGTTACGCGTTATTGTTTATGTCTGCAGGTTTCTTAGGAAATTACCTAGAGGAACTTTTATTTCAATATCCGATCTGGAGTTCGCGGAACGCAAAATATTATTAGCCGTACAGGCTGTTCATTTTGATAATGACATTCAAAGTTTAAAAAATAACCTACCTGTCTCCCCCGCTCTTCTTAAACTTAAACCGTTTCTCGATGAGAACGGTATAATACGCGTCGGTGGTCGTCTGTCTAATTCAGACGAGCCTTATAACTATAAGCATCCGTGCATTCTTCCGCGTCACGATCATGTGGTCGATCTTCTTGTTGAATTTTATCACAAGAAGCATCTCCATGCCGGTCCAGAGTTACTCATGTCCTTACTCAGGCAAAGGTACTGGATTTTAGCTGCTCGGCGAACCATTCGCCAGAAAATACATAAATGTAACACGTGTTTTAAATTTCGTCCGCGTCCAACTTATCCTCTTATGGCAGACCTTCCTAGCCAACGCGTGAATCAGGTAAATAAAGCTTTTACATTTAGCGGCTGCGATTACGCAGGACCGATACAGTACACTCCAATACGTGGTCGTGGTATTAAAAGTCGTAAGGCTTGGTTATGCATATTCACATGCCTAACAACGCGCGCTACGCATATTGAAGTTGCGACGGATTTAAGCACGGTGTCTTTTCTAGCAGCACTAAAACGTTTTCTTTCGCGCCGCGGTCCTATACAGTGCTTGTACTCTGATAACGGCACTTGTTTCGTGGGTGCTAATTCGTACTTACGCGATTTATATAAATTTCTAAATAAAGAATACCGCACACGTCTCCAAGACGAACTTTTGATCAATCACATCGATTGGAAATTTATTCCGCCCGCCTCTCCGCATTTCGGAGGATGCTGGGAGAGCATGGTTAAGGTAGTAAAAACGCACCTCTTTAAGGTTATAGGACAACAGATCCTTTCCTACGAGGAACTTTTAACTGTCCTCGCTCAAGTCGAGGCATTAATAAATTCGCGCCCGCTTACTACATTGAGTAGTGATCCCGCTGAGCCTACCGCGTTAACTCCTGCGCACTTTCTAAACACAGTGCCGTTGTCGTCACTACCCGCACCTGAAGCAGACTCATCTAGCATGCTTCAAAGACATACACTGCTTGACAAGCTCGTGCAGTCATTTTGGCGGCGCTGGCGTTTAGAGTACCTACATAAATTGCAGACTAGATATAAGTGGAATAGTCCCGCTTCGCCCTTACGGGAGGGAACGTTAGTCATTATCATTAATGACAATTCACCGCCGCTTTCATGGCCACTAGGTGTCATTGAAAAGTTACATACCGCTAAAGATGGTACAACTCGCGTTGTGACTGTTAAAACCGCGAAGGGAAGCTACGTGCGCCCTGTCGTACGTCTCTGCCCATTACCTACTCAGTGAGATCTGGTTTGTAATCTAGATCTCATTCATTTAGTTTATAATTTAGTTATAATTATTATTCAGTAAATTAACGGTCATGCGAATTGCGATAGTTACTTACTTTTAAATATTATAATTTTTTAATCTTTTTAAAGGTAACCCTTTAAGGCCGGGGGAATGTTAGCGCCATCTACATTCTCGCGGTATATCCCATACATTTTATGAGCTTAAAGGTCGTCTCTCATTGGCGCATTTAAATCTGAGCGATATCTCCTTCCCTTTCCCACTGACGCCGCACGCACGCTGCCTATTGGACGAGAAGTGGCGTGATTTTGTCGCCCGCGCAAGAGCACCCTCTGGAGGAGATATTGTCAAAAAAAAACTCGAAAAATCGTCGCTCGCACCGGCCGCACTTCGGCCGATATATATCCGCTATTATCCCGCTAATCCTGTGTTTAATCCGCTAATAAACTGTGAAACTTTAACAATAAGTGAGAAGTGTATTGTGTAGTGCAGCAAACCACATCGCGCAGAAGAGGAGACGAGAGTTGACGCCAGCCAGGATCCAGCATCAAGGTAGCGTGCTTTCCGTTCCTCCTTCCCTACAGTATCGCTCATAATATCTATATTTTGCATACTACTGGCGACTACCAGCCGCCTTCGAATACAGTCCACTTAAAACCTTTAACTAATATAAATTAGTATCTAATTTCCGCAAGTCGCCAGAGGCCCAGTGCCACCATTGGAGGTGGTTCCCTTTGAACCGCACCCATTTTTTGGTCCAGTCGAGACGGATTCTCATTCTTTGGTCCAGTCGAGCTGGATTCCCAATCACCGTCGATCGTGGGAAAACGAGACACAATAGATATTCTATTGTTTCTCGGTCACCGGTGACCGTATGGGGCTTGATGAATTAAAGAAAACATGCAAATTTATTTTATACCTAATATTACCATGCTGTATTTATACCAAGATATATATTTCACATTATATAGTATACTAGACGTTCCGCGCGGCTTCGCCCGCGTAAATTAGATATTTCACAGACAAATCAGTCTACAAAAAATAGCCTATGATCCTTCACGTGGTCTACTTCTTATCTGACCCAAATAACAGAAAATTGCTCTAGTAGTTCGTGAGATAAGCCCTTTCAAATAATTTTTACCTCATTTTCTTCGCTCTTATTAGTCTTAGCGTGATAAACTATAGCCTTTCTCGATAAATGGTTATCTAACACTGAAAGAATTTTTCAAATCGGACCAGTACTTCTTGAGATTAGCGCGTTTAAATAAGCTCTTTCAACTAATTTCCCCCCGTTTTTTCCACATTTTCCTCTATTTCTACGCTCCTATTAGTCTTAGCGTGATAAAATATAGCCTATAGCCTTCCTCGATAAATGGACTATCTAACACTGAAAGAATTTTTCAAATCGGACCAGTAGTTCCTGAGATTAGCGCGTTCAAACAAACAAATAAACTAACAAACTCTTCCGCTTTATAATATTAGTATAGATTGCTATAGATTTTTCGTAGTATTTGGCTGCATACAACTTTTAAGCAACAATATTTTGCATATTTCGTCTAGTTCACGTTACACCTGAAGCTTCTCCGGTAGTGCATATTGTGTGTACCGTGTAATAAACAGTGCATTATAAATGCGAGACAGGCTGTGCTCACACTTAATTAAGTTGCCACACATCGCGCCTGAACAAGAATAATGTTACTCACCGTATACCATAATGTACATTTTTTAAAAGAGAGTGGGGTAAGGACAAAAGGTTATTATTTTGGCAGCCTATAAATGTACGCCTAGTAATGTAGCACGCTCGTAGCATAATATGCTGTAGCACGTTCGTAGTATACAGCGTAGCACGCTCGTAGCATATACCGTAGCACGCTCGTAGCATAATATGCTGTAGCACGCTCGTAGCATAATATGCTGTAGCACGCTCGTAGCATATACCGTAGCACGCTCGTAGCATAATATGCTGTAGCACGTTCGTAGTATACAGCGTAGCACGCTCGTAGCATATACCGTAGCACGCTCGTAGCATAATATGCTGTAGCACGCTCGTAGCATAATATGCTGTAGCACGCTCGTAGCATATACCGTAGCACGCTCGTAGCATAATATGCTGTAGCACGTTCGTAGTATACAGCGTAGCACGCTCGTAGCATATACCGTAGCACGCTCGTAGCATAATATGCTGTAGCACGCTCGTAGCATAATATGCTGTAGCACGCTCGTAGCATATACCGTAGCACGCTCGTAGCATAATATGCTGTAGCACGCTCGTAGCATAATATGCTGTAGCACGCTCGTAGCATATACCGTAGCACGCTCGTAGCATAATATGCTGTAGCACGCTCGTAGCATATACCGTAGCACGCTCGTAGCATAATATGCTGTAGCACGCTCGTAGTATACAGCGTAGCACGCTCGTAGCATATACCGTAGCACGCTCGTAGCATAATATGCTGTAGCACGCTCGTAGCATATACCGTAGCACGCTCGTAGCATAATATGCTGTAGCACGCTCGTAGCATGTAGCATATACCGTAGCACGCTCGTAGCATAATATGCTGTAGCACGCTCGTAGCATATACCGTAGCACTCTCGTAGCATAATATGCTGTAGCACGCTCGTAGCATATACCGTAGCACGCTCGTAGCATAATATGCTGTAGCACGCTCGTAGCATATAGCATATACCGTAGCACGCTCGTAGCATAATATGCTGTAGCACGCTCGTAGCATATACCGTAGCACGCTCGTAGCATAATATGCTGTAGCACGCTCGTAGCATATACCGTAGCACGCTCGTAGCATAATATGCTGTAGCACGCTCGTAGCATATACCGTAGCACGCTCGTAGCATAATATGCTGTAGCACGCTCGTAGCATGTAGCATATACCGTAGCACGCTCGTAGCATAATATGCTGTAGCACGCTCGTAGCATATACCGTAGCACGCTCGTAGCATAATATGCTGTAGCACGCTCGTAGCATATACCGTAGCACGCTCGTAGCATAATATGCTGTAGCACGCTCGTAGCATGTAGCATATACCGTAGCACGCTCGTAGCATAATATGCTGTAGCACGCTCGTAGCATATACCGTAGCACGCTCGTAGCATAATATGCTGTAGCACGCTCGTAGCATATACCGTAGCACGCTCGTAGCATAATATGCTGTAGCACGCTCGTAGCATGTAGCATATACCGTAGCACGCTCGTAGCATAATATGCTGTAGCACGCTCGTAGCATATACCGTAGCACGCTCGTAGCATAATATGCTGTAGCACGCTCGTAGCATATACCGTAGCACGCTCGTAGCATGTAGCATATACCGTAGCACGCTCGTAGCATAATATGCTGTAGCACGCTCGTAGCATATACCGTAGCACGCTCGTAGCATAATATGCTGTAGCACGCTCGTAGCATATACCGTAGCACGCTCGTAGTATACGCCGTAGCACGCTCGTAGCATATACCGTAGCACGCTCGTAGTATACGCCGTAGCACGCTCGTAGCATATACCGTAGCACGCTCGTAGCATAATATGCTGTAGCACGCTCGTAGCATGTAGCATATACCGTAGCACGCTCGTAGCATAATATGCTGTAGCACGCTCGTAGCATATACCGTAGCACGCTCGTAGCATAATATGCTGTAGCACGCTCGTAGCATATACCGTAGCACGCTCGTAGCATATACCGTAGCACGCTCGTAGCATATACCGTAGCACGCTCGTAGCATAATATGCTGTAGCACGCTCGTAGCATATACCGTAGCACGCTCGTAGTATACGCCGTAGCACGCTCGTAGCACATGTCGTAGCACGTTTGTAGCACATGATTTAACTTGCTTTTGGCAAATACGACACTCGATACAAAAAAGTTTCTAAAATAGAGTGCCCTTTTCACCCTTTAGGTACGAAACCTAAAACCTAAAAAAGGATTTAAAATATTCCATGAGGAAAACTTAATAAAGGCGCGCAAGAATTTTGCGGTCGCCAGCAGTCGATCTTACTTTTTTACCGATCCTACCCCGGCTCAGACGGTAATGAAATTTTTAATTGCAATCTCCCCGCACGTCTGTATGATGTAGGAATCCACGGGAATTGTGTTTGCACTCATTACTCGTTTAGAAACTGACTTGCTCGTTAGGAATTGTCGTTAGAGAATTACAAGTGTTGTTAGATGTTTTAAGACATTGGTTACATTCTATTAAGACTTAGGTTTATGTTCTTATTTAAAATACAAATATGCATTATTATAATAATTCATTGCAAGCGCAGTCAATAAAATTATATAAAACTTATATGAGAAACAATATTATAACCTTAACACTGTACTTATTAAAAAAGTTCACAATACATTAAAAATTACAGTTTTCTAAGGTTAAATAGTAGTTTCAAATCTCATGTGAAATTTAATTTTGTCGTAATAAAAGTTATACGTAGGATAAATATTATATTCATCGTTATTCATTTTATTTTAATTTTATTGTAGAAAACTGCTAATGGTTATTGATCGAATAAATTATTTGCGGCTTGAATTGGGGACAGCGGAATAAATTTCCCCCGCTTTCTTTAATTAATGCCTTTAATTAATATAAGTGAACGTTAAAAGTTATTAAACTCGTATAAGAAATTAGCAATAGTTTAGATGTTATTAGTTACTTCACGGAAAGAACTGCTACTGAACTGAACTGAACTGCTAGAACTGTATCCCAATTTTACTGTTTTAATGAAAATTAACGCAACTTGTTTGGTTGGAAAGGAAACGGACTGGAAAGAGATCGAGCTGCATTAATGTTGCATTAAAAATGTACTCTGAATTGCTAATGAACAGTATTATAATAATACAATGATCATAAGCGATTTAAACCGTATAATATGATATAGGTTAGGTTAGGTTAATTTGCCTTGCCTATTTAATATAATATAGGTAGGTTTGCCATCTTTACAAAGTTATGACAGCCATGCTATGCAGATAGACATAAAAATCGTGGAATAACAAAGGCGTCTCGACAGCGGTATTCAAAAAAATCGTCAGACGATTAATACGTATTCATTAAGGGGTGGTTGGGGTTAGTTGCGGTCCCACCTGGGCCCGGAGCATTCAGGATGAAAGCGCAGAATTAACGCAAACACCCATGTTTGTTTGGTGCAACGATGTACCATCGAGGGACGTCGCGTATGGATGTCTAGATCCAAGTAGATGTTACTGACAACTTCGAGTGGGTTGCACTTTCCGTGAAGTGACAAGAATTTTGATAGACTATAATGTTAAACTTGTAGAAAATTTTTAAAAATATAATTTATTTATTAATACCAATTTGTTTAAAAGAGAATCCTCTAGGAACTATTAGCTGACGCGTTGAAAAGTAACCTGCGCTTTTTCTCGTAGTTTACGCCAAGCCACCAAAAATTTAAAGTATTTTAGAGTCCACTATTAAGTTAACGGTCTAAAACGTGTATTGACGATTTGGTATGTCGGTGCTGTGGGGCGCAGCCCTGTGGGGGTTTAACAGTCCAGGGTGGGGAGAGCCGCGGGGGTGAAAGAGTTTTGTACACGGTTTATTCTTACTATTGTAAATATTTTCGGTTATTCAGTTTCAACGGTATAGTTTTTTGTTTATTTAGGTTAGATTGTGTAACTTACTTTTGGGCGTATGCAGCGTGCACTGTTAAAATAAAAAGCGCCACAGAAAAGCAGGTCTGATGCATATTCAATAGTAAAATGGATAAATTAAACGCAAATGGAAAAATTGTACATGCCAAACAATTAAAGTGTTGCTATTCAGAAGCAGAAGAGTGCCGGCAGAAATAAAAACAAAATATTTTCGCCGCGCGGTAGGATAACTTTGTTTTTACAATTTTTACATCACGAGCAATATAAACTTACTTCACTGACCTTTTCACCACTGTGATATATACTGAAAAACATCCATCCATCCACACGTCCACGTCGCATAGAATCGGCTAGCGTGACAAACAAATCTCCGTGTTCTCGCCGAGCGGTAAATCAGTTCCGCAGTTGACTGTGTCACTGAATATTCATAGCTTACACACCGTTCACACTTATATTACCTCCAACAACACCTTTATGCTGACGAGATAAGGACCACTCTCGTAGGAACGACAAGTTGAAATAACTTCGGACTGTAGTTGTCAGTTGTATGGATGTAAAGGGTCTGTGGGGTCTAGATGTATGGGATGTCTAATACATAGTGCATATTAATAAGAAACTAACTTAGAGCAAAACTGTAAATTAAATATTGTATCGTAAGTCTTATCAACTGATATTTAGGGTGAAATGACTAGTGATTGGGCAGTACTAGTCATTGGACAGAGCACAAAAACTTCTTTAAAATCAGGCGTTCCATTACTTTAAAAACAAAAAAGTTTTTAAAGCAACCTTAATAAATATTGTGTTTTTGTGCTTTGTCCAACGACTGGTACTGTCCAATTACTAGTCATTTACCCTATTTAAATGTGTACATATTTTTCGTAATAACAAAGCATAACTTTTGCAACTGGTGCCTTGCATTAAAAAAAATCTTTTTTAAACATTTTATAACTTTTCGTTTCTGTTTACTTCAACACTATTGTAAAACATAATACGTATGTAATAATTTATGCTTTCGCTTTATTTTTCGTGTTATTATTTTCTATGTACACAGAAGCGAGTTGTACCTGCCGCTGTTTTATATTGTTGCAGCATTAATTTGGCTTCCAAACCAACACTTAAACCGTTTGTACTTTGTCATTTCATGAAACTACCATTTTAAATATTTCATTACGTGCGCGTATTGTTTATCATACCTTATGGTACGGGAGGTAGCAACGTTTGAAAAAAAAGTATTTCAGGACGGCTGATTTTGTGATATGTCGTCATTCTTGCTCTTCTGGTTACAGTCTGGGCGGTCTGGCTGCTGGTAGTAGTTGCCTTCATTAGTGCGCAACCTTTTTGTCCAGGTTATAATCCTGGATTTTAAAATCATTTTAGTATACATACTGTATATTTAAATGATTTTAAGTGATTTTAAGTGATTTTAAATGATTTTAAGTGATTTTAAATGATTTTAAAATCATTTTAGTGACCAAGGAGTGCTTAACACAAACGTAATAATTACGACAATAATAATAATAATTGTTAAAGCCTGGCCCTTAACATGACAAGAGCCAGAAACCAGAAGAGAGATTTTTATCAGGCGTTCCTTATATTAATAGCATCACCTGGATAAATTAAATGCGCACTAATGAACGCAACCACTACCGGCAGCCAGACTGCCCGGACTCTAGCCAGAAGAGCAAGAATGACGACATATCACAAAATTAGCCGTCCTGAAATACTTTCTCGAAAACGTTGCTACCTCCTATGCTATTATATGAACAACAACACGTTATTTTTTATACAAATTATGATAAACAATTATTTGAAGCGCAGTGGTGGAACTTTATTTCCGGTTATTTACTGAGCCGGCAGCGGTCGCGGTTTAAATTATTATGTGGTTTTTCTACTGATGATGAAATAATTACAGTTGAATTCATGGCGATTATAATATTTCAAAACATATAACAGTAGTGGTCGCACTACTGTAGGTAGTCAGTGATTTTTTATAATAGTATTTTTTCATAAAAAGTTTGTCTGTAATCTTTAATCCTCGACGAAAACAGAGAAGAATGTTATAAGTTTGCATGTCTGTATGTGTTTGTAGGTATCGTCGTACAATCAAAACAGATGGTCTGCTTTTGCTCTATTAACATATTTTGAAGATTGACTGTCTGTCTTTACCTACTCTAAAATTCTATAATATATTAACGTCTTAATTACATACAATAATAGTATGACATTGCCGTGAATAGACAACCGCTAGGCATTATGTTGTAACTTGTAACCGCTGGAATACTAATTCCTTACTACATATTATGTAACATCGTAAATGCCACATTATGTAGATGTTCTCCACGAAACCTCATCCGTATTGTACATGACACATGTAGGTATATAAATTTCTTAGTACATAAATATTTAAAAGATATAGATTTTGTCGATTATGTACTTTGTATAACAACTTTGTTTCTTACATTTTGGAATCCAAAATCTGTCTATCATCTCTAGAAAATCTCAAGACGGGTTTTAAAGTTGTGGGTTAATCTTTATTCTTCTTAATATCAATGAGTAGTCCTTCCTAGTGGTCTACGTCTGAAATCATCATCAAAATTGTCCAAGAAGTTTCAGAGCCTACCCATACAAAAAATATGGGTTAGGACTTAGGTTAGAGTCCATACAAAAAAAAATAGAAAAAATATTTCCTCTTTATCATAATATAAGTATAGAAATATCCCGCGCAACTGCAAATATTAACTATTTTACTGAACATTTTCAAAGTCAGAAGGCGTTAGGAATATTCCAGAAATGATAAAATCTAATAAAATAAAGTTGTCCCCTAAGGTTCGCGGTCGTTGGCGATAATGGAAGGCAACAGTACCTGGGGCATACCGCGACAATTCCAAGAATTCCAGCCTTTGAGCTCGGTTTAAACATTTATACATAGTTTATACGAAGTATAATGCAAACCCTCGCCCAAGTTGGAAATATTGTAACTAGTGTCAGTTCTGTCACATGTTTTTTGAAAAGGGACAATTATGTATGGGATTATCCGTTTTATCTGTCTGATAACATTGACGGTAATATAATTCATTTTATGAAACTACGACGTGAAACTAGATGTTGCCCGCAACTATGTTTGCGCAATAATTCATTTATTATGTGAAAACCGTATTTTTTCGTGTATAAAAATTATTCAATTTTCTCTTTAAAGATAAAAATGTGTTACTTTATTGCCAATTTTCCAAATGACTATGTTTAAACCAATTTTCCACAAACGTTCACGCCGATTTAATCAAACTAAAACACTTTATATAAGCTATGAAAGTCAAATTCGCTGTCGATTTAAAACAATTTACAGTATTTGAACTGTACATATAAATATTGTTTTATTACTTTCTACTTTGTTTTAACTAATCTGATTTAATTATTATATCTAACAAATAAATACATGTCTTTCTGTCTGTACCTTATGACTGATATTATATTATAAAAGTGACAAGGCTATAACGGCCTCAAACAGTGGGGATGGTTGTCTGGATTCATAATCAGTTTTTTTATTTTTTAGTTCGATATGTAAGAATAATCTCAAATCGTGTGCATCATTTATTACTAAAAGAGATTGTAGATATATTATAAAATATGTCGTGAGAAATCTACATAATATTTGTCGGCAGAAGTTATTTTATATTGTTACATTTAATATGGATTTATATCTGGATTCCAAATATGAGGAAGCGTTGCGCCATAAATATAGCGAAAGTCATCTCTCGTCACGTCTCCACCGAGTTGTAAATCACATCTGACACCATATCTCTGTTTCTTCGCAGTTTTCGACTCTGTAGGAGGATTGCCAAAATCTCCGCGAAGAGCTTACTTTTGATGAACGAGTTCTCTTCTGACGTTAAGAATGATGTTCGTTTAAACGCAACGTTTTAATACTTTGGAGCATTTGAAGCTTTTTTGTGGCTTGTTAGATGATAAAAGTATTTTGTCAGATGGACTCAAATAGAGAAATTTAATATCTATGGTCGCATTAAATTGTGCTACGGGTACCAGACAATGTGAAATATATTCAATACTTTTTAGATTTTATATATTATATATTTTTTATATTATATTCAATACTTTTTATTATACTATACATATAACATCCATGATTCATTAAAAGCTTATATTCCGTCGGCAGGATTGGAACTCATGACCCGGCTTGAGCCACAGAGGTCGTCAAATATAGTGATATGAGCAAGAGTTGAACATATTGCCCCTCCCACCTACTACTAAATCATAACAGGTAAAATAGCTAAACGGCAGGTAAACTTTTAATTAACGATGTAATAGTAACCACTAAATAAATGATCAGTTCGATAAACTGCCGGAGGGGCCGCAACCGCGGAATCCAATTATGTTTATCGAGTGTTCATTTTTGTAGACGACTGTACAGGGATTTCCCCGTGTACAGTCGTGATGAGAGGTCTAGTTAATGAGATTGTAACAAAAGCAGGCCCTTATCTGTTAGAAATCTACAATCGCGAAACATAATTG
This sequence comes from Cyaniris semiargus, assembly GCA_905187585.1. NCBI lineage: Eukaryota > Metazoa > Arthropoda > Insecta > Lepidoptera > Lycaenidae > Cyaniris > Cyaniris semiargus. Next base: position 14,054,555 of record LR994564.1, read on the forward strand.
GGCCGGACTGACGTGATGTGAAGCGTCCATTTATACAATATTATTGGAACGAAGTTCCTTATCGCGCGTTGCGAAAGGTGGCTAGACGGAAAAAATTAAAACCAAAAAGTTTTTTTTTGTTGCGTGTATACAGGTTTTTTGTACATAAGAAATAACTTCGTTCCATCCGGGTGTCCCTTGACACCTCGCAAGTTTTTTTGTTTTTTACTTTTTATTCGTTTTCAATATTATAAGGGCGAGGGTGTAATGCATATGTTACTTCTTCACGTAAACCTTACTGAACGAATTTTAAACAAATTTGGCATAGTAGTTTCGGCTCTGGCTTTACACGTTATTTCCATAATTGTACATTTTCAATTCTAAAAAGTACAATGATCCCATTTTGCCCACAGAGGATAAACTGGTTAAACCTATGTTATAAACTAGTTGATGCTCACATCTCCGTTGCGCAGGTTTATCGCGTGGGAACCGTAATTTTTTCCCAGATAAAAAGTACTACCCTACATACTTTCCCGGAACTTTAAGCATCTCCATAGGTATCAAATTTCATCAAAATCGATTTAGCGGTTTTAGCGTGAGGACAGACAAGCAGACATACTTTCGCATTTATAATATTAGTATGGATCGCTCTTTGCGAAGGCGAGGCGTGCTACTAGTTACAGTAAAATGCTTAGGAAACAAAATGGTGGTGCATCAGTAATATTAACTGTGTCACGGCTACGAGTTCTCCCCTCGAGGGATGATACATCCCAGATTTAAGAGGAATACTCATTAATTATAGAAATGTATGTTTTATTTACAGCAAGATGTCTGTTAAGCTTCTGTGTTATCTCCTATCATCTTCTTCGTCTTATGACTTTACGAACTTTACTAAAACGATTCTGAAAACTTTTTCTCTCCTATCATAGATTCTTTAAAATGTGAAGATATAGCTGCCTGTCCAGAATTTTCAGAATTTTACCGCATTCTTATACAAATCAATCGGTCAGCCAATTTTTAATATCTGAATGCACCATCGAATTTATTGGCTGCTCTACGCCCAGAATTAATCTGCTCTGATGGAACGCTGCAGTGGAAGATATAATCTGTATTCAATCCATGTGACATCACATGTCCGTTGAGATGAGAGATAGTTTTGAATTTGGAACGGGTTTTGGGGTATAGACAAGTTTTTATTTTTTTAATATACAACTAAGCTCAGGCTCAGGAAATATCCAGCGGTGGATTGAAATTTTCCATTGCAAAATGTCATTTGCTTTCGAGAAAAATTACATCACATATAAGTGTCTAAACACACTAGGCCGAAAAAACGCGGCCGAAGTTCGGCATGATTACGCCTAAAATGTATTTTAAATTACCGATGATACACCATGCCGAAATTACGTTGCGTTATATTTGTATGCGTAGCGCATTGCTGGCGTAATCATGCCGAACATCGGCCGCGTATTTTTGGCCTAATGTGTTTAGAACTTTAGACACTAAGTTACTTTTAGTTAAATTAGGTATTTTTTTTTGTTCAGAATTCTTATTAAAATTAACTTAATAAAAGTAAATAACAAAAACCTTTTGAGTAATTAGAACTCACGTTCTATAAACAGAATCTTATAAGTTTCTATTAACTTTCTCCAAACATATATCGAAGACGCTTAAAATAATATTTTCGTAATATTTTCGAGGAAAACGTGAGTTAAAGTTCTATTTTTGTTTCAGGTTTCCTCCAGGCACTGCTCGTAAAGAAAATTAAATAGGTAAGTATTTTGATCGTTTAGCCTTATGTGGCAACTACCCTACGTATTAGGGGAAATGCCAGAGATCTAGAGATATGATAGACATTCAAACAAGATTGTGTAATAGAACCAATTTTGTTAGGGGTTGTTGAAAATTCCAGCGTTGTATTATATAATAAACTACGACAGTTAATAAACAATCGTCCTTGGGGAAAATTTTGGTACAAAAATTTGGTCTCTATTATCTCTATTTTTGAAGGTTTAGTTGGTATATTTTTTGTCTTTCTCCTGTCTGAATGTATTTCATAAGCCATTGATAATAAAACCAATTTTTAAACAATAAATATTGATTTCGATTTGAGACTTTGCAGAATATAATAATATATCCTCATTAAAAAAAACTGATATTTAGTTTTTCGAGTGGGAGATTTGCTGCCAAAGAAACATTTAACGTTGCTAATATTTTTTATAGGAGTGTTTTCATTCTGTAAAGTCGTGAAACCGAGAAATATTTACCGTTTGTAGAATGTATACCTGGTAAATGTCGTGCCAATAGTGCCTTTTTGTTCAAACCATGCTAAGGAAATCGCACGGCTGTCAGGTGATAAACACACAATGTAGACTGTTGTTAGCTCTATGGAATGAACCTTTTGCGAGAATTAGGGTCAACGGACGTTGAAACAACACCACTTATAGCGCATATGTAAATTGCACTCTATCACCGCGCGATAGAGTTTAAACTTGCACCTTTCCCAGTGCAAAAATGTAATAGTTTTACGTATGTGAATTGAACTTTACTACCCCATGATAGGGGTTAAATTTGTTTGGGTTAAAACACAAAAATGTTTATGAGGACGCACGCCTCGCTGGTCGCTTGAACCGGGGTGCGTTAGTGGTTATGGAGCTTACATCATGTACTTAATTGTTTGTTTACTGTTTGTATATTTAGTATAACTATAGTCGAAATGGTGACACGAGGCACAAAACTTCATTATTATCAACACAAATATTATACTTTTGATCCCGGATCTGTGCAAATTTCCTTCAATTCACACGGCCATAGGCTCTTCTGGCTATAGTTTCTCTCATATGGAATATTTTGTAAAGATTACTATAATTGCCTGTTAATGCAGACTTATTGAATAATAATAAAAATTAAAACTCATTAAAAACAGTCTAGAGTCTAGACACAAAAACGCTGACAAAAGAGAGAAAAATTAAAATAAGCTTTACAAAAACCAAAAAAATATTCCAAATATTCAGTAAATGAAATTCACGTTTTTCACAAGCGATTCACCATGATTTTCATAGCTTTGATGGGGTGGAACACAGTATAAATAATATACAGTAGATCATTACAGTAAAACTATACAGAGGACCGTGACTTTAGATTACTGTAGAAAGCAGTTTTTTTTCATTGTTCTTATTTAATTTAAAAAATCGGCCAAGTGCGAGTTGGACTCGCCCATGAAGGGTTCCGCATCAGCAATAAGGTTTATTTTTATGAAATTAAAAGGTTTTTGATTTATTTTTATATTTCAGTTGATTTAATGAAAGTTAAATTAAGGTTTACCATTTATGACGTACAAAAAAAAACTACTTGCTAGATCTCGTTCAAACCAATTTTCGTTAGTAGTTTTTATAGTAATGTACATCATATATTTTTTTTAGACTTATCGTGCCCCTACTTTAGAAGTTAGAGGGACACACACACACATTTTACTACTTTGGAAGAGTCTCTCTCGCAAACTATTCAGGTTAGAAAAAAATGATATTAGAAACCTCAATATGATTTTTGAAGACCTATCCATAGATACCCCACAGCATAGGTTAGATGAAAATATATTTTTTTTTTTCATTTGTACCTATGGGGACCCCTAAAATTTTTAATAATTTTTCCATCTTTGTATCAAAATCTTAATGCAGTTCACAGACTACATCTACTTACTAAGTTTCAATAGTATAGCTTTTATAGTTTCGGAGAAAAGTGGCCGTGACATACGGACGGACAGACAGACAGACAGACAGACATGACCAATCTATAAGGGTTCCGTTTTTACGGAACCCTAAAAATGACATACAAGAAGTAATTTCTCACTTTATATAAACAGGTATCTCTTCATTTTCTGAATTTATTTCTCAAAGCTTTATTTCAAGTCAAGAATTTCGTTGCATTTTTCCTCAACAAAAACTGTTCTTTCCCGTCTCTTGTCATCGGTTCAACCGTTTAAGCGTAACGAAGGATTAAAGAGCAGAACAATCTACGTAAAACCTGTGTCCGTGTTGTATGAATTTGATTTAAAAAAACGGTGGTTTTCCGATACTGTATGCGTTTATTTTGTGGTAGGGTGGGCCGGCGGGCCTTTGGTGTGGGTCGGGCCCCTTTTTTGGTATCACCGTCTGTCGCCTATTACATTAACACGGTTTTGCTCTCTGCAGACGTTGTGTAATTAAAATTGTATTCGCCACTGCATATTGTATGTGACTTATTAGATTTGGCTGTGTTGCTGTTTTTAAGTTTAATGACTGAACACTTTCGTTACGGTGTATTTTGTACGTATAGTGACATTTTATATTTATATCAAAATAGCCCTGCACTTGCGTCTATCTCTTAGTAAAGATATAGTTATTAGAATATAGTTATTCAGATGCTAGTTGATGCCGGAAACACCATTGCGCAAAAATCGTTTATCGCGCGGGAACCGTACATTTTTCCGGGATCAAAAGTATAATATTATGTCCTTTCCCGGGTCTCAAAGTATCTCCATACGAAATTTCATCAAAATCGCTTCAGCAGTTTGGGCGTGAAGTAGTGATGAGCAAAACAAGACTCAGACAGTCTTGGTTTTGGTATTTCTAGTACAATATTGGTCTTGGACTTGGTCAAATCTGCCTGATCTCGGTCTTGGATTTGGTTTTTTTTTAGTTTTAGGATAGTCTTGGTCTCGGCATTGCTTTTTTGCAAGACCAAGACTAAGGCTACAAGACCGATTTTGCTCATCACTAGCGTGAAGAGGTTACAGACAGACAGACAAACACACTTTCGCATTTATAATATTACTAAACATGGATAATGACCTCGCCTTCAGGTTTACGAAGAATGAAAGAGATAACTACAGTTTCAGTTATAAAAATCCATAATTTACGGCCTTTGTGCTTAGTCGGGCATAGTAATTTTGAGACAAAGTCACGTGACATCAGTAATTCAGTTTTAAACTTATTAGCTCAGCCTAAAGCCTCTATTAACATGAGCTGGGCCGCATGTGAGCTATACTCATAATGAAAGTTGTTAGTGATGAGATGATTATCGATAAAAGATGATATCGATTTACGGCAGTTTTGTATTGTCTGCTCTCTTTAAATTCTGTATAGGTCCGAAGGGAAGGTAGATCGATTCGGGTCGAACTGATCGCAGGTCGATCTGACTCGTTTAGTGCATTTTCGTGTGTATGCTATACGAGACTGGTCTGGTACGCCAGTGGTCAGTCTGACCGACATCTGATTATGTGTATTGCGACAGCAATGCAACAGCCATTTTACAGCAGATATTGTGTCTGATATCTGCTGTCAAACTCCTATTGCACTACTGTCAAGAGACACATTAAACCTGTGGATTCTGTCAGCCTCTCCATAATATATGGGGGCATTTACTCCTGAAGGAAGATACGTGTGGGCATTCCATAGCAAGCATGCATGTTAAGAAAAAAAAATACGAATCTTGTCGATATCAAAAAAAAAAATAATCGAATTTCTATCATAGTTTAATTTCTCTCGAATATAATAATTATGAAATAATATTTGGCAAATTCTGTTTTATTAGCCCCTATCAAGGCTTTCGTTTAACCTTTAAGTACACGCGTTGTTTTGGGTAACGTTCAGTCACGCGAGGGGTCTAGAAGTATCCCCAATATAAATATACTTATAAATTCAGAATTGTTTGATAATTTTTAAAACCCGTTTTGTATTATAAGAAAGGATATTATTTTATTTATGAAAAGCATTTATAAATAATGAACTAACCATTATTTAGACAGTAAAGAACATTTTTATGAACTAACCAATCTCGTGCATAGAATTTTTAGGGCACATGTTTACTGTACCAAAATTCAACAAAAGTGTCTACTTCTGACTAACTTATTATTTTTTTCTAATAAAATAAGACTTAGAAATAAGTAATCAAAAGAAAAATTAACACTAAACATTACAGAAAAAAAATTAACAATCCTTAAAAAGTACTACCATAAACTAAAATTATTCCTTGAGTAGGCAAGGTAAACAATAAATAATTTTATTGAATGAGGCTTGCAAATAGTTTTATAGCAAGGCTTACGGACAAAAGTAATTAGTTCTGGGATAATAATAGCATCTTCGCTTCATTTTTGATGCACTAGGTCTAGCTACCTCTAACTCTTCCCAAATGTTTCCAAAAACTTTCAGTCATTAAAATTGTATATGATTTGTGCAATTTGATTTTCTGTTATTCGGCAACAATTTTTTCCATTTATACATAGCCAATTCAAAAAAACAAACAAATAAACACATAACCAATGTGAAAAAAAGTATAAACGTTAAATCACGGGTGGGGTCTGCAGGTATCCCCACATAAGCAAAAATGTAACTTCACTTAGCAGAGGAGCGACGGACTTTTACTCACTGAAAGACCTCGCGTTGCATTGAGATTAGCCGAAAACGTGCACTCGTAACTTGCCAATTTAAAAAAATACCGTCAAAAAACAGCGCGTGGGGTCTGCGTAGACCCCGCCCGTGACGTTAAAGGTTAATATATTGGCTCGTTCAACAGGATATTGGTATCGAGTATATCGATAATCGATATAGCATGTAGGTCATCACTAATGCACTAGACGGGGAGAGCTCGAGCTGTATAATTAGGAATTTTAATTGATCCCAGCTACTACTTATTAACCCGTAGCTAGCGTGTGAAGTAGTAGTGGTACTTTATTTTGATAAATCTCGTAGGGTTCAGCCTGCGTTTGCAATGTTAGCGGAAAAAAATGTAATTATTTACGACATCACATTAGAAAAAACAATTGTCACAATATGTTGTTGGTGTATCTTTTGAATAAAATAAAAATAAATAAGAAACCCCAACAATAACAGTATTTCACCACTATTTAATGAATGTTATTATAATTATAAACCTTCCTCTTGAATCACTCTATCTATTAAAGAAAACCGCATCAAAATCCGTTGCGTAGTTTTAAAGATTAAAAGGACCAAAGGGACATGAGGGAAAAAAGCGACTTTATTTTATAATATTATGTAGTGATATTCAACAGCTAATTGTTACGATTATGACCCCTGACTACAGAAGTTGCAATTTTGATCATTCACTCATAAAACGTGATAATTATTATAACATTAAGTGTACAGTGTTATAGTATTACTTATTAAATTTTAGGACTTTTGAGAATTAATTTACTCGTAAACGTAAATAACTTCATCTAAATGTAAAAATCTAGATAATTTACAAACAGAATGTAACGATGGTTTAATTGTGAATGGGGGCTTTATTTCATAAGCAGTAAAGAGTATTTAATCAAATGAAAACTATATCGGTTTACACAATAACTGTTTATGCTTTTTATCCACTTTTAAGGATAAATTTCAACAAACTATGAATTAAATCTTCCATAAAATATATCAAATAATGTTTATGCAAATTTTGGAGTAGATCGGGCGAAGGAATCGTGCTGTCCTACTACTACTAACTGGACGCTGTTAAGCATTCGTGTACTAACCCACAAAATTACGTATTGAGTTATGAATGCAGTTATGTTCTTTAGATGATTTATTCCCTTGGGAGAGGAATTTCGAAAAATCCCTTCTTACCGCACGCCTACGTCATACGGAGAACACTACCCCCAAATTTCAAGTCTCTACGATCAGTGGTTTAGGCTGTAGCGTGATTCCATTTTCATGTCATTCAGGACAAAGCCTTTTATGTTAATGATATAGATGATATACATTTTATTAGGTTGGAGAAAAAGTTTCTTCGCATTTTATATAAAAATTCAAAAGGTTTTTTTATAAACTTTATTTACAATTGATTAAAGTATATAGGTGCCATTTTGTTCGATAACTTTTTGCCATCTTGTTGGTAGGGACATGATCCCATTGCTATAAAAATTTTGGGGCTTCTGATGAAAAAACTGCGACAAGTGGTTTTGGCAGTCCTCTTGTGATGTCAACCTGACACTACCTAAGGAATTCTGCAGCGACCGAAACAGATGGAAATCTGAAGGTGGACGGAAGGATGGAAGAACTATACGACGGATGTATTAACACCTCCCAGCCAAACTCCCGTAATTTTTGCTGAGTGGCTAAATATGTGTGAGGTCTAGCGTTATCATAGTGAAAAACCACACCCCTTCTGTTGATTAATTCCGGCCGCTTTCTCTCAACTACTTGCTTTAATCTCATCAGTTGTTCGCAGTACAGTTCGGAATCGATGGTCCTGCCTGGCGGTAACAGCTCATAATGAATAGTGCCCTTCCAATCCCACCACACACACGGTATCACCTTGTTGCGAGTTAACCCGGGTTTCGCCACAGTCTGTGAAGCCTTTGACCACGATCTTTTTCACACGTTCTTGTCGTACGTGATCCAATTTTCATCACCAGTTATCAGCTTCTTCAAAAATGGTTCGGTTTCATTACGTCGTAATAAAGAATCACAAATGATTACACGGTTCATTAGGTTTCTTTCAGTGAGCTCATGAGGCACCCAAATATCGAGCTTTTTTGTGTACCCAGCTTTTTTCAAATGCACCAAAACCGTTTTGTGGTCAATCCTAGTTCTTTAGCTACATCGTAACTACTAATATGCCGATCTTGCTCCACTTTTTCAAAAATGACATCAGTTTTGTCCGTAACAAGGCGACCAGAGCGACGTGCATCTTTGATATCAAAATTTCCGGATTGAAAACGCTTAAACGTCACAGATACTGCATTAGGTCCATAAACATCACAAATTTTTTTCGCGGCTTGTGTTGCATTTTTACCTTTTTTGTAATTAAATTTTAAAATGTATCGAATTTCTTCATTTTTCCCCAACCTCGATTACTCGTTTAAAAGCCTAAAATACACTTTTCATCCAAAATCATTTTATCATCTAGTTTCGATCTAACGGTATTTATAATTTGACGGCAACAGTCATATTGGACCCGTGTAAAGCCTGCGAAAATCGCTCGAACAGGTAGCAGCTTCTAAATAATGATGATGAGTGAAATCACGTGCCTGAAGCCCACGATGTTTTATCAGACAAGTGTAATGTGCGCGCCGCCCACATAAATCTGGCTTTCATGTTAATAAATTACCTTTTTATCCGCACACCGCATTTATTCATTCATCTTTATATATTAAAGTCGTACAAGAAATGAAAGTAACGCTGCGCTAGTGGATCTTTCTCCATAGAAAGGTCCTAGGTGATTTTATCAGAATTCCAACTCTGTAAACACAAAATCTTACTTCAATTTATCTAAAGCGGTATCTACTACCCATATTTCCATACTAATGTTATAAATGCGAAAGTGTGTCTGCCTGTCTGTTAGTTATCTCTTCACGCCCAAACCGCTGAACCGATTTGGCTGAAATTTGGTATGGTAGTCCCAGGAATGATACTTTTTATCCTGTAAAAATGTACGGTTCCCGAACGATAAACGCATTTTGGTGCAACGGAGTTGCGGGCGTCATAGGTCTAAATAATTTTCGAAAAAAAAACATAGCTTAGAATATATTGGGCAAAGCATTCATACAGATATATCAATGTTTACTTAACTTTAATTTAATTATTTGATTGAAACTCACGTCAAAATCTTTATAAAATTACAATTCAGCAATGATTATATCCCTCCAAATGCGGCCGTTAGTGGTAATGCCTAATTTAATTAAAGTTTGCTATCAGCACCTATTACTTTCCTAACAATATTCATACCTTAAAGCTAAAAGTAAATAAAACAAAGCGATAAAACCCGTTATAATACAGTTTCAAGAGACCCTTGATCTCGCAATCGCGATACTTGAAGTAGTTTGCCGCAACCGGCACTTATAAAGGCTGTATAGTAAAAAAGCCGACAAGTGCGAGACGGACTGCCGCCTATGGATTCCGTACCGGTTAAATTCATTTGTTGTATGAGATATGATATAATTTTCATTGTAACTTCGTATTAAGAAGAAAGAAATTGTATTTAATTATTAGGAGAATTTCTCGTAAATCATTTACGAAAAAATTGGTTTATAGCTCCGGAACCGTAAATTTTTCCGTCATAAAAACTATCCTGATCTTTTACTGGTGACAGCCAGACAAAGAAATTTATCTCATTACTTTATCACGTTCTTATTATTTGGTTACGGAACCCTAAAATAAGCTGTATAATAAATAGCTCTACAATAGTTTGAAGAGGGCCCCCCGCACAGCCTCAATACGATTATACGAATTTAAAACGGCCTTTGTTCGTCGTGTACAGATGTAGGTTATGTTTTGTAATCGTTTAAAAGCCTCTCAGAAAAATGTTTTACATGTACATTGTAACACTGTTTGGTGATTATGCCTTATTTTCGGGCTACTGTTTTTTTAATGTATTTTTTTTTTAAGCCGACGACTTCTTACAGACACGGCCTTGCCGTCGACGCTTGCCGTTTGTCTGTAGGAAGCCTAAGCTATCATAGAAATACTTCAATGTTCTACTTCCGACTGGATTTTCATGGGTTCGGATCGGATTCGAATGTAGTATAAAAATGCTCTTACGGTAAAGATTGCTCTTTTAGCGATGCGAGTGGCGGCCGAAAAGGAAGATCTTCCGACCGAGCGAGATAGCATGCTCGGTCAGGCCGAAGCCCATTGACGTCATTTCAGACGTTGTATATATCTTGCCGTTCTCCGAAACTACGATAGCGCGATGCAGGATCGTTAGGCGAATTGTGGGTACCGCGACACTATTTTATGAAACAACGACTGGATGAAACGCAGAATAACCTTGTATTTTCTAATTTTTATTGACAAATAAAAGATAAACAAAATCAAGTACGATAGTGATGCAGTATAAAAATTGAATTTATATAATTTTACATTTCAAAGAGCTAAAGCTGGTAGAACGAATCAAAGTAAATTATAAAATGTGAGGTCTTTTTTCGGCGGAGCTCGCTCGCCGGTTTATGTAAGGCTGCCCTGCAGTGTTGCGCAACTGCTGACGTCACTGTGACGTCATGTAGCCTCCAGACGTCTGTTCTGAGCTCTATGTATTTGGAGAAAATGATAGATATGTACTGGAAAATGTAGAGAATAGTCTTTCTATTATTATTATTATTGGTGATATTATCTACTGCTATAGCCTATATTTGGAACTAAAAATGTGATCTGAAAAAGTCAAAGTTTGGAATTAGGTAGAAAATACAAATTCTTTCATCAAATCAATAAAGCACTTGAGGTCAACATTTTTTCATGATTTATTAAATTGAGCGTATCCCAATTATTACCTATTTTAGAACAACAAAAACAGTGATTTGACAAATTAATAATTAGGAGATTATTAATAATTACTCTCCTACTTATTAAACATTGGTTGTATACGCGAAAGCTCGTTCCAAACATTTCAAGTAAAGTTCAAAGCAATAAATATTTGGCATAATAGTTGTAGGTACAGATCATTCTTAATTGAAGACATAAATGGAAGAAGCAGGTAAGTAACTGTTAAAAAATTGTCGTTTCTTTGCATACATGTAGGCTTTAGGGGCGGGAAAATTATTTGAAATACAAAAAAGGTGGATTTTATGTATAGCCAGATAATATATTACCCAGACGATGAAGTAGGTTAATTGCAAGGTTTGTTTAAATTATAAGGCTAAAAATGAGTAATTGTCCTTATGTTATAAAATGTTAGTTATCTGGTTCTTCCACTCACGTCTTTAATAATTTTACCTCTGACCTTTATATCAACGACCTAAGGTTCACTCAGAAACCCGGAGCTATAAAAAAATCGAGCGGTCCGTATATCGATCACTTGTTTACCGCTGAAAGAGTTCGTTAACACTTACTTTTCAGTTTTCATACATTAAACTTGTAGATATAGTTAATCAGGGTAAGTTCGGATACAGTACGGATATTTCAAGTTAACGCTAAAATTAAATATTTTGTTCGCCTGGTACTATAGTTTGCGGTTGCAGTGCAGTATGGCCTATAGCGTATATGCACCGTAGCGCCAGGCAAAAAAAAAACACTGACTAATTTAGTGATAAGTTGAATTATTCGGACTTACCCTGTGTCCAAACTTACCCTGATTAACTATATCTACAAGCTCGAGTATATATCGTTAATTAAAATTGATAGGTCGCATTGAAAATTCGACCTTTCACCTGATCTTTCCGTTTGACCTTTGTACGGAGAGTAATCCTTTTCCTACGAAGTGCTCACAAAATATAAATTTATATCATCATCGTTGCTTCATCACAATATGTTTGAGAACGCACGTAATCCACACATCTTCACAAATCCAAAAACATTCCCATATCTTTCTGTATATTTGTCTGTCTGTTACCTCTTCACGTTTTACTAAACTGATCTAGATGAAAATAATAGAAATTGTAGATAGTTAACACAGTGAGAAATGAACATAGGATAGTTATTATTGCTCAAAAATATACGGCGCATAAACAAATTATATAGTGTATTTTATAAAGTTCTCTTATCAGTTCTAGTTTTATATAAGAGCTATATAGTGACACGGGTGCACTTACAACAGTCTGCCCTTAAGCGCTCATTAGTTTTTCGATAAATAGCCCTTTTGTTCCGTAGTATTTCTGTTTGCACTTCTTTTATGACCTAAATTGGTTTCGCGGCCCGGCTCGATGCTTTTATTAGACTTCTTGTACGTTTTCTTTTATATCTTGTGTATTTATGTTGGTTATCTTGAGTTTTTTGTTCGTCTGATTAATATAAGTTACTAAATGACGCCCGTAACTCCGTTGCAAAATTCGTTTATAGCGCGGGAATAGTTCTTTCTCCTGGGATAAAAAGTTTCCTATATATTTTCCCGGGACTCAAAGTATCTCTATACCCAATTTCGTCGAAATCGGTTCAGGTTTGGTCGTGACGAGGTAACAGACAGATAAATAGACAGACGGACAGACATTTTCGCATTTATAATATTAGTATGGATATGGATTATGGATACATACATACGAATTTGTAACAGAGTGAGGAACAAAGTATTGTGGCAATTATTGTCAAAGTCCCCTCTGCATAAAATAATAGTCCCAAACAAATAAATTTCAAATTGTGTGTAACTTGTAACAAAATAGTTCGCTTGAGAATTGAATGTAGAGGTAAACATGAAAGCTTGCACAACATATAATGGAGAACTTGTGTATCGAGCACTTGAATCATCGAATGAATATTATATAAGTAAACAGTTCCACCATAAACAAAACGATGTAACTGTACAGTTCGATCACAGAACAGATGTATAAAGGAAATTGCTCTGGTGTACGTCGGTTTGTTCGCCGGACACACAAGACTAATCTCCTTCTTTATCGTCAAAACCTAATTGAATGGTTGACCGACATAACTAGCGAGAAATCAGACTGACCAACGCAAAGAACCGTTACCGTCTGTATCAGAAATTAAGCTACGAACCAAATCTGAATTGACGTAGAAATGATCGTCTATTTGGCCAAGAATTATTCGTAAAAATACGAAACTATAAGAATTTATATCTTGACATTATCATCTCATTTACCATGAGTTAGACGAGACATTTTACGAGGAATTGTTGTTCATTTACGAGTGGACCGAAAAAAACGAACTTTGTCGAAAACCATTAGTGAATTAGTTTTATTGCAAATGTCCGTCGTTTGTTTTAGATACTTTTTGTCTCAACATAAAGTATAGCTACCAATCAAATCCGATCTTGGTAGACGGTTTTATTTAGCGACGTCAGAGTAATTTTAATTTTGCCTTAATATACGTAAATCGTAATACACAAGGACACTTTCTGTTCTTTTACTCTTATAACTTGGTCTTTTTACATACCTATCGAGGCATGTGTGGCGGTACTCACAATTAGCGCCACATTCCTGCATCGTGCTATAGAAGTTTTCTAAGCGCGTCGGTATATTATATATACGACAGCTGAAATCAATCACGTGGGCTTCGGCCTGACCGAGCATACCACCTCGCTCGGTCGGAAGATCTTCCTTTGCGGCCTTCACGTATTATTCCCACATTGGTGACCCTCGACAGAACACGTCTCCTTCATCATCATCACTCCCCGCATCGCCTCATCGGGGACCTCGTCCACTAGCCGCAATGTATCGCGGCCTAGGCGGACTCCGCATCGGCATCATCGGGCTTTCTCACTACACCGACCGGTCAGCAAGCAGAGCGCATCTCTCCTGGTCAGCACGTAGCATCGGCCCCGCACAGCAGCTATCCGACTCACTGGATCCCGTGCAGCAGCATCACAGTTCCGACTCTCTGGAACTTCACTACAACAGTTCCGACTCACTGGAACTCTCTGGCACTGGCGACTTAAGCGACAAGACTTCAAGATTCGACCTCCGGTCTTCGGGGGGGAGTGATGTGGCGGTACCCACAATTAGCGCCACATTCCTGCATCGCGCTATCGAAGTTTTCTAAGCTCGTCGGTATAATATATACGACAGCTGAAATGTATCACGTGGGCTTCGGCCTCACCGAGCATAACATCTCGCTCGGCCGGAAGATCTTCCTTTGCGGTCTCCACGCATATTCCCACGGGAGTGATGTGGCGGTACCCATAATTAGTGCCACATTCCTGCATCGCGCTATCGAAGTTTTCTAAGCGCGTCGGTATATTATATATACGACAGCTGAAATCAATCACGTGCGGCCACCGCGCATATTCCCACACATGTATCAACTTTCTTGGCATTTTTCCAACCTGTGACCTCCTAGTCGAGAGCTAACCCCTAAACCTCTAGACCACAGAGGCGTTACATTTATACCTTTATGTTATAATTATTATTATTAACTGAGAAATGTGTATATTCAATCAATGATAATATAGTTATCAAACGCGGTTTGAAAATGATGAGAAAGTTACACAACAGTGATTGTTTAAGTTGAATTGGGTAACAACGTTACCAATAACCTGCGGACTTCCAGTGTATGAGGTAAGTTCGGTACTGAAGTGTAGGATCGAACTTACCGCTTAGTCTATAAATGGTCTTGAGTGCTTCAAGTTCGTTCTATATTAAACCTCTTCGTCGGTTATTATATTATTCTGTTCCCTGTCCGTTATCTTAATGCAATATTAGGGCCTGATTACACGTACGAGTAGAGTGGCGGTCGAGCACTCGGTATGATTTCACCGATTCGATTGGCCGTAAGCACTGTCTTGCCACTCTACTCGATAGGTGTAATCAAGGCATTATTCAGATTACTTCCTTGTTCGATGTTTGCTATATTTAAAGCATTACTGAATATTAAGTAGAGGTTCTATGAAATACTGAATCTACTCGTATCAAATAAAGTATCTTCAAACTTTTCTCTACATTTCACATAAAATTATTTGGGAATAACATTAAAAACAGATGTTCTATATCCACAGACTAGGTGTTATAATTTTGTAATATAATAACACTCGCTCGCTGTTTATCAGAACATAATGAGAACAAGCAAAAACAGGATTCGTAGCGAGCTACGACGCAGAGCGTCTACAGTCGTAGCATCTGCTACGGCGTAGCGTTGCTCGTAGAAGTGCTACAAGTTTCGTAGTAAATGCTACGTTCGTAGTAAGGCCGTGTTCAAACCAAACTGACAGCCGCCGAATGTGAGCAGGCTCACTGTGAGCCCCAGTGTGAAGTGTGAACGTGAAAATATACGGTATCGAATGTCCGCGCCTACGCCTAGCGTAATGGCGTATTGTCGGTTAGGTGTGAACGAAAAAGTGAATATGTATGGAAATACAATAAACTGCGTAACGTTCGCTCACATTCGGCGGCTGACAGTCAGTTTGGTGTGAACACGGCCTAAATGCTACGTGTTGCGTAGAAGTGCTAGTGCTACGTGTGTAGCAAGAGCTACGCTTTTCTTAGAAGTGCTACGAGTGTAGCAATTAGTTGAACAATTTTTAAAACTTTACTGTTTTCTGTTTATATCTATCCAACCAATTTATTTCAATAGATAAACACTATTTATTGTGAGGACTTTAACAGTGATCAGAACTGCCTCTTACATTACAAATCACTGTAACATTTAAAGAAATGAACATTAGTTTCAACTGAACAAGAAAACCAGTAAGGCTAATTGGCAAGTTGTTTGCTGAGCTTTAGCTAACAGCTGCTCGGATTAGTATTAACTGTAACGTGACATCTGAAAATATTATAAGGTACAAATGGTATACCGTTATAACAGCATTAATATAAAGCACACGCTATTTAAATGAAGTGGCTCTTAAGTTTGTTCATTTGTTAGCAGTTTGTGATAAGCGTAAAAAATTACTATACTACGTTTACAAAAAAATATTCCCTACATGTACGCGTAAAGACGTGTGAAATAATTATTATAATTATTTAACACGTTAATAATTATTAAATGTATGGTTATTGGGCTTACATTATTGCAATCCAGTGATCCAATCTAGCTCTGGATTGCTTTTGGAATAATAATTCAGTGGATTCCAGGTCATTCCAGAGCCCGTTTACATTATTCCAGTATTAATCCAGCGCTGAATTGGCTCACTGGATTGGAATAATGTAAATCGGTCATTAAGCGTGAACAGATAATTTATGTAAAAGCGATAATTGGGACCTAAGATCACCACCCTGTAAAAGCTATATGCGACTAAATACAGACTCTCTGAATGAGTTCATACTTCCAGTCGTTACTTTACTGACTACTCTTGTAGATGCGGAATTTTAATTGGCAATTATCGTTTTCGGACATAATTGGCAATTATACCCATACATTACTTGAAAATGTAAAGCAACAATTAATTAATCCTTCGATCGCGGATTCTTGGAAATGCTATTGTATTCTATTGTTGTCGCGAGCACCGGTGCCCATACGCTTGATGGGTTAATATTGCTCTAATTTTTTTTTTGTATGTTATTAATTATTATTTTTTACTGTTCAGAGTTTGTTTTTAATTTTAAAAATATAGATATATCACAGAGGACCCTATCAAACGTTTCTGTTATGTACGATACATAATATTTTTAACTATACATAATATTATGATTTTAATAGTTATGTTGTACATATTTAAGTTTTTTGTTATGTTCAGTAATTTTTGAATTCACGATCTGACACACGTCGCGAGAAGCACGTACGACGTAAAAAGTGCTGACTGCTGACATAAGCGTCTGGTATTTAAAAAATAAAAATTCGAGACTATGTTCTGTGTAACGTGCTCTATCATTCGCTATTATACGTTTATGATGTTGAATGAAGCGTTGATTACCAACTATTTACGTAAACAAATCAATTAGCCATTATTTGTCGTAAAAAGTAAATGACACAAAATTTTATTGTGGGATATCCATAAGAGATAGACATATACCATCGCGGAGTTTTCTGTAGAACTTTTTAATGTGTACAATACTTGGTACATTATTTTGATAAATCTCGTAGGGTTCAGCCTGCGTTTGCAAAGTCGATAATAATACGACATCACATTAGAAACCCCAACAATAACAGTATTTCTCCACTATTTAATGAATGTTATTATACTTATAAACCTTCCTCTTGAATCACTCTATCTATTAAAGAAAACCACATCAAAATCCGTTGCGTAGTTTTAAAGATTAAAGGGAACAATGGGACATGAGGGAAAAAAAGCGACTTTGTTTTATAATATGTAGTGATAATGATAAACACGTTATGCAGTGATTTAGTAAAAGAAAAAATATTTTGTAGTACGCGTGGTAATTCAAATATAATCTTCCATACCTATAGACGATTAATCAATCAAGAACAAATCAAAAAACGAACAGCATATCAGCCACGACACGAATTTCGCGTTATGGTCTTTTTGTGATTGCCAGAACGCGTCGTGGCCGATTTCATTAGAGCCACAACGCGAATTTCGCGTCGTGGCTGTTTCACTGTGACCACAACGCCTTGTGAGCTATTTTTCCGCTCACTGAGCGTTTTCGGCCCTTGAGCGTAACGCACACATATTTAACGATTTAGAATTAAAACTGAAGTATATCCGGTTAAAATCAAAATGTTAACCATTCAACTACGCTGTGGAATAGAATTGAATAGTGACTGACTGCAGTCACTGAGCACAAAGAACCTTAAAAAAACTGAGCATTAATAAAATAACTATTATTTTTTAATTCGTAGTTAATATTAATTTATACCAGTGACATCAGGTTCCTTTATCTCCATGCAATCTTCTACATTTTAAGGAACGCTATTTAAATATACCTAGAATCTACTGAAGTAGATCAATTCTTTGCAACTGATACCTCGGCAGTTCCATATACAAAATCTCTTACCGACGTAATAAAAAGATATAAAAAACCTGTCAAACGGATGATTCATACTATTGTATCCCATGAATCATGTTCATCGAAGCCTACGAGGGTCCAGATGGCCGTAATAAAAGGGATCGTTAGAAAAATACGATATTGTTTAAAGTAGCCGGCCCTCCCGTAAAACCCGATTGTAAATATAGCGGCTGTCTCCCCTTGAGCTGAAGTTGATTTGTGACGTTATAGTACAGGGTGCTACTTTTGAGTAGGAACGTTAATTTTGGCTATAACTAGTACTTGATTAGGTAAAAAATATGTAGAAATACTAACCCCTCCTGGGAATACATAGTAGATATATATATATATATAGATAGTGAATACGTTATACGATGTATGTTCAAAATTCAAATGTTACAATGTCAAAATATTGCATAGTATGCACTATTGCAAAATTTACAGGTGGGCTTTGTATGTACGTTATTTACAGTTATGATACGTACAGTGATAAAAACCGGCCAAGTGCGAGTTGGACACGCCCATGAAGGGTTCCGCAGCAGCAATAAGGTTTATTTTTATGAAATTAAAAGGTTTTTGATTTATTTTTATATCTCAGTTGATTCAATGAAAGTTAAATTAAGTTTTACCATCTATGACGTATAAAAAAAAACTACTTGCTAAATTTCGTTCAAACCAATTTTCGTTGGTACTTTTTATAGTAAAGTACATCATATATTTTTTTAGGCTTATCATCATACTTTAGAAGTTAGAGGGGGAGGACACACATTTAAGCACTTTGGAAGAGTCTCTCTCGCAAACTATTCAGGTTAGAAAAAAATGATATTAGAAACCTCAATATGATTTTTGATGACCTATCTAAAGATAAGTTAGGTGAAAAAAAAATTTTTTTGTTTCAGTTGTACCTATGGGGACCCCTAAAATTTATTATAATTTTTCCATTTTTGTATCAAAATTTTAATGCGGTTCACAGACTACATCTACTTACCAAGTTTCAATAGTATAGCTCTTAAACTATAAGAGTTTCGGAGAAAAGTGGCTGTGACATACAGACGGACAGACAGACAGACATGACGAATCTATAAGGGTTCTGTTTTTTGCCATTTGGCTACGGAACCCTAAAAACAGTTGGAAAGAACCTATACAATTGAAATTCGATAACGATCAATACTATGTATTGTGACAATTTTGTGTATAATTTTTCTCTCGATTGCTTTCCGCTTTTCGTTTTTTCCTCAATATTTTATGAATGTGTTCGCTACTTCTGAACTTCGAATCCGTCAAGTTTTTCCTGTAATTTGAATGCCGAGCAAAACATTAAACACGTATAAAGTCCCTTCGTCCTTATTGTTGTTGTTCTTCTGAGTGAAAATATTATTTTCCTTTTACTGACAGCCAAATGGTGCACTTACTTAGAAGCTACTTAAATTAAAAGGCACTTATTCTGTACTTTTTTAACTCGGCAGAACAGTGACAATATGTAATTTAGGCACTAAACATATTCCATAAAAAGACTAAACGTAGACGTAAACGATATTTAATTGTAATAAATAAGCAATTAGTTACACTTGCTGACTCCCGTTAAAGTAAATCCTTGATTAAACGTCATCTTGTTTTCGCGCATTCTTCTCGTGAACACTAAGAACGAGAAACATATCAAAAATAGAGAAAAAGCCAAAATATAC
This sequence comes from Cyaniris semiargus, assembly GCA_905187585.1. Classification (NCBI taxonomy): domain Eukaryota; kingdom Metazoa; phylum Arthropoda; class Insecta; order Lepidoptera; family Lycaenidae; genus Cyaniris; species Cyaniris semiargus. The sequence continues at coordinate 14,074,457 of LR994564.1, forward strand.
GTTCCTGTTTTGTTCAAAACCTATTTCATGTTCAATATGGCCAGTACATATAATGTATGGGATAAAACGCTTTTTTACTGTCAAAGCAATTTCTCCCTACCCTTTCTTCCGGACAAATTCCCCTACAGTCGCCAAATTCACACCGCTCTTGAACCTTATCCCTATAGCAATAGGATCGAGAATGTTCTACGGGTTTATGGACGATTGTACATCGAAATCCTTTTCAAGTAACAATGATCTACGAAGGCAATTTATTAAAGTGGACCAGCGGACAAGGCTCCAAAATTTGTCACGTTCTATTTGTATTCAAAATGATTTTGCCACGGTTTCCGGGGGTTAGTATTAAAGATGAAATCGTTGAAAGATAATCTTTACTTATGTTACTAAATGCTGACGACTACACTTTTCGTGATAAAAACTAACCTATAATGTTAGTATGTAGTAACATACGAAGTTTCTCCATAGTAAATTTTATCTAAATCGGTTGAAGCCTGAGATAGACACATTTTTTCCGTTTATTACATTACTATAATTTATGTCTTTTAAATTAAATAAATGTTTTTATTTTTATTTTTTAGAGATTTGACTTGTCTATTATTATTATTTGTAGCATTATTGCTTGAATACGTAGTAGAATTCTTTAGAGAGAGAATAGAAAAAGTATAACATTCTTTTGAGCTTGACTCACTCTAAGCTATTATTATTATTATTTTTTTATGAAATAAGGGGGCAAACGAGCAAACGGGTCACCTGATGGAAAGCAACTTCCGTCGCCCATGAACACTCGCAGCATCAGAAGAGCTGCAGGTGCGTTGCCGGCCTTTTAAGAGGGAATAGGGTAATAGGGGAGGGTAGGGATGGGAAGAGAAGGGAATAGGGGAGGGAAAGGAAGGGGATAGGGTAGGGTATTGGGCCTCCGGTAAACTCACTTACTCGGCGAAACACAGCGCAAACGCTGTTTCACGCCGGTTTTCTGTGAGAACGTGGTATTTCTCCGGTCGAGCCGGCCCATTCGTGCCGAAGCATGTCTCTCCCAGGTATCAAATTTTATATAGACAACTGTTATATTTTATATTGAGTAGCTTGCTCCAGGGTCATTGGATTTGTCAGTAATATACCAAAAACATTTTTTCCACATTCAGATTTTTTTGGATCAATATTGTTCGAGGCCCCAACTCTCCTATTCTATTTCGTAATAGCTCAGTATTTGGTACCAAAATTGTGTTATATCTAGAGCGGCAACCAACGATGCAAACCAGGCCCTCTAGCCAAGACATTTTCTTTATCGCTTCTTATAGAATCGCCGATCAAAATGTATGGAATTTGCATAAGCGTTCGTTAATATGAAGTTGACGTTCCACTCAGTCAGTTCCATACGTTTTGATCGTCGATTCTATAAAGAAGCGATAAAGAAAACGTCTTGGCTACAGGTTCAGTACCGTATCTATGTAAAACCACTAGTATATACAAACAAGTGCAATTTTCTTGAACGGAGATTGCAGTTTCTCCCTTTTAATCTTAAGTGTCAACGGTTAGCTACACAAAGAATTTTGTGATATTATTACACGTCCTTATCAACCCCTGACAGACAGAACAGAGGAGATTTGACCTGGTTGTGTGTGTGGCATCGTAGCTCTCAAACATTATCATCATATTGATTTTTTTAAAATTATGATACACATAATATTTAATACACATCCATGACCCAGGAACTTTGAAAACTTTTTATTCCGTCAGCGGGACTCGAACCCGCGACCCCCGGCTTGAGCTACCAGCGCTCTGACCCACTGAGCCAGAGGTCGTCAAAGTTTGGCGGTCAAGTTGAACTTCTCTTATCGTAGATAATGTCTTATCTTTCAGCTTTTAAACGGACGGACAGATTTTGATTAAGTTTTGAATAAAAGATAATATGATCGAGAGTATCCTTAGCTATAAATTGTAATGCTTTATTTCCTTGCTGCTTCACAACATGGTGGGTATAAATTTTAGGTAAAATAAAAAATAATTTTCATTTTTCTTGTCACACTTCGGCGAAAATTTCAAGATTCGAGATCGGGATCTCGTAAACGATATTAAATGACCATTATAAATGGCGGTCGCTACTACTCGCCAATACCGGTATACCACAATTCAATTTTTAACCTTATGACTACCGCATAAAGTCCATAATTGCTCCTAGTATAGCCAAAGTCGGACCCCCCCCTTGCCGAAACCGGAAGTCGATTTTCGACCTTAGTGTCTACGGCATAATGTTCATTATTGTAAGTATACCCAGAGTAAAGCCTCGCCGATAAGACGTCTATCGGTGTGAATTATTTCACCAAACCACGCGACTGTACGGTCAACAGTTCCAGTGTTTTCGACCTTACGACTTGATAACAAAGTTCAAAATCTGTGCTCTATATTTCTGCGACTGTACAGGCTATTTTAGGAATAAATTGCGACAGAAATGGTTATTGATTGTGCTATTTTTCATAGTACTAGTTTTATAGCATACGAAAGAACTTATAATATTCGAGTTAATACACCTCTCTCCTCCTATTTATTATTTTTATGTCGGTGTATATGAATTTTCAAACATAACTTAATACGTAGTCTTTCGTATCTTTGTATATATTTTTTTTACATGGAAATCATAAATAGTTACATTATGACGGTTACAGTTATGGATTGGCTCCATAATTGACGCCCTAGGGCTCCGCCCTTTGCCCTCGGCCCTCTTAGCCTGATGAGTTATGGCCCTCCCGATCTTAAGCGTTTAGAAGCGAACATTTACTTTTATATTACGGATTTCCAGGGATAATATTATTACTAGATGTTGCCAGCAACTCCTGCGTGTTGGATTTTTGCGCGGGAACCGTACATTTTTTCGAGATAAAAGTATCCTATGTCCTTTTCCGGGACTCGAAGTATCTCCATAACAAATTTCAGCAAAATCGGTTCAGCGGTTTGGGCGTGAAGAGGTAACAGATAGACATGAGACAGATACACTTTCGCATTTATAATATTAGTAAGTATGAATTAGTATAAATAACATCCATATCCATACTAATATCTGTCTGTCTGTCCGTCTGTCCGTCTGTCCGTCTGTCCGTCTGTCCGTCTGTCCGTCTGTCCGTCTGTCCGTCTGTCCGTCCGTCCGTCCGTCCGTCCGTCCGTCCGTTCGTCCGTCCGTCTGTCTGTCTGTCCGTCCGCCCGCCGTTGCGAATTTTGGCGCAACGAAGTTGCGGGCGTCATATTCTAGTCTAGAATAAACGCAACTCTATTTAGTAGTATTACAGTATGATGGTATTATTTATTAAACTCAATAATCGGCCAAGTGCGAGTCGGACTCGCGCACTAAGGGTTCCGTACCGTTATAGAGCGAAAAATAGTGTTTTTTTGTATGGGTGCCCTCCTGAATTATTTATTTTAATTAAATTTTACTATGAAATATTAAAGTACGAATATAATTAAATATTTTGTGAATATTTCAAATGCCTACCAGTTGCCATTATGGATTACGGGTAAAAAAAAGCCAAAAAAATCACGTTTGTTGTATGGGAGCCCCCCTTAAATATTATTTTTATTTAATTTTTAGTATTGTTATAGCGGCAACAGATATACAGAATCTGTGAAAATTACAGAAGTCTAGCTATAGCGGTTCTTGAGATACAGCCTGGAGACAGACAGACAGACGGACAGACATCGAAGTCTCAGAAATAGGGTCCCGTTTTTACTCTTTGGGTACGGAACGTAACGAGCAAAGAACGAGAGAGTTGACATGTTATTTAACCAGGAAGTAACTTTAACCTGTACAGGCGCGCGTGTCAAACAAACGCAAAATTATTTTTTAAAGAGTTTTGAATTTCGACCAATTGAAACCTTTTTAACACAAGATTTTTTTTATTAAATAAGGGAGCAAACGGGTCACCTGATGGAAAGCAACTACCGTCGCCCATGGACACTCGCAACATCAGAAGAGCTGCAGGTGCGTTGCCGGCCTATTAAGAGGGATACGCTCTCTTCTTGAAGGTTTGCAGGTCGTATTGGTCCGGAAATACTGCTGGTGACAGTTCATTCCAGAGTTTTACAGTGCGCGGCAGAAAGGTACGCGAAAAACGCACGGTGGAAAACTGCCACTCATCAAGGTGATGAGGATGGTATATTTTTCGCGTGGAACGATGGCGAAAAGTTCCCATTTCTTCAACGAAGCTGCGTTAATGTTGCATTGAAATAGTACAATTGAGGCAAACCTTAATTCTATTGCGGTTGCTGTGCTTATACCGGAACTGTACTACTCTAATTCTGTTCTAAACTAGCTAAGTAGCTAACCTACTGTTATTTTGTCTTCGTCTATTTAATAAACGTGTGCTATCTACTTCTGAACATTATTGTAGTGTTTAACTTGATCGATGTAATTCGTTGAAGCCATACGTAAGTAATGTACGTCTGATGTATTTATAACAGTGTCATTTGTAAGACAATGTTACGGTTAAATTATATAAATAATAACCTATCAATATACAAAAAATCTGCTGGTTAGGGTTCCGTTTTAGGGTTCTGTAATCAACCAGTCCTCGTTGACTACGGAACTCTAAAACGGAACCCTAACCAGCTGATTTTTTGTATATTGCGATAGGTTAATAGTTAAGGTGGTCCCTCACCGGTAGCATTCACGTGTAATGTAACGTCATTATAGATTTGTGTTTGAGCATTACATTACAAAAATACCTCCCTGACTGACGAGCATTCGCGTGTAATTCTATCTAGCTAGTTGATTCCATAATATCAGATTGATGTTACAAGTTGTATCAAGATATAACACACTGTATCATTACAAGGTGCGCATTGTAATGCTCGGCTCTCCTCCCTCACTGATGTAATGCTCGACTCTGTAACGTTACATTACAAGCGAATTCTCCCGGTGAGGGAGCACCTTTATATAATTTTACCTTTTTTTATATATTACTTATTAATCCTTTCTATCTCTGTTAGCTACCACTTTCGAGAATTTTCGCAGAGGAAATTATAGTTCGTCTTATCAAAATGAAGCTACTCACGAAAAATTAGCTTGATAGTAATCAAGTCAAAAAAATGTTCTAGGGAACCTGTACTATTAAAAGTAAGGAGTAAGAATGCCTTCTAGATTATTTTATTTGCTGTAAATTGTCCTCAAAAAATAAAATAAAATACAAAATTTACCGAAACACATCAGTTTTTTACCATTGATAACAAATTACGGTCAAACGAAGAAGCACAAGATTCTTAGTTTCCTTAGCACCAATGACTGCGCGGTCGCCACAGTATCGGCCAATCAGAGCGCAGCGTTTTGGCGAAATTAGTGTCCGTAAAATATACAAAATAGCGAGTGCGCCCATTTGACATTCGATAACGTTACGAATACGCAGCTATCGATGTTCCTGCTTAACCCACTGATGTATTTATAAGTGATCGCTACTCCGTCGATCTGTATTCAGGGTCGGTGGTGTTTCAATGTATTGATGTTTGTATTTCATTCACTTGATGGGCTAATGGAATGTCAGGTTATGTAATCAACTTTTGTGGCGACTATGATAGGTTTTACCCAAGGGCCAAAATGAAGGTTACTGAGTGGTATAATGGTTTTCGCAGTGTATTGAATCTATATCATGTACAACGACCAAAAGAAAGGGTACTGGGTAATGAATAATGGTTTTTGTTATGTATGTAACATGTATGGTAGCATGTTTTATGCTCTATTATGGCGCCTAAACCACTATATACGATTACGATTTTGATGAAGTAGCAAGAGAGTTTCTAAGTCGGTAGTAGTCAGCAGTATAGTCGGTTTGTAGTTTTTAAGCTATTGCATAGCTTTTATCGCGGACTTCGAGCGCGGCGACCGAATCAAGAGATTCCGTAAACCTAACATTCCGGCCGGCACGGCGGCGGTGCGGCGTTGTAAGCCGTGCATCGTATATAACGTCGTTTCAGTTCGGCAGACTTTGGCACGGTGTTTGTGTGCGTGCGACTAGGCGTATGCGAATTATAATTGCTCAAGTTGATAAAAATGCTATGCAATAACTTAGCGCGGCAGTCTCCGAGTGCCACACGTATTTTTTAACTTTCTGTTACGTTCAACGTTGCTACCACATCAAACGTTGTCTAACTGTCTCTGCCATCTAAGTTTGTCTAACGCTCACTCCACACATCAAAAGCGCGTCCAGCTCACTGAGTTAACCCCCCCGACTATCGGTGAGTTTTTGTAGGGGGATTTAAGGGGGGTCGTAATTGAATTATTACCGGCGATCGGAGTAATCGCTTATGTACGGGTTTTTAATCATTGGTTTAAGTTATTGATTATTTTAAAATTAAAAAATCAATAATGTGTTATTTATTACATTTACTATACTATTGTGATTTGTGTGCTGATCCAGTAGGTCAGACAAACCTTGTTTCGCTTTGTCTGGTCATAGTACTAAAATAATCCTTGATATGACTATTACATGTCAAATACATGACTGTTACATAAAATAGTTGCAATAAATATGCGTTTCAGATATGCTTTGAATGCGTCGTAGCAACTTCAGATCACCGTGTATCATGTTAATCCAATCGGAATCATTCCGATCGACTTCACATCGATACATAGTGCCTCACATCGACGTATGATAGCTACGGAGGTTGCGTTGGTAAAATAAATTTGACTATATATGATAACGTCGACCTTTAAATAGAAATCGATTCGTAGAATGTTATCAGTTTCTGTCAAACACTGCCAGTATCATGTTTAGGTAATGGAGAGATACTCCACAAAGTGCCTATCATAAAACTTTACCATAATATAAAATATGACTTGTTGTGCATTTTATATGTACAAATAAGCAGATACGGTGTATTATTATTTCTTCTTTAATATGTAACAAACCCGGGTCCCTAACATAACCACAGTTTTTGTTATCAAAATATAACATCTTTTTTTTTATGAAATAAGGGGGCAAACGAGCAAACGGGTCACCTGATGGAAAGCAACTTCCGTCGCCCATGGACACTCGCAACATCAGAAGAGCTGCAAGTGCGTTGCCGGCCTTTTAAGAGGGAATAGGGTAATAAGGGAGGGTAGGGATGGGAAGGGAAGGGAATAGGGGAGGGTAGGGAAGGGAATAGGGCAGGGGATTGGGCCTCCGGTAAACTCACTCACTCGGCGAAACACAGCGCAAGCGCTGTTTCACGCCGGTTTTCTGTGAGAACGTGGTATTTCTCCGATCGAGCCGGCCCATTCGTGCCGAAGCATGGCTCTCCCACGTATAGAATTTTTTTTCATCTGTGACACCCTTAAATGCCTCTTTTTGCCTGCTTTAAGCGTGAAAGCCTGGCCATGTCCCACATAACACCAACCATAGCAATGCTACGTCTCTACACAGTACGTCAACGGTCCCAAAGTACAATTGATTTTGTTCTCTTATCAGACTCCCGAGCTAGAAGTTTGATAAGTTGAAACGAGTACTCCGAGCGATGTTCGAATACTTTTGTTGTGAGGGAGATAGCCCAAAGTTTGAAGTGGGAAGGTGATTTGCATTTTATAGAGGAGTTTATACTTTTGTTGGCTGTCAACTTAAGTTTTCTTCATATGGTAGTTGGTACTAATATCAGTAATATCATTAGGCTATTTATGAGGCTTATGGTAAAACAATATAATTATAGAACTTAGTTCAGTTAAGTTAAAATATAGAGTAAGTTTGGTAACTACTTAGCCGATTGTAATTAAATTTGGCATATAAACAGAGTAGACCACGGAAAAGCAAATAGGTTACTTTTTATTACGGTAAAATGTACATTTACCACGGGATACAGGTTTTTTATGCAACTTCTAGTTAATTATGCAAAGTCGTATATCTAGTGACATAATTTTATGAATATTTTTACATAAGGGCCCTTCCACACGACGTTTTTTTACGCTCGTTTGTATCGATACAAACGCAAGTTGAACGCTCAGCAAACACAAGGAAGCCGACACGTTTTAAACTTTATATCTGAAAAAACGCGACGAAAACGCGCAGAAGACGAGCGCATCAAAAACGCGCGTCGTCAGTGCGCAAAAAATACGTCGTGTGGAAGGGCCCTAATACTTGTTAAATTGTAATTCTAAAGTAGTGTTCAACAGACTGTATGTTGTTTATGTTGTTACAGATGCGTCGGTTTCGGTACTGACTCGCATGCTTGAGCCACAATGATACGGAGCTTATGGTGAGTACGCGTACCAGAAATACTCTTTAATAGATGTGTTATGTGATAAAATTCTTACTACGGTGACTGTTCACTATTAAATGTTAAGTTCATGCTGATGAAAATAATGAATTAAAACTAAGATCTTGGTCATATCTGTTGTCAAACGGAAAATCTGAGCTATAATCGGTTCATTTGTTTGAAAACTACGATGCCACGGACAGAGGCGACGTACTTATAGGTCTACCAGAATCTGATGGCAAAAAGTGAGAAAATAAATTGACTCTAGCAATACCGGGGTAATTGGGATAAAACATTTTGATCCTTTTTTTTTCTTATAGCGGCTGATTCTGTGTGTTAAACATGCAAATATAAAAATTTATCCAATGATCAAGGATATTTTTTGAAAATCTGCTGTCAATAATTGCCATCAGATTCTGGTAGACCTATAATTAACTGTTTTCGTCGAAAGTTAAGGTACAATTCCGTGCATCGCGACAGTCGTAAGCCGCGCGCGTCTGTCACGGGCCTCGGAAGCGGTGTCATACATTTTCATACACTGGCTATTGTCGCGAGCGGCCGACGACAGTCGTAGGCCGCGCGCGGCCGCGATCGATCGCGATGCACGGAATTGTACCTTTCCAAGGCTTCCACCTCTATTATAAATGTACTTAATTACAATTCTATGTCAATAGCCAAACGAAAGTGGGTCCGTGTGTCTGTTTGGAAATCGATGATTTAAGCGTGTAAGAACTCTTTTTCTCACACGCTTAAAATTTTAACACTAATGTTAAATTTTAACACTAATATTATGGATACTTTAAGTAAATAAATTTCAGTTATAAATAAATCCAGAACATAATAAATTCCTTGATGTCAATTGTCACCTAAATATCACATGGAAATTTTTTATTCCATTAAAAGCAGAAGGGGTAAATGTCACAGAGTTTGGGCGGCGCTTATAGTTAATTAGTAAAGTTGGATGCTCCGCCGTTCAATTAATACTTAAGTGATAGCTAATTTACTTCGCCCGGTTATAAATATGGACACATCTAGAAATAGAATATCATTGGTTTGTTGGTATTTGGAGCGAAGTTCAAACAAAGTTTTGTTCATTCCATACTGCTTATAAGGTTAAAGTTGAGTAAGCTTTTATATTGATTTGTTAGTGTAGGAATACTTCTAGTATAATATTTATTACATATAAGGAAGATAGTTTGTTTGTTTGAAACAGTAAAGCTAGGAAATAATGAACGGATATACATATAAAAATTTGGTACAAATAAGTATAGAGATAATGGCAAAGGACGCATCTTACTTTTTACCAGGAAAATATTCGGTTCCGTGGGTTACTCATACTCTATTTAAGCAGACAGTACCACGAGGTAAAGCTAGTTATTTTGATTGTCTAATATTATGCTCATTTTCCTAGCTAATGCCTAAGTCTATTAAAAAATAATGCTCCTTTTAAATCCAGCGAATGTTACACAATTCGCCTCATTTGAACCCTTCGAAGTTAAAATAACTGTGGGATTAGAGCATTAACATAAAACCACCGTGAGGTTTTTCGCCCGCCATTTTTTTGTCGGCCATTTTGTTTTCCCTCACTGAATTGATAGCTTCGGAAATGGTGGTATACTTACAGAATGATTTACAATGGCTTAATCTGGGGTTTTGGCGTTTATACAGTTTTCATATTTGTGAGATTGTAGCGAGTGATTTGATTTGTTTGCAATACTATTTAAGTTGGAAGAAATGAAGGTTTTATTACATATTGCTAGGTTGGCCGACAGACTCAGTTCAGCAGCATATGCAGTAAGTAAGATTAGACAATTTTCAGATGAAACAACAGCACGAATACGAATACGAATGGGCCGGCTCGACCGGAGAAATACCACGTTCTCACAGAAAACCGGCGTGAAATAGCGCTTGCGCTGTGTTTCGCCGAGTGAGTGAGTTTACCGGAGGCCCAATCCCCTTACCTATTCCCTTCCCTACCCTCCCCTATTCCCTCTTAAAAGGCCGGCAACGCACTGCAGCTCTTCTGATGCTGCGAGTGTCCATGGGCGACGGAAGTTGCTTTCCATCAGGTGAACCGTTTTCTCGTTTGCCCCCTTTATTTCATAAAAAAAAAACGTCTAGTGTATTTTAGTTACTTTCATATTATTATGTCCTACGGCATTTTGCTGTGGGGCAATGCTGCAGATATAAATACAATTTTTGTGCTGCAGAAGCGAGCTGTTCGGGCAATCTACGAGCTGGCCCGTAATACTTCACTTAGAGAAAAATTTAAGGAAACTGGAATTTTAACTGTTGCTTCTCAATATGTCCTATCAAATGTATTATATGTTAAAAAGAATATATATCAATTCAAGAAAAAATGTGATACCCATGGGAGAAATACTCGTAATAAACAAGCTTGAAATTCCGGTGACTAGACTTACTAAAGTCAAAAATTCTTTTAAAGGTCAATGTATATGCCTTTATAATAAGATCCCAGAAAACGTTCAAAATCTCTCAATTAATAAATTTAAAAAAGTTGTTAAAGAACGTTTATGTACCAAAGCGTACTATAAAGTTACTGATTTCATGAATAATAGTACACCTTGGGAATAAGGTCGCCCCCTGCAGAGCTGTTTCTGTATAATATGTATTGTACACTCGTATTTTATTTAGTCATAATGACACTGTAATTTTATATATTTTTTGTAATTTTCCATCTATTTAGTAAAAGAGTTCTTCTCGCCGGGTTAGTTCCCGAACCGGTGGTAGGCACCAGTATAGTCCCGACGTTCAGAGAATATTTGAAAAAAAATATTCTGAATAAAATTTTTTGAGTTTCAGTTTGAGAAGATTTTATTGAAGTTTTTTTTTTTGTAAAATTACGAGTTTTTCGCCAAACGCTAACTTGTCCGCATAAAGAATTTTCTTTTTAGAATTTGATTTCCTCGAATATATTTTAAATTCGGAACAATTTCATAAAAACTGATTCTCTAACTAAACTTCTTAATCTGCCTCTGAAATGCCCAAAACTAAAGGCCCTTGGTTGGTTTTACATACTAAAGCTGTCAGCATCAAACTAGTTAAACCACTAAATAGGATGCAGCTTTAATTTATATCGTAGAAAATAGAAGAAGTAGATTACATGTTGAAAGTGATGATGGTGATAGCCATAACCGACAGAGGCTATCATGTCCTCAGCCGAAACTTTTCACAAGGTCAACTTTAAACGTGACCCCAAAGGTTCCTGGTCCAATGATACCTTGATAGTTTGAGCTACGGGAAAATAAATATTATACGATACGATAAACGAATTTCCGCGCAACAATTTCATATTTATTTTTCACAGCCAAAGCATCGAGTTTAAAATACGGTATAATATTTATACCACGTTATTGGCTAACTTGTACCGATAGTGAAATGGTGTGCGTCCAATCGTGTGAGCTGTATCGGCCGTGTGTAGAGATATGTATCGGCGATAGATCATATCGGTGGGCTAGGGGTGTGCTATGAGTTATGAACGAGGATTATATTCTATTCTGAATCGCGCTATCGAAGTTTAGTAAGTTTGAGGTTCTGAAAGCAGATGTCTTCACTTTCAAACGAGGTGTTGTCATGCCAGACGCTTCTCGTCGGGCGGAAGTTATTTCTTTAAGGCTCTCAAGTATATTCCCGCAACGTTTACAGCAAAATAATGTTTGCCGGGTCATCTAGTAATATTAATAAAAGGTACGGTTTGTGAGCTTGTGAGGTTGTCAGAAATAAAACAGTTATTTAAGAAAGTCGTATATATGTCGCAGTCATCTGGTTTAATCTGCGATTCGATTGAATGACTAGCTTATTCATGGAATGACACCATTCAATTGAATGACTAAAGGACAACTCGTGAAGATGTTGACTGTGACGTTTAACGTCTTGACGAAAAGTCATATATAGTGAAGTCGTTAAATGGGATGCTAATTTTTTTAAGACGCCGTTGACGGTGTAGTTATAGGTAAATCCACGCTGTCATATTATTTTATTACAAATAAAGCACTTTAAAGTAAAAATAATCGACAGAAAATCAACACAGTGCTGTGCAAGCTGTTTGACGCCATATTTGTTTTAGTGACTACTAGCGCCACAGTAGGAAAAAAATTAAATACGTTCAATTACCTGACTGATTTCATGTCCGCTATCTTCAAAGAGCTATGTTACAAATCGCTAACTAGTTGGACGTTGAGTAACGATCGTTCAATCGACGTTCGGCCGAGTCATTCAATTGAATGGTGTCATTCAATGAATGCGCTAGTCATTCAATCGAATCGCAGATTGAACCAGATGACTGCGACATACATATTTGTTTGACGACCTCTGTGGCTCTGTCGGTGAGCGAGTTGGTAGCTCAAGCCGGGGGTCGCGGGTTTGAACCCGCCGACGGAACAAAAATTTTTCAATGTCCCTGGGTCTTGGATGTGTATTAAAATAATATATGTATAATATTATAAAATCTTAAATATATGTAAAGTATAAAAGTATTAAATATATATTTCCGTTGTCTGGTACCCGTAACACAAGTCCTTCAGGTACTTACCGCGGGGCCAGGCTGACGTGGTGTGAAGTGTCTACACTCCATAGATATCATCATTCATATATAGCGAAAAACTTAGGACCCCTTTTTACGAAAAATGCGGAAACGTAGGAGCATGAAATTTCGCACAGAGATAGGTTATATGGAGAAGGAGTGCATCGAGCCAATATTGTTTTAAAATTGTGCTTTTTTCATAAAAAAAATTAACAAATAAAACATTATACACACTACAATGTGCACACTACCATCTTTATGACAAGCCTATACACACGAATTTTACTCTTTGGTTTATGGTTGAAGTCTGTGATCAAATTGACAATGGATAGATTTTTTTTTATTAAATCTCAAACACTGTTACATTTTATTACATTAATTATTATCTGTGACACCGAAAACGGTTACCATGGTGTCTCTGGTGTTTTAAATATCACTTCAATAAATAATAATAATAATTTATTTCTTTCAAATCATAAGTAACATTCAAAAGCTTATAAATAAGACACTGTTTAAGTTAATTTCAGTACAAATATAAATATTATCCTTACGAATATACGGCTACATCATTGCGAACTAATAGCGTTCAAACTTATAATTTAAATTATTATTGGTCGAATTTCGACTATTGGGCGACCTCTAGTTATTATTATTCCTTATATATTTTACCTTGCATGGGTGTAGGTTAAATAGATGACTGTCCTTTATGTGGTCGCTGTTTCCATTACGTCTTATAGGTCTTAGGTTTAATGATTATTATTAGCGAAATAAGTGACCTTTAAGTAATCTGGTATCACCCTACACAACCGATATGCATCCGAAATTCGAGGTGTGATAATTGGGACCCGTGTATAATTAAATTGCTGATACTATCACAGTTCCCACACTAGTAACTAGCCCTACTAGTGTTGTGACTAGTAATTATATCACCGTAGCCCGTAGTACGGGAATAAACAATGTGGGTCATAACGTAGATTAGTCGTTACACCGTAGCACGTAGCACGTAGTACGGGACCCGCGGGAAATGAATATGCAGCGTCACACGTAAATCACGTAGACGAGCTGTGGTTTATAACGTATACGAGAAAATTACTGAAAATTATATGAATGGAATCCATATTAACAGCCGCACTCAATCAATGAAGATTTTGACAGATAATGTGTGGGGCTTCATTTATTCTATACTAGACTAGATGATGCCCGCAACTCCGTTGCGCCAAAATTCGTTTATCGCGCGGGAACCGTACATTTTTCCGGGATAAAAAGTATCCTATTTCCTTTCCCAGGACTCAAAGTATCTCCATGTCAAATTTCAGCAAAATCGGTTCAGCGGTTTGGGCGTAAAGAAGTGACAGACGTCCACACTTTCGCATTTATAATATTAGTATGGATAACGTATACGAGAAAATGACTGAAAAATGATATGCGTAGAACTAACTAACTCCGCTGGCTCAGCGACCCGAAGTGGATCTTGGCCTCCGAAATGAGCTTCCGCCATTGAGCCCTGTCCTGCGCTACCTCCTGCCAGTTACTGACTTGAAGGTCACGCAGGTCAGCCTCAACAGCATCTCTCCAGCGATACCTGGGCCGTCCACGCTCTTTTTACCCCGCGATCCTCTCCCATTCTTTCCACGTGGCCCAGCCAACGGAGTCGGTGAGCCTTTGTTTCTCCGATTATATTGGGTTGGGCCACCAGTTCTTCAATTTCGGCATTCTTCCGAATTCGCCAACAGCCGTCATTTGTTTTGGCCGGGCAGGTAAGTCCTCAGAAAAATCCTGTTTTCTGAGGACTTTCCTTTCAGCGACTAAAAGTTTGTTCTCCTCCTTTTCTGTCAGCGTCCAAGCCTCACAGCCATACATTAGTATAGGCCGAATAATCGTATTATAGATTCGGATTTTTGTATTTTTGCTGAGAAGCTTGGACACGAGCACCTTGTGAAGAGCTGCGCTGCATCGCAGGGTATTTTTAACGCGAATGTCAATTTCGTCCTCTCGACTGTTGGTGTCAGTATCAGTATGCGTAGAATCCATATTAACATTAATTATAGTTTTTGTATATTGGATGAATTAAACATAGTCAAAAGTCACAGAGTATATTCCAAATATGCTTGTATACAACAGTACTTTATAGGCTACGGTGATTTGAACATAGGTACATTAATATTATAAAAATATTATCTTTCCGTTGTCGTTTGCAGCTCATTATCATATCTTTAGCCGAGTGTCGGTTAAAATAATTATGGTAGTGAGGTACGTCGTTAGCTACGCCGTAGCGTGACGTAGCGCTACGCCGTAGCGTGACGTAGCGCTACGAAGTGCTACGTGTGCAATACGTAAATCAATATTAGGTGGTATTCTATCAATGCTAATCCTAGTCCTATTGCTGTTTAAAGGTATATAGTTTACTTAAAAACTTGGTAAAAAAAAACTTTTAATTAATAGTGTACATTATGTTTCTTTGCAGCTGAAAACACTCGAACCCTAGCCCACTAGCGCGTTAAATAAAAAATATGAAGTTACAAGTAACGACGTATGACGTCACATTCTTATCGAAAGTGCCGTAAAAGCGTTTTCGGAAGTACAAATTAAAGAATATAAAATCATAATTTCAAATCTACTTTATTTATCAATCATAAGCTTTTATTTCATGGCAAGGGTTAAATACAATTTCCTAGGCCAAGTTCTACTAGAAATATGCATTTGTTCAATGAAATTCGATATGACTAATGAGTCAAGTCGGCAGTTGAACCGCAAGAAGTGCAGAATTGTTCCCTATAAGGGTCCAGGCGTGTTTTGACCCACTTGGCAAGCGCGACCGAATGTGGGAACGATTTGCAAAACTAGCCTGCGTGATTACATGATGACGGAAGTAAAGCTTCATGATAAAACCAATTTTGATGAAAGGTATGGATAAATTTGAATCCCGGTATAAGACAAAGACTAAGGGCCTGTTTGACCACTTCCTGATAAGTGCCGAATAGGCTATCTACCACTTAACTTGACAGATGAAGTATGGAGAATCTGTCAAAAAAGTTGTGGATAGCCTATATCCGGCACATTATCAGGAAGTGGTGGAACAGGTCCTAAGGATACTTTAAACTTCGGAAAAATGTACGGGTCCCGCGCAATTAACGAATTTATGGGCAACAGAGTTGCGGGCGACATCTAGTAAGGAATAAGTGCCTTGCGTCCAACGCCCTCTCCTATACCTATCTCTCTCTCCCGATTAAGTGTCCGTCCCTAAGTTATTTAAATAAAGAACGAAAGGGCTCTCCGATCGCGCGGAAGCCCGCATCAGCCCACGCTCGATTGATTTTCCTCTCAAACCTGAACGTTTCTTACAGAACACGGTAAAGGTATGTGCACAACACGGAATTTTACTAAAGGTGCTCTTCCTACGCTTTTCAAACGCCTTATGTGCCTTTTAAATGCCTTATGTGCTATCGGATATATTTTTAATGAACAGATCGTAGACTAAAATATTCAGGATTTGTGATATTTTATTTGCTGCAAGGAGCGTCGCCTGGTAGACTCGTATTTTCAAAAGCTGTCAATAAGGATTTTCCGACACTTTCCTACCACCTGCTAACCAGGCGGAGTTATACAAAATATCTTTGTTTCAAACTACTATGGTATGTATAGTTATCTAGCAGTAGGGTCATCCGTGTCGTTATGTCTAGGCAAATTGAGAGATCTCGACTTACATTGACTTGACATTACCCGAACAAATAACGTAGGTCTGCCGTCTAGCTATGAATCAATAATTGATTCATAGGCAATTATTTCTCTAATGGTACATTGTAAATGATCAATATAAACTTCATAGTTATAAATGTAGATAGACAGCATTTACCATTCAATGACCAGCTTAGTACTCGACGGACATAGCGTTTCCATTGTGGAGACTTGTATCCGACGTCTATGGACTATGAGTGTCTACGACTGAGCCGATCTAGAGTAGAGTAGAGAGATATAAATACTACCGATAGACTGCGATTGTAGTAAAGGATTAGTTAGTAGTACTTATAATTAGAAAAATCTAACTATATTTACAAATATATATATTTGTAAATATAGTTAGATATATATATATATATATATATATATATATATATATATATATATATATATATATATATATATATATATATATATATATATATATATATATATATATCTAACTATATATATATATATATATATATATATATATATATATATATATATATATATATATATATATATATATATATATATATATATATATATATATATATATATATATATATATATATATATATATATATATATATATATATATATATTTAAAAATAGGTAGATAATAATGTTTACTATTTCAAGTATATTATGTTGTTATAGTTTTCTAACTTTTTCTTCGTAGATTCCAACAAAATATCATTTGTAAGATTTTTTGCAATTACATAATATCTGGCTAATATAGTTGGATGACAGACAGACGGACGAAAAGACTGAATTATTTGCAGTGATAACAATAAGATTTAGAAACGATATAAAACCATAGTCGTCGTGGTCTTAAGTTATATTTCCGTTTTAATTTTACATTTATGATTTCTATTTTAGAGATATTTGACAGTTATTGTGTTTGAAGTATGTATTGTATGTATATGAAGCATGTATTGTATATTGTAACTATGTATTGTATTTGAAGTTTATGCGATAGTAAAATATATTATAATATATTCCAGCGCTTTTGATTGGCTGACGTCAAAATTTCAACCAATCAAAAAGTAACAAAGCCGTTGAATAGATTTTCTGCCAAAAAACCACCGAAAGTTGGAAGTGTTGACTAGTGTTTTGAACAAACTTTATGATAAACGATTCAACTTTATGAACGATGTCGAAATTCCTGGGTAAATCTTTGGTATTTCTTTGTTGAGTCAGAAGTCAGAATCATGTAACATCTTGTCAGAAGCTATGTGAGGTAAAACTTATATTCATGCATCAGGGGCATTATTTTAAGGTAATATTTTATTTAAACTTAAAAGTACAAAAACTTTTAGTTTATCATGTTCAAAAACAATTTCACAAAATTCTATAGTCATACTAATATTATAGAGACAAAAGTTTGTAAGGTTTTGAGTGCTTATGTATGTTACTTCTTCACGCTTAAACGGCTGGAGCGATTTCGATAAAATTTGGCATGGAGTTAGCAGACATTCTGGATTAACACACAGGCTACATTTTACTTCGGAGAAATATCTTATTCCTGTGGTTATTAAAATCAATGAAAATGAATTTTACTGTTAATACACAACTTACTTTCACTCAAAAACCGCGGGTAACATCGCGGGACGCAGTTAGTCTCTACACAAAAGCCTTTCTATATTTAATGCTAATATTGTTAAAGGAACTTGAAGCTACCATATGCCTACAGCGTCGACCCTTATAATAGGTTCCTATTTCGCCCTGAGTCAGGTCTCCGCCGGGTTTATTTACGACCACGGCATCGACCCGCTGAATCGGCGAAGACGGTGGAGTTGTTTAATATCATACAATCATCCCTAGCTTTTAGTATTTTCATAAAAGTTGAGGATAATGTTTGATAAAACTTTTAGGGCTGTATAGAATATCTTACGGCCACAATCAGAATAATTATACAGTGTTTTGTTCCTGTCACACAAGTGACATTTTTAATTGGATTGAAGAAGACAAAACACTGTATAACTATTCAAAGCTTATACAACGTTAATTAGTAAGGGGGTAAATGTCTGATTGCTGCACTCAGAGAAGAATATTAATTACTTAATTGTAATTAAATATAGATTTTGACATAAGCCCCATACATCTTCTGTCAAATTCTTCATTAAATTGAAGTTTAATCATCATTAAATATCTCTGATTGCGTTGCGACAGCGTTTATTAGTAAGGGGGTTAATGTTTAAGATAGATACTTCATCGTCAATTAATTTTAATAGTCTTCTGTCAAAACTTACCTTTTCTCCTGTGAGAGCGCTTACAGACGAACGGCACTTGTCAACGGCAGCCGTCGACTGTCGTCGACAAGTGTCAATATAAAATCAATGAAAATAAATCCAGCGACTGCCGTCGACTCGTGCCGCCGACTGCCGTCGACGCATCGGCATCCAGCTTTATGTATATTCTTGTCTATCATAGTTCATAATATGAAATTAAAAATACTGATTAAGAGTTAAGTAACTCATTTCAGAAGTCATTGAAAATAAAACATTTTAAAGAGACTATACTCTTTAAAATGTTTTATTTTCAATGAGTTCTAAATTTTTATTTCATTAAATTTAAAACAGCCAGGGCAGTCGTATGCTAAAGCTAGTGAAGCACTTGAATAAATGAAAAGTCTAAATTAGAATAAACCCCAGCGTGGGTCGCGACTCGCGACTCGCCCGTCAACACCTGACAGACGGGTTTGTGTGTCAAGTGTAACGCCCACACTCTAGTGCTGCGATGAAAAGGCGTAGTTTGTGAATGTAAGTTGGAAAATTAGATTCATTTTTAACGAAATATAATTAAAATGGTTTAATAGGGAATATTACGCAAAGGTCGGAGCAGATGGCGCTGCTAGCATATACAGTAAACAGTCCAAAATATTGCAAACGTCATATGAGAATATTGACAGAAACGTTGTCAAACGTCAACTTTTTGTTTACTGTCTATCCTGGTGCTGCCTATTTAGACTCTATCGTCGGAAACTATTACTGAGATAAGCGATCTATCCGTGTATCGGTCTGTCTGTCAGTGTGTAAACGTAACCTCCCGAACCGTAATTTTCACTTGACAGTCAGGAAGGAGATTGCCTGATTTTGTAGTGTTGTTGAGCGCTCTAAATAGGATAGTTAAGCTATACAAAGCATAAAAGTTAGGCACCTCCTTCTGAGAAAACTAGGAATGTGGGGGTCAAGTAATATTGCTTGTAGATACCAAGTAATAATAACAACTTCAACTTCTGAAACACCAAAAACATCGTCATTTTCAAAAGACCTACGACCAAAGACAGCCAGAACAACTCTAAACCCCCAAACGATTTACATAACACACAAATTGTGTTTTGCGATGGTAATTTTTGTACAACACAACGTTGGCGCAAGATGTCGTCAAACTTTTATTCTTTTGGACTCATTATTTCCGTATTTTAAATAGCGTCCGGTGGGAAAAGGGGGAAAAAGAGGGGGAGGGGTAAAGGGGGGTTCTAGTAAAGCTTATTACTATTCTAAAGGCGGTGACTTGTTGTTTTTATTTTGTTGAAATGTAAATAAATTGTCTTAAGCGACGCACAAAGTTCGTTACGTTTTTTTAATGAATAGGTCCATACTTAATGATATCCTTTAGTAGTAAAGGGATTTTAAGTAGAAAAGTATAAAGTATGCAACTAGTGTAAAATTATTGTTTAATATTAACTTTTATAAATTCACATCGGTGTCCCACAAAAAGGGAACTTAAAAGTTTGTCTTTGTACAATGATTAGCATTGGGTATCAAATTTTGTTTAGCAAGAAGTGCTTACTAAATATTAAATACTAGCATTATCCTGATTTTACGGAAATTCACCGTGACGTTAATCCTAAATCAAAGCAAACATTAAAGCGACGGTAGAGTCCAACAACATTATCAAATATTCATTTGTTTGCGTCGGGCCTTATCAGGTCAGTGATCCCGGAAAATGATAGACGTATCGCGAGGCCCGGTCGTTCCAGGCCCGCGCTAGCTGGGGGCCTTGTGCCCTCGTTAGCTGGGGCCTCGTATCTGGGCCCCGGAGCCGACGACAGCTCTCCAGGGAGTGAGTAGTGATAAAATCGATATATCCTTTATCGTTTTTATGGAGATGATATTCCATTTTTGAAAGGTTTCGTTTTATATTTTCAAAATGGCTGCGCTATCTCTAGATAGGATCCGATACTATTATAATATAAACATTTAAAGCATTATTATATAAGTGAATTTATAGACTTAAGTTACTAAATATGGCTTTGTAAATAAAGCCATAATTGGTCCTTCGAGTTAAAGCGAGATTACTAAGTTAGAACAATAACTCATAAATTATAATACTCCATTTCGAGCTCACAATCGTGAAAATGAGAAAGTTTTAACCGAGAAAACGACGTAGTTTGTCGCTAATAACTAAAAGGAACATTTTAACTTCCTAATTGTACCGCTAGAACCTAACTGGAGCGAAACTTGAATGCGGTGTGATTTTCTAAAGACACAAAGGCGGTTTTATGTAAAATACTTTTTGCTGGCTGAATGGGAACGGAAAAAAACGGTAATTATAATCTATGGGCTCGAATGTTCTCTATGGCCGGTTGTAAAGCTGGAAAACCTTAATTACGAATAATGTAATGGTTTCGGTTTGCGAATGAAATACGTGAAATACGTGGAGTTACATTCAAAGAACTCGCTTGTTATTCTTATTATGTTCCCGCTTTAAATACAACCAATTCTAACACACAATATACAGTACGGATATTCCAATTACAAGCGAGATGATATGGCGCGAATTGAAGCTAAACACAATTTCGGCGCGAAATTAGACGCGGAGTGGCAATCTTTACGGTTATTTACATGCTTCTGATATTCTTCGTATAAGGAACTTAAGGTGATAGTTGCTAGAGCACTTAGATTACTCAAATAATATTATTACCTGACCAATTGGGAGCAATGATGGTCGATTGTGATGTGAAAAGATATCAGGAAGTTAGGGAAAGGTTTTCTACTTACGTGATGCAAGGGTATATCATATTAATTGCCAAACAATTATGACAATTGTTTGGCAATTGCTTCCCAAAAATCTGCCCGTATCAGCGCGCCTTTATCACATATTTTATTCATAGTTTGAGAATATAATAACTAAATATCGTTTCCGATATTAAATTATCGTTCTCTTTGTTTCCAGACGCAATAGTCAGGCCGATCTTATTCTCACGTGAGCCGTAGAGCGACACTCAGGCGATATATGGAGCGAGAGACACCTTCTACACCCAATACATATTAAAGTGAGTATCTTTCAGGAAAAGAAAGATATACTGTCCGATTGCAACTTGACCCATTCTTACCATTAAACTGGGAGACCCTTCGCTTGCATACAAAATGCTGGCTTGATCCCTTAAATACCAAGGGCTCACAGGACGCCTGTGTACGTTCACACTTGCGTTGTACGATTTATCGAATGGTCCACATCCTGTGGTCAGTCCAAATCTCTTAAGCATAGCATGGCTTGAATATTATAGAGGCAAACATTGAAAACGCTGTTTTACCGGTAAGTGGCAGTTCGCCTGATCCTATTTTACTGCCCAAAAAAAAGGATTTCTCCCATCAATCACACACACCATTAAGGGTCAACAATTTATACTAGCGCAGAGTCGAATCGTCTTACCAAAAATTGAACATAACAAATTCAACCTTAACCCCAGATCGTTACGCGCACATTACTTCTGCGACCAACGCTGATTGGTCTCGCGACGCGTGAAGTCGCAAGAATGCGAACCTCTTTTTAAAATCTCAGTATAAATTGACCCTAAAAATCCTGACCATCCACTTATTTCAGGCAGGGGAAGTCGATGCCCCACGCGGCGCCAGCGAGCATGTCGGCGCCGGCCCGCCACCCGCACTTCTACACCGTGGAGGTGGGCGACACGCGCTTCACCATCCTCAAGCGCTACCAGAACCTCAAGCCCATCGGCTCCGGAGCACAGGGTATCGTCTGGTGAGTTTTACGACAGAGTTTGCCACTCTCTCCTACCCAACAGCGCAGTGGGCGGCCTGCGCAGGCAGTGTGGAGGTTGGCGAGCTTCACCATTCTCAAGCGCTACCAGAACCTCAAGCCCATCGGCTCCGGAGCACAGGGTATCGTCTGGTGAGTTTTACAACAGAATTTGCCACTCTCTCCTACCCAACAGCGCGATGGGCGGTCTGCGCAGGCATCGTGGAGGTTGGCGAGCTTCACCATTCTTAAGAACTACCAGAACCCCAAGCCCATCGGCTCCGGAGCACAGGGTATCGTCTGATGAGTTTTACAACAGAGTTTGGCACTCTCTCTTGCCCAACAGCGCGATGGGCGGTCTGCGCAGGCAGCGTGGAGGTTGGCGAGCTTCACCATTCTTAAGCACTACCAGAACCTCAAGCCCATCGGCTCCGGAGCACAGGGTATCGTCTGGTGAGTTTTACAACGATGCAGAGTTTGCCACTTTCTCTTGCCCAACAGCGTGATGGGTGGCCTGCGCAGGCAGCGTGGAGGTTGGCGAGCTTCACCGTTCTTAAGCACTAGCAGAACATCAAGCCCATCGGCTCCGGAGCGCAGGGTATCGTCTGGTGATTGTCTCTGTCTACCAGATAGCGTCATCCCGCTCGCACAGACACCTAGGAGTTAACGGAGCTTCACCATCCTCAAGAAACTCAAGCCCATCGGCTCCGGCGCGCAGGCTATCGTCTGGTGAGTGTCTCTCTCTACCAGATATCACTATCTGATGATGATGCACAAGCAGCGTGAAGGTTTGCGAGCTATACTATTATCAGGAGATAGCGCCTGAAAATGGTTTAGAGAGAGAGAGAAATAAAATACATCAAGGCTTCAACCATTTATTGGTGAGTGTAAGAATGGTTGAGGGCTTGCAGTTGCCATTCTCTTGTCCAACTTGACGAAGAACGGTCTGCACAGATGCAACACACCGTGTATTCTTCAGTGTGTCACTCTGTTCTGGTGACGGAATAGAGCAGGCCACAGTTATTCTTGATCCTGAAAATATGCCACGACGTGATTGCTACATAATGTAGGCGCCAAATTTTTCGTTGCTCTCTAAAGATTTTAGGTAATTGAATCCTTGCATGATCATCAAAGTGGGCGAGGGTATTTTAAGGTTTCAGTAGAAAATAAAGTATGGAAAGTATTGCTGGAATATAAATGAGCTGCGTCAATACGATATAGGTTATGAGCAAGTTGAAGGACCCTTGTGGCGGGAGATGGAGTAGTACTCGAAGCGCCCGGCTTTTGAATATGACCCAACCAATCAATTTCATACTGCGATAGTTATTTGATAACCTTACCAATGTTAAGTAGGATTATTAAGTATTTTTATATTGCAATATAAAAAATTGTTTTTATTTGGTTGGATCTTTGAAAGATTAAGAAAATAGGATGTCGTCTATATTTTAGTTTGTCTCAATTTTAATGTTTTTAATTTCACATATTTTTATTGGCTATTGTACATTTTGTTCCTCCCATAATCGGCTGTAGTCATGCTGTAGTTTAGCTTCCAACACGCATATAATTGGCAAAGTTGGTGCTCGACCAGTTACGAAATTTCAGTCTGGCACTAGCTCCAGTACCTCAATATATTTTGATTTAAAGGCGTTGTTATTGCACCATACAATGTTCCCGGTCGAGCAACAACTCTTGTCGAATGTAATATAATATGTAAATTTTTATTTTACTTTATAATTTTCGCATGATCTTATTTTGAATATTTAGCCTATTACGTGTAAATATTGTAAAATAGTGTCACAAAACCCTAGCTGGTAGCCCTGTGTCCCATTATACATGTACATACACGTATTACAACCGTACATCCTTACATTTTATTATTCCGCGTCTAACTATCCTATGTCCTTTTCCGGGCCTTAGTAGTAATCTCCATACCCATCAGAATCGGTTCAGCGGTTTAGGGTAAGAGACAGATACGCTTTCGCATTTTTTATATATGTCAGGATGTATATTGTTTATGGCAGGGCGGGTATTCTGTAAAAATGTAAATTAGTGCTCCAAAACCCCAACTGGTGGTCCTGAGCCCCAACTTCCGTGTATATTTGTTATACAGCAGGGTGGGTAGTCAGTGAAGGTTTTGTTATAGCTGATCGCGCGTGCGGGCGGTAAGATGTTTCAGTACCACTCGGTGGAGCTGGGCGACACGGTGTTCACTATACCCGTGCGGTACACCGAGCTCGTGCGCCGCGGCGCCGGCGCGCAGGGCATGGTCTGGTATGTTCCGCTGTACACGATGCCCTGGTAGCTCAAACTTGGCTTGCGGACTGACTGACAGACCTGCATACCGACGCAACGCCGCGAATCACGAAAGCTCTAGCTTAGATAAGTCATCAGAAAAAAGGAGCAGTAGATATTCTTATTACCCCGTCCCAAACAAAGCGGAAGGCAGTCAAATTGTAATGAACATTGTGTCATAACAGGGAGGGGAAGCCTTTTCTTCTGTTTAATTATTATATCATACGATTTTGGGCACATTTGAGATCATATCAAAGGGTTTTCCTTCCCAGGCAACACAGGAGTTAAATTTTGTAAAAAAGCGAGGGCAGCATAAAATTAATGCTCTACTCTGGACCTCTTAGCCACTTTTTCGCAATTCAAGGCATTGCATCGGTGTGCAAATAGACGTTACCTTAACTCGTATCATCATACATCGAATCGTGTGTGTGAGTGCGATTTAGTCACTGAAGGAAAATGCAAATCGCCAAGTTTAAGTTACAAGATACGATTGGGGTTGTGCCTGATACCTTGGTGCCTAGTTTCTCATACCTTCATGCTGTTTGTTTTCTTAACGCTGGTGCTCGCGACGTTCACTGAAAAAATAACACAGCTCAGTGCTTTGGTTTTGTGGACTAACTTATTAACGAGTTCGGGACCTTTGGTGGAGGTTTTGTCGATGACGATTGGAAGTGTTTCACAATTTGTTAAAATTGGGTTTTTGATTTCTGTTCAGAATTTCATCGAAATTACTTGGCTCGACTCGCAGCGTGCTAAGCCATTTCCAAATTTTATCTTTTAAATTAAGTTATTTACAACTTAAGTCTGTGTCATTCCTCAACTCGATCGGATTTATTTACTGTCATGCGGCGTCGTTGCAGGATTTTGTATGCTTATAATAATTTATATTATCGCATTTAAATGCTGTTAGGATGCCACTTTTTAATCTCTTGTTGTTACGTTACCGCAATTTTATTTATCTTGCGTTGCTAATATTGGTCTTCAACGTCATAATTTTGAAAAGGTGGTATGTTAACAGCATTTGAATTTAATAATTAAAACTTATTATACCTATTACTGCATGGCTATGTGTTTTTAATTTTAAGCTTATTATATTTTTTACAATATTAAATTATATTTATTTTATGAATTAATATTATTAATGATTTAAGTTTATGATGTAACATAAATTTTATCATTAGGTACTTAACTCGATTCGTTTCAGCGCTTTCGGTCATTAATCAATTGCGGACTTGTGGTACCCTCGCCCGCTTTAATGCGTTTAAATTTTTGCTAAAACATGAAAATATTATTGTGAACTAACTAAAAATGTTCTATTTCTCAAAAAAAAAAATCATGCAAACTTTTTTAATTGTAACATAAATAATATTTTAATATTCGTAACAACTAAGCTCTTCCTCATTTTGTGCCTCATACCTCATTCCTGCTTTACCTCATGTCTCCTTCGTCATGCCTTTCGCCTTTTCTTTCGCATGCCTCTCATTAACGACAGCCATAATATAATGTTTCAGCGCCGCATATGACACCGTGACGCAGCAGAATGTCGCCATCAAGAAACTGTCGCGGCCTTTCCAGAACGTCACGCACGCTAAGCGCGCCTACCGCGAGTTCAAACTTATGAAACTTGTTAACCATAAGAACGTAAGAATATTACTGTTATTTACATAGATCTGTAGAGTTCATTTAAAAATGAAAATATTATTGATACTAACTATAAAACCAATTATTATACTGTTGCATCGAAGAAATTGATTCATAGGCAATTGACGGAACTACGTCATTTGGTCGAGTTACGTCAATTCAATTGTCTTAATCTATCGGCTGGGTTTTACATGAAGTGACCAAATTACATTAGTCCGCCATCTGCCTCGGAATCAACTTCTCTGATACATAGGAGATAACCTTGTAGAACTCCTTAATTTCCGTAATTTCCAAATATTAAAGAAAATATAACTTCTTATTTGACTTATGCAATTTAGGTTCGTTTTATGCTTGTAGCATACCGGTCGCATTCCGGGTGCGGTTGATTATCCTCTAAAATAATATAAGGCTGTGGTGAAATAAATCAAACGCTTTAGCCAAAACTTTTTATTGACGTATCTAAATATGTTTTTCAGATTATCGGCCTTTTAAATGCGTTCACGCCACAGAAGAGTCTAGAGGAGTTCCAGGATGTGTACCTGGTGATGGAGCTGATGGACGCCAACCTGTGCCAGGTCATCCAGATGGACCTGGACCACGAGCGGATGAGCTACCTGCTGTACCAGATGCTGTGCGGCATCAAGCATCTCCACTTGGCGGGGATCATACATCGGGTTTGTTTAGTTGAAATATTAAGAATAAGTAATTAACTCTAAATATTGATGGGGTCTGAATAATAATAAGAACCTACTTCAGCAACTCTGTCCGTTGTGACTTGAGTTATTATAGGCAGTGTGGGAAAGGAGAGAGGTGCTGTAACGCATGCCTATGCGTACTACGTACTCACTCATTTACTTACAGGTTGAGGTTTATTCCGCGGAATATTGCTAAAAATAATAATATACTAAATTTTAAACTTGAGTTATTGTATAACCAGTGTCGACAACAGCTCAAATAAGACTTAAGGTCTTTGCATCGAATGCTGCCATGTTGTGAAGTTTGCCTCATTTAAAGACGAGGGGCTAATATATCTGTAACGTTTCCAGGACTTGAAGCCGTCCAACATCGTGGTGAAGAGCGACTGTACGCTTAAGATCCTGGACTTCGGTCTCGCGCGCACCGCCGGCACCACCTTCATGATGACCCCCTATGTGGTGACGCGCTACTACCGCGCGCCGGAGGTATTTTATCCATATCCATACTAATATTATAAACTATGTAGATGACGCCCGCAACAATGTCGCGCCAAAATTCGTTTATCGCGCCGGAACCGTTCATTTTTCCTTCCCGGGACTCAAAAGTATCTACGTACTAAATTTCAGCAAAATCCATCCCGCGATTTGGGCGTGAAGAGGTAACAGACAGACAGGCAGGCACACTTTCGCAACTCAATAAACTTAACAACAATTAAATTAAACAGATTTTCCACCTCAAATAAAATAAAATAAATAATAGAATAAGTAGAACCAGTAAAGCGGGACTTAGAAAATATTATATAATAACTTTAATATACTATCAGAGAAGTTGATTCATAGACAGACGGCGTACCTACGTAATTTGGTCGCGTGACATCAAGCCAAGCCGAGAGATCACAACTAATATTGAATTAACATAACCCGACCAAATGACGTAGGTTCGCCATCTGCAGAGTAGACAGAACTAAGGAGTACCTCGACTTCAAAAAAAAAAAACGGCTAATATACGCGAGTTGGGCGCTAGTACTACTTTCGACATGTTTCACAATGCTAAGTAACGCATTAGTACAGCGCGCGCCGGCCGATATGACATACTACGACAAACGTATAAATTTCGAGATCTCTTTTGAGTCGGCCTACTCGTTAGTTCTGTTTACTCTGCCATCTGCCTACAAATCAACTTCTCTGATGGTACAAACTCAACGTTCATTAGGTTATCCTCGGCATGGGCTACACGGAGAACGTGGACATCTGGTCGGTGGGCTGCATCATGGGGGAGATGATCCGCGGCGGCGTATTGTTCCCCGGGACTGACCACATCGACCAGTGGAACAAGATCATCGAGCAGCTGGGCACGCCGTCCGCGGCGTTCATGGCGCGCCTCCAGCCGACTGTGCGCAACTACGTTGAGAATCGCCCCCGGTACGCCGGGTACAGCTTCGAGAGGCTCTTCCCCGATATACTGTTCCCGTCGGACAGCTCGGAGCACAACCGTCTTAAGGTGAGGAGGAAATCTGCTAAGTAGATGAAAAGTCTATTTACTAACTTTTAACCTAGCCTAACGCCCAGTTGTGGCTAAGTAAATGCTGGGTTTTATTATAAAATGCGGGTGTTTAAAATTCTATTTGCCACCAGGTGCCGCGATGTAGCTTTAGGGTCAATTCTGACCGCAACGCGACGCGTAGATCCATTTCTAAATTTGTACTGAATTAACAGATTTCAATTGCGTGAGACGTCTTGCAAATCTGTCAAATCCGTACAAATTTAGAAATGCATCTACGCGTCGCGTTGCGGTCTGAATTGACCATTACGCGACTGCAGTGGTTTATTCGTCACTTTCATAATCTTTTGTAATGAGGGTTTTCGATATATCATTTGCCACCAAAGGGACGGTAGCACTGACCTACATTATACAAGTACGCTGGACCTGTAATACCCCCTTTTTTGTGCCTATTTGAAGCGGAATCAGCGCCCCCAGTAAGAGGGAAGAGAACTAAATTTGACGTAACTTGCAAATGGCCGCTTAATCGTTATTGGTTGTCATCACTAGTATTAGTTCCAAATACTCCCACTACTGCTATCAGCGCCAATATGGCGACTTTCAAACGTCATTTTTACGTCAAATTTAGTTCCTATCACTCACATTGGGGAGCTGATTCCGCTTCAAATAGGCACAAAAAATAGCTGTCATTTCAAAGGGTATCATTAGTCCGGCGTACTTGTATAATGGAGGTCAGTGGACGGTAGGGTCTTTCGTGTCAGACAGACATATGACAGCTATATTGTGACATGTGGAAGCTATTTCGTGACATATGACAGCTTGTTTGACACGACGATTGACACATAGACCCTACGGCTGTATAGTGCCATTGTCATGTCCCTTAGGGTGGGTTTCCACTGACGCGGAGCCGGGCGGAGAGGAGCTTAGCGGTGCCCGAATTGACCAATCGTGATGTTCCATTGAAGCAGAGCGAAGATTTCGAGCATGGTGATTGGTCAATTCGGCACTCTCAATTGCGTGAGACGTCTTGCAAATCTGTCAAATCCGTACAAATTTAGAAATGCATCTACGCGTCGCGTTGCGGTCTGAATTGACCATTACGCGACTGCAGTGGTTTATTCGTCACTTTCATAATCTTTTGTAATGAGGGTTTTCGATATATCATTTGCCACCAGAGGGACGGTAGCACTGACCTACATTATACAAGTACGCTGGACCTGTGATACCCCCTTTTTTGTGCCTATTTGAAGCGGAATCAGCGCCTCCAGTAAGAGGGAAGAGAACTAAATTTGACGTAACTTGCAAATGGCCGCTTAATCGTTATTGGTTGTCATCACTAGTATTAGTTCCAAATACTCCCACTACTGCTATCAGCGCCAATATGGCGACTTTCAAACGTCATTTTTACGTCAAATTTAGTTCCTATCACTCACATTGGGGAGCTTCAAATAGGCACAAAAAATAGCTATCATTTCAAAGGGTATCATTAGTCCGGCGTACTTGTATAATGGAGGTCAGTGGACGGTAGGGTCTTTCGTGTCAGACAGACATATGACAGCTATATTGTGACATGTGGAAGCTATTTCGTGACATATGACAGCTTGTTTGACACGACGATTGACACATAGACCCTACGGCTATATAGTGCCATTGTCATGTCCCTTAGGGTGGGTTTCCACTGACGCGGAGCCGGGCGGAGAGGAGCTTAGCGGTGCCCGAATTGACCTATCGTGATGTTCCATTGAAGCAGAGCGAAGATTTCGAGCATGGTGATTGGTCAATTCGGCACCGCTAAGCTCCTCTCCGCCCCGCTCCGCGTCAGTGGAAACGCACCCTTATTGCGATGCCATTAGTTTCTACCATCATAATAATAATATGCAGCTCCGAAATGTTGTATCCTTATAGCGTCTAAATATGATAATACTTTTGCACATTAAAGCCAGCAGATATAAGGCCTGCCAAAACTATATGAAGTGAAGGACACTGTAGAATGTGTTTGTTAATATTCTCGATTATTTGAGGTAAATTACCCTGATATTGGTATTGCCTCTTGTTAATCTCGCCAAATGATACAAATTATGTCACATTCATAGACGCCTGCGCTCTAATTAGGGGTAGGAAAAAAGTATTAGAAATCGACAACATCCGGCTGGGGTAACGCACACTTTTTTCCTGTAATCCGTATTTAGCCCTGTAATTGCTGTTTCAGGCGTCGCAGGCCCGAGACCTGCTGTCGCGCATGCTGGTCATCGACCCCGAGCGGCGCATCTCCGTGGACGAGGCGCTGCTGCACCCCTACATCAACGTGTGGTACGACGAGGGCGAGGTCAACGCGGTGAGTGCCGTCCCCCTCCCACACAGCCACAGGAGACAGTCTGTCTCTGTCCCGCACGCCTACGTATACGCGTTAACGTACACGCCCACGCCTACGTTCAGTACAATGTATATGACATAAATGTCGACAAACTTCGTTTAACTTTGCATCACCTGTTGAAAGTGAAGATTTCTGAAAAGTATTATGCTGCTAGGTAGCCACTAGGTAGCCTTAGGGTCTAAGGTGTCAACCCGCTATCATGCGTCACGATATAGCTGTCATGTGTCACGATATAGCTGTCATAATATGTCTATTTGACATGAAAGACCCTACGGCTACATAGCTCCATCGAGTGGCAAATATTAAAAACCCTCATCAACCTGTTGCTAATTTCTTTTATAATTTTGTAACGAAACATTATTTATGTGCTCGTTGTCATTCCAGCCGGCGCCTGCTTCGTACGACCACTCGGTTGACGAGCGCGAGCACACCGTCGAGCAGTGGAAGCAGCTGATATACCAGGAGGTGGTGGAGTACGCGGCGCCCGCGCACGCCCCGCCCCCCGCACACCCGCCTGCCGACCACACCCAGCCCGCGCTCACCACATAGGTACGTCATCATCATCATTATCATCGTCATTCATAGATAATGCCTCACACTCTATGGGAATATTCCTTGAAGCCCCAAAGTCACACCGAGGCCCATGTATTGGATTTTTATTTTCATTTTATGACATCATACTTAAAAATACTTCGACTGGGCACAGAATTTTCGGGCCCAAAGTAGGCGATAACGCCACCTTGTGAGCGCTGAAAGCCAAAAGGGGGCGGTGTGGTATCCATAAAAAATGGGGGCGTTGTGTAAAGGCTTGGGGGGTGATTTGTAATTCCATTTCATCTGGATGAATTTTAAATTAAATGCATCCATCTATTCCCTCACATTAGTTAAAATTTTTGAGTTGCAAATTTTTGAGGCGACGTCTCAAAACTTGCTACTAGAATATAATATTTTGTTTAACAAAAATCCCGGTATTCCGGGATTGGAGAAAATTCCAGAATGTAAATTCAGTCGATGGTAATACTAAAAATATGGCTTGAAAACGACAAATTTAGAATTTTATATCTATTTTTATAAAATTTGCAGAAAAAGCCCTTTACTAAATAAAGATAAGAAAGTGGGTAAAACAATGGGGACGCTATAAAGTAATTTGTTCTCAAAGTGGGCGATAGACAAAATAAGTTTTGGAACCCCTGCTGTATATGAAGTGTCCTGCCTTGATTCGCCGTTTGGGCTTTAGTAACTCATACGTATTAAAATAATATTTGCATTATAGAAATAACATTTGCAAGCTATTGTATAGCTAAAAGTGTCAGGGCCAATAATATTGTGAACATATTTTATAACCACCACTTTCAGTGCAAATAAAGAACCGATTACTGATAAATGTTGTGTATAATTCCAGGTAATGTGCGAGCTCGCCGCCGAGATATAAGCGGCGCGGGTACTGTACATAGTGCGACACGGGGCGGCGCGCAGGTGCGTTCCCGCCGTCACAATAATTACATAGGCATACACTAGGATAATTAGTTTGGTGGTGGAGTCGCCGGTACCTAGTGCTTCTGTTAAACACTAGAAAGATAGTCAATGAACGAAAGAGAAAGATACATTTCAAATAATTATGTCAAAATAGTATAAGAATGAAAGAGAAAGGAGTATACAGAATGTAACAAAAATATGTAATACTTTAGGGTGTGTATATGTGTCACAATATAGAGTTCATTGTGAAAGTAGCAGCGCTGAATAAGTTACTTTTGTCTTGCTAACCTAACAGTAAATTGTATACAAAGGACATTGAACACCCTGAAGCATTATCACTCATTTATGTTACAGCCTGTACATAATATACTATGTCAAAATAGCATAGTGACATCAAATAAATCATGAAAATGTAAGAGAAAGGAATATAGTAATTTTCTTAGGCTGTTGAAAACCAACTTTTTTTGCGACTCCACCGCACCCTGTTATGTACTGTAGTCTCTTCCTATTTCTTAGTCTAGCGTAAGTTTAGTTCGTTAAGCGGCAATTTTTATTTGTATAGGACATTTGTTTTTGATCAGGCGGTTCGATTGCGATGATACTAACGGTCCTTCTTATTTGCAAGCAGTGCCTTTGTGAACAGTGACTTTGACATTAACCTCCTTAGTGGAAGTCGGTTAAAAGAAGGACTTTTGGCGCCAATCAATTTTATGTGTATGAATTGTGCATTTCGTTCCGTGTACAGATGTTTACGGCGGTATTTAATATTTTAAGTGCAATAAATAGTTTAATGTGATGAATTTACTGAATACAGTTGGTATAACACATGGCTTTGTCAGAAGAATGAATGACTAGTGTTTACGGACGGTGAAATAAAAAAAAAATCGATAGCGCGTAATTTAAAAATAGAAGGATTTTCACGTTTGTGGTTTTTTAGACGCTTTGATATTTTGTGTAATGTACGGATTGTAAAGGTATTGTTGAATATTGTTTATTTATTGTTTATTTTTGTTCTTATTATTGTTTTTGTAAGTGGTATGTGTACACTCGAGTGGTTTCGAGAGAGTATTTGAAAAAACAATTTAGCTTATTTACTCGTACCTAATACAGCTAACTGAATAAGTTTATAAATCGCCACTTAATTCCACGAAATAATATCGATTATATTTGTAAAATGAAAACCTTAAAAGCGCCACCTAAAACGTAGTTTTGTAGTAATCGCTAGATGGCGCTTTCGAGTTTTTTGTCGCAAATTGTTCTTTAAATCCCATACAATAAATGCCAATAATGTAACTGAATTAGCGCCATGGTGTAGATGCGATTTAATTTGTAGAACACTGATTTTGTAGCGTAGGTACAGATTTTGTATACATATTGTGATGTACAAACTAGATTTTCAATGAACACACTTGTTTAAAACACGAGAGAGAAAGATTTTACATTTTGATATGTCGTAAACTCCCGCTTCACAATGTATTGTCCTTGTCTAATAAGGTACTATCAGAGAAGTTGATTCATATGCAGATGACGGACCAACGTAATTTGGTCGCGTTATGTCAAACCTATCCGATGATCCGACAGATCACAGCAATAATTATATACATATTATGCCTTAATTAAAACAAGTAATATTATTCGAAAAGTGTTTTTAAAGAATCTAGTTTATACAATATCAGTATCAATAAGTAGAACATAGTTGAGTTATTGTTGAATCTACACTTGTATTTAGGGAAATACCTAGGGGGTAGAGCTCTCGCGTGTTCCTTAAATATATAAATATCATGAGTTCAGCAAGAAATGCAGTAAATTTTGCCTTCCAAATGGCTCTCGGCTATCTTCCATGGAAATGGCAGTGGAAACTTAATACCTTAGAAATAAAAAGTACTTAATTGTTAATTGCTGTAACACCAAGCACAGTTTGTAAAGAATACCAACGTCGGTAGAAAATAAAACCAATAGCCTAGGACCTAGGTCATAAAATTACATTTTATTTGATTTTTAGTCGGTCGCGGTCACATTGCTGCGTTGATCGGAATTAAGGAATTAAATTATCAAGTGGCTGTGTTGTTAATATTGCAAGACAAACTGCATGTCAAAATGTTGCGCGCGAGAGCATAGGCTATCGTTTTAATAGTGTGATCAGTAAAAATTAACAACGCTTGATAATTTTACAACTATGGAAAAGTAATAGGCCGCGCACAAATCGCTCTACGAATCGGGAAGGCATATGTTAATCATCTGAGAAATCGGTTCATAGGCAAATGAGGCACCTATTTGGTCGCATTTTGTCAAATTAATGCCAATCATGGATTGACAGCTAAGCTTAACCTAACCCTACCAAATAATATAGGTCTGACATCTGCCTATAAATAAATTTCTTCGATGATACAATACATGTACCAATAACGTGCAATAGCTGACAATAAAGTCACCTTCTCGCGATCTACTAATAACGATCCATCTGATTACTGCCGTCCTAGCATACGCCAACGTGATATCTCGTGGATATCTCACTCTCGAGCGTAGTGATATTGTTGATATCGATATATATCTCTTTTTCACTAACATGCGTACGTCGAGAAAAAAAAATCTCGTTCGTAGACTAGCTTCACAGATAATAGGTATATATCGACAAACTACTCTTCTCATTTGTCAAAATTTTGACAAAAGTCGATAAAAATGTGTTGTCATGTTAGGGTCAATAGAGATGAAGAGACAAACCAGTTAACATCGAGAAAACATGTAGACAAAATTTTCTCGTTTGCGCATCTTAGGCCGGCTGATCTACCATCACTGTGCTACCGCTTCTAATTCTGTTGAGCGATATTAAAATTGTGCGCGGCCTGTGCCTATGTCGAAATAGTACACACAACTTCACTAAAGTAATTGAAGAATATCTTGACGAGTAGTCACCCTGTATGTAAACTAGTTATACCAGACGTATCTTGTCTTGTAACTTTTACTAATTATGATATTTACACAGCGTATAATACCTGCAGTCCTAGCACGGCGACCAGTAGAAATGCGAAAGTATAGACAAACTGTGGACATAAACTTAAGGTGCCGTTCCGATCTTTACCGCGGCTAATCGCGACCGACAAAAATTCAATTAATCCTTCGATCGCGGATTCTTGGAAATGCTATTGTATTCTATTGTGTCGCGAGCACCGGTGCTCGTATGGGGCTTGATGGGTTAAAATGCCACTTTATGACAGACTATAGTATATGTCATAAAGTATGATATTATTTGAATTTTTAGGACTATAGTCTGTCATAAAGTGGCATTTTAATCGAATTTTTCGGAACGAAAAAAGATCGGAACGGCACCTTAAGTTCATCTCCACAGTTTGTCTATACTTTGGCATTTCCACTGGTCGCCGTGCTAGGGCTACTGGTGTCTTTGTCTACAATCTGACTTTTATATTCGCCGTGTAAATATTATTACTAGTAGGAGCGAAAGTACTACTTACTACTTACTAGAGGAGGCGCTGCGTGGAGTTGAGTATGCAAAATATGAGCACCGCATTCTGTGAATGGGGTTCAACTCTGAAAAGTTTGTAAGTAGATTATATTATGATTCTGAATGTTAATAAGAATTATATCTGTTCATTAAAAAAAATGGTGCAAAAATATGAATCAATACAACTTCTGAGGACATTCAAAACCATAATCTGCAAGCTTTTCCGAGTTCAATTTCCCATTTACAGAATGCGGTCCTCATATTTTGTTCCTCTACCCAGAACCCGCTATTAACATGATTAGACTCGTAGATTTCTGAGAATGATTTCAAATTTTGTTGCCGACTTGTTAGAACAGTTCAATAATAAGGTACAGTGCTGGCTATAAAAATGACCATATAGATTATAGATGTTTGACTATATGAGCACTTTGTTAATGTCTCTCGGCAATTTATTTGTATGCTCTATGAAAACGGACAACACTGAAAGAATTCAAGACGTGAGTGGAAGAATAAGGTAAGTAACATGAAAAAACTTCCCGTTTTTGTTTTATGAAAATAATAAGGGAAAAAATGAGTTATTGTCCGTATGTTACGAAATGTTACTTGTTCGATTCTTCCACTCACGTCTTCAATTATGATTTATATCTTTGCCTTTGGCAGTGTGTGACCTATCAGACAGTAAGCGGTCACGCGGTCAGTTTTGCATTCTTTGTGTTGTACTACGTTACACAGTACCGGTTTTAACACTACCGGCAACTCGGGCGAGAATTGGCGAAAACGGCGCCCCTTTTGTTTGCTTTCAGCGCCCCTTTTTATCTGGCGCCCTGGGCGGTGGCCCAGCGTCGGCTCCCCCCTAGCGCCGCTACTGACGTTTCATATACACGGGGCGTTATGACCGCGTCGGAATTGCTCCTGTGTGACTGACCGCTCGAACGCAGAACGCTTGAACGCGTGACCGCTCTGTCTGATAGGTCCCTAATTCAGTCCGAATTTCGTAGATGTACTATTAGAGATATTTCATAGGCAGAATGTGGATCTATGTTATTTGGTCAGGTTATCTTGAGATCATTGTTAATCGTGAATTGTTACCTGGGTTTGACATAACCCGCCCATTTTACGTAGGTCCACCTTCTGCTTTACAATTTCTCTGATAGTACAAAACAAGTATTACACGGCAATGTAGATTTTTTCTACGCTATGTTTTGCTCCAGACATTGCGTTATTCTGACAACGCAACGAAGTGTAGCTTTACCCTACATTTTTATAACCGAGAACTGTACCTCCGTATAGTGTAAATAGATTATATAACGAGAGCAATAATAAAATAATCTCCTTACCTTCGCTCATCCGTGCCACTTCTGCTAAACATATCAGGGCGTTCGTTGTACGATATCTTGCAGCTATTTTATTTCTTTACTTTTGTTCCATAACGGTTTAAATAATGTTCTAATCTTCCGGTGCAGTGATTTTGAATTTTATCCATTGGAGATAAGTTTGAAAGTGGCATACATTTAGAGTACTCAAACTTATAATAGGTTATGATTTGGTACGCCGCTATAAAGGAATAAAGGGGACTAGTTGAGTCGCCAGAAAAAATTGTAATCGACTATTCACCAATAAACAATGACTTTTTTGATGGATATTCTGTTTATAGGTCGTGCAAAACTTTGAGATCGCTCAGCGAAAGAGCACTCCACAGTTCAGACTTTTTTTTATTTTTATTGGCACGTCTGTTACGCCATTTTTGGATTTTTTTTGCAATTTCTACCTACTCTCATTAAACTGACTACATCTAAAGAAATTTCCATGGAAGCTGTATCACCATTCATCTATAAAATTTTTATATAATTAGAATTGTTAACAAATAACAATGACAAAATATAAGCTATTAGATGATGCATAAATAAATATACTTACATAGTTTTATATTTGAAATAAAATACTAAATGGGTGGTCAAAGTAGGAATAGTTACTTTTGCCTCGATTTATTGTATTTAAATTTTAAAGGTAATAATTATAAATAGAACCGTATAAATGGTTTTATTTATATTTAATATTTATATCGTATTTTATAAACCCTAAAACAAAACACACGGAGAAAAGAACACTTCATACATTTTTACGCAGTAGGTTAGAAATGCGCCAAGTGGATCACTCCTGAAATCATCTCAAAAAATGTTTTATGTTTAACACTTGAAATATCGGCTCACACTAACGTGTTGGCGGCATTTATATTTTGCATCTCTGTTTTATTGTTTACGTTGTAAGGAAGTGTAACAAGGAGAGAAACAATGTAAGCTGGCTTATATTGTTTATTTATATTAGGTCTTATTACGACGGCCAAATTGGGCGACTTGAAAGACGAGAGGATCTAACAATAACGTACAGTAACTACTAATAACGTTTGATCGCGAACTTACCATCCATACTATCCATACTAATATTTTAATGCGAAAGTGTGTCTGTCTGTCTGTCCGTCTGTCTGTCTGTCTTACTGTTACCTCTTCACGGCCAAAGCGCTGAACCGATTTAGCTGAAATTTGGCATGGAGATACTTTGAGTCCCAGGAAAGAACATAGGATACTTTTTATCCCGGTAAATGTACGGTCCTACGCGATAAACGAATATTGGCGCAACGGAGTTGCGGGCGTCATCTAGTTAACAATATAGGTACTTAATTATTATAAAAAAATAAAAATTAAAAATAAATTACGCCTTCCATTTGTTGTTGAGCGGTCTTTAAGTTGTACGATTTCTATAATTAGGTTCGATTTAGATGCGACCGCAAAAACGCGCGGTCTGGCGGCTATACCTAACATGACCATACGTTTGGGCGGGAGTCGGGACAGTCCCGCTTTCAGGCAGAGTGTCCCGGTGTCCCCGCGAGGCTGAAATTGTCCTGCTTTTGCAAACAGACCAAACGATAATAATTTAAAAGTATTTTTACATTCGAAATGCTTGTGAAATGCCTGGAAGTAACGCACTCCCATACAACAAACGTGATTTTTTTGCCATATTTTGCTTGATATCATTAATGGCAATAGATAGGCACTTGAAATATTCACAAAACACACAATTGTATTTATACTTTGATAATTAATTACATAACAAAATGAAAATTAATAATAATTAAAGGAGGGTTTCCATACAAAAAACACAATTTATGCCTATTTTTGCTTTATAATGGTACGGAACCTTCGTGTGCTAGTCCTACTCACACTTGGCCGACTTTTTTATTTTATGTATAATTCTACAGATGTCCCGCTCAGACAAAAAAATAAATGGCCACGTTAGCTATACCGAGAGATTACAAGAAAATGTATGTACGATTTGTTTAAATAGCGGCCGGTTGCGCTGTCATTACATACAATCGCCTGTGGCCAAATCGCGCGTTTGCGCGGTCCCATATAAATCGAACCTATTTGACCTATTAGCAGAGAGTGTGTAGTAACAATATTATAGTGTGCACCTCCGTTTAGTTCTTTAGTAAATAGTTTCATTACTTTCTCAAAATAATAATAAAATGGCGTCCGGAAACGTTATCCCCGACAAAGTAGTATAGTAGGTACCTAAATGATGCATCGCTAAATTAACGCTTAACGCTTGTATTCGGATATTGTATAATAAATTATAAAGTTAATGTAGGTAAGGTAATATTATAATGTGTAAATAGGATGGAACGAAAGTAAAGAACGCTTTAGGACATGTTTTATTGCGAGGGCCGTCCAGAAGTTACGTCACACATAGGTTGCAAAACGATGTGACGTTTGCAATACTAATTACATATTATTTATGATTTTTAAATGAGTCAATAAAAATGTGACATCAACTGAGGGTTCTGAAATGTTAGAAAAAAGCGAGTGACGTAACTTCTGGACGGTCCCAAGTGAACAAAAGTTTACAAGTGTACGTCCATAATGTCCATTTCTATGTTAATATACCTAAAGCAAATTACAATAATGTAACCATTAGGTTATTAACGGCCGTTCCCAATATTCAATCTATCTCTGGTTTGACATACGACCGATCGCAGCTAACATTGAATTGACATAAAATATATGTCTCTAATGTCTAATGAGAGCTATTCCTATCTCTAGTAGGGCAAAACCAGAGATAGATCAAATATTGGGAACGGCCGTTAGAGGTTAAGTAGTATGTTGAAGGGCGCGTCTAGTATACTTTATCTATAAACTTATTTTTACTGTAAGCGTAAGTTATTTCATATTTTAACTGAATAAATCGAAATGGTTATTACGATACTTTTTATTCCTGTCCTGTTTGAGGTTTTCTGACAAGTTTATTTCTTAGGGCCGCACTCAGAGTTTAAATTGAATTAAGAGTTTGACGGATAATGTATGGGGCTTACGTCAAAATCCTAAATTAATATTCGTCTATTTAAAAATGCTTTGTGATACTAGTAAATAAACACAAAATTCATTTATAAAAATGTATTAAACCAAACTCATGTGATAAATTCTTTGGAATTGGAATTTGTTTGAATTTCATAATATGAATCGATGTAAGCACTCAGCTGTACCTGCAACAAGAAAAAAATTAACGGGGAATGCATGATGTTAATAAAACACTTTCAAAAGTATTTAAAATATATTATCCTTAATATTATAAATGCGAAAGTTTGTCTGTAATAACTGGACTTCACGCCCAAGCCGCTGAACCGATTTCGCTGTTTTATCCTAATAAAGTAAGGATGTCAAGACGGGGTATGGTAAGTAAAAAATTGCGGAGCCTTAAAACCCTACATCTTGACCATAAAAAATAGAAGGTGGAACTAAAAATTTTCTTTACAAAATGATTGCCATGCACTCGTACTCGGCGAAACATGGCGGTAGAGGTCATTGACTCCCCGTCAAAAACTTGTCATTTTCTATACAAATTACAAAGCCGCGATTGACAACATCTGACACTTCATTGTCAATCGCGGTTTATATAGAAAATGACAAGTTTTTGACAGGGAGTCAATGACCGCTATCGCCATGTTTCGCCGAGTACCACTGACCTCCATTTTACAAGTACGCTGGACTAATGATACCCTTTGAAATGACAGCTATTTTTGCCTATTTGAAGCGGAATCAGCTCCCCCAGTGGGAGGGATACGAACTAAAATTGACGTAAAACACAATACAAATTACTCACGGACGTAAAAATGACGTTTAAAAGTCGCCATATTGGCGCTGATAGCAGTAGTGGGAGTATTTGGAACTAATACTAGTGATGACAACCAATAACGATTAAGCGGCCATTTGCAAGTTACGTCAAATTTACTTCTCTTCCCTCTCACTGGGGGCGCTGATTCCGCTTCAAATAGGCACAAAAAAGTGGGTATCATAGGTCCAGCGTACTTGTATAATGGAGGTCAGTGCCGAGTACTGTATAGCAATTATTAACGACAAAAACTGCATTGTACTTGTACTATTCTGTGCCTAGGTATAGTTGAAACGTAATTCGTAAATGTACTGTGTCGTTTTTTGCTTTATCAAGTGAGTCAGTTTAGTCAGTACTCACCTGTCACCATAGATAATACAATATATTATGTATAGAGAGTAGTCAACTACTCACCTAGGGAGTACGCGCAACCATCGCAGCGGCTGTAAGCTGCGATATGACGCTGCCAGCGACCAGGTTTCCGTAGTAGGCCTGCGCCGCGGCGCACTATGGAAAATGGTAGAACTAGAGCATATCATAAATGGATTTTAAAAATATCACAATTTGAATGAAATATTTATTGCATTCGATACTCTAATAACCAAATAATCTTAATCAGACATTTTTTTGTTCTAAAACTGCATAAATATTTTTTTTTCATAGGTTGAAGTAAGTTGAAGTAGCGGATGGCTCATTCAAATGTTTGCATACACGTAATTCAAATGAATATTGTGAAAAAAGTATTTAGCACATGCATGCGGTTTTATACATTTTTAAAAAGGATATTTTATGTTCTTAATAATGAGCTATTAACTTTTTTTAATATGCTTTTTATTTTTGAGTAAGTACTTAAAAATTGACATACCCTATTTTTCACTTTTCTTTTTTTTTCGTCGAAGGTTTTCACATTTACCGACGGCTCGCGACGCGCAACTTTATGTGTTATTTAATAGCCTAACTATTTATAAATGAAAAATTAAAAAAATCAGCTGCGGAAGTTTGCGGTCCTGGAAGTTATGGGAAAAAATGTGATAGCGGTCGGAGTAGATAATTCGGTATCTTTTGCGGTTACTGCTGACATAGTTTACAAAAACTATATTAACCACAATATTTTGATAGCAATAGCTTATCATCTATTTTGCACTCGTCGTGCATGAGTAAATATGCATAACATTCATATTAGTACGTATTTCATATCTAAAAAACTAGTATATAAGGGGAAGCAAATATCTTCAAATTGCACACTTCAGCGTGTATTTCATATTGAGTGACACTTATTTAAATTGGTTATTTCCATTAAAATGTCAACTTTCAACTGTACTAAGGGCGATTTCATCATTCCCTATATCGAGCGTGGCAGAACCTTGGAATCGTTGTCCATAGTTCTACAGCAAACATTAAATGTTTCTGAAAACATCTTGTGTTTTGTAATTGGTGACATTCAAAGAAATATTCTGCCTTCTTTCAATAAGCGCTGGGCTCAAGCATCACGGAAAAAGGACGAATTTATTCGAAATAATACAAGCTGGCTGGAGTCAGGATATTCAGTACAGTTTCCGGAGTCTGAAGCACATTCACTGCCATCAACTTCTGGTAAACGAGGAAGACCGTGCATTGCTTATGGAGACTCCTCAGAATCAACAAAGAAAAGGAAAAACACTCTTTTACTAGAAGAATATGGGTTTGAGCACATTTGTAACGCATTTTTGCAAGGACTGCGGGCCTTAGGTGAGTATGCAGAGGCTCATCTTGTTGAAGAGCTAAGAAACTCTGAGAGCGAAAAGAAAAAAGTTTTCTCGACTATGTGGAAAGAGTCAAACCAAATGAAGATTTTATCTGATACAGAAGCATTGAGTGCTTTTATTGATTTGGATCTAACTAAAGCACAATATATGTACCTAAGAAATTTAACCAACGAAAGAAAGTGTACAATGTTTCCCCCATATTACAAAATACAAGAAATAAAACAAACTTGCTATCCACCATCTTCTACAATCGAAATCACAAATACTTATGCTAAAGTGATTAATATACAAGACTTACTGGACCACACAGTTGCCAGAATTTTAAAAATTAATCCAGTTTTCCTAGAACAACACAGAAATTTAATCCTTTACTGTAAATGGGGATGTGATGGTTCATCTGGCCAAAGTCAATACAAGCAGAAACTGCCAGAAGAATCGGAAACTATTTCAGATGCCAATCTGTTCGTCACTTCATTAGTTCCCATTAGATTAATTGATGACCTCTCACAAGCCATTATTTGGCAAAATCCAGTACCTTCATCTGTTCGTTATTGTAGACCCATTTCTATTGAATTTTGTAAAGAAACTCCTGAAAAAACTAAGGCAGTTGTAGACGAAATTACCAGACAAATTGAATCTTTACGCCCGTCATTAATAAACAAAGATGGTGTTGCAGTAAATGTGAAGCACGAACTTTTTCTAACAATGATTGATGGTAAGGTGGCTCAGGTCCTAACAGAAACTCCATCGGGTTCTACGTGCACGATATGTGGGGCTACTCCTCGACTTATGAATGACCTATTAAAAGTGACTGCTAGACCTGAAAATGAAAGTGCTTACCAATATGGATTATCCACATTGCATGCCTGGATTCGCTGCATGGAAATGGTATTACACATTTGCTACAATCTTGACTTTAAGACTTGGTCTGCTACAACAGAAGAAAAAAAGAAATTGAAGAAAGAAAAGAAGGAATTTGTTCAAAAACGTTTCAGGGAAGAGCTAGGATTAATTATCGACAAACCTCGTCAATTAAGTGGAAACTCAAGTGATGGAAATACAGCACGAAGGTTCTTTTACAATTACACTTGCTCGGCGAACATAACAGGTGTTGATGAAACATTGATTAAACGCTTGTATATTATTTTACAAGCTCTCTCTTCTGGAATGATGATCGATCCCGAAAAATTTGGAGTTTATGCCTTAGAAACT
Source organism: Cyaniris semiargus (assembly GCA_905187585.1). Taxonomy (NCBI): domain Eukaryota; kingdom Metazoa; phylum Arthropoda; class Insecta; order Lepidoptera; family Lycaenidae; genus Cyaniris; species Cyaniris semiargus. The sequence continues at coordinate 14,118,478 of LR994564.1, forward strand.
GCGCGAATTTATGTTAGTAACTATGATTGGTACTACATGCCATCCTCCGTGCACAAATTACTTATACACGGAGAAAGCGTGATCAAACATTTTTCTGTTCTTCCTATTGGGCAACTGTCGGAAGATGCACAAGAGTCGCGCAATAAAGACTACAGAAATATGCGCCTGCACCATGCCAGAAAATGTTCCCGTATAGCTACAAATGAAGACGTATTTAAAACGCTTCTATATACTTCAGATCCATACGTTTCAAGTTTAAGAAAACCTTATGTGAGAAATGTGAAGGATCTTGATGAAGAGGCACTAAGTCTTTTGAAGGTGGTACCTGAAGGTGATCCTACATTTACACCGGAAGTAATTTTAGTTAGAAATAGCGAGGATAATAACAATTAGATATAACATTATAAGTAACTAAAACCTAGAATAAAACCAATAATATTATAAGATTTGTCTAATCTAAGATAAATTAGTTTGGTGTGAGGCATAGATAGGTACTATACGATTTTATAATTTTATGTATTTTATTATGCTTGTGTGATAAGTATAATTTTACTCATATTACTACTTATTTATAAAAAATAAACTACTCGTATTACTTTTTTATCTTTTCTTTTTTTTTAACCTAAAATAAATATGTATACAATGAAAAAAAATACAAAAATTGATTATTTTTAAAATCTTTGTATATCACTGTATACATGTGCCAAATCTCAATTCAATACGATGAAAAACCTTGAAGTTACAGATTTTTGATCCGATAAGGACCCAAATTTTCCACTGTGCGGCGGCCGTGCTGCCTGCGGCGATGCCCGCAGAACCGAACCCCAGCATCGGCGCCACCAGGCCCGTCGCCAGGCCGCCCGTCAAGTAGATCGCACCGCCGCCTACCAAGTTCACCGCGATCGCCGCTAGCAAATAATCCATCTACGGAACGGATTTAGTCACTAGCGTTAAGTATTTTTTGTAAAGTAACCGCGCCACCCATACTTGTAATTTAATTATATTTCTAAAAAACTTGGACTAAAAATAACTAAAAATATAGCCATGAAACATTGAGGCATAAGTACAAGTAAGTACACCTCAATGCCATGAAATAATTTCGTTAGCTACTACTTATAATACCTATATGGCCAATGTGCCTGAACATTTTTGTGAGTAGCTTCATTTTGATAAGACGAACAACATTATCTACGAAAAATCTTGAAAGTGGTAGCTAACAGAAATAGAAAGGATTTCATACTTTGACTTGATGGTCGTAAAATATGAATTGTTCTATTTGTAGGACAATGTTACTCTTAAATTATATACCTACTTAACTATTAACCTATGAATATACAAAAAAACAGCTTGTTAGGGTTCCGTTTTAGGGTTCAGTATTCAACCAAGTTTTGTTGATTACAGAACCCTATAACGGAAGATCAAGATTTTTCGCAGATAAAAATGTTGTTCGTCTTATCAAAATGAAGCTACTCACAAAAAATTAGCTTGATAGTAATAAAAAAAAATTGTTCTAGGGCTTTAACCACAGAACACTACTCCTACCCCATTAACCATAGGAGTTAAGCCATATACGAGAAGAGCTAGCGAAAACCACTCAGTGCTACTACTGCTACTCACTACTCAGTGATATTTTCTGACTGGATGGAAGAGACTACAAAATGGCTACCACAAACTACACACGGCACACCGTGAACCGTCGTTTTTTCGATGTTGTTTACGTTTCACTTGTAATTATTAATGACTATAATAGATAATAATTAAAGTGAAATGTAAACGTACTTCATAATAATATTATTATAAATTAATTAATAGGTACTTATTATGTTAAGTCGATCGGACTAAAGTCAAACATGTCCAAGGCCAGGCTTTTTGTTCTAGTGGGATTTTTTAATGAAGTTATAGATCTCTATATTTAAACAATAATATATAATCATTGCAGCTTGTAAATAATCAAAGCATTGTAATTTGTAACTAGTGAAAAAATGTTACTGACCTCAAATTATTTACGACACGCGGTGTGAAGGAAAACGGAACAGTGCAGTGTGCTCTTGCGAATTGCGATTTCCGCAAATAGCTCACTTTTATATAGCTACTCACACAGATTACTAGTATATATTGTAGAGCTACTTACAAACACAGTTGCACTCATGTACCATAGTGCACAACACAGCACACTACAAAAAGCGTAAGTGCACACAACAGAAGTCGGAACACAACACATTCAAGTCAAGCTTCAACTTCCATCTCGTACGAACGTTCCTCTACTAGTCCCAGTATATAACTTGTGTCATTTGAAAGGTCTGTAGCCAATGAAATCTCCAATTCCAATTTAATCGCAGTTATGGAACACACAGCGCTTGCAACTTTGTCTCGACTCTCGATCGATGTTCATGTTTTTGGGAATCTACCAGAATTATTTTTGTTAGTGTTGCCAACTATAAAAAAGTCACAAGCTCGTCAAAAAAGAGTAGATGCTGTATACAAAAAATATGAAAACCGTATTAAATCGAGATGAAAATGTGCAAGGTGATAAAATTTAAAGTGTATAAGCGTTTTCTGTGGAAATACAAAGAGAAAAAACGACCTTTTGAGCGTGATTACGTTTAGAAAATTTTGTACTGCGTCTACTCTTTCTTGACAGACATCTAATATCTATAAGCAACGATATCAAAATACTTCTATAAGTATTTAATATTATTACCTATTTTGTTTTAATAGAATAATAACAGTATAGTTTAGGCAAGAACTAGGAAAATATATTATAAGTTATCTTTTTAGTCCGTGATAACTACTTATATAGGTCTACCAGAATCTGATGGCAATTTTTGACAGCAGATTTTCAAAAAATATCCTTGATCATTGGATAAATTTTTATACTTTTAACACACAGAATCAGCCGCTATAAGAAAAAAAAAGGATTAAAATGTTTTATTCCAATTACCCCGGTATTGCTAGAGTCAATTTATTTTCTCACTTTTTGCCATCAGATTCTGGTAGACCTATAAAAAGAAATATTGTAATTTATATAAGTTATTGTATATTATGGTTTTAGACAGGTCACAGGAAAAAAAGGATCTTAGATCTTAGATTATATTTTGCATCTAAGTTTATAATAATTAGGTACTAGCGACCCGCCCCGGCTTCGCACGGGTATAAAATATAATTATAGCCTATGTCACTCACTGAAAAAATGATTAAAATCGATTCAGTAGTTTTAATTTATATTTGTCGCAGTCATCTAGACAAATCTGCGATTCGATTGAATGACTAGCGCATTCATTGAATGACACCATTCAATTGAATGACTCGGCCGAACGTCGATTGAACGATAGTCAGTCGTCACTCAACGTCCAACTAGTTAGCGATTTGTAATATAGCCCTTTGAAGATAGCGGACATGAAATCAGTCAAGTAATAGGGGTGTAGACTATTTTTAGGAAATATATTTATTTTACAGATGTACATTTGTTACACCTAAAAATATATATAAAAAAAAAATACACTCTTATTTCAATTTAAAATACCACTTATTAAATTTCGTTTTAAAATTTCCCGCTAAAACCAAACTAAAACGCTAAAGTTCATCATGGCGTCGCTATGACGTCACGGTCCTACAAACAACAAAAATCTTTGTATGGGTTTGACATCGAAATGTCACTGTCACACACAATGTTTTGGAGATCGTGACATCATATCCTGTGATGGCTGTTTGCGTTGTCCTTCACTCATTCAATAAAATGGTGTCATTCAATGAATACGCTAGTCATTCAATAGAATCACAGATTGAACCAGATGACTGCGACATATTCATTACCATTCATTACTAATTAATTCGAAAATAAGGGTCTATACAGACGGACCGCATTTCAAATGAAATCCAACCGCAAATTGCAGTTCAAGTGCAGTTTGAATGGAGTTGATGGTTTGGTCCAATGATTTGCAGTTCGACTGCAATAGAACTGCAAATCATTGGACCAAACCATCAACTCCATTCAAACTGCATTTGAACTGTAATTTGCGGTTGGATTGCAGTTCGTCTGTATAGACCCTAAGCCATTATTTTAAGTTAAAAGCAAGGACGTTTAAATATTATTTTAAACGTCCTTGTTTCCTTCAATCGCGGATTCTTGGAAATCTTTTTGTTCTCGCGGCCCACTTGGGCCTTATGGGAGTTGAAGGGATTATTGTAGTTAAAAGTAAATGACAAAAAACTGTTATTGTGGGATATCCATAAGAGATAGACATAATATACCATCGCGAAGTTTTCTGTACTTAGACCTTTTCATAGTGTACAATACTTAGTACAGCTTGGCAAAGAAGAGTGTGGATTAAATGAGGGCGCTTTTCTTTAAATACAGGCAACCCTACGCTTCGCTTTTGACACAATAATACACAGGGATATAGGTAGATGGCTTCTTAGCTCGCCAGCGCGTGGCCATTTTATGCTTGTGTGCAATTGCCGTAGTATGCGTGTAGGGATGGGCGTATATCTGCTTGTATATCGATAAAAATATAAAATTAGACTACAGCTATTGACCAATAGTCGACCATAATTTTATGTTATAGATTTTTATTAAACGACATCAAAAAAAGGAGGTTATCAATTCGACCCGCATGTTCAATGTAGGATATATTTTGCTCATTAAATTAGAAGTCGCTTTCAATTTGGTGAAAAGATATTATTTTATTTATAAAATATTTAATTACACTCTTATATAATAGTTAAAAATATACACTACATAGTATCTTTATGTAATATGTATACTCCATAAGCCACGAAGGCTTGTCCGGAGTGTAATATCAATAAAATCAACAGTTTTTACATAAACTACAGAAGAACCAATATACTTTATTATACTTAACCTCATTGCAATAATATATACTAGAGTTGACAAGTAATGTAGTGTTGTCATAAATAAAAACTCTTAGTTCCAGCTGTCACGCGTCAGACTCTTCTTTGCCAAGCTGTACATTATTTTGATAAATCTCGTAGGGTTCAGCCTGCGTTTGCAATGTAAGCGGAAAAAAAATGAAAATATACAATATATACGACGTTACATTAGAAACCCCAAAAATAACAGTATTTCTCCTCTATTTAATGAATGTTATTATACCTATTAAACCTTACTCTTTAATCACTCTATCTATTAAAGAAAACCGCATCAAAATCCGTAGCGTAGTTTTAAAGATTAAAAGGAACAAAGGGACATAAGGGAAAAATAAAATCGGCCAAGTGTGAGTTGGAAGCTTGTGTATTGCGCACACACTTGGACACTATTAAATTTCTCCTGCGTAACTGGCCTGGTTTCATTGAAAACAGAGTGCTCTTGTGTATTGCGCACACACTTGGGCACTAAAAAATAACTCCTGCGTAACTGGCCTGGTTTCATTGAAACCAGAGTGCTCTTGTATATTGCGCACAAACTTGGGCACTATAAAAATTACTCCTGCGTAACTGGCCTGGTTTCATTGAAACCAGAGTGCTCTTGTGTATTGCGCACACACTTGGTAGTGATGAGCAAAACAAGACTCAGACAGTCTTGGTTTTGGTATTTCTAGTACAATATTGGTCTTGGATTTGCTCAAATCTGCCTGATCTCGGTCTTGGATTTGGTTTTTTTAGTTTTAGGATAGTCTTGGTCTCGGCATTGCTTTTTTGCAAGACCAAGACTGAGGCTGCAAGACCGATTTTGCTCATCACTAACACTTGGACGCTATAAAATAACTCCTGCGTAACTGGCCTGGTTTCATCGAAACCAGAGTGCTCTTGTGTATTGCGCACACACTTGGGCACTATAAAATAACTCCTGCGTAACTGCCTGGTTTCATTGAAACCAGAGTGCTCTTGTGTATTGCGCACACACTTGGGCACTATAAAAATTACTCCTGCGTAACTGGCCTGGTTTCATTGAAACCAGAGTGCTCTTCTGTATTGCGCACACACTTGGGCGCTATAAAATTACTCCTGCTTAACTGGCGTTTCAGAACGCGTCGTGGCACTATGACCACAAACCAGTGCTTCCAGATTCACTGTAATTACAGTAGATTTACTGTATTTTAGACTTTTCTACTGTATACTGTAATGATAAAATACAGTGTATGGAATATCTGTTTTAATTTTCATATAGCTTTATCAATTCTAATACGTAAAACGAAACGCAGCTAATCTACACCCCTATACCCACTCTGATCTTTATCCATAGACAATGTGCAAAAATCGAAATGCGAAATAAATAATAAAACAAAGCAGAGAAACTGTTTAGTCACAAATACCATCAAAGGCAACATGCTAGCTCTGCAGCAAGCCATTCGGCGGACTTCCGAAAATTGCGTGATTTTTAATCCAACTAAAGCAATGACTTCAAGGATGACAGCAAAAATTTATGAAAATCATGAGCAAATTATTCTGGAATAAGAAATTAATAATATGTTTTTTTTGTATCTAAATATAATATGTTTTATTTATCTAATAACTTATAGCAATTTGTACTTATAAACAGACATGAAGCAGCTAATTTTTTTATCAATGCTTAAACAAAAAAAAAAACTGTAATTTTACTGTAATCGATTTTAAAATCTGCTGTATTGTTTTTAGAAACTTCTTTATTTTTTAACCGGCAACACTGTAATTTTACTTTTAGGATCTGGAAGCACTGCCACAAACCGTTGTGAGCCATTTTTCAGTCACTGAGTGTGAAATCGGTCTTTGGGCATAACACATACACTATTAAACCATAGCTTAACAGAGAGTCTGCGAGGGCGAAATATACAACTTTTAAAGTGTCTACATTTAGTACTCTCTTGAGCTGATAGAATTTACCTAACACTGATCTTAGTCTGTTACATACATCTGATATGTGTAGTGCCCAGTTGAAATTTTTATCAATCCTTAAACCCAAATATTTAAAATTGTCGATATAAGAGATTGGTGTACAACTACATTTATCTTTATTTAAGTGAAGACATTCATATGAGTGGCCTATTATAGACAGATCGTTTACACTGACATTCTTTGCTCTACGATTATGTGGAGAGTGCAGGTGCATACATTGGTTTTTTTTAGATTTAATATAATACCATTGTCGTGCGCCCACTTCGTTTCGAAATCCTCCTGTATGTTCGCGCGCGCTTCTGATACATCCTTGCGTGTGTGGCAGCTCAAGCCGGGGGTCGCGGGTTCGAATCCCGCCGACGGAACAAAAAATTTTCAATGTTCCCGGGTCTGGATGTATATTAAATATATGTATAATATAATAAAAATCTATACATATATAATAAAACTGTAGAAATGAAAATTCTGTACATTAAAGATATTCAAAAAATGCCAAAGAAGCCAAAAATGTGGTTAGTTTTTTTGTCTGTCTGTCTGTCTGTCTGTCTGTCTGTCTGTCTGTATGTTTGTTCCACTAACGACAGACAGACATACAGACAGATAGACATGACGAATCTATAAGGGTTCCGTTTTTTGCCATTTGGCTACGGAACCCTAAAAAACTACTTGCTAGATTTCGTTCAAACCAATTTTCGTTGGTAGTTTTTATAGTAAAGTACATCATATATTTTTTTTAGACTTATCATGTCCCTCCTTTAGAAGTTTGAGGGGTGGGGGGGGACACATTTTACCACTTTGGAAGAGTCTCTCTCGCAAACTATTCAGGTTAGAAAAAAATGATATTAGAAACCTCAATATGATTTTTGAAGACCTATCCATAGATATCCCACACGCATAGGTTAGATGAAAAAAAATTTTTTTTGTTGGTTTAAGGCTTACCATTTATGACGTATAAAAAAAAGTACTTGCTAGATCTCGTTCAAACCAATTTTCGTTGGTAGTTTTTATAGTAATGTACATCATATATTTTTTTTAGACTGATCATGCCCCTACTTTAGAAGTTAGAGGGGGGGACACACATTTTAGCACTTTGGAAGAGTCTCTCTCGCAAACTATTCAGGTTAGAAAAAAAAATTATATAAAAACTTCAATATGATTTTTGAAGACCTATCCATAGATACCCCACACGCATAGGTTAGATGAAAAAAAAATTTTTTTTGTTGGTTTAAGGCTTATCATTTATGACGTATAAAAAAAACTACTTGCTAGATCTCGTTCAAACCAATTTTCGTTGATATTTTTTATAGTAATGTACATCATATATTTTTTTAGACTTATCATGCCCCTACTTTAGAAGTTTGGGGGGGGGGGGACACATTTTACCAATTTGGAAGTCTCTCTCGCAAACTATTCAGGTTAGAAAAAAATGATATTAGAAACCTCAATATGATTTTTTGAAGACGTATCCATAGATACCCCACACGCATAGGTTAGATGAAAAAAAATTTTTTTTTGTTTCAGTTGTACCACTTGTACCTATGGGGAACCCTAAAATTTTTTTTTTTTCTACTTTGGTATCAAAATCTTAATGCGGTTCACAGACTACATCTACTTACCAATTTTTAATAGTATAATAGCTCTTATAGTTTCGGAGAAAAATGGCTGTGATATACGGACGGACAAACAGACAGACATGACGAATCTATAAGGGTCCCGTTCTTGCCATTTGGCTACGGAACCCTAAAAAGGAGACGCTGTACACAATCTACCACTTTACTGAATCGACCGACTTGACTCCTTGACTGTATTACTTAGACTTTGACTAGACTTTAGAGCTGACGTTATAATATGAAAACGATGGTAAAAATTGTATTATAGAATATTGTTTTCCCGCCATATATTTTATACTCGACACTGGCCTGGCCATGGTTATATAGCCGAAGTGCCATAATAAGAAAAAAAAAAAAAAGAAGTGGAAGAAAGATGGCAAGGAGTTTTGCCGGGAATGTGAAAGAGTGATGTTGTGTTTTTCCTAAAATTGTGTTAACTGGATTTTTAATGTGTATTATTGGTAGAATATTAACCATTAGAAATTCGTTATTGTGCATAAGTGTGGGAAAGTGATGCAATATCCAGAAACGTGCTATTTTGTGTTCCCTTCAAAACTCCATCGAAAGTTTCAGTAAAGCTTAGACCACTTTACTGAATCGACCGACTTGACTTCCTGACTGTATTGACGTTTACTTAGACTTTGACAAGACTTTATGGCTCCTCTTCACAATCGGCGATGATCGGCACTCGTTGAACGCCTGTGATCGGCAAGGTAATCGCCACGATCATCGTGCAAGCATCCACACGATCGTCCGCGTTCATTCATTGAGCGGCAAGCCATCAAGATGGACGTGGAGGTCATAGCTGCAGCTACAATTAGTTTAATTTCAATTTACAATCATTTTAGCAATATAGTTCAACGAAAAGTTGTGAAAAGAAAATGGAAGAAGAGAAAATGGTGGTGTATGAGCATTCATCGCAATAGAACAAAGTAATTATTATATGATAAATTGTAAATATAGCTTGGCAAAGAAGAGTCTGACGCGGTGACAGCTGGAACTAAGAGTTTTTATTTATGACAACACTACATTACTTGTCAACTCTACTATATATTGTGTCAAAAGCGAAGCGTAGTGTTGCCTATATTTGAAGAAAAGCGCCCTCATTTAATCCACACTCTTCTTTGCCAAGCTGTACCTATAGGTATATATTTTATAAACAAAAGCCGACGCGACGGATGTACGCACGGCTCCGCTGTCCTCCGGTGAATGAATGATCGGCAATCGTGTGGGCACGCGCTGCCGACTACACGCGATTCCCTTTGATGCGTGTCCAAAAAACCGACAAGTCACCGATCGCGGCGATCACGACGGCGACTATGGACGATCATGGCCGACTACAGGCGAGTAGCCCCTCTACACAATCGTGCTCGCGCGTAATCGCTTATGATCGCCGATTGTGAAGAGGCGCCTTTAGACCTGACAGTATAGAAAAACGATGCTGAAAATTGTAATAAAAAATATTGTTTTCCCGCCATAATATACTCGACATTGGCCATGGTTATAGCCGAAGTGCCATAATAAGAAAAAAAAAAAAGATCGCTACTGTCAATAGTTTTAGTCAAAGGTTTTATTTGTGTTTTTTACAATTTACACAAACACTGAATTTATAGTACATTTCCAAGAAACTATTTAAGATAGTTAAAGATAAATTTACTACTTACAAAATGTCAGAGAAAGATAAATCAAAAGCGATTATACAAACAAAGAACGTGCCGAAAGATGCGCAAGTGGTCATGTCTATAATGAAAGAGATCGGTGTCACAGAATACGAGCCGAGGGTTGTTAACCAACTGCTGGAATTCACGTACAGATACGTTACATCAGTGCTCGAGGACGCCAGAGTATTTGCTAACCATGCTAAGAAGAAAACTATCGACTTGGACGACGTGCGTTTGTCAGTGCAGATGCAGTTGGATAAGTCCTTCACAAATCCCCCTCCAAGGGAGGTGCTTTTGGAAATCGCGAGAGTAAAGAATGTTAATCCACTTCCATTTATCAAACCCCACTGTGGACCACGCTTGCCACCTGATCGGTATATATTTTTTTATTATGTAAAGTAACCATTGTTGTCTTAGGCCAGCGTTGCCAGATTTTTTTTATGCCAAGTCGGGACTTTGGAATTTTCTGAGTGAAAATGACGTCTGGCAACGCTATCTTAGGCCCACTAGCATGAATCTAATTTCTCTTTCATTCATATGAAGAACAACTGAAAATTACTAGTTATTTAACGCAGGGTTCACTGTAACACATATCTGCACAAGTATGTCTAAATAGTAACTATTAGATTTCAGAGAATAAAATATTAAGTTAGTTGTAACTTTTTACCAACTACATAAAAAAGTCTTTATTTTCAGCTACTGTCTGTCCGCATGCAACTATCGTCTCAAACCAGCAACCAAAAAAGTTCCAATGAAAGCCACAGTTCCAACTCCCACCATAAAAACTGTGACATCAAAGCCAAGTAGCAACTTGAATGTTGTCAAACGTACACCTGGGGCAATCGTTAATGTCTCCTCAAAAGGCAGTGTGGCTCCAAAACCTGTGCTTAAATTTACTTCTAGTCCTAAGGTAAGTCACATAGTGCTTTTAGGAATTTAGGTGTTAGAAGTTATTTTGGTTTATTAATAGTGCAAAATGCCGGGAAATATTTTCCAACTGAGCAGTTTGCAATGCAGGGTCAAGGCATGCTGTAATAATTTCATATCTCAGAAACTTCAATACCGCAATTCAGGATTTAAGACGTATGTGGATTAAGTGGCTAATATTTTTTAAATGTTTTTTTTTTTCTTCATAAATGGACCCAATGAAGGCTTTAAGACCGGGGAGATTATTTGCAATCAAAATAATATGGTTTGTTTTTGATACAGTATACATAAAATCCATATTGTTTTATATTTCTGGTCCTAGAGCCTCAATTTATGAGGAAAAAAAAACAAACATTACCAAGCTTGTAAGCCACCATCTACTTAAAAAAGTCTTGGACTGTGGGCTATTTATTCCATTACGATAAGACATGTTCATGCACATTTTGTAACAACTGCCTAAATTGATAAAAATAATTATGGACGACACCGCCGTGGCCGGCCCTGAAAAAGATGGCGCGATGACCTAGACAAATACGAGCCCGATTGGCCTACGGCTGCGTTGGATCGAGAGGATTGGAAAACTTTGGGGGAGGCCTTTGCCCAGCTGTGGGACAGCATAGACTCTTAAAAAAAAAGTTATTAAACATAATAAAAAAACTAATATTGAAAATCCCCAGTAATCATAATTTGTGAATTTTTCAGGTTGTAGCAAAACCAGCAGTGCGTGTAACAGCGGGCCCCTCCTCACACGGGCCCGTCAAGATGGAACTGGATGAGATGTCACAGAAACGGAAACGGGAAGATGATGACTATGAATAATGACTACACAATATAATTTTTTTTTTTTATTTTGTTGTGTCTTTGAAACCTGAGTGGTAGTATACAAAACCAAGGTGATAACCTTACAGTAACCTTCCCAAATCCCAATACAGTAGTCATGGGCATACCCAGGAAGGGGCAGAGGGGGGCTAGAGGCTAGAAGATAAAATAAATGTCAATTTTCCTGGCAAGTGGGAATTAAAAACGTGTTACCTACTGTGCGCAAAATTAAGTGTTGGAAAGAAATATCTTTTCAGTCAGATTAATAAGATCAATTTTCAGATTTTTTGTTTCAATATACCAGACTGACCATTTACTCGAAAAATTATATGAGCTTCCCTTTTTTTCGTTATATCTATTCTACGAATAATAAAAACTAAGGAAAAGTAACTCCGTCAAAAAACATGCTCCACAATACTTGTCAAAAAAGTGTACCTTAGGTACACATTTCAATACATTTGCAATATTTAGGTGGCCTTGAGCGGTACTAGGCTGACGTTACATGACAGATCGAAAGGAACCAAATTTAAAACGGTAATAGTATGGGAGTTACGATTCCCTAGTTTTTATTATTCGTAGTATCTATTACAGGAAATTGGGAAAAGATATATACTACGCGTTTTGAAGATGCTCAAATAAGTAAATCACCGCCATCTATCGTCAAGAAAGAAGGTAAATGCTAATCATATTTTTCGTAATAACTAAGGGCCAACCCACACGTACCACAACCACACCACGTGGCCGGGCGTATATTTCGTATTGTAAATGAACTGGACTGTTCACACGTCACACGTTCACAGTCGTTGTCGACCGCTTGTGTGATACCGACCACATCGCAACCACAACGTTGCGTCGATGCAACGACAGTGCGAGCTCACCGGCCGCGCTCTTCCCCCCCTCCGTTTCATTGACTTTCGTACGTTACCACATCGCAACTACTGGCGACAACGCAACCACGTCGACATTTTGTCGGTACCACAACGCAACTACAAAGAGCTACAGCGACACCATTCACACGTAACCACTGCTTGACGGCATTTTGTCGTTGCGACGTGGTGTGGTTGTGGTACGTGTAGGTTGGCCCTAAGGGCCCTTCCACACGACGTATTTTTTGCACGCTGACGACGCGCGTTTCTGATGCGCTCGTCTTCTTTACTGTAAGTACAGTTCGACAAGGCTGTTTATGAACGGGGCGAGAAAAGGAACTAACGCTTCTATCATACAAAAACGTCATTTTTGACAGTTCTCCTTACCAGCAGCAGCGCCCATTGACAGTTTGACACATTCATATAAAGCCTTGTCGGACTGTAGACTGTAGCATGCTCAACACAGTCAAAAGCCTTGGAGAGGTCGCAAAAAACCCCTAGAGCATCCTGCGAGTCCTCCCATGCTTCAAATATACTATAAAGAAGACCTATACCAGCATCCGTTGTGGATCGACCCTTAGTAAAACCATATTGATTATTGTGTAATAAATTATTTAAGTTAAAATGTAATAGTAACTGATTTAAAATTATTTTTTCAAATATTTTACTTAGAGTCGGTAGAATCGATATAGGCCTATAATTTGTGGGATCAGATTTAAGTCCCGCTTTAAATAAAGGTACAACCTTACTGTGCTTCATTAAGTCAGGAAAAATACCACTCCTTATGCTGTCATTAAAAATCATTGATAGATGAGGAGCTATGATGTCAATTATCGATTTGATATTTTAGTAGACATGCCCTAGAGATCAGAAGTATCTTTAATATTTATTAATTTAAAAGTATCAATGATATCTTTGGGGACAATCTCTCTAAACCTAAAATTGACATTACATTCCTTTACATTGTCTCTGAGTAGTTTTTCAGCAGCTGCAGGTGAGGAGTTTTTTTTTGTACTAGGTAGGTATTGTTTAACTTAGGGAACACTACAAGTTTCATCAAAATCGGTTCAGTAGTTTTTGAGATAAGGCAATTTTAATTCTCAATTTCGTACAATTTTGAAGTCGGTTTTATCTTTTTAAAATACTATGTCCTTGTCTGATCGTTGGAAAAGCCGCTCGGTACAAGATTAGTATTAATGGTGTAAATTATTATTTTTAAATTATATTTTTTAGCTTAAGTAGGTATTTATTCAATTACCTACTTTAAAAGTAATGGTCATAGTAAGTTTTTACAGCAGGACAAAAAATATTTTGTGAATAATAATCAGATTATGAGTAACTATAAATTAAATTTCTACAAGTTACAAATGAATTTTCACGCTTTATGAACAAAAAAACTATTTTGTTGAGAGTATTGTTGTTTACATTATATTCCGATTAACTTGCAATAAATTGATAAATGTAAAATAACACTTTAACTTGTAAACCTTAGTTGGTAATAAATCAGTCATTGGCATTTAAAGTAAAAAAAAAACAGGCAATAAAAATACAAGTTTATTTCGGCGATTTAATAACAAAAGTATAATGTAAAAATATTAATCTTAACAATGAATACTGGTTAAAACTTAAAGCGCCAGTTTAGTTATAATCTTGTAGATATAAATAGGGCAGTCAGTATAATTGTATATTCTTTTATTAAAACTTTAATCTATAATTTTAAATCTTATTTTTTCATTTTTAAACAATCCACTTTAATTCTAAGCGGGCTTCTAGACGAGCAATTTTATTGCGTAATATTATTGACTGTCTGTCATAATATTATGTGATATTGCACAATACAATTGATCGTCTAGGGGCCGGCTAATATAAGGTTTTTGTTGGAGGCACAACGGTTATTTCTTGTCATACTTGTAGAAACCTTCTCCGGTCTTTACTCCCAGTTTTCCTTCGGCGACCAGCTTGTTAAGCATGGGGATGGGGTTGAAGAGGGGTTCGTTGGGGTACTTGGCGTGCCAGCCGTCCAGGATGAACTTGTTGGTGTCGAGCCCCACGTAGTCGGCCAGCTCCAGCGGCCCCATGGGGTAGCCGGCGCCCAGTTTCATGGCTATATCGATGTCGCGAGCTGACGCGTCGCCTGAAATATAATTCACAAAATCTAGTATATTAAGAGGGCATATAATTTAAATAATCGGCCAAGTCCGTACCGTTGTAGACGAAAAATTGTGTTTTTGTATGGGAGCCCCCCTTAAATATTAATTTTATTTTGTTTTTAGTATTTGTTGTTATAGCGGCAACAGAAATACACAATCTGTGAAAATTTCAGAAGTCCTAGCTAGGTATAGCGGTTATTGAGTGACAGCCTGGAGACAAACAAACAGACAGATGGCTGATGGACAGACACCGAAGTCTCAGTAATAGGGTCCCGTTTTTACCCTTTGGGTACGGAACCCTAAAAAAAAGTAAACTCCAAATTACAATGTCCAGTGAATCAAGAGGGTATAAAATTAAAAAAAATAGACTTGTGTGTAGACATGTGTGTGTAAACCATAAAGTTAATATAC
The DNA here is from genome assembly GCA_905187585.1 of Cyaniris semiargus. NCBI lineage: Eukaryota > Metazoa > Arthropoda > Insecta > Lepidoptera > Lycaenidae > Cyaniris > Cyaniris semiargus. Next base: position 14,133,753 of record LR994564.1, read on the forward strand.
CTAGCGGAATAGAGAAACAAAGGCTTGAGCAAGCGAGACTATCAGTATCACTGTGTGGTAAAAAGAGACGTGTGATACATGACAGCAGAACTCTTTTTTGACGTCCAGTCGGCACTTATCGGCACGTTGACAATTTAATCTCATAGAATTCATGTTCAATCATGCTTGTGTAAGTGTATACTTACACATATTTTTACACACAGATGTAAACCAATTTCGGTTTCGTTTGACAGCTCGACATTGTTGCTCTATTCCGCTAGGTATATTAACTTTATGGTGTAAACCAAAGTGTAAACTAAAATTATTTATGAGGATATAAACTACGTAGCTAATGTTAATGGGGTTATTGTGGTATTAATTCAAGTATTAATTTATTAACTGAACAAAATTATTTGATTATTTACCACATATTAAGCCATTAAAATATTTTTATTACAGTATTTACAGTACACTGACAGACTGATATAAAAAGAATAAATAATAGTTTATCTTATCAACAGTAACAGTAAGGTATTTACACCATATAAATAAATTCTATAAGCACTTTTTAGGGTTCCGTAGCCAAATGGCAAAAAACGGAACCCTTATAGATTCGTCATATCTGTCTGTCTGTCCGTCCGTATGTCACAGCCACTTTTCTCCGAAACTATAAGAGCTATACTATTGAAACTTGGTAAGTAGATGCAGTCTGTGAACCGCATTAAGATTTTGATACAATAATGGAAAAATTATTAAAAATTTTAGGGGTACAACTGAATCAAAAAAATTTTTTTTTCATCTAACCTATGCGTGTGGGGTATCTATGGATAGGTCTTCAAAAATCATATTGAGGTTTCTAATATAATTTTTTTCTAACCTGAATAGTTTGCGAGAGAGACTCTTCCAAAGTGATAAAATGTGTGTGTCCCCCCCCCCCCCCCTAACTTCTAAAGTAGGGGCATGATAAGTCTAAAAAAATATATATGATGTACATTACTATAAAAACTACCAACGAAAATTGGTTTGAACGAGATCTAGCAAGTAGTTTTTTTTATACGTCATAAATGGTAAACCTTAATTTAACTTTCATCAACTGAAATATAAAAATAAATCAAGAACCTTTTAATTTCATAAAAATAAACCTTATTGCTGCTGCGGAACCCTTCATGGGCGTGTCCAACTCGCACTTGGCCGGTTTTTTACCAACATTTTGCATGTTTGATTTATAAACTACTTTAAATAATATGACTACTTTAAATTATGAAATATATAAATTACTTTAAATTATTATACGGCAACAACAATGAATGGTGATTGCGAACACAAAAAATATTACTACTTAACAATGTATTAGCTAATTTGCATAAAAATGTGGAAGTCCAAATTCTCGAACTGTAATAAACATTCACATTCAATTATATAAGTTATAAGAGTATCTTGAAATATTTTAATGGGACTAATTTTAATATAGTAGCAGACATTTTAGGTTTTAGCACGCTACAATAACCAACTTAGGAATTAGGACAACATGATATTATGTTTTCTTCCAAGTACTAAATGTGAAAGATTGTTAAGAGGCCCCTTTCCAGTCCCACTTTCGTCAACGCGGGCGTGATCGAAAAACTTGTTGTTTCATCCAGCGCAATGTGAGTTAAGAGGCGCGCAAGTGAGTGCGCGATAACATTGAACGATAAATAGTGTGCGGAAATTTCATAAAACTTGTTTCAATAAATACATGTTTATTAGTAGGCCTTACAAGTTTGTAAAAAAAATATTTGACATTTAGAATCTCCATTACATTTGCAAGGTTTATAAACAAATATTTCCTTTACTGGTACAATTAATAAGTACATTGTAAACGCCTAAATTTCAGATAAAATTTGTGCAAAAAAGCAGATTTTTGGAGGCTTATACTGAATTTGTTTCTCCAAATTTTGAGTTCGCGTTTTTTTATAAACCTAGATATAGTGCAGAAGATACCTATTAGTTCACAAGTTTCAAAGAAAGATCGTTTACAACGCCATAATCTTGTACGAGCGTTTGTATGGAAAGATGGACGGGTTGGCCGCTCTTAATATTTCAAAATATAAAACTACTGAAGACATTGTGGTGAAATTTGGTGTGGAATAGTGGATTAAAACAGGATATCTTATCTGCAAATGGTACAATGTTTCTGTGTGTAACAGATACTGAATTTATGCTGGAAGAACCTTCTTCTTACCTCTCTCATACAGCCTTATAGCCTCAGCAATATAAGGGACCAGGAGCCTGTTGACAACAAATCCGGGTGTGTCCTTGCAGGTGACACAGGTCTTGCCGACATTCTTGCCCCACTGCATCATTGCCGAGTATGTCTCCTCGGACGTGTCTGCACCTCGGATCACCTCTAGTAGACGCATCACGGGCACCGGGTTGAAGAAGTGGAGACCACCAAACCTGGGAACATGTACGGCAATCTTAGATTACATTGCATCCAATAATATGTATTTTTTTAAATATAATTATTGTATGTGTGTAATATGTTTCTTAGAATTTAAGAAACTCAAACTCAAAAATTTTTATTCAGAATAAATTTTTTCAAATATTTTCTGAACATTGGTGCTACTGGTGCCTACCACCAGTATTCTGTATTTGTTAGCTTAACTGTATCACTTAATTAAACTTATTAGATAAAGCTAAGAAATACAGTTTTTACAAACAAAAACTGCTAATACTAGGTATTTGTTTTCAGTTAAAGCCTCAAACCAAATAAAAAATTTTAATTTTTATTTGACTATACTTAGTTATAATGTGAAATTTTTTCATAAAACTTACTTGTCTTTCCTCTTAACAACACTGCAGATTTCGTTAATTGACAGAGAAGATGTGTTGGAAGCGAATATTGTGTGAGATGGTGCTGCCTGGAAAATTATCACTTTCTATTATGGTATTTTTATTTAACAATCACAATTTCTTCACAACAACTTTGTAGTTTTGTTCATCATGTTATAAATCATAAAATATTATAATGATACTGTAAGAAACTCAAATTAACTTCCAAAAGTAATGCAATTACCTCATCCAGTTTTTTGAAGAGATCATGTTTGACTTTGATGTTCTCTACAATGGCCTCCACGACCAAGTCTGTTTCTTTCACAGCAGCTACAGGGTCAGTATTAGTCTTGATCTTGGATAGTGCACCAGCTACAAACTTTTCTCCTTCCTGAGGGTTGTCTTTGTAGATTTTCTTGGCAACCCTACCCAGGTTGTTGGTGATAGACTTTTGTGCTTTGGTGAGGACATCATTGTTAACGTCCACGAGTGTAACATTTTGACCAGCTTGAGCAGCAACCTACGAGATAAAGATAAAAAGATAATTAGTTACACTCAGGCAGAAAACCACTTTGAAACCTAATTGACAACGGTTAAGGTCGGTTTTCTTAGCCTGTAACGTGGCAAAAGTGTGTGTTAAGTGATTAATTAGCTAAATTAATACAAACCTGTGCTATTCCCGATCCCATTAGACCACCTCCGATCACCGTAACATTTTTAATCGCGCTTTGAACAGCCGCGGTACTCGCAAAGTTTCGAGAGATTATTCCGAACTGGATCATTGTTTATTTCTTATTTAATGCTTTAACTACTTTTAAAATAAAATAAATGACTATAAAACAGATAAGACAGCACTTCTAAACGGTTAGGAAATAAATTAAAATGTAGGAACGAAAGTTGCTCCAAAGTCCAAAGAACGTTCGCGGATTACTGATTAGTGATAAAATACTCCGCCGCCTTCTTTTATTTACCGTTCGACATGTTTAAAAGGGATGATAGACGTGCGAGTAAGTACGCGGACTTATGGCTCGACGATCTTAATCGCCTGTGTGTCACCTAAAAACCGCGTACTTAAAGATTGCCGCGCAAGTTCGCCGTCTTGGAATTTCTATTCGTAGCTCGTCTCGGCTCGTACGTCTGGCAAGACTACGAGCCGCGAGCCGCGAGCCTGAGGACATGGTAATCCAGTGTGAGCCATTCTCGTGTGTCACCGAGCCGCGACGTCGCGTCGAGCCGAGCAATTAGTAGTATCAGCCTGTCCCACTCGCGCGTGTAGGTATCGAAATGTAAGTACCCCTTTAAAGGGGCAGATCACTAGGGACTCACAAGCGAGCGGTGACGCACGCGCAACATTTTTTCGTCGCATAATATATCTACGTACTGATTTAACCGCTGTGACAGAATCGTTATTAATCTGATAAATATGAACAATTGAAAAATGGTCAAAGAAATATTTCAAGGTAATTTAAGACTTTAATATACAAAAAAAAAAAGATAAAAAATACAAAAATATAGCAAATAAACAAATTTGTTACAAACAAACCACATACTACACAGAAATAACACAATGTTTAAGTTGTAAAAAATTCCAGACCAGCTCCTGCACTATAATCGAATATAAAACTATTATAAAATATAGGTTAGGTTACTAAAATATATAGTATACGTGGGAGAGCCATGCTTCGGCATGAATGGGCCAGCTCGACCGGAGAAATACCACGTTCTCACAGAAAACCGGCGTGAAACAGCACTTGCGTTGTGTTTCGCCGAGTGAGTGAGTTTACCGGAGGCCCAATCCCCTACCCTATTCTCTTCCTTTCCCTCCCCTATTTCCTTCTCTTCCCATCCCTACCCTCCCCTATTACCCTATTCCCTCTTAAAAGGCCGGCAACGCACCTGCAGCTCTTCTGATGCTGCGAGTGTCCATGGGCGACAGAAGTTGCTTTCCATCAGGTGACCCGTTTGCTCGTTTGCCCCCTTATTTCATTAAAAAAATAATATTGATTATTACTATAAAAAAGTTTGCTATAGAAATTAAAAGAAGATTATTTTATTTTATAAAAGGTGACAATCTTGATTTCGTTAGAAAGGGTACCTGCTACGCGATAGAAAGAGAGCGCACATGTAGGTGAATATATCAGAGCCACCACAATGATGTAACCGCCTACCTAGCGGATCACGGTTAAAACGCTATCAAAAAAATTGGATCATCACGTGACACGGTTACTCCATTTTCAAATTTTTGAGCGACAGGAAATACCAGTTTTTATTAATATATGGACGCAAGCATAATATAGGTCTACCAGAATCTGATGGCAAAAAGTGAGAAAATAAATTGACTGTAGCAATACCGGGGTAACTGGAATAAAACATTTTGATCCCTTTTTTTTCTTATAGCGGCAGATTCTGTGTGTTAAACATGCAAATATAAAAAATTATCCAATGATCAAGGATATTTTTTGAGAATCTGCTGTCAAAAATTGTCATCAGATTCTGGTAGACCTATAATTGTAGGCACCTAGCACTGCGCAGTCGGAATTTGAACTATAAAGTATCGTAGCATGAGTCGTTACTTCTTTAAACGGGTTTCGCGAGTGGGAATGACGCATTTTCTTATTTTTTGAATTTGATTGTCAAACAGTTTTCTTTTTAGTAACTAAATGGCGTATGGGTAAACAACTATCGGTAATACCATCAATAATTGCTACAAAACTGGGCAAAAGAATGTAAAACTTGATACATTTCAATTTGAAACAGACACAATGATATTCCAACAAATAGAATAATAAAGTTATTATAACGATGTTTTAGTTAAAACTCACGGAATAAATAGCCCTATTTATCGTTATTCACACCAAATGTCACAGGAATTATAAATTTTGACAACATCTTACCTGCACTTGTGCACGATAACGGATATTTAATGGTCAATATTTTACCAATAATGAACATCAAAAACCCAAATAACACAATTTGGGAAAAATAATAAAAACCACACCAACAATAAAAAGTAGAAGAAGTTTCAAAGTAACATGGCCGCCTAAACTTTTTCAGTTGTCAGTTTTCAGTTTGACAAGTTTTTATTATGTCAGCGTGTTCCTAAACTATTACCAGTATACTGGCTTAATCGCTTAGGCCAATGATCGCTTAGGTTTAAGATATTTTTATTTATGTCACACTTGACAGTACACTGAAATTTTTAGAAACACAACCAATATGTAGTCAGTGATGCCAACCTGCAGATAATTTCAGATCAGTGGGGAACCAATAGGAAATCTAGAAGTGTCTACCGTCGCGCCGTCTGGTGGAGATTTAAAAAAGAAAACAACCCATTCTGTTGGTACTACTAATATATATTCTGTGGTAGTATATATTGTAGAGAGCCGCGTTCGCGATCGTAAAACCCGCGTGCTTAAAGTTCGTACGTCTATCACCGACGTCGAGCCGAGTAAGTTCGCGAACTTAAAGTTCGTACGTCTATCAGCCCCTTTATTCTACGCATGACTGAGCCGGCTGAGCCGCGATAACACGCGATAGGCAGCTTCTCGTTTTATTTATTTATAATGAAAGAGTCATTTGCCCACTGAGATAGAGGTCAGTGCATGCATTTGCCTTTCAAGTTTCAATAAAGGTGCTCCCTCACCACGAGCATTCACTTTTATGTATTGTGAAAAATAATGTTTATTAATTTATTTGCGTTTACTTTTGAGATACAGTACACTGTTCAACGCGGGTGATAGGCCACAAGAATAATAAATTCAGTGGTACTGGACTACTGGTACAATCAATAATCATATCTTTCTGTATAATTATTATTATTAACTTTTAAAGTTTATTAAGTAATCGTAGTTAGCCTATATTAAATATCAAATAGGTAATTAATATAGTCGTCATGTGACTGCAGTACTTAATAATAAGTTTTAGTGCAAAAACATTGTATGCATAATATTATTTTTATTATCATTAAAATAAAATATGGCTGGCATTAACTAGACATTTTTACATAATTAGCGACGTAGCAACAACGTATAAAAACTACATAGTTTCCAGTTTCAAAGACTCCATGCCTGCATGCAGCCTGCAGCGGCCATGGCAGCGCCCACATTATAGCCGCTCGTCGAAGCTTGTTAGTCTACACCAGTAATTCCCAAAGTGCCCCCGTGGGCCCCGAAGAGTCCACGGGAGACACGACGGAGGTCTACGGGCTCCCACACATAGTGCAGCGCCCAGAGCACAAACTACTAAGGGATACTACTGCGTATTTAATTTTTAGAGAAATGATGAGTTTTAAGTACTTACTTTAAAACGTTCCTAATATCTTCAAAAATGCGTATAATAGACATTTACTGAGAATTTATTGCAGTATCAGAGCTAAAAAGTTAAATGCATCGACAAACGAAAGGCTTTTTCTAGCGTTTGAAATATATTTGAACTTCCTAATGAAGCCAGAAAAATAATCGGCCAAGTGCGAGTCGGACTCGCGCATGAAGGGTTCCGTACCGTTATAAAATCACTTTCACTTTTGTATGGGGAAACTCGTGACGCTGGGGCGCTTGCCCATACAAAAGTGAAAAAAAATATTGGTCTTTCATCGCTGCCACTTTCACAGTGAACTCTCTACAAGGAACACATACACACCCTAAAGTATTATCACTTAGTTTTCTTACACCCTGTAGAGCAAAAACAGGCCAAAAATTGTGTTTTTTGTATGGGAACCCCCCTTAAATTTTTATTTTAATTAAATATAATTTTTAATTATTAAAGTACAAATATAATTAAGGCCTTTGTAAAAATTTCAAGTGCCTACCCGTTGCCATTATTGATATCACTATCATTATTGATATAAAATCACGTTTGTTGTATGGGAGCCCCCCTTAAATATTAATTTTATTTTGTTTTTAGTATTTCTTGTTATAGCGGCAACACATATACACAATCTGTGAAAATTTCAGTAGTCTAGCTATAGCGGTTCTTGAGATACAGCCTGGAGAGAGACAGACAGACATACATACAGACAGACAGACGGACAGACAACTAAGTCTTAGTAAAAGGTAGGGTCCCGTTTTTACCCTTTGGGTAAGGAACCCTAAAAATTGGGTGCTACATATTATGACATATCTCACGTACATGACGCATGCTGCAACTAAAACATAGTGATTATATACTTTGGCTGCAACCTATGTTTGGAAAATGCTTACCTGAATAGAAAAAAATATCAGTTCTTAACCTAATTTGTATTTTTTTCCTTTTTTATTAAGTAAGTATGTTTTAGCGAATGTAATTAATGAAAAATAAAAGAAAAACATTTTATTCTGTTAAAACCTAACCAAAAGAAATAAAATACAGATTTTCTTCGAAATATATTATGTGAAAAGTTTGTGCTGCATTTTCGGAAAAGTTAATAAAGTAAAAGCTAAAAAAATTTACGCATTATCAAATAGAAACCTATTTAAGCCTAAGAAATAATTTTAAACTTCCTGTTAAAAACCAAAAAAATAATCGGCCAAGTACGAGTCGGACTCGTGCACGAAGGGTTCCGTACCATTATTTAGCAAAATTAGGCCAAAAATTATGTTTTATGTATGGGACCCTCCTTATTTTTTTATTTTATTTTAATATTATTATTAAATATTAAAGACATTAAAGTACCTACACATAATTATAACTAAGGACTTTGAGAAAAATTCAAGTACTTACCTGTTGCCATTATTGATATAGACCAAAAAATGCCAAAGAAATCAAGTTTGTTGCATGGAAGCCCCCCTTAAATATTTGTTTTATTTTGTTTTTAGTATTTGTTGCTATAGCGGTAACAGGAATGCATAATCTGATGAAAATTTCAACTCTCGAGCTATCACCGTTCTTGAAATACAGCCTGCTGACAGACAGACGGACAGACAGACATCGAAGTCTTAGTAATAGGGTCCTGTTTTTACCCTTTGGGTACGGAACCCTAAAAATAGGAACGCCATTGAGGTAATGATTTTGTCTCTAAGTATTACACAAACTTTTAGTACATGGTTCTTTTATCTACACTAATATTATAAAGAGGAAAACTTTGTTTGTTTGTTTGTTTAATTGTAATAAATAGGCTCAAAAACTACTGGACCGATTTTAAAAATTCTTTCACCATTCGAAAGCTACATTATCCACGAGTAACATAGGATAAATTTTAATTTTGGAAAAAAATAGGGTTTCGTAAGATATTTGAGTTTTTCGGACACAAGGTATAAAAATCAACCAGAAAAATTACTTATTTTGCGTACGCTGCCTAAACTATAGAAGATAGAACCATAAAATGTTCTAATTAATTGTAGATCTTATAAATATCTACAAAAAAGTCCGCGACAGACTATACCTATCTATGTCGAGTGAGGCACAACAACCATTTTTTTATTTAAAAATCTTGAATTTTTTTTGGACTTCATTTAAACGCGTTTATTTTACTCATGCTATTAATGGTTATCAAAATAAATTATTTCATCACTAAGCACAGTTTATGTAGATAATTGGACGTTTGATTTTGAAGTAATGGCGAAATTAAAATATTACGATTTCTGCTGCACGGCCCGTTGCAAAGTGGGCGTCACCAAGGCGGAAGTGCGCGTGCGGGAGGGACTAGGGAGTTTAGATCTATTAGTAAATGATGATTTAAATAATACTTAATTATTCACTAAATCTAATCTTAATCTAAATAATATATAAAACTCAAAGGTGACTGATTGACATAGTGATCTATCAACGCACAGCCCAAACCACTGGACGGATCGGGCTGAAATTTGGCATGCAGGTGGATGTTATGATGTAGGCATCCGCTAAGAAAGGATTTTGATCAATTCTACCCCCAAGGGATAAAATAGAGGATATACCCATCGGGCTGAGACTTTGGTACCTAAATAATAATAATACTTCTTAACGCGAGCGAAGCCGCGGGCAAAAGCTAGTGCAGCATATAATGGCACTTTTTAGGCGATAGTGCATAATATATTTTGGGTAATTTTTTATTGATGGTGAATATTTGAGACGTATTATTATAGCCCTTTTAAATCGTAATCTCCAAACTAACTATCATATTAGTACACACCGAGGCTATGAAACAGAGGTATCAAAACAAATCAGATAAAATAATATTTAGTAATATTATTTACTAAATATTATTTTGCGCGACAGCACCGGACAGTAAATCAGATGTATTATTATTATTTTACTCTTAGATGCAGTAAATCATAAAGCTGGTAATATCAAAAAAATGTATAAAACAACGCCATCTATGGAACGTTATAATAACTAGAAAATTAGGCGTCACGACAAGATACCTTTGACAATGCTGTTTGATTAAAAAAACCAATTGTCAATGTCATTCCATAAATGTCAAAACTACAAATGTCAAATATTATCAACAAAATTATTGAAACCAGTTTTATTTTGCTAATAAAAATGATTTTTATGCACTTGTAACTCGTGTGGTGTTATCAGAGTATTGCTGTTATCTGTTTCTATTTGTTTTATATTATCGCGTTGGAAAAAGCGTTCTCCAGATGGCAGGTGAGTCAAATGTTTAGGCCGGCGTTCGTCCGCACGTACCCGACAATCGTAATAAATTCCAAACACTGAACTTTGAGCAGTGAGCATTCCAGTCGTACGTTCCGGTTTTGTGGCACGTCTACGGCTCGACGAATTTACTTCCGAGTTTACTTTAATAACGATATAACGATGAACAAACTACATGTTATAACTAGAGGTTTCTCAAGATCTGCTTCATTTAATGCGATCAAAACTGTAACCGTGGTGGGCGGGGGTCTGATGGGATCCGGCATTGCTCAGGTATGTTAATATCTTCATTTTAAGGCGCCTAACTTAACATTGCTATTTATTTTTATAATTATATTCTATACAACTTGTAAAACTGCAAAATGATTTTACGTGATATTTGTTATTGTTGACTGTTTAATATTAAAATAATGTGATTCAGGTTGCAGCTCAAGCAGGCCAAGACGTAGTATTAGTTGATGTGAAGCCAGAAATTCTGGAAAACGCAAAAAAATCAATCAGCAGCAACTTATCGAGGGTCGCAAAGAAGCTTTACAAAGATGATAGTGCCAAAATTGAGTCTTTTGTGAAGAATGCCACTAGCAAGATCAAGGTGTCTACAAAACTGGAAGATGGAGCAAATGTGGATTTGATCGTGGAAGCCATTGTTGAAAAACTTGACATCAAACAGGAGCTCTTCAGCAAGCTCGATCAGGTAGGATTATATTGTAATATAATTTAGATTCCTGGTCAATCTCAAATTAATCTTCATAGTAATTTTCATAACAATCCACTAAGCCATTTTGAAGAGGTAACAGTCAGACAAATACACCTTATTTATGATGTTTCATCTGATATAATGGAAAAGTTACTTTCAGATTGACTTAGCAAGCATGGCAAGCTTCTTTAATAAGTAAAAGTACTACTGGTAGTATGATCATACTTGTACGGTGCAAAGGTTACTTTTGAACAATTTTACATAACTTATCTGGGCTCAGCATATTATTATATCTCCAAGATAAAAATATTTCTTGGCTATAGGTGTGTTATAAACAACTATAGATTACTTTCATTTCTTATCTGTCTCTGTTTAGGTCAAAAATAAGGCTTAAATATGTTTATACTATATAAAATTTTGTATGTATTTCAAAATGAAATAGTAACATCACAAAAAGTGATGATAAAAAATAAATTTTATACTTTTATTGTAACCAATTTTAAGTGATTTAGATAAAAAAACACTTTATAATAACTAATTACTGAGTACTGAGTACAAAGTTCAACATGCATTTGAATTAACAATAATTACCATAATTGAATTCTTTGTCGTTGATTCTAGAATAATATTTTATACAACCAAATGTTGCACAGGACTTTGTACATAAATAAAATCCTGCAGAAACTTTAATACATATCCATACTAATTTTGTAAATTGCAATAGTGTACATGTTTATCAGTCTGTCAGTTTGTTTGTTACCTCACGCCCAAACCGCTAAACCAATTTTGCTGAAATTTGGTATGAAGATACTTTGAGCCCGGAGAAAGGACATAGGAGACTTTTATACTGTAAAAATATGGTTGTAAAGTACGGGCAACGGAGTTGCGACTTGCAGGTGTAATCTAGTTTTATAAGTTTATATTGTCCTATGTCTTTTCCTCCCAAGTGGTCCAATAAAGTAGCCTATTCAATGCGAACAAGTCTTACGTTAATGTTAGTGTAGGTGGCACCACCAAAAACAAAATCAAATTATTTTTTCGGGCATTATAGACATCATGTTAAAAAAAAACATCTTATAACCATAACCATAATATGTATATTTTTTGACACAGATTTCACCGGAGCACACCATCTTCGCATCTAACACTTCATCGATATCCATCAATGAAATCGCCACAAGTGTTAAGAGGAAGGACAGGTGAGCTAGAATTATACTTTTTAAATCAAGTAAACTGTCATACTACTGTGCTCACTGCCGCATTCAGACAATTAATCGGTAAAACTCAGGTTTAATGAAGATTTTGACATAACTTTTCTCTTACATACAATATGTTCTGTAATCTCCCCTTACTCCATCTTTCTTCATAAAATTAAAGTTAAGTAGTCATCAAATGCCTCTAACGGCCGTTCCCAATATTTGATCTATCTCTGGTTTTGCCCTACTAGAGATAGGAATAGCTCTCATTAGACATTAGAGACATATATTTTATGTCAATTCAATGTTAGCTGCGATCGGTCGTATGTCAAACCAGAGAGATTGAATATTGGGAACGGCCGTAAATGCGGCCACTTATCTGCGATCGTTTGAAAGCAAATATAAAAACCCCCATTGAAAACCATCTCATACTGGCCTTTAGCATTATCACAGGGGTCATCAATTAGTTTCGCTCGGGGTCCGTTTTAAGAAACGAAATGACCTTCTCGGTCCACACATTTTATAAAAAGGTAATTACGGAAATTACAAAGGTATTTATTTACATATCAATAATAATTTTTGTTGCTAATTATTATCTGTCTGAATTGGTGCAAGCTATTGACATTAAATACTGGAGATGTTCAGCAGTAAGTCGAGACCGACATTTATTTTTAACGAAGTTCATCTTCAAGTTGTTGGTCCGCACACAAATGGGTCGGCGGTCCGGATGCGGATCGCGGTTCGCCATTTGGTGACCCCTGCATTATCACTTTTGACGTTTGCACTGTACGCTCTGCAAAAAAATGTTAAAAACCCCCATTAGAAATCAGTTCATACTAGCCTTTACTATTATAACTTATCTCATTTTTACTGATGTCACACAGCAAACTCAACATAAACCAGTGCAATAATGCTGAGAGTGTGATTAGAATGCAACTATGCGGTCAACGAACGCCGACCGGGTACTTTCCCTGACAGACTTGGCAAATAAGATGTTGAAAGTAGCTCATGCCGCGGAAACCGTAAATTTTGCCAGAATTTAAATCCAAACTTCCATACTAAATATATAAATATTATAAATGCGAAAGTGTGTCTGTCTGTCTGTTACCTCTTTACGCTTAAACAACTCAACTGATTCTGATGAAATTCGGTATGGAAATACTTTGAATCCCTGAAAAGGACATAGGATACATTTCGCGCGCGACGTTTCCCGCGCGATAAACTAATTTTGGCGCAATGGAGTTGCGGGCATCATATGGTATCTTAATCCTGCGATCGCGGATTCTTGGAAATCTATTGTAAATGTATTGTTCTCGCGGCCCAAGTGGGCCTTATCGGAGTTGAAGGGTTAATATAATATAATAATTATAACAAATTTGACAACCTCTATGGCTCAGTGGTTGAGTGCTTGGTCAGCGCTCAAGCCGCGGGTCGCGGGTTCGAATCCCGCCGACGGAACAAAAAAAAAGGTTTTCAATGTTCCTTGGTCATGGATGTGTATTAAATATACATATTATACTATGATATAATAAAAATCTTAATTAAATTAAGAAATTTAAAAAAACCTCCGCCAAAAAACTTTAAAAAGTAATGAAATAATATTTACTGACATTAAGTTCAAATAATTCCTAAGTGTAAAGTAATATTTTAGTCCATAATAGGGGTGTAGACTATTTTTAGGAAGTATATTTATTTTACAGATGTACATTTGTCACACCTAAAATATATACATAAAAAATAAATACACTCTTATTTCATTAAAAAAACCACTTATTAAATTTCGTTTTAAAATTTCAAATTTTAGTTTCAGCTGTCACCGCATCAGACACTTTTTTGCCAAGCTGTACAACCTACAACCGGCAAGACGCTGTCGAATATCTCGATTCGGTTTGCTGTGAACTGCCTTATGCCGGCGCCAGACATAGCTTTACTTGTTTGAACACTTATTTGATTGCTGTGTGTGGCACGAGACTTTGAATATGTGTTCAAAGTTTGAACAAAGATTTGCACTTTGCCATGCGGTGTCGGTTTTTTAGCGCACATCAAAGCGTTCAAAGTTGACTGTGTTCAAATGTTTGCGTTGCCTGCCACACTTGCGCAAACTCCATTTGCCAAGCAGTGTTGAGCAGAACGATTATCAGTGTCTATGCGCGTAAACACGTCCCAGATTTTCAAAATGGACTGGTGCAACGAGTGTGTCCTTGAATTTGTTGAGTTGCTGCAAGGAGAACCATGTATATGAAACCCAAAAAACTGAAATCACAAAAATAAAAACTTGGTGAATGACGCATGGGTCAGAATAAAAAATATTTTTTCCGTGCAAATGTAATAATTAAATGCGCATAAATAGTAGGTATAGGCACGCTACGTCGACGAAATCGTCATCCATCTTGTTTGTTGTCTACCAGCATACTGTGGAGAAAAGTATTTGCAAAGCATGTCTGGCAGGTATGAACAATATGACGTGTCAAAGTCTTCAAAGAAGTCTGCAAATCTTTGAAGCTGTGTCTGGCGCCGGCTTTAAAGTATAATGTTATGTGAAATCAAACATCTACATTAGCGGTCCCCCGACACACCTTGACAACAAATATGGACTAAAATATTACTTTACACTTAGGAATTATTTGAACTTAGTAAATATTATTTCATTACTTTTAAAGTTTTTTGTCGGGGTTTTTTTTTTTTAATTTCTTAATTTTATTTTATTTCAACCTTTTTAAACTTGCGTTGGTTGTAGTGCAGAATAATTCCTATCAGCAGGATCATATCCCCATGATTACCTTTGAACGTCGAAAAGAGACCGTTAATGTAAGTCCAAACTTGAAACCTCCACTCTGGGTTCATACGGAGCTCGGCTCCTATAGAATCCAGGTGATGCTGCAGCAGCAGCATGCAAATATTTACTGTTTATCCACGTCTTACTAGTTGTCGCAATTAAAATGAGACCAAACACGAAACCTCTGCTCTAAGCACTGAGAAGGCTGATGATGATGAACTATAGCTAAGAACACTCTCGATCATGTCAGCTTTCAAACAAAAAAAACTAGATCAAAATCGGTCTACCCGTTTGGATGCTACGATGCCACGGACAGACAGACACACAGACAGACAGACAGACACGTCAAACTTATATCACCCCTCTTTTTTGTCGGGGGTTAAATATGTATAGTATAAAAGTATTAAATATAATATTCCGTTGTCTGGTACCCGTAACACAACTCACAAGTCCTTCAGGCACTTACCACGGGGCCAGACTGACGTGGTGTGAAGCGTCCATAGATATTATATTTAAAAAAAAAACTTCGGCGACTAAAACGTGAAAGATATTATCTTTCAAGTTTTAGTCGCCGAAACGATATTGAGGAAAGTTGGTTTGGAATAGTTATATTATGATAGTTTTTATTTCGGAAACCTTACGTTCAGTTCCCGCGCGATATACGAATTTCGATGTAACATTAGTAGTTAACCTGTGTAAAGTTTCATCAAATCAACTTCAGTAATTCATTGGTTCTTTCTCACCCAGGTTCGGTGGTCTCCACTTCTTCAACCCTGTGCCCGTGATGCGTCTTCTGGAAGTGATCAAGGGAGACCACATCTCCGAGTCCACCTACCAGGCGATGATGGAGTGGGGGGCGTCTATAGGCAAGACCTGCATCACCTGCAAGGATACCCCAGGGTTCGTGGTCAACAGACTCCTTGGACCCTATTTTAGCGAGGCGGCTAGGATGTTGGAAAGAGGTATAAGTTCTGTTTAAGAGTTCTGTCAAATTTTGCTGTGTTTTCTAATAAGTATTACGATCCCGGAAGACGATTGACTCAAATGAAATTGAGATTTATTTAATCATTGTATATTTATCTGATATTTGGCTAACCGAAAACACGATTCACTTATTTTGACTCGATAGTTTTATTTTTTGAAATTATGAATCTTTCTGGGCTTTTCAACAAATACCTGTTACACTTATTGAGTTACTATCATTAAATAACTTGCACTACTACAATCACACACTTTATAAAATAATAGCTAAAGGAAATGTTAGTATTGTATTTAATTTTTAAGTAATCATCAAAAACATTTTTAGGACTTACGGCCTTTACTTTCGTGCTATAATGCGGGAACCGTTGTTACGCGATATTGTTCACAATTAGCTGCAGCGTAAAGCACATTGCCCGGGAGCAAGATTCATGGAATCATTGTATCAGGATTGAAGGATAGCGGTGTGTCTAGGCGGGGCGTTTTGACAGTTGGCTCTTAAAAGCTCTATCTATCTTACTAATATAAATGTTTAATATTACTAGGTGAAGCCCGCAACTGTTGCGCCAAAATTAGTTTATCTCGCGGACCGTACATTTTACCTAGATAAAAAGTATCCTATGTCCTTTCCTGGGACTCAAAGTATCTCTATATCAAATTTCAGCAAAATCGGTTCAGCGGTTTAGGCGTGAAGAAGTAACAGACAGACAGACAAGAAGTCTTTTCATAAAAATCCTGTTAGTAGTTTTTGTGTGGAGTCACAAACATACTAATAAAACACTAACCTTGTTTTGAAATTTCTTGTAAAATGCGAGTTATTTCGAGAACGCCATAATTTGACGCTGTAATTTTGTATTATAATGAGCTTTCAACACAAAGGTCATTATAATACAAAATTTCCTTATAAATTAGTTCCTCTAGCTAATTAACAACACAAAAGAAAACTTATAATATTTTTCATGTTTAAAAAACCGGCTAAGTGCGTATCGGGCCACGCGTAAATAGCAATATAGGGTTCAGTAGTACCGCTAGTTTTCGATAATTTTTGTATATAAATGTCATAACGTGTTTTACACTACCGAGTACTTACAACATCTCAGTTACGTTCAAAGGAATTTGAACTAAAAGTTCCTTTATACTTTTCCGAATACATTTTTTTTAGTTGATCGACTATTACTCAATAACTTATGAAGTCTCATTAGCCGTGATAGTTTTCCTTTTTAATTCAGCATATTCCCTACTCCCGTGAATTTTTTCACATTTCCAGAAGCCGTTTAGGTGATAGAAGGGAGGGACACTGAACTCTAACGATTTTTTCTGTAATGGATCACTAAATCGGAAAATAATCTTTGAATACTAGTAATATTTGAAAAAAACCTATCCAATGACACCCCACACGGTGGGGTGAATGCGAAAAAAAATCATCCTCGCTTGATATAATATGTAGGGGAGGTACCATAATTTTTTTTTTACATTTTATAATATACCATTTTGTCGGCATCATTAATATGTACATTTATGCCGAATTACAGCTTATACAAAGGCCCTATAGTCTCTGAGCAAAACCGCGGACAGACAGACGGACAGACAGACGGACGGACAGACCGAAACTATAAGGGTTCCTTGTTGACTACGGAATCCTAAAAAATATCATTTTTGTAACCTACCAGAGTTAATAAGTATTTCCTTGAACAATACCAAGTACAACAAAAAAATAATTATTGTAATCGGACTTGTAGGCCCGTATTTTTGGTCAGTACTTAAGATGCGACCCGGTCTCAAGACGCGGTTCGGCTCTGTGATTGGTCCAAATTTTGACAGCCAATTAATCACAGAGCCTGAACCGAGTCTTGAGACCGAGATGCATCTTGAGTACTGACCAAAAATACGGGCCGTAGTGCCGGCGTGGTGATATGCGAACACAAACATAAAAACAATTACATACATTCACTTTTGAGGCACATTCAGATGCGGATATCGACTAACATATACAAAAACTGGGCAGTTGATATATTACATATACAGGTCGAAGTGATAACCCCCTTTTTTAAAAGTCGGTTAAAATTGCAGGTGACGCGACCAAGGAGGACATAGACACGGCAATGAAACTAGGCATCGGAGTGCCCATGGGCCCCCTCGAGCTCCAAGACTTTACGGGCTTGGACACAAACGTGTACGCCGGTGCTGTCATGTATGAGAAGACAGGGAACCCAGTGTTCAGACCCATCCCGCTGATGATGAAACTGGTTGAGGAGGGGAAACTTGGCCGGAAGACAGGAGAGGGATTCTATAAGTATACGAAATAGGAGAACATAGGCAGTCCTATTATTGGTGAAAGTATTTAGGAAAGTTATTTTGAAGATTGGACTACAATTAACACATAAAAATTTATTTTCACAGAAAGAAGCAGATCTTTAGACGTAGGTTACACGTTCAGTCTCAGACTGACGCCAGATTGGTGGCTAAAAAGTACATAAAAAAGAAATGATCAGTCCGTCAATCAACTGGTTAGAGCTTATAACATAAAATATCTATACAGGGTGTAACAAAACTAAGTAATAATACTTTAGGGTGTGTCTGTGTCCCTTATATAGAGTTCACTGTGAAATTAGCAGCGCTGAAAGAGCATTTTTTTTATCTGTATGGGCTAGCTCCCCAGTATTAGGATTTTACCCATACAAAAGTAAAAAAAAAAAAGTGCTGCTACTTTCACAGTAATCTCTATAAGAGACACATACACACCCTAAAGTGTTATCACTTAGATTTGTTGCATCTTGTAGAACCCTTCTATAATCCGTAGCCGTCTAATAACATTCTCTTGGTTAATTTACTAAATTAAGGAATATATAAACTATGAATGCCAATAATAGGATTTTCTGAAGTCTAAAAGTGTCAATAATTGGATGTATAACCTCACATACATTTGACCTCACTTGGCTCAGGGGATATTATTAAATCAGCATACCCATATTGACTGGCTTTGTGTTAAAGATTTAAATAGTGTTGCTTTAATGTGTATTTTATGTAAATAATGTTATAATAAATAATTTTATACATTTGTTTTGTATTTTATTTGAATTTTTAGGTAAGACTGTACGATGTACTATCAGAGGAGTTGAATCCTAGGCAGATGTGGGACCTACGGGCCTGTCCACATGTCCACGTTACGACGTCGTCAACGTGGAACGGTGCGGTAACGAGACACGGTACGTTGTCGTGACGTGAAAGTTTACGTCAACGTAACGTAAAAATGCACGTCACGATGTAGGAACATTGTAAAAATGCCTTGTAAAACTGCTACATTCTTCACTACTTAACTAGATATGGACCGCACAATACGTATTCATTCTGCTTCTGCTATTGTTAAGAAGACGGAGAGAGTGATTTAAGAAAAAAAAAGACGTAAAATGTTGCTACACCGTGACGTGCATTTTCACGTTACGTTGACGTAAATTTTCACGTCACGTCAACGTACCGTGCCACGTTACCGCACCGTTCCACGTTGACGACGTCGTGACGTGGAGATCTGGACAGGACGTACGTAGTTTGGTCGCGTTACGTCAAACCTAGCCGACAGATCACAAATCCAATTAACATTGAATTGACATGATGAATGATCCGACCAAATGACGTTGGTCTGTCAACTGCCTAGGAATCAATTTCCTCGATGGTACATTTTAACTATAGGTCTACCAGAACCTGATGGCAAAAAGTGAGAAAATAAAATGACTCTAGCAATACGGGGGTAATTGGAATAAAACATATAAATATAAATATAAAAATTTATCCAATGATCAAGCATATTTTTTAAAAATCTGCTGTCAAAAGTTGCCATCAGATTCTGGTAGACCTATAATTTCCAGACAAAGGCAATTAGCAGACCTGGCCATTTAGCCGAAACTTTTTCGTTTTCGCTTCGTTATAGAATCGCCGAACAAAATGTATGGAATTGACATAAGATGAATCGAACGTCAACGTCATACTAACGAACGCTTATGTCAATTCCATACATTTTCATCGGCGATTCTATAACGAAGCGAAAACGATAAGATTTTGGGACACCCCCCTTGTATAGTTTCGCTGTATAAAACGCTGTACTAGAAAGTATTTGTTGATAATAATTTATAATTCAATTATTTTCAAGAAATGCGAATGACTGCGAAGGTGAATTATGATTTATGACAGTTTTTCTTAATCAGCAAGAATATGACGTCATAATCCACCTCAACATATAAAAAAACTAGATGACGCCTGCAACTCCGTTGCGCCAAAACTCGTTTATCACGCGGTAACCGTACATTTTTCCGGGATAAAAAGTATCCTATGTCCTTTCCCGGAGCTCAAAGTATCTCTATGCCAAATTTCAGCAAAATCGGTCCAGCGGTTCAGTCGTGAAGAGGTAACACACAGACAGACAGACAGACAGACAGACACACTTTCACATTTGTAATATTAGTAAGGCTAATTATGTTTCTGCTACTGTATTTTTTAAATGAATAGTATGAAAAATGAATAGTCAATTAAATTTTCTTCTGTAATAAGGGCGGGGAAAAAAGTAGAACATTTAAATATTAAATGCCTTACGGCCGCACTCAAAGAGATTTGATTAATTACTTAACTTTAATGAAGATTTTGGTATAAAATCCATTACATTCTCTATTAAACTCTTTCGTTACCAATGCGGCCGTGTGTTGGAAGCGAATTTTATTATATTAAAATAGTTTTTGTGTGAATTTTCCTGTATTAGGCAGTTGGCAATGTAGCTCATAAATATTTATTAGGCGGAAAATGTACAATGGTTTACAAAAAATATTTATAACTGCTATTAAAACTGATTATTTTTAAATAATTTAATGTTATGACATATGCGGCTACCTTTTTATAAATAAAAATATATTTTTTATTTATAATAATAAATAATAATTAATATAGTAGGTAAGTAAGATTGTATTTTGTTAAATAAAAATTAAAAAAAATCATTAATGCCGTAATTTACCGTTTTTAGAGTCTTACTAACTCATAATTTGAAAGCTACAAAATTATAATAAAAATACAGCAATATTCTTCAGCATATGAACATTCCTTTCTCCGTTATTAATTTCCTATTTTTATTTATTATTCTCAGGATATCAACTTCCAAAGTAATACCAATTTTTTTAAATTCAAGCATATATTCAGTATGTTCCTAGTATTTACAAATGACTTTTAATTGAAACACACGCCAATAGATCGACAATTTCATTAACTACATATTTGACGTTTGAATTTTTTTAGGTCAATTTTGAACTAAGATAACTAAAAAAATAGGATTTTGGCGCGATCTCGGCAACGCGGCAACGCGGCAAATGTATGGTCCAGGTCGTTTGCTCAGGGGATGGCCTTAAGAGGATATGGAGTTAGCGGATACGTAATAAAGTACTAAAATATATAATATAATATAAAGTATTAAAATATAATTTAAATAAATAAATAAATTCATAATGAGGTAGATTCTGTATGGTATCAACTCCATAATAATTAATTATTTTAATAAATTAAAGAAGATTATTTACATAACAATGTCTCTACTACTAGGCCTGGAGTCCACAACTGAAACATGACCACAGACCACAGCATGAATACGAAAGAATAGAATTACTGACAGATTTAAGATAAGTCTGTCACTTTTTCTTTTCTTCCGCAAATAACTCTTTTTTACCTGCAACCTGCTAAGCGATGAGCAGGAGCATGATATTAGTAGAAATTCAAAAGAAAAGAACAGACATTAGGGCCAAAGGTAAAATTTCATCTGTCAATCTGTTGCTTTATTCTATTTTCCGAAGAAAGAAACCCTTTCTTGGTAGCCATAACATGCAGGTGGTTAACCACTCCCCTAAATATAATTCCTAACATTAATATTTTATTGTTTTGTTTATATTTACAGTGTCCGCGGAATTATTTAATCATGCTACTTATCCAAGTTGATCCGATTGCGATTGTAAAGATATCGTTATGTCGTATATGATAAGTTATCAATAGTCATTTAAAAACGTATCTATATGCGGAATTAACATTGTATAAGACTATATACATGGTCAAGTGTAAGCTTAGCAGGATTTGTCAGCTACGTATTCGTAACATTTTGTGATCAGAAATACTGACAGACTTTGGGGATAAAATGACAGATTATTCTCAGTGAATAGTGACCAAAACTATATAATGTCCTTTTTCGGAACACAGGGATCCAGTGCTTTGAGCCTGAAGTAACATACACATAGAAGTATTGATAGTCGTAAATTCTACGTGTGGAAAGATATAAATTGACATTGAATCTATCGAATATTTTATTGTATCTATATCAGATTGCGAATGTTTTGTGCTATTGATAAATTGTTAGTGAGGACATGATAAGATTATTCGCTAAGAGCCAGTGCTTGAGCGCGGAATCTGTGGTGGTTTTGTTGCATTGTTTACGAACGTGAGAAACTGTGATTTAATTCGGTTTAATTTAATTAAAAATATTGCTTACAAAATATACTTACTTAAATAAAAACCTTTGTGGCGCCATCTACTATTCCAAAATCGAATGTTGTGATAATTCTGTATTTGAAATCAAAATAGTGTTCTTTTTCGGTTTTGCGTGGCGTGGCGCCATCTTTTGATAAAAAAATTGTGTTTGCCGAATTACACCATTGATTAATAAGGGCAAATTATTTTTACCTCTTGAACCTAAATGTTTTGTATGAACATTACAGATTCACTAAATGAGCGATGTGTGTGAGAAACCGAAACGACAATCGCCTCGCCGGCAGAGGTCCATATATCAGGTAATAAAGGAATAATACTTGTAACGCTTAATTTATTAATGTCTGTTACAAATTCAAAGAATTTTTGGCTTTAACGTGTCGCGTCGCCTCTCTGCAGTGTGGTTACATGTTGTGCGCAGTCACTTTATTTTGACATTATTATCTTGAATATTCGAAATTTTTTGCCACTAGGTGGTGCTTCGTATACCTTATGCTGAAAGCCCAAAGGAATTTTTTTTTTAATTTGAGCACAAAATTTCATTTTCATTACCTATGAGACATGAGCAAGACATGAGTTTTGAGTTTATGACTAATGACCCAGTGACTCATAACTTGTTTGTGTGATACAAATTCTTAACTCGTATAAGGAAAAACCATGACGACAGGAAAATGAAATGGTATCTAAAGTATCGTTTAAGAATGTGCTACACTTTGTTTACGCTTATATTGTTACTAACATTTCTTTTGTGTAAGAAGCTGAACTTAAAATAGAATACATAAATGGATCAAAAGGATAACTAACATTTTATAACAATACTAGATTTCTTCGCTCCTATTAGTCTTAGCGTGATAAAATATAGCCTTTCTCGATAAATGGGCTATCTAACACTGAAAGAATTTTTCAAATCGGACCAGTAGTTCCTGAGATTAGCGCGTTCAAATAAGCCCTTTCAAATAATTTTCCCCCGTTTTTTCCACATTTTCCTCTATTTCTTCGCTCCTGTTAGTCTTAGCGTGATAAAATATAGACTATAGCCTTCCTCGATAAATGGACTATCTAACACTGAAAGAATTTTTCAAATCGGAGCTGTAGTTCCTGAGATTAGCGCGTTCAAACAAACAAACAAACTAACAAACTCTTCCGCTTTATAATATTAGTATAGATGATTTAGGCAAATACTCATTTTTTCCCTTTTAATTTAAACATTTTATTTTTGATTTCAAATAGTATTTCCGGTCCTAAAGCCTCCATTAAAAAAAAAACCGGCCAAGTGCGTGTCGGGCCACGCGCAATATAGGGTTCCGTAGTACCGCTAGTTTTTGATAATTTTTGTATGGTCAATGAATGTACATATATTTTATAACGTGTTTTACACTACTAACAACATCATCTCAGTTACGTTCAAAGGAATTTGAACGAAAAGTTCCTTTATACTTCGCCGAATAATTTTTTTTTAGTTGATCGACTATAACTCAAAAACTTATGAAGTCTTCTTAGCCTTGATAGTTTTCCTTTTAAATTCAGCATATTTCCTACCCCCGTAAATTTTTTCACATTTCCAGAAGCAACCGTTTAGCTGGTAGAAGGGGGGAACACTGGACTCTTAATAATTTTTTCCACTTTAAAACTTCATATTTCACAAATAGATCTCTAAATCGGAAAATGATCTTTGAATACTCATAATTTTTTTCTCGCGTTCACCCCATCGTGTGGGGTGTCCACAAGATGGGGTGAACGCGAGAAAAAAAATCATCCCCGCTTCATGTGTAGGGGAGGTACCATAAAAATAATATTATATAATTATTTTATATACCATTTTGTTTGTCGGCGTCATTAACATGTACATTCATGCCGAATTACAGTTTTGTAGGCCTTATAGTCTCTGAGAAAAACCCTAAAAACGAACATTTTCAAATTGTTTGTTACCTACTTTATCCACTCACGTCTTCATTTCTTTTCTTTAGTGTAAGAAGCTAAAATTAAAATATAATTCTATTAGGTCCACTACAGCCTGCGGCCGACTCCGGCCGCGGTAACGCCTATGTCGGGGCCCAACACGCTGTCGGCGTTCGGCCTGCAGGTCGCCGGACATCGCGGCGGCGCTGATGAGGAGTATAAGGGTAAGTGGAGGATAAGAGGCTTGTACCGTGGGAGAGCCATGCTTCGGTACGAATGGGCCGGCTCGACCGGAGAAATACCACGGGCTCACAGAAAACCGGCGTGAAACAGCGCTTACGCTGTGTTTCGGCTGGTGAGTGGGTTTACCGGAGGCTCAATCCCCTACCCTATTCCCTTCCCTACCCTCCCCTACCCTATTACCCCATTCCCTCTTAAAAGGCCGGCAACGCACCTGCAGCTCTTCTGATGTTGCAAGTGTCCATGGGCGACGGAAGTTGCTTTCCATCAGGTGACCCGTTTTCTCGTTTGCTCCCTTATTTTATTTAAAAAAAAAAGTTTACTTCCTACTCCACCTATCTTCTTCTGATTAATTTCTTTGCGAGACGCAAGACAGTTTTAGCATGTCCCTCGGCTTCCTGAGATCATATCAAGGGTTTTGATGTTCTTCATTCCAGGTCTCCTCCAAAGCGGAGACGGTCGGGTCCTCAAGCCCCTCCTCAAACCCACGGAGCTGGAGTTCTACCAGCGGCTTTCCACCACCAGCGACCCTGACCTGCTGGAGTTACGGAGCTTCGTGTCCCACTACCATGGCGCCACCACCACCACGTATGCCGGTGTGCGCCAGCAGTACATTGTGCTGGAGGACCTGACGAGAGGCATGCTGGAGCCCTGTATCATGGATGTTAAGATCGGTGAGGGTTTTACACATGTATTTAGTTTTGAGATAGTGTAGAATGAAGTTAAGTTTTAAGATAATTCTGAATCAATACGAGTACAGTAATCTAGTATAGAGAAGAAGAGTTGTTACTTCGTCCGGAAAATAATGTATCCCACCAAAAACATTTCATGTAAAATGTTACCTCGACGACCACAAAAGGTTTGCCCTGTGAAAAAGACATCAGATCTAATGTGGAGCCAAGCTTCTGAATATACACGGCCTAACTCTATCGACCCTAACTCCAAAAAATTCTACATATCAGTAAGTATGTATGGCTTCGCTGTTTCGCTACCGTCGTGGAGGTGAGACGAATATTTAGTTTCTGATCTAAAGTAAGTAACGAAACAGCCAAGCCATACATACTTACTGATATGTAGAATTTGTTGGAGTTAGGGTCGATAGAGTTAGGCCGTGTATATTCAGAAGCTTGGCTCCACATTAGATCTGATGTCTTTTTCACAGGGCAAACCTTTTGTGGTCGTCGAGGTAACATTTTACATGAAATGTTTTTGGTGGGATTTCAGTCCTTTTTGTAAGTTGCTACTTGCTAGGCAGACTTTTTAGTTTTTTTTTTATATATATTTTTAATTAAGAGGTTTTTAGTTAATGTCTATCCCGTGTAAACTTTTATGTCCTAATTCATAAGATTGGTGAAAGTCTCATATTTAAACTTTCATTACCCCTACTAAACTTATTCTACGGCGTAACCAAATTTCAGCGTAAGTATTTTAGATATCAATAAAATCTAAAGTATTAGACCTTTTCAATTGAGACTTTGTATGTTTAATAAGTCTATTATTGACATCATATCCTGAAAATATGAACTATCTGCTATATTGGAAACCAATTCTATGAGGGTCAACTTCCACCCCCCCAGGGGGGGCGAAAATTACAAGTTTATGAGTTTTTTTGTTGTTTGTATACTAAACTTAGATTACATACCAAATTTCGGCTTTCTATTACTTCAGGAAGTAGCCAAACATTTTGATGACCATCAGTGTGTCAGTGACGAAATCGGCGTATTTTAGATATCTATAAAATCTAAAGTATTAGAGTTGCTCAATTGAGGCTTTGTATGCTTAATAAGTCTATTGATGACATCATATCCTGAAAATATGAACTATCTGCTACAACGGAAATCAATTCTATGAAGGTTCAAAAAAACAGCGAAACACTTCGAGAAAAGGTAGGTAGTGCCCTTGCGCTTCGCTTGGCTCGTCTCGGCGGGGACACGGTAAACTCCCGAGAGTATAATAAAAGTGACTTTCCAACGTTATGTCGTTCTACCAGAAAATCGTAAATAACGGTGAGCAGTTTTGCCGTGATAAATAAATATGTATAAAAGGAAATAAGTGCGTTTTAGTTTACAATTAAACAATGACAATTATAGATGGCGCTGTATCGTTAAAATGATATCTTATACAATGTGTCCCAACACCGGTGTCCGATCCTTTAATGTCATGATGTATGGCATATTATTTTTCTCTAACTTGAAAAAAATTTTTTTTTCAGACTCTCATACTAATTTGACCAATACTTCATAAGAAAATCGTTATAACTTCTAAACTATATGACTTAGAGCATAGAAGTAAGGAATTTATTTAAGATGAAAACCTCCTCTATCTTTTTAAAATAAAAAAAAAACCCGTTTAATGCGCTAGATTTTTTACAAAAAGTCATTAATTAAATAAAAAATACACAATTTTTTTTCCTTAAATTTTGATTTTTCTATGTTTTATTCCACGAAATTCATATCATATTGTCTGTGTAAGTGTAGTCCACACTTTTTTTTATCTATATAGGATAGTTACATGAGAAGTATTGGTCAGATAACAGATTAGTGTGAAAGCTCGAGAAAAACTAAAATGGCTGCCATTTTACAACCGTGAAAGAGAAAAAATTTGGGAGCCAATTTGTCGATAAAATATGACATCATGACATTAAAGGATCGGACACCGGTGTCGGGACACATTGTATTTATATGTAAAAATAGATGTAGTTTTTACACATATTACATATTATATGTCAGCGGTGATCACTGATTCCCAACGTCATAGTACATGTAAAAGCGAGACTTAGGAGGGAAGAAAACGTTCAAAAACAGTATTCGGATGGCTCATCTAATTTTATAATATTCCCCAGGCCGAGAAACATGGGACCACCTGGCGAGCCCCGAGAAAATAGCCCGCGAGCAGAGCAAGTATCGGCTTTGCAAGCAACAGTTCGGGTTCTGCATACCCGGCTACCAGGTCTACCGGCTCACCACCGGCCGCCTGCATAAATACGACAAGGAGCACGGGAAACGGCTGCACGGGGATATGGTTAGGAGTGGTGAGTGTTGTGCCTTTGTAGAAAAATTAAAAATTTGGAACGTCATAATTTTGACGGAATAACTTTTTAAATTATTGTGTCTTAAAAAGTTCAAACGTCAAAATTGTGACCAGTGAAGTTTATGTTTCACCTTTGTTTAAGGAAAAGTAAACCCCCGTGTCAGTGCCAAAATCCCAAAAAAAAGTTTATGTTCATCAAAGTTACATCAAAAGGGGCCTGAGAGCGCTATTTATATGATTTACATACAACTAATCAATTACAGCTTGGCAAAGAAGAGTGTGGATTAAATAAGGGCGCTTTTCTTTAAATACTGGCAACCCTACGCTTCGCTTTTGACACAATATATACTAGAGTTGACAAGTAATGTAGTGTTGTCATAAATAAAAACTCTTAGTTCCAGCTGTCACCGCATCAGACTCTTCTTTGCCAAGCTGTATGTTAGTGTGTCGCACCGGTGTTACGTCACACGTCAAAAAAAAAACAAATTACGGATATGCGAAGCGCATCATAGTAATCGCGACACCTAGCGGGATAGCTTGGCAAAAATTTTCCTCATTGGGAAACACACATTTATACTTTTTTTGTCTGTTTGTGTCCAGCGTTCCGCAACTTCGCGAACTGCGCGAACGGCGTGGCGTGCCGGGCGCTGGTGGTGTCGGTGCTGGGCGCGCTGTGGCGGCTGCAGCGCTGGGCGGGGCGGCCGCGCGCGCTGCGCCTGCGCACAGTCTCCGTGCTGCTGCTGTATGACGCCGCGGCGCTGCGACGGGCTAAGAGGTGAATATCCACACTCAACTGCGCGAACAGCGTGGCGTGCCGGGCGCTGGTGGTGTCGGTGCTGGGCGCGCTATGGCGGCTGCAGCGCTGGGCGGGGCGGCCGTGCGCGCTGCGCCTGCGCACAGTCTCCGTGCTGCTGCTGTATGACGCCACGGCGCTGCGACGAGCTAAGAGGTCACTAATAATCCTTACTAAAGTCAAAACAGACCAGCGTGGCGCCAACTTGACCTTAAAGACCTTTCGTCTAGGAGCATAACATCTGTTACTTCAATTGATAATCGCGCTGTGTATAACATGCGATAGGGAGCGTACTAGAGAAATAAAGGCTATTTAAATTTAAATTTTAAATGCAAAAATAATGACATTTCAATGGGTTGTTTTCTTTTTTAAATCTCCACCAGACGGCGCGACGGTAGACACTTCTAGATTTCCTATTGGTTCCCCACAGATCTGAAATTATCTGCAGGTTGGCATCACTGACTACATATTGGTTGTGTTTCTAAAAATTTCAGTGTACTGTCAAGTGTGACATAAATAAAAATATCTTAATCCTAAGTGATCATTGGCCTAAGCGATTAAGCCAGTATACTGATAATAGTTTAGGAACACGCTGACATAATAAAAACTTCTCAAACTGAAAACTGACAACTGAAAAAGTTTTGGCGGCTATGTTACTTTGAAACTTCTTCTACTTTTTATTATTGGTGTGGTTTTTATTATTTTTTCCCAAATTGTGTTATTTGGGTTTTTGATGTTCATTATTGGTAAAATATTGGCCATTAAATATCCGTTATCGTGCACAAGTGCAGGTAAGATGTTGTCAAAACCAAAATTTATAATTCCTGTGACATTTGGTGTGAATAACGATAAATAGGGCTATTTCTTCCGTGAGTTTTAACTAAAACATCGTTATAATAACTTTATTATTCTATTCGTTGGAATATCATTGTCTTTTTCAAATTGAAATGTATCAAGCTTTACATTATTTTGCCCAGTTTTGTAGCAATTATTGATGATATTACCTGGTATTTCCGATAGTTGTCTACCCATACGCCATCTAGTTACTAAAATGGAAACTGTTTGACAATCAAATCAAAAAAATAAGAAAATGCCCCATTTAACACTGTCATAATTTTTCACAATTTACATATATTTTTCTCACATGAAATTATGTTCTTCGCAAATATTAATAACTTAACATTCCAGGGAGCAATCTCGGTCGGTGCCAACGCGTCGCAAGTCCATCCACTCCCTCCACAATCCCAGCGGCTCCAACCTCAGCGGTCTGCTCACCTCCAAGGGTCCTCTATATCCCAAGGTCACCTCCGTACCCATCACATCCCTGAAGGTCTACCACACCAGCTTCAGTGAGCCCCCACCTATCAAGTCCACCTGGAGCGAGGCGCTGGACAAGTTAAACCAGAACCACTCCTTCGAACATAACTATGAGGATAAGGTGATGATGATGACTGTTTATTTGCGAAGAATGTTGTTTATAAAAGATCTTAAAATATACAAATAAAGTACTACTAACATTCTGCTTTTGAAACTGACTGAACACAATTTTGAAAAGCATGCAAATTATTGTTTCTAAATTCTATAGATATTACTATCTTAAAGCCGGTTCTACTCGCCAGGTTAGTTCCCGAACCGCTACCACCGGTTCATTATCAGTTATCATCACTTAGACTTTCTGAAAAGATTTGATTCGAAATAAAACAATATATATTTTTTTAATTTCAGGTGAGTAAGATCAAGATGAACTATCGCGCGATGCTGGACCAGCTCGCGCGAGACAACCACGACACGAACCCCTGGGGCACGGCCAGGCTGATAGACTTCGCGCACACATACTTCCACGATGACGCGGAACCCACCGTGGACGAGGTCTTCAAGGTTAGTTCCCGAACTGGTGGTAGGTCTCATGTAGACGTTGTAACTGCCTGACTCAGAGTGGAACATTAATTACTTAAATGTAATTAATTTAAAAATTTGACATAAGCCCCAAACATTATCTGTCAAACTCTTCATTAAATTGAAGGTTAATTATAATTGAATGTCTCTGAGTACGGCGGTAAAAGTGTTAATTTGTTAACCTATTTAGAAAAATAAACAATTTTCATTTTCTTTTTCAAGGAGGGCATCGACAGTCTGGTGGAGATTTTCGAGGAAATGCTCAGGGAGACGGAGGATCAGGTTTTTTGAAGGTGTCAGGTCATAATATTAGTACCGCAGCCCGGTTTCTGAAGTATTTTTGACAGTGTTTTCTAGCTGTCTAAGACTTAGGGAATATATAAACTTCTAGCAAAATACCTTAAATAACGGGCATAAATAGTTAAGTTTTAGGCAGGGGCTGCTAAACCTACAATTATATTGAACCATTTTTTATTGTACAATAAGATTGAAAGGCGCGACAATGTTTAATATTAACCCTACACCGTCAATATTGGGCAATAAAATTTATCGTCTAGGGTCCGCCTTAGTTTATGCGGCCTGGCCGTTGGCCCGTCATAGACACCAACAACAAGCGACAACGAACGTGTATATTTATCTATAATTGCACAAGATTGTGTATGTTAACAGCTTCGCAATGATAGTGGTAATTATGGTTATTTCTCGTGGCCCAATGTAGAGACGCATTTAAACTTTCCATGAATAAATTGTAGTGTATGTACTTTAAATGTTGTTGGTTGATATGTTTAGTTATCTTTTGTAAGTTATATATGTAAAAAAATAGTAGTTTATGATTTGTTAAGTAGTTTTTAGGGTATACTTAATACTAAGGCCACAAAGGATACTTAGGGCCTGTTTCACCACTTCCTGATAAAGTGCCGGATAGGCTATCCACAACTTTTTTGACAGATTCTCCATACTCTGTACATCTGTCAAGTCACAAGCAATGTGGTTTTTTCAGTATTGCTCAAGTATTAGCGATAAATAATAAACTGCCGTTTGCATTTAAGGTGAACACCCAATTATTGTCACTTCAAGAGTTTATACTACTTATGGTATTTTTAAACAAAAATCTAAGGTGCCAATAATAGGATGACTGCTAACGATAGAGTAGTTCTTTATTCAAAACTTGTTGGATCCATTTATGTTATCGTCTTGTAGCTGCTCACTGTTCAGTTTATACACATTAGTAGGTATATTTCTTATTAATTGTAAGACAGTGTAACTCATATGTTTTCCAGAAAATGCCAAAAGATAAACATAGTTATTCAAATATGTAAATAATATTACGTATTAGAAAATTTTACTAAAGTTGTAGTTTTGTTTCTTTTTTTTTTAACTGTTACAATTATTTCTTTAATAATAATTATTTGGTAAGTCAAACTTAATGTGAAGTAGAATAATAAATGTTATCTACTTAAAATTTGATAAAAAGTAGTTTATGATAGAAATATTTGTACTTGCGTAGTTTATTTTAAAAGGTATTGTATATTACTGAGTTCGTCCTTCACTGTGATACACGCACAAGAGTGCCAAAATGGTAAAAAACATGTACAATAAAAGCGGTGAGAGATGTCTGGAGACTTTAATTAATTAAAAATCTAGAAAAAAAATTTTGTTTTTTATAAAACGTTTTTTTCTGGCAAATGTTCACCTGCACCCGTAGCATGGCTACAGTAGAAATACGAAAGTATAGACAAACAGCGGAAATAAACTGAAGGTGCCGCTCCGATCTTAACCGCGGCTAGCCGCGATCGACAAAAATTCAATTAAAATGCCACTTTATGACATAGACTACAGTCTACGTCATAAAGTAGGATTTTATTTGAATTTTTAGGACTAAAGTCTATGTCATAAAGTGGCATTATATTTGATTTTTTGTCGATGATCGGAGCGGCACCTTCAGTTTATCTCCGCTGTTTGTCTATACTTTCGTATCTACTGTAGCCATGCTACGGGTGCTGTTAAAGGTAAGTACTTAATTATCTTTTGAATAAAAATAACATGACAATGATTATATATATCGCCAATAGTGCGGCAGCAGCGCAAACTTCTATACCAAAAAGAGCAGCGCGACAGCCGGAGAGTTTTTACTATAGAAGTCGCGCTGAAATATGAAGGCACACTTACTTTACACAAGATCGTTCTTAGGTAAATATTCAATAACAACACAATTTCGCTATAAATATTTATTTTTTTCAAATCAGCAATACTATTCTCCAAATAAAGTGTATATAAAGATGCGGGCGCCACTCTATTTACACTCGACGGCGACGCACACAGATGTAACGTTACATTATATATTTCCGGTTACAAAATATACTGACACCCAGCGGGGGTTTCAACCCAGACGGAACATACAGATTTCCCTTTTTACTAACAAAAATTCACACTTGTAGTGTAATGACTAATGTGTGTTTGGCCCTTGTCTGTTACTTCCAAAAAGTCGTTTAAAAAGACACATACATTTATGAAGTCTATAAATCCACTGATTTAAAAATTGGTAAGAGAAATTATTCTATTAACGACTCAGTACAGTATTCAATCACAATCAATGTCCAAATTCCAATGTAAAAATTACGACAATGTCGGAGATCTTTAGGGCCAACGCTAAAACTCGCGCGGGCGCACGCTCGCGTGTGTATATATGGGCAGCGCAGGCGCGTGCGACGGAGCGCGGAGGCGGGCCCCATACTATTTTTAACCGACTTCAAAAAAAGGAGGTTGTCAATTCGACGCGTATGTATGTAATATTTCCAGAACTGCTCAGTTTTTGTATATGTTAGTCTATTTCAGTGTCTGAACAAATGTGCCAAATTTCAAAAGTGTATATGTGTATGTATGTTTTTATGTTTGTGTTCGCATATCTCCGGAACTACAAGTCCGATTTAAGTAATTCTTTTTTTGTTGTACTAGGTATTCAACTTAGGGAACACTACAAGTTTCATCAAAATCTGTTCAGTAGTTTTTGAGATAAGGCAATCTTAATTCTCAATTACGTACAATTTTGAAGTCGGTTTTATCTTTTTAAAATACTATTTCATTTATACACACGCGAGCGTGCCCCCGCGCGATTTTTAGCGGGTGCGCTTAAAGAGACCGATGAGTATAACTACTCTTGAATATTAATCGCTAGATGGCATTTTTTTTACCGAGTTACAAAACTCCCACTGTGGCCGCTGGCTCATTTTAACAACCCGACATTTTGCCGCTGGCATGTCATACAAACTGACGACTAGCTTATATCACACGCCAACAGTTCTCGAAATAGGAACTACTGTATATCAGCACGAAAACATATCAAATAAAAATGAAATACACAAATTATTATTAGCGACGTAAAAATACAAGCGATTGAAATTCAATTAAAAACAACATAAAAATATCGATAGTGAATAATATGAATAATCCAATTACAATTATCGAAACACCCAACATATTTTTTGGCAACAACAAAAAATTAAACCTATCACACTTTATCGTGGCTTCGAACAGAAAGAACTCAATAATTTTAGTACTTAATAACTTGCGCCAAACATGCCAAAACTCCGAAAAATACGTGACTTAGTGCGCACAGGCGACACAACTCTCACTGGCTGTTATTTGCATTTAGATTATTGACTTAAGCACACGCAAAATATGTTTAGACTGGCAAAAATTGACCGTAATATACCATTACATTTGCAGAGGATTAGATTCTATTTTTCGTGAGCTAAAGTCGATAATCTAAAAGCAAATGGCGAGCGACAGACAATATTTTGGCCCGTGCGTGCTAGCTAACACCACAATATTTTCACTCTAGATGTATCACAAATCTGTACAATGCAAACCCGTTGCCGTATTAACAAAGAAGAGCCAAATCAATTATACAGACAAAGAAATTTTTTCACTTTTTTAACAAAAAAGTTTTTTTCTTTACAAGTTTCATATTACAATTTAAATCAAAACATTACAAAGCCACTTTATTATGCTTTAAATAAGGCTAACACAAATTATTACGCTACAAGTCCCCTTTACATTGATCAGCTATTTTATCAAAACCAACAACAAAACTTTTTTTTAAACAAAAACAGAGTGCTTTATGAAAAGAAAGAAAGTGAAAAATCCATGCCTGTTTTGACTAGACGCTAAATACATAAAAAACGAAATAAGCAGTTAGTCCGCTTATAAATTCATCCCAATGTGTATTTAATAAACTGTATAAGTTCATATTAACTCATCAAGCCCCATACGGCCACCGGTGGTCGCGACAACAATAGAATACAATAGCATTTCCAAGAATCCGCGATCGAAGGGTTAAAGGGGACTTGAAGCTAGGATACACAAACAGAAACCCAAAAATAATTTCACATGTATGTCTGTGTAATGTGTATCCCAGCCGCAACTAACACAAGAATTAATCTAACAAATAAAGCACCTCCAATATTACTAAGGGGCAATACAGATTATTTATAACATTTATTTTAATTATATAATTTTTTTGTAACATTTTTTTCCATCGATTATTTTCAATACGAAAGACACACATAAGATTTACTTAGTTTAGGTCAATTTATCACAATTTGTTAGCGGGCGCGACAGGGAGGGGCCCGAGCAGTGCAGCTGCTAACGCAATAAAGGTAAGACCACACTAGGTAACTTCACTGCAGAGACGCGATACGACACGGCCAAAATTTTCTGTAGGGAATTTGGCTGTGTCGTGTCGCGTTAAAAAACTATGTGACACGGCACGGCCAAATCTTCTGTAGGAAATTCTATGAGCTAAGTAATGTGCGTCAGCGGCACTGATCGTCACAGCACTCCAGTGTAGTGTCGCGTCGCGCCGCTGCAGTGCAGTTACTAATGCGGTTACACCTTAACCAAAATCATTGCAAGTAGGAAGTGTTAGTTACAGCTAACCACAATCTAACTTTATTCAGTGCCTCAACAAAATTGTGTTAGTGTCAAAACGTATACATTTGATATTTTAAAATTGACATCAATCTGCTTTAAAAATTTCACGATAAAACTATACACAAAATATTTTCTAAGCATTAAACCAAAGCTACACTCTATAGAGTATTATCTTATTTAAACCCAGTATAAATAAGCGAAAGATGGTCGTCCTACTCGATACTTTTACAACGGTAGACTCGCTAACCTCAAACTATCCAACTTTATAATCACACGTCTTTTATCCCATCACAGTCATTCACTCATGAAAATAAACACCTTAGTACCAAGAAATTAATATTAGTATTATACAATATTTATTAAAATCTAATATTGTTAAATGGATAAGCACAAATATTTAAATATTGGCGTTAGGACGTACGACGAGGTAATTTTTCTTCTTCACTCACAAGTAAGAAGAAATGATAAGGAGCGAGATAGCGATATTGACATGAAAGAGAAGTATATGTCAACAAAATTCCTTATTTGGACAAAGGACTATATTCTTCTAGGTGAAGATTTCAGTCTAATGTGCAGGCCTGACTCTTACGGCCAAAGCATAAAATTTATCCTTCAGATATTAGAAATTCTAAGAATAAATATTATTCTCTGTAGGCTCAGTCAAATTTTAGTCTTACGTCGTTGTCTTTGTCAATTGTGTACATATTCTGCTAATTTGATAGTTTTTTTGTAGCTAAATGTGTATTATTAAATTTGCTTGTATTCAATGACAATAATAAAACATTTAAAAGTCGGCCTAACTCCCACTAGGTATATTGATCCTATATCAACATTTACCCATATGCAGGAATTATGCAAAAAAAACATGTAATTTTAAAGTATTGATACGTTTTTCATGTAGATAATAAAATAATAAACTTTTTCAGATTTATCAGGACATGTCATCGTTATTTTTCGTTAGTCGTATTCGCAAATTAATCAATTATATTTGATAAATATAAAATAACACAAACTCTTTAGTAAACACATTCGTCAATTCTGTGACCGATTTTAGCATATTCAGGAACTTATAGGCTAATTCCGTAATTGAAATATTCAATTCGCATTATGATTTCAGTCTAAATAACAAAACAAAGCAACTGAACTCAAGGGTGTGTAATTGTGTATTAGTCCCCTGTATCTAAGTTCACAGTAACAGCACTAAAATAGTTTTTTTCTTTATTTATGTATGGAAAAACCCATTTAGCGCTGCTACTTTCACAGTGAATTCATAAAGGACACATACACACCCTAAATAATTATCACTTTGTTTTGTTACACATCGTATTTTGTCCCAATAGCACCGGCGTTATTTGATGCTTGTGTAAATGTGACTAAAGTGATGATACTACTTATTGAACATGCACGAGAATTGGCCATCTGAACTTTTTTATATTTTCAAATTTTATAAAAAAATCACGTTAACATCCAAGATATGTGGCCAACATTCTTGTGGCCACTAAAACGTTCATATCACTAGGCCCGGTCGCTGCGACGCGGTGTACGGCCACTAAACTCGGTCGCTGCGGCGTATACGTCGTCGCGGCCACGAAAGCTTTGTACACCGATTGGCCACTAGGCGACGTCGTTGCGACATATGGCCACTAAACTGCGTCCGATTGGCCACTGTTGGTCGCTGGGAGCAGCTACAGCTATATCCGCGGGAGCTGCGGGCGCTTGTAGTCGTAGGCGCAGCCGTGGACTTCGGCGTATCGGTGCGGCGCGCAGAACCGCGAGCCGCAGCGGCACTCGTGCACCGTGGCCACTGTGAGCCGCTTGCGGCAGAAGCCGCAGCGCAGACGCACCTTTTTCTGTAAATTGTTATGATGTTAGCGCCTGTAAAATCTTCTTTTCTGCCAGTATTGATTTTAACACCGGATGAAAACTGCAGAGGGCTGTCTTAAGTTTGACGATTCTACGTTTAGTGTTCTTAGCCATAATTTTTTATCATTAATTTGCTTACTTATAACGAAAAATTTCGAGGTTCTTCTACTTCTTAATTGTATCATAAAAATGGTTTGTTCATCGTCTGTCAACTACCAGTTTGGGTGTATAATACATCCTTTTCCTTATACACAAGTGTATAAGGAAAAGGGTGTATTATACACCCAAACTGTTTTTGTAAGTTAACATTGTGTAACCATAAGAGACACATCATAATTTATACGTGGGAGAGCCATGCTTCGGCACGAATGGGCCGGCTCGACCGGAGAAATACCACGTTCTCACAGAAAACCGGCGTGAAACAGCGCTTGCGCTGTGTTTCGCCGAGTGAGTGAGTTTACCAATCCCCTACCCTATTCCCTTCCCTACCCTCCCCTATTCCCTTCCCTTCCCATCCCTACCCTCCCCTATTACCCTATTCCCTCTTAAAAGGCCGGCAACGCACTTGCAGCTCTTCTGATGCTGCGAGTGTCCATGGGCGACGGAAGTTGCTTTCCATCAGGTGACCCGTTTGCTCGTTTGCCCCCTTATTACATAAAAAAAAAGGTAAGTCAACAACACGACACAATAACTGTTGTGCCACCCACAGTCCCATAAATCATGTCTATCATTCCATAACGCCTCCGTGGTCCAGAACTCTTGACTCGGAGGTCGTGGGTTCGATTCCCACGTTGGATACGTCATGTTATTTCCAAGTTTGGTTAGGATAATGCCGGCTGATCACCTGATTGTCTGACAAATATTATGATCCATGCGTGCCATTAAAAAAAAATAGCAGTTGCTCTTGTGTACTGTGCACACACTTGGGCACTATAAAAATACTCCTGCGAACTTGCCTGGTTTCAATGAAACCAATCACCATCACCGAAAGCGGCGCGCGAGTTATTACATTATCATTCTACTCACCACAATCTTGTCAGCCGGCTCCTCGACGGGGGGCGGGGCGGGCGGCGCGGGCGGGGGGCGGCGGCGCTCGGAGCCCACCGCGCGCGAGCGGGGCGCGGGCGGCGCGGGGGGCGGCGGCGGCAGGTGGAGCCCCTCGTCGCTCAGGTGGAGGTGCTCGCGGTTGCGGTGACGGGAGAGCGCCGGTAGTATCCTGCAACGATCGTTTAAGGTTAATTGTTATATAAAATTGAACAAAATAAGTAAGCATTTAATTGAACACTTTAAAAATAAATAAAATTAACATATATTCTCGACACGGAGGTTAAGGGTTCGATTCTGATTTGAATCAACGAAATTTGATAACTTTGATGAACATGAACTTAGTCGTTTTGACGTTTATACTTTTTAAACTGGCTTTTAAAAAGTTACGTAGGTCCGTAGGAATTAATTTATTTGGTAGCACATTACTTGCTTCATAGTATTGTATTTTATTTTGGGTGCATATTTGCATAACAAGTCACCGGTCACCACATTTTAAAACTTGCTTCTGGTTTCATATCATCAAAATGAATGTTTTCATTACCGCCGAAATTTACTATCACTGCCAAGTTACCTGTTCCGTCGCAGCGCCTCCAGGTCGCCGGTGGAGGAGGAGAACAGCGCGTGTGCGAGCGGCGGCGGCGCGAGCTGCGAGCTGCTGCCGAACGCGCGCCAGCCCCCCACGCCCGCACCTGCGCCTGCGCCCTCTACGCCGATACCACCTGGGAAAATAACGTTAAAACTTAACGACCTCTGTGGCTCAATTAGTTGAGTGTGTGGCAGCTCATGCCGGGGGTCGCGGGTTCGAATCCCGCCGACGGAACAAAAGTTTTCAATGTTCCCGTGTCTGGATGTGTATTAAATATGTGTATAATATATTAAAAATCTTAAATATATGTATAGTATAAAAGTATTAAATATATTTCCGTTGTCTGGTACCTGTAACACAAGTCCTTCAGGTAATTAGCACGGGGCCAGACTGACGTGGTGTGAAGCGTCCATAGATATTATTATTAACTGCCGCACTCAGAGACGAACATAAATTATGTATTATTTAATGTGCCGTTTAAATTCAGCCCTGTAGGGCAGGTAAGTGGGCAGCGCGAGAATGTAAATCTCGCGCTGCCACTCGTCATGCCGCTGCCGCTGCCCGACGCGGCACGTATGTAGAGATTGTAGAGGACTGAGTGTAAACTCTCACTCGCGTCGTTACTGCCGCAGAAGTATTCAGGGCAATATTGCTGGCAGCGCGAGGAGCAGCGGCAGTGGCTGAATATAAACGTCCCAAAACATAGTAGATAGACAAGGACGAAACATTGTAAACCAACAATTGTGTCTATTTTATTAGTAAGGAGAGAGAGTGTTTTTACAGAATCAATGTCGCCAGAGTCAACCATAAAACAATTAACACAGCAACTCACTATATTCAGCTGTTGGCACCGGAGTCAAGTTATTAGCGAGTGCTGAGTCCACAAACTCCTCCGTGTCCAAACACTCCTCGAGTATAGCTCCATCCTCGTTCTCTCTCTTCACGAGGACGGAAAGCTTCAGTCTGTCCTCCTCCCTGGCTATCGGAGGCAGCAGGGTGTAGCGGTCCAGGTCAAACGTCTCACAGTAGACGTTGTTGAAGGAGTCCGACTCATCGAGCAGACTGGGGACGGATAGTGTTTCCTCACTTCTGGTCTTCTGGATGTCTGGTTTGTCACCTGAAACAGGTACAATGTTCTGTAAAACATAGAATTTTTATGCCGATAAAATGTGGTTGCTGCTATTGCTGCTGCTGCTGCAGAATACAGAGATGTACCGTCCCTGTTACTACTGTTAGCGGTACTGTTACTATTGTTAGCGTAGCCGCTACTGCTGTTACAGCTACTGACAGCTCCGCTGCTGTTACTACTGCTACTACTACTGCTGCTGCTGGCTACTGTACCGTGTCGTGGGCGGCGGCGGCTGACGCTGAGCGCCTCCATGCGCCGGCGCAGCTCGAGCATCTTGCCGGCGGTGAGGGCGTTCTCCCGCCTCGTCTCCGACCCGCCGCCCCACGCGCCGCGCTCCGTGTTGCTGGTGCTGGCGGCGCTGCTGCTGCTGCCACTGCTGCTGGTGACTGCAGAGATAAAAACCTTTATTAGCCAACTGTATAAAAAAGTTGGATATGACAAGACATCATAGATGAGCTTGGCGTGTTTAGATTGCGCTCAGCTGCAAGTTGCAAACGCACTGCATTTCTATAATATGACCCTGCATTTATTTATATAAATGCAAAGTCATATTATAGAAATGCAGTTAGTATATTGTTCATAGCTTGTACCTACTGGAACTAGTTATGGCACTGCATAGTGGTTACACCATCCACCACTTGACGATAAATCTACTATTTGTGTCTCCCCACCCTCAATTTCATACTGCAATAATACTCACTCGGCTGTTTGTCGAGCGGCGAGTACGAGCCGTCGCGGTTCTCTCGCACGCGCAGCATGTTGACTCGTTCACCCTCACGGAAGACCAGCACCGTGACTCGACACTCACCCCACTCCCCCAATTCACCCCACTCGGAGGACGAACTGGAATAGGCAAAGTTAGAAATTATAATCTTAAATTAGTATGTTATGTTGGCTATAATTATTATGAAAAGCATTCAACAACAGTACATACTTTACAAACTACAGTTGAAAAACCAGCAAACAATCTATACAGAAAGACCGCCGTTTTTCGAAAATTTTCAAATAATATTTGTAAATTCTTTCAAAAAAAGGCAAGCAAAATTTCATCAAAATCGATTTAGCGCTTTCATCTTATCCGTCTCTTTGTTAACGTGTCTGGTTGGCATGCACGTATAGATTATGAAAATTTCGAGGATTGTTGGCATTGAATAGGCTCCAAACTTACTCACTGTGACTGAGTAAAAATTTTCGGTTGAGTCTTGTATTGAGTCTTGGTCTTGCATAGTCGTTCTTGGTATTGGTCTTGTACTTGCACACCCAGTCTTGCAAAAAAACAAGACCAAGACCAATTTTGCTCTATCATCACTACTCCAAAGTTTTACCAGATAGGGAATCACCATTACCGTGGATGCAGCAGCCTCTCAATATCCCGCCAGGGCTCCGGCGGCGGCAGGCGGCGCGTCGCCATGGGCCCGCCGCGCAGGCCCAGCACGAGGCGGAGTCGCGCGCCGTCGCCGATCGCGTGCTCACGGAGCGACAGCGCGTCGTCCAGCTCGCGGAGGTTGTATAGCAAGTGCTGTTGGGCCACCGGGATACCTGGAAGAACAAAAACTTTATTGATAATAGACAATCACTTATTTTACAATTAAACAGTATCCAAATTAGGTAATTAAAGTCCTGCGGCTGCACCGCAACGGGGCGCGCGGGGCGCGTCCAGCTAGCTGCGCCAGCGCATGCGCCATAGGCGCGAGCACACACTACACAGCGATTGCTATATCTATACTAATATTATAAAGCGGAAGAGTTTGTTAAGTTTGTTTGTTTGTTTGAACGCGCTAATCTCAGGAACTACTGGTCCGATTTGAAAAATTCTTTCAGTTTTAGATAGCCCATTAATCGAGGAAGGCTATAGGCTATATTTTATTACACTAAGACTAATAGTAGCAAATAAATAGAAGAAAATGTGGAAAAAACGGGGGAAATTACTTGAAAGGGCTTATCTCACGAACTACTAGAGTTATTGTCTGTTATTTGGGTCAGATAAGAAGTAGACCACGTGAAGGATCATAGGCTATTTTTTGTAGACTGATTTGTCTGTGAAATATCTAATTTACGCGGGCAAAGCCGTGCGGAACGTCTAGTTCATATTATATTATTATAGTTTTGAATTTGACATTCATTCCAACATTGTCTTCGTAGGCGACCAGTCATCATATTATATTGTTATTCTACCTTAAATACAGTCCACAATAATAATGTCAGTCCAAATCTTTCATTTTAACATCTGGTAGCCTACAGTCCATTGGAAGTCTATGTAATAGATAACAGAACTCGACCTAGGCTGTATTCAGCAGAGATTCTAGGTATTATTATAACTCTAAACAACAAAATTAGTCTAAAATATGTTGTTTGCCTAGCCTAGAATCTTTAGGTGTCTTTGAACAGATGACTTGAAATGTTTTTTTAAGAGATACAATAATCATGACTCGAAGACTTCTAGGGGATAATTAGTAATATTTGATGTTGTTTATGAAAGGCATATTAAGAGGAGGCTGTCAAATCTCGCTGTGTTTTCTAATAAGTATTACGATCCCGGAAGACGATTGACTCAAATGAAATTGAGATTAATTTAATCATTGTATATTTATCTGATATTTGGCTAACCAAAAACACGATTCACTTATTTTGACTCGATAGTTTTATTTTTTGAAATTATGAATCTTTCTGGGCTTTTCAACAAATACCTGTTACACTTATTGAGTTACTATCATTAAATAACTTGCACTACTACAATCACACACTTTATAAAATAATAGCTAAAGGAAATATTAGTATTGTATTTAATTTTTAAGTAATCATCAAAAACATTTTTAGGACTTACGACCTTTACTTTCGTGCTATAATGCGGGAACCGTTGTTACGCGATATTGTTCACTAATAGCTGCAGCGTAAAGCATATTGCCCGGGAGCACGATTCATGGAATCATTGTATCACGATTGGAGGATAGCGGTGTGTGTAGGCGGGGCTAGCGTTTTGACAGTAGGCTCTTAAAGGCTAGAACTCTGCAAAAGTTTCAGAGTATAGCTCATAAAAGTTGCAGAATCCACTGATTCTCCACTGACAATGCAATAATAAATTCAGTGAGGCTAGATTATGTTATAGCCTAGCTAAAGATAAGTTGTATTATGTTAACAAATGAACAAAATGTGGCTTCTAGAACCGGTATATAAATAGGTTGACCTATTACATTAATCTTCTTGGAATTGCATCTAATACTGATGTAACATATTTATAGTTTATATTATGAGAAAATATATTATGGAATTTAAAAAATATTTGCTTCCTTATTAATAAAACATTTACTCTAGGCAAATACTTATAAGTTATAATGATGTTGCTTTCTTTGTCTGTCAAGTGGCTTTGCAACATATCAGACAAAGACAACAACATGGATTAGAGTAAATATTTCAATAAAAAGGGGTATGTAGTCCAATGTCATATTATTTGAATAGATTGGTTCTTTATACACTTTTGTTATGCAATCAAACATATAATCAGATTGAGTATTTTTAATACTTAGTCAATCTAAGTATTGAAAATACTCAATCTGATAATATGTCTAACCTAACCACATAACTATTTATAGCAATGAATCTACTGTACATCTTATATGATGATGCATAAATAGTTGAATACTATTATTTTTTATCACAGCTAGTAAAATTAGTTTATTTCTCATTTCTCTTCCTTCATGAACTTTGGCTCTCATTTTACGTACTGAAATTATAAATATCTGTAAAGATTTATAAATTAATTACAAACCAACCTCCTTTGGAAACACTCCTTTTTCGCGATGTTTAACCTATGTGCTACTCAGAGCCTAAGGCCCCTTACACACTGCGACTTTTAACAGCGATGCAGTCGCGCGTTTTTGAAACGCGCGATAGCATCGCGACTCCAGCAATTTGAATCGATGCTGTCGCGCGTTAGTATCGATACAGTTGCGCGTTAGCATCGATACACACGCGCGACACCAGCAATGAACAGATTTTTGCATCGATGCTGTCGCGCGCACGTATCGATACAGTTGCGCGTTAGCATCGATACACACGCGCGACACCAGCAATGAACAGATTTTTGCATCGATGCTGTCGCGCGCACGTATCGATACAGTTGCGCGTTAGCATCGATACACACGCGCGACACCAGCAATGAACAGATTTTTGCATCGATGCTGTCGCGCGCACGTATCGATACAGTTGCGCGTTAGCATCGATACACACGCGCGACAGCATCGATGCAGACGCGCGTTAGCATCGATGCAGAATTGCAGACGCGGGGTAGTGGTACTACGAAACCCTATATTGCGCGTGGCCCGACACGCACTTAGCCGGTTTTTTTTAAGTAATAATACAGAGAGCGTGATTAAAACAGTTTCACTCGAACTCATCGCGCTGTGGCAGTCAACGAATGACTGACCAAAATACACGTGGCTCACGTTAGCATCGATGCAGTCGCGATGCAGCATCGATGCTGCATCGCGATTGCATCGATGCTGCATCGAGATTGCATCGATACTGCATCGCTACAGTTCAATGGCCAGCTT
This sequence comes from Cyaniris semiargus, assembly GCA_905187585.1. Taxonomy (NCBI): domain Eukaryota; kingdom Metazoa; phylum Arthropoda; class Insecta; order Lepidoptera; family Lycaenidae; genus Cyaniris; species Cyaniris semiargus. The sequence goes on from LR994564.1 coordinate 14,178,210, forward strand.
CTGCATCGCGATAGCATCGCTACTGTATCGCGACTGTATCGATGCTTAAAGTAGCGCAAGTGTGTAAAGGTGGACCATTTGCGATTGCATCGATGCTGCATCGCGACTGCATCGCTGTTAAAAGTCGGTGTGTAAGGGGGTAATTGAATTAAGAAATAATATAACACAAACTAACGCCTTTATGATATTAGTGTTTTTACATATATAATATTGTTGCTGCTACTCATTTATCATTAACCTCAATCTGTTACTATTAAGATGTACGGGTGGGAAAACCCAAGCTGACAAGCGGCTGACTACCAGAGAGTGACTCATGATGATAGAATGTTTTCTCCTAGAGGGTCACTAAGGTAAATGTCACACTTGCTACATGTGACTAGATATTAAATTGTGTTTACATTAAAACTATTTTAAGCTATCATGTTATTTATAATTAAGAATGTCAATACCTTGTCTGATATTTTTAACCTGTTTTACATCTCAATAACATGATGTGATAACATGTTAACTAATAACTAGGATCTTTTTTAAAGAAACATAATAGAAGTAGAAGCCATGTTAATTTCTTTGTGTTTTATCATTTTAAAATTTCATTAATGTAGTGATATGAGTTTCTTTTTAATATTTTATCAAGCACTCAGTATAATGATAAAAGAATTTGCTTGCAGTTTAACTTGCGAGGTAAATCTTATTTACCTCGCAAGTTAAACTGCGAAAACTGCTAAACTTTCTCGGGACCCAATGTAATATAAAGTGTATCATAAAAATCTTGAACTTATATAATGTCAATGACCAAACAATTAACAAGGTTGGCCCGAGGCCAAGGAAATACCGCAGTCTTGTAAAACTATAATCTCATTTTATGTTTATTAATACAACTACCTGTTAGGAAACAAGACATTAATTTACAATATAACATTTTCAAAGTACACATAGCATATTCAAGAGATTTATTCTTATTTAATAGTCTATGTTATTAGGAGCTGACCAATCATAAAAATAGATTTTAATTCTATTGTTATTTGTAGCATGAGAATGTGAACAATATAATAGCTCTCAAACTATGTACTACATCAGGAAAAGTAATACAAAAATTCATAAGCAGGTAGTGTTATCATAATATGATTTATTTATATTTAGATGGCATATCATTTTGGGGTTATTTATAAACCTGTTTAACATTTACCCCCTTACTAATAAACGCTGTATAAGCTTTGAATAGTTATACAGTGTTTTGTCTTCTTCTATCCAATTAAAAATGTCACTTGTGTGACAGGAACAAAACACTGTATAACTATTCAAAGCATAAACAACGTTTATTAGTAAGGGGGTTTAAATTTTACTACCTGCTTGTGAATTATTACTTCCCAATCTGGTCACAACTCACAAATCACACTAAAATTTGTACAACGGACGAAAGCGGAAGGTCCCGCTTTCGTCTCTATGACGATGCGAAGGAATGTCGCTATCTCATTTCTACAGTAACGCGGTTAAGCGAGAGAGCCTTATTTACGTGAGTGAGTGAAAAAGATAAAGCGAAAGGCAATTATGTTTAATTAATGTCTTCGTGATTCGCGACCACATTTACATACTAGCCATGTAACTTCAATACTAATATTATATGTATATGTGTGGTTCTGTATGTCTGTTACCTCTACTGTCTTCACGCCTAAACCACTGAACTGATTTTGTTGTTAAAATTTGGTATGGAGACACTGTGAGAGGAAAGGACATAAGGACTTGTATCCCGGAAAATGTACGGATCCCGCGCGATAAACGAATTTTGGCGGGCGTCATCTAGTGTAAAATATTATGTTCAAATAAGTAGAATACACAATTAACATTTTGGATCTATGTCAACCACCTCAATAAATATTATGGTAATTTAAGGGATAGACTTTAGCTATATTAGGGTTAATTGTTTATGTAACAAGGTCAAATAACTAATTTGGTTACATCCATAATGCGAAAATGTGTCTGTCTGTCTGTTACCTCTTCACGCCCAAACCGCTGAACCGATTTTGCTGAAATTTGGCATGGATATACTTTGAGTCCCGAAAGGACATAGGATACTTTTTGTCCCGAGAAAATGTACGGTTCTCGCGTGATAAACGTGAACTTGTGTTACAGGTACCAGACAACGGAAATATATATAATACTTTTATACTATACATATATTGAAGATTTTTATTATATGATACACATATTTAATACACATACAGACCCGGGAACATTGAAAACCCCGGCCGACCCCCGGCTTGAGCTGCCACACACTCAACCAATTGAGCCACAGAGGTGTACTTTATAATGTGTCCTTGCACAGGTTATCCATACTAATATAATAAATGCGAAAGTGTGTCTGTCTGTCTGAACCGATTTTACTGAAATTCCTCAGTCCTGGGAAAGGACATAGGATACTTTTTGTCTTGGAAAAATTTACGGTTCCCGCGCGATAAACGAATTTTGGCGCGACGGAGTTGCGGGCGTCATCTAGCTTTGAATAAGACTACAACTAAAAACAAGGCCAAGGTTATATTGAGCAGAATTTTAGATCCTACTGTAAATCTTGTTTAAATGTACCAATTTAATTTTGTTGGAAAAACAAAAAAAGCTGACTATGTATGCCATTTTAGCGATAACAATGCTAAGGTTGAACAAACATATACACTCAAGACTAGACTGCCAAAATTTGGCTTTATTTTAGCTTTACCTTAGGAGAACAAACACTTCTGAAATTAAGATACTAAGCTACATTTATCTTTTTCAAACATTAATCTATTTTAAATTTTAATACACTTACTCACATTTTAAACCAGTTCTGGCTAATGATTGCATTATAGATGTTTAATATTTTTGATCACTAATTAGACATGTCAATTTAATATTCCTTGATAGTTATTATGATATTTCCTAGAAATAAACATCAGTGGCTAAATGTCAGAGCAAAGGTAACATGTTAAAGGCCTATTAAATATTTATGTTAATGTACTGTATACTCTATTTCTTTGATTTCAATACATATCAATCTTTATGGAAACGTAGGTATAACCGCACACTAAAGAAACACAATAGAACATTAATTTTGTCAAGTTTTAATTTAAATCAAATTTATAGTACTACATATAGTTTATGATAAAACTAGATGTTTCCAAGTTTTACCTACACGCAACATGCATTTTCCTGAACAAAAAGGTACCTGTATTGTTCTATATTATACAGCATGACTGGTGAGACATGATCAATACTTAAGGACTTTTTTCAACTAATATAATAGCCAAATATCACATCCTCGAGTATTGAACATGTCTCACCAGTCATGCTGTATACTGGCTTTTTTATATTATGTGTGTCATATTTTATCACAATCACCTTAGTAGTGTCATAGCATATTTGATACGGACAAACAACAATATCTTCTTATAATTTTATCATAGATTTAATCCTTCGATGGCGGATTCTTGGAAATCTATTGTAAATGTATTGTTCTCGCGGCCCAAGTGGGCCTTATCGGAGTTGAAGGGTTAATAATCTTCTACATAGAAATAAACTTATCTGTTACATAACAAGTCCTGTTTTTAAAACAAATACTTCATGCTTATGCTATATTTGTCTGATAACAATAACAGCCACATGGATTAACACAAGCTTCAAATAAATACTTCTATTAATAATAAAGGGGTTTAAAAAAGACTTAGCTTAACATGTTGATGGCCAGTACTTCTGTACCGTTGTTCCTAGTTTGACGGTACTTTTTTTCATACATTGCCTATAGACATAGTGTCACAACAAGCAGGAAATATATATATGTAGCATGACAGTTATGCGTCCATAGCCGTCATCCGTCAGTCAGCTATCATCAGCAAAACGGTTTTCGCTTGATCCGGGAGACGAATCCGCATCAAATAAGTCCTATTTAAAGTATTTTTTGCTGCTGTTCATAAGAATCCCTACCCGCCAGGTTCAAAATATGATTTTATTTTTATGGAAACCATTTAGCAATCCGTGATGCACCGCCGCTGTGCAGTACTGGGCTAAATGTATGAAAAGATGTCTAGAGGCATAGTGTGCGGCGTGGGTACGACGAAAATTTTTCAATGTGTGCGTGACCTTTAAGTGTGTGTAATTCATTACATGGTGACAGTACAAAAGTCTAAGATACCCCTACGGTGACACTACAAAAAGCCACACCTAATGCTTGTATGAGAAATCGATCGTCTTGAAGCGTACTCTCTGTGGATTGACCTAAACTCATACCTCGACAGGCGTACTGTATTTCGCTCTTTAAGTATTTACATCTATGGGCGGTACTGTCCATCAACATGTTAATACTTTTTAAATCTTTTTTTTTTAGTTCTGAAAACTATTTATGTACTTAAGTGTTTCATTTTTGTATTAAAACTAGTAGTGTAGATTCTAGATCAAGATACACTCCTACTCAGTTGATATTCAAGGTGAAACATGTTTGTATGTAACTCTAGTGTAGTGATATCATAATATAGCCAATAAAAACTATGAAGATATTTATGAGATATCTTCATCAAGTAAATGTCACATATTAACCATACAGTAAAGAACAACCACAGAACAATGTGTTTGTTTACTTTTGGATTAAAATGAATTCAAACAGAGTATAGCCTAAAATATTGTGTAGCGAGTTGTCTGACGCACTTGACGCTGTCGTGGCTTAATTCATGGAAACATAAACATGCATGATAATGTAAAGTGTATAGACACATAATATTATCTACATACAATATCTTGCACATTCTTCGCGCGTGAAACGATATGGCGAGCCGGGCGACCGTTTAATTCATAAAAAAAAGCTAGTGATTTGCGTAGTTAGGAGTCAAAAGGTCCTTTGTTGATGACGCATAGTGCAAGCAAAATAAATGATTGTGTAACACGTAGCGCGTACCTTCCACCCTGAATATCTTGGACTTTATGGCGAAGATGGTGTCGGAGGGCGACACGGTCATCTCGAAGGCCGTGCCCGTGAGGGTCTCCACCATCAGCTCCATGGTTGGCTGGCTCGCCCCGTCCTCCTGAAAGGCTTTCGACCTGTTCGACAGTCTCTCCGGGCAACCATGTTGTGACATTTCACACGCGGGTCACGATTCACTATCTGCGCCACATTGCATTCCAATAAAATTTTATAGCACTATGCAGTCAGACGTGAGCTAATGGCCAAAACTATGAGCTATCATATGCACGTTCACCATATACAAAACTGAGCTGATTTTGTTTACATCGGCTGCGACTACCCTATTAAACTAATCTTAGGCAGAACTAAATATTTTTACAATATTTTGCAACAAAATTATTGAACACAACGAAATAGATGATAGAAATATTTTTATTAACTACCTATAGAATATAGATAAAAAATACACGTTTTGTTGTGTCTATGACAGATGAATGAACGAATGAATATATTTTATACCATTTGAATTTTGAACCAGGGCTTCATAACGTTACCGATTACCAGAAAAAATAACGTTACGTACCGTCATTAATTTATAATGGTAATTGGTAGCCAGATATCATTATTTTTTAACGATATCTAGCAAGGGTCAATTCTGACTGCAACGCGACGCGTAGATACATTTCTAAATTTGTATGAATTTGACAGATTTGCAAGACGTCTTACGCAATTGAAATCTGTCAATTCAGTACAAATTTAGTAATGCATCTTCGCGTCGCGTTGCGGTCTGAATGGACCCTAACTTAACATTTAGATATAGTTATAAAAATAACGTTATTATTACCGATAAAATAATTATTTTCTGGTATGCAACGTTGCCAGTTCGACGCGACACATTTCGTTAATGTTCATACAAGTCTGTGGGTAACATTTAGATATAGGTTTAAAAATAACGTTTAAATTATCAAAAACAAGAGGTACTACGGAACCCTATATTGCGCGTGGCCCGATACGCACTTGGCTGGTTTTTAATAGTTACTTCTTAGTATTAGAAATAAAATACTTGTTACTGTTTTGGAGTAGAAATGGGCCGTAAAGAGCAAAATACTGTAAATAGATACTTTGATTTAATTCGCAATATGTTGTTGTTGTAACGTTAACAAAGAACATATATTTACCGTTAATAAATCCTATTTACTGTTATAACATATAACGTTATTAATTTAAACATTTAACGTTATTTCTTGTAAATTTTCACACCGTTATCAATGCCCTTGAAGCAGTAACGTTACGAAAAAAATTCTATATTTGAAGCCCTGTTTTGAACTGAGGTTTGAGATACTATTTTAATTCTGAATGATGAATCACGATTAAAATTAAAATTTAATCACTATCCAGAAATCCAATAAGATAAAAAGCTTAGATTTAATCTTTTTTGGTAGCGAGATTATATTGTGCAACATAAAGCACTGGCATAACTATTTGTTGCTCATTGCCTAAGCAAACTTAAATAAACTATTGTGACAGACGGATGTTGATCTACGTTCATTCACAGATGTCTATGGTCAAAAATTCTTTTCCGTCTTTCTTCGTATACCGTATCGGAGGTTAGAAAAATGGTTAGTAGAATTTATTGGAAAATAATTAATATCTTCCAACAAAACATGTTTTTCTTTGTAAAATTAAGAATTATATATATTACGCGTATAACATAATCGTTGTGATGCAGAAATATTCGAAAGTTTAGCTGTGACACAAGCATGGTTATCCGTGGCTGCATACATGTGGCTTTACAAGTGATATGTTTTTCAGACTCGCAAACGCCGTAACGGAGGACGAGCCAAGCACGGCCGTGGCCACGTAAAGGCTGTGAGATGCACGAACTGCGCTCGTTGTGTGCCTAAGGACAAGGCCATCAAAAAGTTTGTGATCAGAAACATCGTCGAAGCGGCTGCCGTGAGGGACATCAACGAAGCCTCCGTCTATGCTTGTAAGTTTTACAAAAATATCTCTTTATTTTTTCGTCTTTAATGTCAGTAATAACTTTTGAGCTCTCAGTAATACTTTATGATGCTCATAGGAATATAGGTTATGAATGTTTGTGTAAACTACAACTTACAAGGGAAAACTATGCTACATCAATCAAAACTTCATCTACATGAAAGCATCAGGAAAATCAACATTGAAGCTCTTTTATGACAACTTATCTATTTACTTTTATGTAAAAGTGTACCAAAGTTCTTTTTCAAAAATCTACCTTACCTATCCAATTTTGCTAAGGCTTTTATACTTATAACAACAGGTATGATTAAGAACTTGACTGCATAATGTGATAACCAACTTTACCAGAATCTAAACTTATTACATTTTATTGTTACAGCATTCCAGCTTCCCAAGCTCTATGCGAAGTTGCACTACTGCGTGTCGTGCGCTATCCACAGCAAAGTGGTGCGCAACAGGTCTAAGAAGGACAGACGCATCCGTACACCACCCAAGAGTACATACGCCAGGGACAACACTCGACCCCAGAATGTGCAGAGGAAGTAAATTTTAATAAAATAAGTTAAAAACCATTTTCTTGTTTGCTTTTGATCCTTTCATGCTTTATATGCATAATATTATTATTCTTAGATTATGACAACCAGAGGATATTACTAATTAACAGCCTAATTGAGGAGCTGGTGAACAAAACCGGACAAGTCCACCTGTGTGAAAGATTATTTTTTTTCTAATTGTCTTCTCTTTCCTCTATACGTAATACCTTTATTAATTAAAAGAATATTTTTAAGCTACATACGACAAGTGTGTTTTTTTTGGACCTCGTTAAAGTTTTCCCTCAGTATCCAGACCCCACCTGAAATTAGTTGCTGACCCCAGCTGTTGAGTCATTACAAAAGAAATGGGGCAGCTCAAAGCCAACTTCAAATAAAGATGCCGTTCTTCCCCAAGTTGACCTTAGTTGGTACTAGTTTTTTAGCTACTGTGTAAATTTTTTTCTCGTGGACTAATCTGGTTCAGTTGGCCAGCTTCTCAATAATAATTGTGAGCTAGTATAAAAAGTGCTGTAATCATTGATGGAAAGCACAAAGTGCGTTATATAATAGTCAATATCATAATATAACATATTCCAACTGCCTGCCTGACTAAATAATAAAAAAGCTAAATATTATCTACAGTCACTACCTACTATATAGTTACTCTATACAGTCACACTGATAGCTCTGTAAGTAAGGGTCAATTTATACTAGCGTGGAGTCGAAGCGCATCGAAGCGAATTACCAAAATTGAACATAACAAATTCAACCTTAACTCAAAAGCGTTAACGCACACATTACTTCTGAGAATTTATAAATTCGCGCGAATGAGCTTGACCAATGCTGATTGGTCTCGCAGAAGTAATGTGTGTGTTACGCTCTGGAGCTAAGGCTGCCTTCACATTAGGTCGCCACTAGTGCGGAAGCCGCGCGACTTCCATACTAAAGAGACTCTCTTTAGTATGGAAGTCGCGCTGCTGCTGCACTACTCGCGACCTAATGTGAAGGCAGCCTAAGGTTGAATTTTCTATGTTCAGTTTTTTGGAATTCGCTTCGACTCTGCGCTAGTATAAATTGACCCTAAATGTTTGTCAAGCCATCTGAGATCAGTGATGTAAAATGATACATATGATTTGGATCCTCTTTGGCTCTTGATGCATCAGTGTCCAAAAAGGCAATTTAGGTCTGCTGGTAGTTGACCAAAAGAAAGAAATAATAACCAACAAGTTTCTCCATAAAAGTCTATAATCATTCTACATACATAACAGAATTATTAGTCTTAACTAAAATTACAAAACTTGTACCCACCTATGAGAAAGATGCTATGTCAGATAGTTTCCTCGTGAAAAAACATCCAGTCAATCTTGACTGAAGTATAAGGGCCAACGCTAAAACTCGCGCGGGCGCAGGCTCGCGTGTGTAATGAAAAATAGTATGGGCAACGTCGTCACCCGCGTCCGCGCTCCGTCGCGGTCGCACGCGCCTGCGCACAGAGTACTTATATATGGAACGCCGGCGCTGCCCATACTATTTTTTTACACCCGCGAGCGTGCGCCCGCGCGAGTTTTAGCGTTGGCCCTAATACATTATACAACATGAAATCTTAAAATCTGGGTCATAGCCAAAATGTCAAATCCCATCCAAATAATGATAGCATCATGGCTAAGGGCCCTCATTAATATTAAACGCGAGAAATAACATGTAAATATTGAGTAGTAAATGACTGGCTAGTAGTTCTAAAGTAGTACAAAGAATTTAAACATAAACACCTCTTATTAGCATTATTACAAGAATGTTGCTATTGTGTACTTTCGTCAATATGCGGAATTTAACATGCTCTGTGACCACACTTTAGAATTAGAATAAAGAGACAATTCCTCGAATTAAAGTCAGACTTATAATATTAGTAATAATTATATTTAGTTTACAAGCTTTAGTCACTTTCCTTTTATATTTCCACTTTCTTATAGGATGAGTATATGACTTGAAAAAAATAATTATAACAAATGCAATGCACTTCATGCACTTATAATAAGTATTTTTTAAGGTTTTATTAAGGTTTTGTTTCTACTTTCACAAATAACCAATACGGCAAGCAAACAATAATATTAATAAAAGTTAAGATACATAATAAATTTTTTAATACTTAATTAATATTAGTAACTAGAATTGTCTTGACATGCTGAACTTCTTTTCGATGCTTACTTTAATATTTCTTGGGCCGTTAAAGTATATTTGTATTAATAGTATCCATAATAATTAAAAATTACTATGTTTTCTACACTGAAGAATTCAGAAAAACTAGGAATTGGAACCAAAATGGTAACTATATTTTTAACCAACTTCAAAAAAGGAGGTTATCAATTCGACCAGTATGTATGTAATTTTCGTATATGTTAGTCTATATCAGCATCTGAACAAATGTGCCAAATTTCAAGTGTATGTATGCATGTATGTTTTTATGTTTGTGTTCACATATCTCTGGAAGTACAAGTCAGATTTAGGTAATTCTTTTTATGTTGTACTAGGTATTGTCCTTAGGGAATACTATGTAACTTAGGGAATACTGCAAGTGTCGTTAAAATCAGTTCAGTAGTTTTTGAGCTAGGGAATTTTAATTCTCAATTACAATTTTGAAGTCGGTTTTATCTTTTTAAAATATTATTATTTAAAAGCACATAATATACCCCATTCCATACCATTTCATCAAACTATTTACTGTAAATAAGGTGCAAAGAGTTTAAAATAATTCATTATGTCTACTAGTTCATTTTTACTATTTCATAAACAATATCAGGGCCCCTTAGATATTTTATAGATTGTCTGTGGTAGTTTTCCAATTGGTTTTTCTGCTGAATCTAATGCTTCTTTTAAATTCTTTTCAAATACTTTCTTGGAATCACAAAAGCCTTGTTTTGTTTTGCCAAATGAATTAGGGCCAGCTGATGTTGGAGTTTCCCTGAAAAAAATAAAGATAAAGTGTGTAATTATTTGTTAATATCCTTACCCCCGGTGAATATTTTCACAAATTTCTATTAAATTGCTTCAAATTGTAAACTCCAATGAGTAAGACACACATTTTCATTTAAAATGTCTGATATGATGTATAGACACATAACAGTTATGATATATCACATAATTTTTATTTTTATTTATTTAACTCTTTATTGCACACAAGAAAAAAAAACATAAAGATACAATTAACATGGAAAGACGACACAAAGGAACTGCTTATTTCTAAAAGAAATCTCTTACAGCAGCCCTACGGAGAGATACAGTGTAGAAGACAGCAGATAAGACGTGCACAATTAACAGTCATTAACTAATTAAATTAATAAACTATAAATACAACAATATCAAAATAATTAATAATACTAAAACTATAATATAAAACCTATAAAAAATCAATAAATAATAATATGATTATAATATATAAATACTATATGTACACATAATAACACAAATTACAGTGATTGCGAGTGAAGGTAATGCTCTTTCAATCGTCTTTTAAACACAGCGATAGTCGGACTGTCACGAACAGTGTGGGGAAGCGAGTTCCATAATCTGACTGCGTGCACAGTAAAGGAATAGGAGTAGAAATTGGAACGATGGGATGGGAGGGAGAGGTTTGTTCTGACACTGGATCTGCACGGGATTTCAGGAGGGCGGGAAAAATTAAATCTATCGAGCAGATAGGATGGAGAGAGAGGATTGTACAAAATATTATAAAGTAAACAGAGGATATGGGAGTTGCGACGGAGACGGATAGGAAGCCACTTGAGCCTCAATCTGAAGGCTGATACGTGATCAAATTTTTTAAGTCCAAACACATAACGGATACAGAGATTCTGTAAACGTTCGAGCTTTGTTAACAGCTCCTCAGTGAGGTCCAAGTAGCAGGAATCAGCGTAGTCTAGGATAGGAAAAATTAGGGTCTGGACGAGAAGGATTTTAGTTTTCATAGGCAAAAAATTTTGGAGGCACTTCAACTTATGCAACGAGTAGTACACCTTTTTACTAACTTCATTAACATGGGCAATCCAGGAAAGGTTACTGTCTAAAATAATTCGGCAACAAAGGTTCTCAAACTCTTAACAATATCTTTCAAACCCACCTTCCTATGTTTCTCATTCTCATTCGAGCCTCTGCAGGCATTTCCTCCTGTTCATCATCTTCGTCAGCATTGAACACTGATGCTACAGTTGGTTTAATTGGTGCTTTGTTTAGAGCATTTCCTGATAGAGTCATCTTGATGGGCGCTTTGGGTTTTGAGAAGCCAATGGATATTTTGGTGATTCTCGGTGGTGGTGGCGGTGCAGGTACTTCCTCGTCTGAGTCTTCCCATTCCTTGGAACTTTTTCTCCTATCTAAAAGTTTGTTCACAAGTATATAAGCACAAAAAACACAGTATAATGTAGCAAATGGTTGAAAAAATTTTAGGCTGACAAAGTCACATGTTCTTTAGGCTTAAAGAACCAAATCCGATCGGCTTTCTCGAATATGGGGGATATTCGAGAAAACCGATCGGATTTGGTCGAACTGATCCCAGCCTGACCGTGTTTCAAGTCAGGGCGATTTGCGATCAGTCTGCTCGTTTACAGGGGCCTTTTTACTCTAGCAATTCACTTACCGTATTCCGAGGACCTATCGCGGTGCCTCGGCCTGTCGGAGTCCCGCGTCCCATAGGGAGACTTCCGTCGCGGAGATCGGGACCGCGATCTGGAGTGTCGCCGCCTCTCCTTCGACCTCCTAGAATCATCACGCGACGGTCGAGATGACCCTGCCAATGTGAAAACACTGGCAAAGATAAATAACGTATATAAAACTAGTAAAATTCATTCAAGTGATTTTCAAAGCGACGAGTCGCAGTATCTTCTGAAGGGGGGGACATGTTTTTAAGATTCGAATACCTTTGTAATCCCGATAGCGGTCGCCCATTTTATTGTTTTCTAATTAACTATTTGATATTTTATGATAACAGTCTTATTTATAAATTGTAATAAATTCTACAAAGTTGAAATTTGACAATAAATCTATCGGCCATCTTGATTTTTTTTTTCTTATTATGGCACTTCGGCTATTTAACCATGGCCAGTGTCGAGTATAAATATGGCGGGAAAACAATTTTCAGCTTCGTTTTTCTATAATATCCACAGACCTAGGTCGAAACAATGAGGTTATATGATAGGCCTTATATTTTGACAGCTGATAATGTTACTCTTTCTAACTAACGATTCAGTAAGTTGGGTGAAAGAGCAAGCTCATATCGGTGTATAAGCGTGCAATGTTATGTCCTACCACCCAGGACATAACAAAGGAGTAGGTCTGCATATTTCATGTTTAAAAAGTGATAATAAAAGTGTTTAGTGAACGTTTAATGCAATATCTTGTTGGGTTTTGTGGTTCCGCTATATAATAAACTATAAAAACGGTCAAGGAATGCCTCAAACACGTGGATTTAACATAACATACGTAAGTTTTCAACAACTTATAACTTTAATAATCCCTTAATTATGCTGTTTATGACATTAGTGACAAAAATGTCACATCAAGTAATAATTTCGCTACAAATATGGCATAGCTTTTTACGTGTACTTTAGGGATGCACCTTGCTTTTATCGATATAATATACAATACTATATTATATTGATAAAAATATTGTCATAGACTAAATGTTTTTTTTTCAGGATTTGAAAATGCTTCAAAATAAACGACGAACAGAAATATTTAGACGCAAGTTTCTTACTCCCTTATGAAGACATCACAATATTGGGATTATCATTTCAAACGTAAGTTTGAAACAATGATTTTATTGAAATAAAAAAGTTCTAATGGAGAGTAAAATGATTAACAGCTCTCACACCTCCCCCCTGTAACTTGTAAGTACAGCTTGGCATAGAAGAGTCTGATGCGGTGACAGCTGGAACTAAGAGTTTTTATTTATGACAACACTACATTACTTGTCAACTCTAGTATAGGTCTACCAGAATATGATGGCAATTTTTGACAGCCGATTTTCAAAAAATATCCTTGATCATTGGATACATTTTTATATTTGCATGTTTAACACACAGAATCAGCCGCTATAAGAAAAAAAAGGATCAATATATTTTATTCCAATGAGGCATTTTCTTATTTTTTTAATTTGATTGTCAAACAGTTTTCATTTTAGTAACTAGATGGCGTATGGGTAGACAACTATCGGTAATACCATCATTAATTACTACAAAACTGGGCAAAAGAATGTAAAACTTGATACATTTTAATTTGAAAAAGACGCAATAATATTCCAACGAATAGAATAATAAAGTTATTATTTATTTATTTATTTATTCACACTTTATGCAATTTACAAAGGCGGGCTTAATGCCTTGTGGCATTCTCTACCAACCAACCTTAGGGTGATACTGAGAATGTATAATACAGGCGCATTCGTGGTAATGAGACATACAGGATTAACGATAAAATAAATGGATTTATATATAAATAATTAATAAACCTATAATATAAATTAATTACAATAAACATACATAAACAATAAAATACATATTATATTAATACTTAAATAAATATAATATTCATAGACTATAAAATATATTATACCTACTTACATAAAGTATGTCATTGCAAAGCTAATGTATAAAAAAAAATAAAAATATATATAATTATATATATATATATATATATATATATATATATATATATATATATATATATATATATATATATATATATATATATATATATATATATATATATATATATATATATATATATATATATATATATATATATATATATATATATACATATATATATATTGTCAAATATTAATTCTTGAAGTGGAAACGTGAACTAATTATTAATTTAAATATTCATCATAGAGAAAAATAGTACTGATATTTATTCAATTGATTTTAAATATAATTGTCGAACTCTACGTTTAAAAATATGTGGGAGAATAAGAAACATTTTTAATTTTAATTTATAAATAATTACTTCCGCAATAGTTTTTGTTGGATAGTCAGTTGTTAGTTGCTGAATAGTCAATTGATATTTGGACAGTCAGTTGACAGTTGATGGATAGTCAGTTGATACATCATAGACAAACACGCCTCTCCCCCACTCGGTTCTTTTCCCCTTCTATCCCCACAAGTTTATAAAAAGAGGATGACTTATTATCGACAGATCAGAAGTTGTCTGATTTTGGGCACGGCAAGACGTTGCTCTGAACTGTCTTTAGAATAACTTGGAAATATATCTGGTAAGTTGTTCTATGTTTATAAATAATAAATTTATAATAATAAATTGATAATGATAATAATTAATTTATGATAATGATGCTTAATGAAGTATATTATACATATTTTGTTTATTTGTGATGTAGTTATTTAAATAAATTGTTTGTTTTATATATTTTATGTTTCTTTTATTTTTCTCCTACATCAGATGTGGGATTGAAAACAAAAACTGCGCCCATTTATGTCTGATTTCAGGGAAGTTGTTACTAAATTGATATGACCAATAGTGATGTCAACCGAACCATTGCAGTCGCCAATTTTCGGACAAGAAACAGCCCGTGGTCGGTCTGAAAGTGCGGCGGATACAAATAATGGAAACAACACTATACCTGCCAATGGAAGCGCAACTCCAAATATTTCGATGGACTCCAATACCAGGACAATTACTACTAAAACTGCGAAAACAAAGTGGATGTCAACTGTTTATATTTTGGAACCCAACAATATCAAATTCAAATCGAAAGTTGACACTGGCCTTTTAACGGAAGAAGCAAGACGGTTAAGCTGAAGTATAGTACAAAATATTGAAGTGTGGATTTGAAAACTGGTGAAAATTTCAATTGGTTGAAAAGGCAGGTAAGGCCCTAAAGTGCTCTAATTTACCACTCTGATTCTACGAAATAGGTAGTTTTTTGAACATGTTTATGAAATTATTATTGTTTATTGGACAAGGATGACAGGAACTGAAGCTCGAGTACATTTGAACTTGTTTGCTTTGTAGTGTGTAATATGCGATGTAAATCATAGTTTGGCTATTTTAATAGATCTGTCGTTAGTGTTAATAAACAGCTTACAATCTCGTCAATTGAAAATATTCTTGAGATTAAGAATATAGCCATAGACCATTTACAAAGTGTTTGTATACTGTAAATTTACTTACATACTGTGTTAATTCATTTTTATTTTCTTTCACAAATGACACTCCATAATTCAATAACAAGAGAAAATTTGCAATCACTGTACAAGTGTACACGTCTTATTCACTAACTGTAAGCGTACTGAGTGTATGGGATTACGGATAATATTAAACTTGGCACAAAATATAATACACTTCTCAAATAACATGTATAATCTGCTTGATAAGTACAAACAAAAATAATTTATTTATCACAAGTACTGAGGGTAGTTAGTAAAAATTTGCGTAAATATAGAATGCCATAGATTTCGTATTACTAGATGTGGCAATCTTGTCGTATGATCTAATATTACGTTGTTATACGTAATACTCTAATTTTGGTCTTATTCGTTTGGTTTAGTTTAACAAAAGACGAAAAGTTAAACTACATATTGTCGTAATGAGATGAGTTGTGACTTGTGAATCTATTAAAAACTTGTGGTTTCAAAGTTTTGGGTTTACTATTGTTTGCTTATTATTATTATTGAATAAGTCAATATTAAAATTACTGTCACTAAAATAATTCATTTTGAGCAATTCTAATAAGAATTGATTTTACAATAATTGATGAATATTTGAGTATAGATCATATTGGTGGAAAACATTATTATAGGGTTATAAAAAGAATTTATACAATTCTGTGCTATTTTACCCAGGTACACATAGTTTATTATGTAATATATCTGTTACATAATACAGAAAGGACATAGATACATTTGAATAGACACAGTTAGAGGCATATTGTGTGTGTATAATTGTTTACATTAGAGGTTTTTGAGTGTTAAAACCTAAATGAATCTTTTGTAATGTTTTGAGGAGGAATTAGATCTTAGAACGAATCCTAACATTTTATGGGCCTTAGTGTTGATTTTATACCTCTAGTTGTGTTTAGAGTCATGACCGTGAATTGTATTAGATAACACAGACAATAGTGGATTGTATTTAGAGACCACCCATCTTCTAAAGAATAGTTGAATCGGTTTACCCATAAAAGTAAATTATGTAAATAGAAAGAGACTGGTAATTCTTGCAATAATTGTAATAGTTAATACAATTTTATTGCTAATAATGAACATTCTGATTAGATCAGGTATAGCAAGGAAACTTAAAAACAGTTATTGTCAATAAATAGAGAACAATTTTGAACGATAGAATATTTACCAATATATCTGTGTTTCTCTAAAGGTTATGGGGAACATCTAGATTCTAGAACCACGCCATGGTACTTGTTTAATTTGTGGACTGGAGGTTGGGCAGGCCGTGAGAGCAGTCTAGCTCAGTCAGCTGCTCTAGTCCATATAATGTTCTTCCAAGGGGTTCCACTTGGGTTGTCCACCCAGTGGGGCGATGGGTGCAGTGGCCATCCGCATCCCAATACTGAGTTGGTCTTCAATATTATTTTTTGTCTTTTCTTTTCAATGTGTATAGGTTTAAGTTAGGTTAGGTTAAGTTTGGATCAGGTTAAACTAACCTGGTTTTCAGATATTCTTCATAATGTCTATAATGTTGAGGGTCGTTGAACCCAAAATTTGCTTTTGAGTGTGTTCCAGGTTTTTAGGAAACAAAAACATGGGTTGTATAGCCAAAATATACGTCAGAAAACTATTATAAAGTAAAATGTTAATTAGTAAACAGAAATTATTAGTAATGGATTTGTTATGGCACATTAATGTTCAGGATTTTCAGAAGTTTTAAAAAACATATTTAATCAAAACTGAATTTTTCAATTCTATATGACTGTTGAAACTTAGGAAGCACTGAACCGATTTGGCTAATTTTAACCTTAAAATATTTGTGGAAGTCTAGAAGAGGTATGTGCTGACCTAATATTATGTTGGAAACCTTTATTCACTGACCCTACCAACCTCTCCCTTCTTCTTCCTGGTCACTTCCTTATTGGCCGACCGCTAACTTCGCTGCCAAGCGAGACTTCTTCTCATGCTCTAGGTCTGACGATCAACCGATACCGGCGCGTGGAGCAGTTGCGACGGCAGTTCTGGCGAAGGTGGTACATGGAGTACATCGGGGAACTTCAACAAAGAACCAAGTGAAAGGCAATGGCTCATAGTCATCTCGTCCTCATCAAAGATGGGAATCAACCTCCACTTAAATGGTGTCTGGGACCCACCCAGGTACCGATGGCGTCTCACGTGTAGCAGACATTCGGACTGCAACTGGAAGAACGAGGGCTTTCTCTAAGATCTACCCTTTGCCACTGCAGGCGCCTAACAACGAGTCCTGAAGGCGGGCGGTATGTCGCGGCCCAGCAGCGACAGTATACGGACAGTTTTGTGCCTTTAATTTTATTTTTAAGTTTAAGTACCTATATAACTTGTGGTAATGTGTCAGATTGGCCGAACGATACACTAGTATAAAAGTCTAAAGTTTAGATCCACTTGAGTGTGTTGTGAGAACTTAGTATAGCTATAGACAAATGTCAAACCAACAGTCAAATCTTCGTTTACTATGGTTAAAAGACGGTTAATTGGCCGTGCTTCAAAATATATATCATCCGAGAAGGTTCCATTAAAAAAAAATCTATTTAAATTACGGAATCTCCGTAGGGAAGGCCCCTAATCTTGAGATGATTTTGTTTCTTCTTTGATACATTGAGGTTAATGTATTATTATTATTATTATTTTTCTCTAATACATTAAATTATTTATTATAATATCAATCGATCTGGCGTGATTATGGTCGCTTGGCCAACGATCATGATTTCGGCTAGGTTTTGATTGTATAACGTACAAGTACTCAATATTATAATAAGTGATATGTATGATTTAATTCAAAACATAACTTTTATTTATGGCCAATATTATTTTATGCCATGAGATTTGGTGTGTATGGTCATGTGATTTGGCCAATATTATTTTATGCCATGAGATTTGGTGTGTATGGTCATGTGATTTGGCCAATATTATTTTATGCCATGAGATTTGGTATGTATGGTCATGTGATTTGACCAATATTATTTTATGCCATGAGATTTGGTGTGTATGGTCATGTGATTTGATCAATATTATTTTATGCCATGATATTTGGTGTGTATGGTCATGTGATTTGACCAATATTATTTTATGCCATAAGATTTGGTGTGTATGGTCATGTGATTTGATCAATATTATTTTATGCCATGAGATTTGGTGTCTATGGTCATGTGATTTGACCAATATTATTTTATGCCATGAGATTTGGTGTGTATGGTCATGTGATTTGACCAATATTATTTTATGCCATGAGATTTGGTATGTATGGTCATGTGATTTGACCAATATTATTTTATGCCATGAGATTTGGTGTGTATGGTCATGTGATTTGATCAATATTATTTTATGCCATGATATTTGGTGTGTATGGTCATGTGATTTGGCCAATATTATTTTATGCCATCATATTTGGTGTGTATGGTCATGTGATTTGACCAATATTATTTTATGCCATGATATTTGGTGTTTGAGGTCATGTGACTTGGCCAATATAAGTCATTCGCGAGCTTAAACAGCTGCTCGTCAGAATGGCCGTGTGGGAGAATAAGAAACATTTTTAATTTTAATTTATAAATAATTACTTCCGCAATAGTTTTTGTTGGATAGTCAGTTGTTAGTTGCTGAATAGTCAATTGATATTTGGACAGTCAGTTGACAGTTGATGGATAGTCAGTTGATACATCATAGACAAACACGCCTCTCCCCCACTCGGTTCTTTTCCCCTTCTATCCCCACAAGTTTATAAAAAGAGGATGACTTATTATCGACAGATCAGAAGTTGTCTGATTTTGGGCACGGCAAGACGTTGCTCTGAACTGTCTTTAGAATAACTTGGAAATATATCTGGTAAGTTGTTCTATGTTTATAAATAATAAATTTATAATAATAAATTGATAATGATAATAATTAATTTATGATAATGATGCTTAATGAAGTATATTATACATATTTTGTTTATTTGTGATGTAGTTATTTAAATAAATCGTTTGTTTTATATATTTTATGTTTCTTTTATTTTTCTCCTACAAATATTTTTATTAGGGGACATCCTGATTTCTAGGGGGAGGGCGTTCCAAAGGAGAATGGATTGTACATAAAATGAGGAGTGGACAATACTGGAATTATGAGAAGGACAGAGGAGTCGCAATTTTTTAGATGAACGAAGTTCCAGACTGTGGGTGTTAGTGAAAAATTTTAAGTGAGACGTTAAATATGGAGGAGCGCTGGGAGAGTGAAGGAGAGAGTACAACATACACAGTGCACGCAGTGAACGACGTTGACGAATGGGCAGCCAGTTCAACTTAGATCGGTAATAAGAAACGTGATCAAACTTACGAAGATTAAATATGAATCTAATGCAGTTGTTTAACATACGGTCAAGTTTATTAAGCAGTTCCTCCCGGAGTTCAAAACAACACACATCACCATAATCGAGTAGTGGCACTATAAGAGCCTGGACCAGCAGCAACTTTATATTATGAGGTAAAAAGTTTTTCAGACGGTAAAGAGATCGCAGGGAGCCGGTAACATTACGACAGACGTTGGTAATGTGGGTACGCCAGTCAAGGTTGGTGTCTATGTGTAGCCCGAGATCTTTAACGCTAGAGCTAAATGGGATAACAATGCCAGCAAAGACAATGGGTGGTAGGGCTCCAACGTCTACTCGGCTTAACAAACGTGGGCTGCCAATCAAAATGGCTTGACATTTATTAGGGTTTACGTGTAGACCAAAATTAGCAGACCACGTGCATATCGCTTCTAAGTCCCGGTTCATGTTCCTGATAGCGGTAGGTAAATTTTCAACCCTCTCTTGGATGTAAAGCTGCAAGTCATCGGCATAAAGGTGATACGCAGAAAATAGTATAACTAGGGATATAAAATTAATAAATAATGAGAACAAAATAGGAGAGAGAATACCGCCTTGAGGTACGCCAGCTTCCAGATCTACCCAAGTAGAAGAGGAATCATCAACCTTCACACTCTGCTGGCGTCCTCGAAGATAGGAACGAAACCAATCCAAAACTTCAGGTGAGAGTATACGAGAAAGAATCGTTAACAGGATGTCATGGTCGACATTATTAAATGCGTTGGAAAAATCTATCAAAACCAAGACAGTAATCTTTGAATCCTCCATGCCAGCCCTTACATCAGTAGTTATTTTTAGCAAAGCAGAGGTGGTACTGTGTCCAGGTCTGAATCCTGATTGGAGTGGTGAGAGGATTTTGTTTTGGAGTACAAACCCGGAGAACTGCTTTTGAACACATGCCTCTAGAACCTTGGATAAAAAGGGAAGAATGGAAATAGGACGAAAATGGGACGGCTGTAATGGATTAGGGACTTTAGGTAAAGGACGAATATAGGCTTTACCCCATAGTTTGGGAAATGAAGAGGATTCTAGAGAAAAGTTGATAATGTGAGTAATGGCTGGCAAGACTTCATCAATGATAGGCAGTAACATCTGCCGACTGATGTTGTCACAGCCTATGGCTTTGGAGTCAATGGACTTGATTATGGCTTTGATCTCACCCGAAGTAATTGGTGAAAAATGGAAAACTTCACTGATAGCAAATGGTAAATTATTTAAGTACATAATGGTTTGACATTTCGTTTGAGTGTCCAATACAGTGTACGAGGAAAAATGCAGATTTATGTCATTCAGATTAATAGAACTTTGCAGATTATCATGACGTGATTTGCCAATACCCATAGTGCCAAGGTGCTTCCAAATGCTAGCAGATGAAGAAGAATAAGATGTTAAGCTATTTAGGATGTGTCGGCGTTTTGCATTGCGAATCACCTGGTTACACCGATTCCTTGCAGCCTTAAAATAGATCCAGTTATCATCGGTACGATTAGACCTATATTTGTGGAATGCCCGGTCCCTGCGTCTCATAACCGATTTAATTTCTTCCGACATCCACGGTGCTGGTTGATGTTTTAGTTTAACTCTTTTAAAAGGTGCATGAGTGTCGAACAGATCATTAATTTTACTATTAAAAATTTGGACTTTATTGTCTAATGAGGTCTCTGACTTAAGAGGTTCCCAATCAATCTCCGCCGCATCTAGCTTCAATTTATTAGTGTCCATACGCGAAAAACAACGTCTATATATTGTCTTGGGTTTAAATTTAACAGGTTTAAATTAAAAAATTTTATTATAACGATGTTTTAGTTAAAACTCACGGAAGAAATAGCCCTATTTATCGTTATTCACACCAAATGTCACAGGAATTATACATTTTGGTTTTGACAACATCTTACCTGCACTTGTGTACGATAACGGATGTTTAATGGCCAATATTTTACCAATAATGAACATCAAAAACCCAAATAACACAATTTGGGAAAAAATAATAATAACCACACCAACAATAAAAAGTAGACGAAGTGTCAAAGTAACATCCCGCCAAAACTCTTTCAGTTGTCAGTTTTCAGTTTGACAAGTATTATATTATGTCAGCGTGTTCCTAAACTGTTACCAGTATACTGGCCTAATCGCTTAGGCCAATGATCGCTTAGCTTTTGATTTATATCACACTTGACAGTACACTGAGATTTTTTAGAAACACAACCCATATGTAGTCAGTGATGACAACCTGCAGATAATTTCAGATCGGTGGGGAACCAATAGAAAATCTAGAAGTGTCTATCGTCGCGCCGTCTGGTTGAGATAAAAAAAAAAGAAAACAACCCATTACCCCGGTATTGCTAGAGTCAATTTGTTTTCTCACTTTTTGCCATCAGATTCTGGTAGACCTATATATATTGTGTCAAAAGCGAAGCGTAGGGTTGCCTGTACTTAAAGAAAAGCGCCCTCATTTAATCCACACTCTTCTTTGCCAAGCTGTACTCAAATCATTACTTGGATCTACTTTTTGATTTTTTATCCTGGCATTATTCTTTTTTAATAAAATGTAAAATTTTAATAAGGCTAAAGTCATAATCATTTAATAAAATAAATTTAATACTTCGATCGTCGAATACCAGACACAATAGATATTCAGTTGTTATGCGACACCTGGGTTCCGCTTGGGGCTTGATGGGTTAAGTATGGAAAACTTACATAAAGCATATTGCCCCGTATACAATATTATATATGTATATGTTTTATAGTATTAAGTACATTTAATTACACTAAACAAACTATTTTTTTAGGTTTTTGGAATGCTTCTAAAGAAGAGTTCAATATGATGGTGATGACGGAGAGACCTATAATGAAGATAATATTATTTTTAAGTTTAGATTATAACCGAGTATTCTTCGAGGTGGTGAGATGGAGTGAGGAGGGATGGTTTAAGTGAGGAAAATCCCCCCTTATCACTTCCACCTTCAGGAGATCCCCCCCGTTAAGGAGACTGTTGTCAACTGTTTTCAGTGTTTTCGAGGCATACTAAGGTTAGCTAAAGTTTATGTTTTTATAATATGAATTTAAGTATTCAATACTCGTATACTCGCAGTTAAGCATAAATTGTGGGTCAACCCACATTTTTTTAAGTTATGGATGCCGTTTTAAATGATCTAAAGAACATGACTGCATTTATATCTCAATACGTAATTTTTTGTAGCATGATACACAAATGCAGACATCAAACAGAGTCCAATAATTATAAAGCAGACAACCTTCCCCGTAAACCATATTTAAAAATTGTTAATTTCATATTTTTTCATTTAAATCTTGACATGTCCAAATTTTGTTATGTGCAAAAAATGGAATAAAAATACTTTTTGAATATTGATACTAAACAAAATATTTTTTAGGTTATAGAAATGCTCCTAGAGAAGAGGTCAATGTGATGATGATGACGATTGAGAACCTATAAGGAAGTTAATATTATATTTACTTCAAAAGCTGCGACTAAGAACATATTCAATAAAACCTTATGTTTGATTATTTTTCATTTAATTTCAAATTTTTAATATGTGTGTAAATATATTATTCAATGTGTCCAAACACCGGTGTATTGGTGGCATATTTTATTGACTGAAGGATCGGATCAGTGGACGCTTTAATGTCTTTATTTCTTCGATAATACATAGTAATTGTTATTTTACAAAATTGTTGCTTAATAGTTAAGTATAATAAAGTATATTGGTTCTTCTGTAGTTTATGTAAAAACTGTTGATTTTATTGATATTACACTCCGGACAAGCCTTCGTGGCTTATGGAGTATACATATTATGTATATTTTTAACTATTATATAAGAGTGTAATTATATTTTTAAATATTTTATAAATAAAATAATATCTTTTCACCAAATTGAACGCGACTTCTAATTTAATGAGCATAATATATCCTACATTGAACATGTGGGTCGAATTGATAACCTCCTTTTTTTGATGTCGTTTAGTAAAAATCTATAACATATAATTATGGTCGACTATTGGTCGATAGCTGTAGTCTAATTTTATATTTTTATCGATATACAAGCAGATATACGCCCATCCCTACACGCACACTACGGCAATTGCACACAAGCATAAAATGGCTACGCGCTGGCGAGCTAAGAATCTGTGAGTCGAAAGTCGTGTTTCTTTAATCATTGAGTCAAAGTCTAAGTAAAAGTCAATACAGTCAAGAAGTCAAGTCGGTCGATTCAGTAAAGAGGTAGACGCTTTACTGAAACTTTCGATGGAGTTTTGGAGGGAACACAAAATAGCACATTTCTGGATATTGCATCACTTTCCTACACTTGTGCACGATAACGAATATCTAATGGTTATAGGTCTACCAGAATCTGATGGCTTTTTTTATTTGCGTTTTTAAAATTTTTATATTTGTATGTTTAACATACAAAATCAGCCGCTATAAGAAAAAAAAAAGGATCAAATGTGGTATTGCTAGAGTCAATTTATTTTCTCACTTTTTGCCATCAGATTCTGGTAGACCTATAATATCCTACCAATATTACACATTAAAAACCCAATTAACACAATTTTAGGAAAATAATACAAAAACACAACATCACTCTTTCACATTCCCGGCAAAATATCACAAAATGAAATCCTAATCTTATTTATTTTTTAGCTTGGCAACGAATATTTTCAATAGTCTGTGACAAACTGTCAAGTGGGGAGTTTTGCCCATGAAGGTTTTGCCCAAAGAGGATATAAACTACGTAACAGTTTTGCCGGGAATGTGAAAGAGTGATGTTGTGTTTTTGACTTTTTGTATTATTTTCCTAAAATTGTGTTAATTGGGTTTTTAATGTGTAATATTGGTAGGACATTAACCATTAGATATTCGTTATCGTGCACAAGTGTAGGAAAGTGATGCAATATCCAGAAACGTTCTATTTTGTGTTCCCTCCAAAACTCCATCGAAAGTTTCAATAAAGCGTCTACCACTTTACTGAATCGACCGACTTGACTTCTTGTCTGTATTAACTTTCACTTAGACTTTGACTAGACTTTAGACATGACGATATAGTAAAACGTTGATGAAAATTATTATTATACGGTATACAGCTTGGCAAAGAAGAGTATGGATTAAATGAGGGCGCTTTTCTTTAAATATTGGCAGCCCTACGCTACGCTTTTGACACAATATATACTAGAGTTGACGAGTAATGTAGTGTTGTCATAAATAAACTCTTAGTTCCAGCTGTCACCGCGTCAGACTCTTCTTTGCCAAGCTGTACCTTTGTATGTGGCAAAGTACACCCCCGGTGTCAGTGCCAAAAGCCAAAAAAAAAACTGTCAAGTGTCATAATATGTCAATTTGCATTGAGTATAAAATCCACAGCAGTATCTCTTATTAGTCTGTGATCCACAGAATACTTTTTTATATATATAAAATCTGTCTTGTGCTGAAAAAAATTGGGGTTATTCTTGAAATTAATGAATAAATATTAAATAATAATAAAATCGTATAATAGATATAAGGAAATTCATAAGAAAACCACACGAAAACCCACATGTTGAGGAGTTTTTCGTTGGAATTAAATATTATAGGAAGTATTATATAAACAAATAGAAAAACTTGTATGTAAAAAAAAATATTATATTACCTCAAAAATGATTATAAATACTTCGAGGCGGTTACTGAAGCTCTTCCATAAGTCGCCATATAAATGCCGGTGCATATCTAATTCTAGTGTTTCCGTATTGAAAGAAAAACTTAAAAGTGGACCCAGCCTGAAAGATTTTCTAAGTGAATCGGTTGGCGCACCAGAAGTCATCACCCATGCACCACATATACCTTATCTACAGGATTTTAGAGATACAGTGAAAAGAAAGGTATTTTTTGATGTGTATGGGTGCCAAATGAACTTGAATGATACTGACATTGTCTGGTCTATTCTGAAAAAAGAAGGTTTTGAGAAAACTGAGATCGAAAAGGAAGCAGATATATTTCTAGTGATGACCTGTTCCATTAGGGAGGGAGCTGAGACCAAAATATGGCATCGGCTCGACCACCTCAGAGGGTTTAAGAGAAGACGAGCACTATCACAGAACAAAGATAAGCCGGTAAAAATAGCTATATTAGGATGCATGGCTGAGAGATTAAAAGAAAAGCTGATTGAGACGGAAAAAGCTGTAGATGTTGGTAAGATTTATAAAGTACCTTAAGATTATAATGTAATATTTGTCTAGGAATATAACTTTTGAGGGTCAATTGGCTTTAAGAGATAGATTGTCATTCATGATATTGAGTAATTATGTAAGGATGACAAAAGGCCCTAAAACAGTACCTTCTCTAATGACCTTTACCACACTTTTTTAAAAATTGCATTTTAACTTTACAGTTGCTGGACCGGACAGTTACAGGGACCTGCCTCGTCTGTTAGCATTGACAGAGAATGGGCAGACTGCTGTCAATGTTTTGCTGTCCTTAGATGAGACCTACGCTGATGTGGTGCCTGTTAGACTAAATAAGGATAGCGTTTCTGCCTTTATGTAAGTTGTTAATGCAAACAGATCAGAAGTTGATGGTAGCCTTATTTTATTGTGGATTCTTACATGTGTTGTAAGTCTACAACACAACACAATTTACTACTTTAATTGCTTGTCCATATTACAAAATCTACAAAAAAAAAAATCCAAAATCTTTACTGTCATAAATAATTTACAATGTTTTTAATAAGTGACGGTCCCTAAAACCAAACTAGGGGCAGCCCATAAAGTTAATATACCTAGCGGAATAGAGCAACAATGTCCAGCTGTCAAACGAAACCAAAATTGGTTTACATCTGTGTGTAAAAATATGTGTACGTATACACTTACACAAGCATGATTGAACATGAATTCTATGAGATTAAATAGTCAACATGCCGATAAGTGCCGACTGGACGTCAAAAAAAGAGTCCTGCTGTCATGTATCACACGTCTCTTTTTACCACGCAGTGTTACTGGTAGTGACATCTTGCTTGCTCAGGCCTTTGTTTCTCTATTCCGCTAGGTATATTAACTTTATGGGGCAGCCTGTGCTATGGGGGAATTCTTACCGAATTACAATAAATAGAATAGATATTAGTTCAAGTCCCCCAATATAATATCTTTTATTTAATTGTATTCAAAATATTATAACTGATAGAGACTTCAGAAATAACTTTTTATTGTAACCTTTTCAAAATCTGTAATTTGTAAATCGTAAGAGATAAAATAATAACAGGATAACCAGTATAAATCACTTTTTAGCTCAATAATGCGAGGCTGTGACAATATGTGTACATACTGTATAGTACCATTCACAAGGGGTCGGGAGAGATCCAGGCCAATTGATTCGATTGTAGACGAGGTCAAACATCTGAGAGACCAGGGTGTTAAGGAGGTTACGCTATTGGGACAGAATGTAAACAGTTACAGAGATGTGAGCCAACAAACAGAGAAATTTGATACCAAGCTGGTTGATGGTAAGGTTCTTTTACTATTTTACAGTAAAACCAAGTTGGTTATAGCAAAATCAAAGTCTTTTGAAATCTGTTATTTTTTGGGACTATAATATGTACTATCAGAGAAGTTGATCCATAGGCAGGTGTCGGACCTAAGTAATTTGGTTGTGTTACGTCAATCCCATCCGACCGATCACAGCTAACATTGAATTGACATAAGCCGACCACATGACGTAGGTCCGTCAACTGCCTAGGAATCAATTTCCTCGATGGTATATGCAATGTTTGCACAATATAAAATAATATTTTATAGCTATGGCTTATTGCTAAACACTGAATTAAAATTGATTGAATATTGAATATAAGACTTTATTTAATTAATTTAAATATAACTTCATTAAATAAATAGTCTTCCTAAGATCCATATTTTCTATTCTATGCTACTGATCTGAAGTTACTAAAAGCAACATACTAATATCCTTTTAGGCTTCAAAACAGTGTACAAGAGTAAGAAAGGTGGCCTGAGATTTGCTGACTTGCTGGACAAGGTGTCTGCCGTGGACCCTGAGATGAGGATCCGCTTCACAGCTGCACATCCTAAAGATTTCCCTGATGAGGTATATTAATAATACATTTTTAATTGTAAGCTGTGAAATAAAGTATACACAATGGTTGCACACTGCACAGCATAAACAAAAATATGCTAAGCTACAAGCACAAGCTACAAGTCATTAAATGGCCTTTTCCATTTTCATTATTTAAAGCAAGCAAACAATTGTTAGCGTACAACCAGAAGCGGTTTTCACTTATGTGGTTTGATCTGGATCTAAAAACATTGGTTAATATTGACTAAGCAATAAGCATTAGCTAATAATTACGCGTCAAGTTTTAAAATATTAGGCGAACAGATATTATGAATAAAACATTATCAATGCGCAATCGACAGTGTGGTTTGATCTTTTAATAAGAACTTTAAAGATTTTAGACTCTCCCGTCCCTTTGGGTAACACCCTAAAATTTCGTGAAACCCCACTTCCCCCTAATCACGTTCCAAAATTTGTTGATTGACACCGTTTATTTCCTTTCCAGGTGTTAGAAGTGATCTCGTCTCGTCCCAACGTATGTAAACTGCTCCACCTGCCGGCGCAGTCGGGCTCCAGCGCCGTGCTGGAGCGTATGCGGCGCGGACATACTCGTGAGGCTTACCTGAGCCTCGTGGATAGAGTGAGGGAGTTGGTGCCGGGGGGTGGGTACTTATTAATTAAATATAACCCCATACTAATGATATTTGCACAATAGAATTTTTGCGGAAAAGAGACAAAAAAAGCATATGGGATATTCCATAGACAAATCAAATTGCCACAAAGAAAGCCATGATTCTAATAACTTTTTAGTTACTTGATAAACAAAAACTTGACAAACAAAACAATGTAAAGAATATTTATAATCAATCATGTCACTTTAGCTACGGAAAAAAACAGGGATTGTTGAGTATATTAACAATGTGGTCGTACTTTATAGACATTAAACATACCTCGCTCTTCCTCCATCCATGTACCATCGAGGAAATTGATTCCTAGGCAGTTGACAGACCATCGTCATTTGGTCGGATCATGTCAATTCAATGTTAATTGTTATCTGTTGGCTGGGTTTGACGTAACGCGACCAAACTACGTAGGTCTCCCATCTGCCTAGGAATCAACTTCTCTGATAGTACTTACGCAGTCTATAAAAGTTTCAATCAATTCCATTTTTAAAATTCAAGTTTCGTAACTTCCCTTTTTATGTTCCAGTGGGTCTCTCGACAGACATGATCTGTGGGTTCTGCGGCGAGACCGACGAGGAATTTGACGAGACAATGTCCCTGCTCGACCTCGTTAACTACAATGTGGCTTTTCTCTTCCCGTACAGCATGAGAGAGGTATGATTGCTAATACTTAAATTATTCAACTATAATAAACAATTCTATAATTTTAGACGACCTCTGTGGCTCAGTGGTAGAGCGCGTGATCAGCGCTCAAGCTGGGGGGGTTCGAATCCCACCGACGGAACAAAAAGTTTTCAATGTTCCTGGGTCATGGATGTATTAAATATGTGTATCATATAATAAATATCTTAAATATATGTATAGTATAAAAGTATTAAATATATTTCTGTTGTCTGGTACCTGTAGTAGGTACCTGCCTAATACCTTCAGGTACTTAGCACGGGGCCCAGACTGACATGTTGTGAAGCGTCCATAGATATTGTTATCATTTGTTTACGAGGAAACAGACTTTCTTTTCTAAATAAAAAGCTAATTCAAGATTTAAATCTAAAAATCTCGAGTTTTTCGCGCTTATTGCTATCAGTCGCCGATAGATGTCGCTAGTTGTCTTAAAAGTCCTCTTTTGGTTATAGAAAACAACAGCGTATCGTCGTTACAAAGACGATGTTCCAGAGGACGTAAAAAGGGAACGACATTTCAAAATGGTGGAGTTATACAGGAAGAAATGTACAATACTCAACGAGAAAGAAATTGGGAACACACATCTAGTGTTAGTCGAGGGTACGGTGCCCAAAACGGGACAGATAATGGGACGCAACGAGCTATATTTGAAAGTGGTTTTTGAACAGACAGAAATACCGTCAGAAGAAGGTATGAGGAGAGTAAAGCCGGGTGATTATGTTGGTGTGAAAATCGTTGCCGCTAGAGCGTCTGTATTGACTGGAGTGCCGTTGTATCATACAACACTTTCTGAGTTTTATGGGAGGTATGCATGGGCAGACAGATATACAGATGAAGCTAAACTACATTACAGTAGTCTAAGACAATGAAATTGTTATGTAGGGTTATGTTATTGTATGTAGTTGTAAATAAATAGATTGTTGAAGAAATATTGTTTTTGTTTATTTTTTTGGTTTACTTTAAATTAGTGACTACTAAAAGGAGATATTACTATTAGCGATATGTTGTGTATTATAATATTACTAGCTTTGGCTAAAAGATACAAGATATTTTATTATAATGATTATGTTCTGCATAATATTATTCTAAATCTAGTCATTTCTATTTTCTAATAGGGCAAAAAAAAAAACCAAGAAACACTTTAAGTGCTTTATTAGAATGCTCGAAATCAGTACAAAAATACAATAAATATATTTATAATACAATATTAACATTTAAGACACGCGTGTTTTAATAAAAAGGTTTTTAATTTTGTGTTGCTAATGTTATTAAAGTGCGCGCACGATAACTTTGCGCGCGGCTGAAATCGGAACTAATTGTCGGGCCGCCACGTTTACATGATAATCGATACGCCTATTCCTATACATAATTTAAATAAGTAAATAAGGATATTAAAGTAAAACTACCAATGTTATTTAAAAAAATATCATTGGGATTACCCATTTTTTTACTGAATCCCTACGCTGGCACGCCACCTGTCGCGCGCAGAGTTATCGTGCGCGCACTCTAGCTTCCAATAAAAACAGTGTGGACTGTGGACATTCAGTCTCCTTTAAACAGAACATGAATTGAAAACTTGTGATTTATTATTTCATCCTAAAAAAACTTAATATATTAATTTAAAAACTAAAAACAGAATGGCATCTACATTTATAATTAAGTTTGTACTTTTAATATTATTTGTGACAGTCTGTGCTTCGTTAAAATCGTGGGGTGTTAAAACCAAAACCTGTGCCTCGATTGCCAAGTGTTCGAAAAAAACAAAATACTCTATGATCAAGGACCATAGACTATTTTATATTTTTTATAACATTATTTAATGCAAAATTTGCCATAAATACATAGAACTTGACAACCAGCGTGCTTCGTTTCCTTATACTAAACTAGATGCACCAAAACCTTCCTTGTTGGGAAGAACATTAACTCTGCCGGATAGATTGTCTTCCACATGACCAGACAGACTCGGGGAGGGACCCTGCGAGCTACCATACACCTTCGTGCTGTACCCTGAGTCATTATGTGACTCCCGATCGGCCTGGCTTTGGGTTTCACTGAGATGGGTGTTGATAGCTAGCGACTGGAGTCTGCTGTGGAGAAAATTATGGTCCGGTCCTTTTCTCATGCTGTGAGCTGTCATCTGCCTGTTCGGATACATGGGCGGTCGATTGTCGTATCGAAAGTGCTCGTTTTGGTCCGCGATCTCCACTTCAGTATTCTGGTCGAGATGGTCGCTGTAGCAGTGCGGTATCCGCTCGATCTCCCGTATTATGTGGTCCTGCATCATCGCATTGAAGACGCCCGTTTGGTGGTGGAATATGGGGTTTCTGTTTCTCGCCTGAATCTGCGGCTGGGGTAACGCGGCTTCGTTGTATTCGTACTGGTTTTGGCAGGAGTACTGTGGCATGGGTAGACCAGTCTCAATTTCCCTGTACGGCATTTGGTGATTTGGGTTCAGGTGAACATGTTTGTTGGGAATTTCGTGGAAGTACGCGTCTTTCGGGATCATGCGGATGTCGTGCGGATACGGCTGCACTTGCGGCGCCGGGGATTGTGATTTGGTGGACATCGTCTCGAAGTTTGGCAGGGGCAGGGTCTGCAGGAGGTTGGTATTCCTCATGGGACCAGGTTGATTGGTGGTCCTTATTGGATTGTCCTCCTCGTCGCTGCTCTCCGAGTTGTTTCCGTTCTCCTTCGGTGGAGTTTGGAAGTTCTTTCTCGTCGGAAAAGGGATGAGGTTGTGCAGACTGAACCGCTTTTGTTTTTGAGGCTTATCTTTGAGCACGGGCGCCGGCCTCTGAGGCTGTTGAGGTACTTTTAATGGACTAGTTTGCGTGGGTGGGTTTTCAGGTACCCTCTGTATAATAACTCTCTCCGGAGATTTGCATCTCTGCTGATGTTCCACCTGCGCTACCAACTCCTGTACAGTCTTCCTCGGTTCTCTGACTACGACACTTTCCTCCTGACTACTTGTTTGCTTATGAAGCTTGACGTAGCCGTCCTGAGATATGTCTAACGACTTAGAATTTCTAGAAGCACCGTCCGACGCATCCGACGCACCCTCCGACTTTTTTCTTATATCCTCCGCAGTTTTCTGTAGCACCTGACTCTTCCACGAAGGCACATTATGCAAGTGATCTCCATTATGTACTGGACCTATGTTTCCTTCTCTCTCCGATTGCCAACTACTACTGCTAGGTAAGGTGGGTGGGTTCGGGGGTGAAGCGTACCTTTCATTATGAATGATCACCTCGTGTACAGGGGAATGAGAAACAGATGCCTTATTCGAGTGCACGTGAATTTCACTGGTGACGTTCTCCGAGCTAGCTTGACTACAGTTGCTATAGGATAGTGGTCTGGCGCATTTACTGGGCCCGGCGTCCAGTTGGTCACTACTTTTGGAGCATTTCATGATTCTTCTGGGACTGGGCGGTGGTTTCATGTCTAGACCTTCTGTACTCTTCGACGTCGCCCTGTACACTTCTTTGGAATCGCAGTTCTGACACTCCTCGTGGTCGTTATATCTTCGGAGCCTCTCGCTCATATGCCAGTCTTCGCCATTGGCGTCCAAGAGCTCCAAGCTTTTTGTTCGCTTTATCGGAGCTATATCAACGGATCCCTTCGGACTGAAGTCCAGCTTTCTAACCCTTTCGGACTGCCTGAAAATGACTCCTCTGGTCAGCCACTGCTCCAGGTGTTTGTGCCTCTCTTTGCACAGCGCTCTCTCGGCCGCGACGAATCTCGTCAGCTCCGATATCTGCCCCTGGGTTTTCATCTCCAAGTCCGTGACCTTCTGATCCAATCTCTCGTGGGCTCGATCTATATGCTTCTTCAAATCCTTCTTGTCTTCATTGAGCTTCTCCTCCATATGCTTGAAGAACGGAGCGCAGTAGCAAGTGTAGCCCGCGCCGATGGGACCCTTCTTGATATTCCCGGCCAGATCCAGGTAGTACTGCTCGCCTTTTTTCAGCGGTTCGGTGGGGAGCGAGCTCAACTTGGGTTTGGGGAAATACTTGGGGTCGGGGTAGTAGTGGCACCCGTACGGGGACCACTGCACCTGGGGCGGGGTTTCGAAGTGGACGTTCTTTTTCTTCTTGTCTTTGCTCTTATCTCGTTTCTTGCCGTCGTCGGGCTCGTCGATCGTCCTGTCCCTGCTCTTGTCTCTCTTCTCCTTCTTTTTCTGCTTTGCAACCGGAGTGTTCAGTATGGCGATTATTTCCTCCAGTCCCTTTCTGGTGGCGATGTCTCGCGCGGTTTCCCCCTGATGGTTTCTTAAGGACTTGTCGCAACCGGCCTCGAGCAGGATCCTGGTGAGTTTTCTTCTGCCCATGGCGGCCGCTATGTGCAGCGCCGTGTCTCCGTTCTTGTTCTGCTCGGAGACGCGACACTGCGCCGAGATGAGGATGCGCGTGACGCCGGCGTGCCCGTACCGCGCCGCCGTGTGAAGCGAGGTGTCGCCATACTGAAAAGGTGATTAAGCTTATCTTACTAAGGTTACCTAATAGTTGTAAGACTTGTAAGTTGTTGCAATAAAATAATATGCACTTTTGAAGGTAAATGAAGCAAATCTTGGAGGCAATGATTGTCGAAAATGTTTCTACAACAGAACTCTTAAGTTTCCTCTTCCAGCTGATCTTTGCAGATCTTGCAGGGGACTTACATTGTTCTGCAGATCAGGCGGCGCGCCGGCCAGCAGCAGCTCTCGTGTGGTCTGGTTGTGGCCGTTCTGTGTGGCGAGGTGGAGCGGCGCGAAGCCGGCCGCGTTGCGCGCGCGTAACGCACCGCAGCGGGCGAGCAGCGCGACGCACCGCGAGTAACCCTTCCATGCGGCCTCGTGCGTCGCAGTGTTGCCGTGCTGAAATTATTGGTGTGATAGAACAGATTACTTAATGACGTAAACATCAAAGGATTTTTAAAAGTGCATACGAGTATGAGGAAAAATGCAGTCAGATTTCCCTGGGTACAAAACGTTATTTCAAGATTGTCTATTATTTCGGCCTTATGCCGATGCAATACTTAACTCCTAAGGGCCTGAATACACCTACCGAGTAGAGTGTCGAGACTCGAGACATCCACTCTACGTCTTTAAATTTTTATGCA
Source organism: Cyaniris semiargus (assembly GCA_905187585.1). NCBI lineage: Eukaryota > Metazoa > Arthropoda > Insecta > Lepidoptera > Lycaenidae > Cyaniris > Cyaniris semiargus. Next base: position 14,212,728 of record LR994564.1, read on the forward strand.
GGGACAGCTCTTTAACACTTTCTCTACGTTTTATATCCTAAGTCTAGAGTGTTACTCACCACTCGGTCCTGAGTGTTGGGGTCAGCTCCATGCTCCAGCAGCACTCGCACGACGTCAACATGGCCGTCCGCGGCCGCGCGCTGCAACGCGCTGATGCCGTTCTGAAAACAACAGGCAATAGGGAATAACGTGATTTGTCTATAGGAGAATATACAGGGTGTCACAAAACCTAGTGATAATACTTTAGGGTGTGTATGTGCAGCGCTGAAAGAGCAAAATTTTTTATGATTTATATGGGCAAGCGCCCCAGCGTCGGGAGTTTGCCCATACAAAAGTAAAAAAAGTTACTCTTTCAGTGCTGCTACTTTCACATACAGGGGACTCATTCACACCCTAAAGTTATCACTTAGTTTTGTAGTTTAATGGCTCCTTTTCTTGTCGGGCCAAACCATCAGAATACCGTGATCTGCCTTTGAATGAGTAAAGGACATGATCATTAAAATGTCACGTTGGGCTATGGTGGGTTACTCTGCTATCATGATTGCGAATTGCGAAGCTGTAGCATACACGATCGACGTGGATTAGGGGCAATCATAAACGAATATGCCCCTCTACACGTAACCGCATATATACTAGAGCTCCACAAGGCTTTAAAGGAACTAACGCTACCATCATACAAAAACGCCATTTTTGACATTTCTCCTTTACCAGGAGCGCCCCCGCCCACGTTCATTTATAGCCTTGTCGCATTTTTATACTAGAAAACGTGGAGAAGCCCCATTTTAAAGGGAGTTGGGATGCAAAACGGTACTCTAGTTCTATTTTCAAACTTTTGTTTTACTATCGACAAAATCGTTGCGCTTACCTCGGTATCTGGAATTCGAATAAACATTCCTTAGGTATAAGTTATAATCCATTCAACTACCCTTTTACCGTTTTAATGATGCTTATAAAAATAATGCGTAGATTGCAAATGCGTTTTATTATGAGCATTCAGTTGTCGTGTGAATGGATAGCTTTAACTGGCTTATAACGGCTTAATAATGACCATACACACACAGTCACACATACAAACATTCACAACTGACAGCTGTTTCGTAATGGTCAATACCTAAATAGAATTCCCATAAAACAAGAAACAGGCGAGAAAAAAAAAATGAACTCAGGAGGTAACCTTTTGAGAGCTATATAAAGACTCAAAGGGGTTTTAAAGAAGCTTTTTGAAAAAGGTTTATGCAGCGCATTCAATTGCATGAATAAAGTTCCTATTTCCGTTGCAGTTCGAAATATAAAAAAGTTTTTTTACTCTACATTTAAAGGCAAGCGCAAAACTACTACAAGTAGATTTAAATAAGTAGTTTGTTTTGTTCTTTATGTGTAGTAACTTAAGCGCTTGCGAATCATTTGCGAATGACAATACTCAATGACTCTACAATTGTTTTATTTAAGTCACTAGACGTTCCGCGCGGCTTTGCCCGCGTAAATTGGATATTTCACAGACAAATCAGTCGACAAAAAATAGCCTATGATCCTTCACGTGGTCTACTTCTTATCTGACCCAAATAACAGAAAAATTGCACTAGTAGTTCGTGAGATAAGCCCTTTCAAATAATTTCCCCCGTTTTTCCACATTTTCCTCTATTTCTTCGCTCCTATTAGTCTTAGCGTGATAAAATATAGCCTATAGCCTTCCTCGATAAATGGACTATCTAACACTGATAGAATTTTTCAAATCGGACCAGTAGTTTCTGAGATTAGCGCGTTCAAACAAACTCTTCCGCTTTATAATATTAGTATAGACTAGACCTTCCGCGCGGCTTCGCCCGCGTAAATTAGATATTTTACAGACAAATCAGTCTACAAAAAATAGCCTATGATCCTTCACGTGGTCTACTTCTTATCTGACTCAAATAACAGAAAAATTGCTTTAGTAGCCCTTTCAAATAATTTCCCCCGTTTTTTCCACATTTTCTTCTATTTCTTCGCTCATATTAGTCTTAGCGTAAAATATAGCCTATAGCCTATCTCGATAAATGGGCTATCTAACACTGAAAGTATTTTTCAAATCGGACCAGTAGTTCCTGAGATTAGCGCGTTCAAATAAGCCCTTTCAAATAATTTCCCCCGTTTTTTCCACATTTTCCTCTATTTCTTCGCTCCTATTAGTCTTAGCGTGATAAAATATAGCCTATAGCCTTCCTCGATAAATGGACTATCTAACACTGAAAGAATTTTTCAAATCGGACCAGTAATTCCTGAGATTAGCGCGTTCAAACAAACAAACAAACAAACAAACTAACAAACTCTTCCGCTTTATAATATTAGTATAGATTAAACTTAACTAACAATTAGCTAAACACATTGAAAAACTGTAAATTACCAACATAACCAATAATACTTTAAGACAACGATAGGCTATCGTTGTCAACTATTATTGGTTATGTTGGTATCGTCGATAGCCTATAACAATAAGCAATTTAATTTACAAGACAAAAACTTGACATATATAAGTGATGATGATGATTTATTGTCGAACGCCGACCTGTTGCGGGCAAAAACGCCGCGACTACAATAACCCGTCCGCGGGGCGAGGGGGAAATGTCAAGGTATAGTCCGGGCGGTGGCCGTGAATAATTACGAACGATCTTGTACGATTGTGATATACAGATAACAGAAGTCGTATGTTTCGTGTTTTAAGTAATGATGTTTGTTTGAGAGTTAGTAGATATTTTGACGAGAGAGTTCATTATTTTCAAGTTTTATTGATCATTAGAATGTCTAAATGCAGCGTAAGTTACATTACGCTAAAGTCATTATAATGTAACATTTAACATTGGTCTTTAAATGCAGAAAAAAAGTAATAAATACCTCGAAGTTTTTACTAAATATCGCTCTATAATAAATTATTACATGTTATAGCTTGCTTGATGCATCTTCTAATGTCTTATTTTGCAACATGATATTCAAGCAATTTATTATGAAGGTAAAGATGATACTTCCCATAATTTTGCCACTCAGATATGAGTTATAACTCAAGTTGCAACATAAATTGTCTTTGTTAGCCGATCTGTTGTAGCAATATGTATAATGTTAAACATATATTTACTACCTGCAGCCAATATATCAGTTTATTTAGACGTTATCTCAAGTGATTGAATAAGTGACAGGTTTATCACATTAGCATATTAAGCGCGTTATAATTTATTCATAATTTGCTCGGGTGTTCGTCGCAAAATATGACATTACAAATATATATTACAAATATATATTCTTTTATTTCATAGTTCTGATGAGACACATTGACTGCTTAGGCCTAAGCATTCAACGTGTCATTTAACGCCTAAGTTAGGCCTTAAAAATCCCAACTAGACTTACCAATAATTATATTTCATAGCCATTTGTTACCCGGGCTATTATTACGAAACAAACATTAAAACATAAAGTGTCAAAAAAGAAGGGTGGCCGAAGCTTGAAGCTATTCTTTGAACTTACTAAATACTAATGAAACAAAGTTATCTAAAATATCGCGATAAATTACCTCATAGTAAGCTATTATATAGACTCATAATAATACGCGATATTAGTAAAAGATTTCTTATAGAGCCTACAGCAGTTAAGTAAGTGGCGTCGTTTAAATTGGCATAGTGACACCTTAGAGAGTGGCGTGCGTTAAATGGCAGCCTGTTGCCATAATTTTCCGTAATGAAACAGTTAATATTCCAACAACTTAGGCCCACTTAAGATAACGCGAATTATATCTACCGTAATTTTATGAATGCGTTATATCTAATAGGCATTAAGTATGTAAATAAATCAATTAATATACAATATACATCCTGAATAGCTTGCCTCCAAGATTATATTATGTATTTATAACTAATGTGTCGCTTTGTCATACAGGATGTTTACTTATGCATTCAGCGAAATTTTTAGGCCTTTTAACCTATTTAACCTATCCATTATTTTCGCTCTATGCAAATTTTAAATAACATTACAAATTCTTTTAATTTTATAAAAATATCTTCAATAAAATAATGTACTGCCTTTTAAACATATTTTTATTTTATTTATTAGGAATGAGCCTGACTTTTATATGTTTTGTAATATAAATTGTAAATAATAAAAACAGTGAAGCATTAATGTCACTAAATTACTACGAAAACTTAGTTAATTTCTTAGCCAGCTCTCGGTCTATACTGCAAGAATAGTCATACTATTTTTATTGATCGGGTTACATCCCTTCTTTTTCTTTAAATGTATGTAATTAAAGAGCATTGAGCAGGATGTCTTTAAATAGTTAACTGCAGTTGTAAAGTTAAACTAAGTTTAAACCGCCAATATGCAAGTGTTACGTCAAGCGCTGTTGGATTTATTTTGGAATGCTTGTAAACAAGCATTTTTTAACTTTTTTATCTTTATGTTTTGTATTTTACTGCATAACTCGGAATCAAATTTACTTTATATACACTCTCTAGGAAAAATGGTAAAGTAATAATCGAAACTAAGCATCAAACTATGCTTTAAGTTCAGACTTTTATTGCTGCACTTAGAGACGAATATTTATTAGTTAACTGTAATGAAATGAAGATTTTGACATAAGCCCCATACATTATCTGTCAAACTCTTTATTTGCTGTATATTATAGTCTCTGAGTGCGGCACTCGGCAGTTAAAGCCCATATTATGATGAGTTGAAGTTACCTACCCAGATGGTGCTCTTTAAAATATTATATCGACTCCCATTTTCCAGATTTATAATATAACACATCTTTTGCGTGCCGCGGCAAAGTTATAAAAAGATATTAATAAAAACGACATATACTATAGTAACTTAGATGTACGACAAAGTGAAACATGTTGGCTGAGTTTTCACTATCGTTGGATGCAGGTGATGATTTAAATTAGTATGTCATCTATAAAATATGATAAGGGCAAAAGCTAGTTATATGACTACATATTAGCTTTTGCAGTTAAATACAGATTTTTTGAGAACACTGTACTTTTTCTCGATAAAAAGAACATTGTATTGCATTGTACCTACTGCAATTGCAGCGCTAATATTACTATCATATTGGTAACAATCCGTTCAGTAGTTTTTACGTGAAGATTTTAAGAAGTAATAAATATAGACATTAATTATAGGTCTACCAGAATCTGATGGCAAAAAGTGAGAAAGTAAATTGACTCTAGCAATACCGGGGTAATTGGAATAAAATATTTTGATCCTTTTTTTTCCTTATAGCGGCTGATTCTGTGTGTGAAACATGCAAATAATATATAAATTTATCCAATGATCAAGGATATTTTTTGAAAATCTGCTGTCAAAGCCATCAGATTCTGGTAGACCTATACTAACTTTTGATTTTAATGAAAGTGATGTCATTAGTTGAAAATTTACGTCCTGAATTGTCCTGAATAAAGAAAAGATCTAAGCTGTGTATTAAAATGTCATACTTATAGAATGTTTTATTCTTGTCTATTAAGCGAATTTTTGACGTATCAGACGAAGGTCGATTTACATAAATAAAATCTATACCTAGGAGAGGTATGATACGATTTTGTGAACCTAAAACATAATATTATATCAAGAAGGACTAAAGGAAATAGCAATATCCATTGTTGTAATCATTACAGACAGACAGACACTCGCACATAACGGTGTCCGCACTCATTACCTGCCAGTTGCCAGTTGCCAGTTGCCACCCGCCCGTTTCCTGGTGCAGCCTGGTATTCCGTAGTTATGATTTCACATACACATACCTGCCGCAGATGGAAATTGAAGTAGGAACTTCATTAGCTCGTGTCATGAAATGGGAAAGCTACTACCTTATAGGATTTGTGTTAGTTTGCAAACTGCAGTGCCATAAGCATAATATAAATGTCAAAATTAGCTAATTGGTACTTGTGTTGAAACAAAAAAGAAGCTGTTTTATATTTCATATGACTTACTGCAAACTCTACTCGCGGTTACAAACGTGTCTAAGAGGCCATTGAGGTATAAGTACTATGTACTAAATCTCAATGGTAGAGGCATATTATTTTTCTTGTCCATGATCGACATCGATTGTGTTAGAGACAGCTTTGCAATCATCGTTATCCATCATGGGCCACGGCCCAACGTGAACACTGGACAGGAACAACATACTTTAGTCTACAGCAAACGAGATTATGAAAAAATTGCTAAATAGAACTACGTAGAGTCTGTGATAAACTATAGGTCTACCAGAATCTGATGGCAATTTTTGACAGCAGATTTTCAAAAAATATCCTTGATCATTGGATAAATTTTTATATTTGCATGTTTAACACACATAATCAGCCGCTATAAGAAAAAAAAAGGATCAAAATGTTTTATTCCAATTACCCCGGTATTGCTAGAGTCAATTTATTTTCTCACTTTTTGCCATCAGATTCTGGTAGACCTATATAATATTACCATATTATTACGACAAATATTGCTTTAAAAGCGCAATTCAAGGCTCTCTAGATTAAAAACATGACACTTCAATCTCGTGTCAACTATACTATGCCACAGAATAGATAATAGTACAAGTAACTATGCTTTCATTTGAAATCAAGCATTAGCTGATGTTAATTGCTTTAAGCGGACACCATTTTGTTTTAGGAGATAAGAAGATAACGTCAAAATATGACACCGCCGCCGCGGCAGACTCAGATGTTTTTAGATCGACTGATTATGACTCGTTATTATAAAATATTATATCAAATAACTAGACGGTAACAACTCCAGTCATTTACAGTTCAGTACTGCAGTTAGGCAACTGTTATAGCTCTTTGGCGTAGTTTTTAAGGTTTTTTATCGGTTGTTATTGGTTAACTTTTTAACGTCCAATCAAAATTGCTAATAAATACATAAACTTCAGTCCAAAATCTCAGAAACCCGTCAAGAGGTACATGACACTAAAGTCTAAAACAAGGTGGTGAAAAAGCAACATTATTTAAAAAATCTAATGCCCAATACGAACGAAGTTCCTTATGGCGCGTTCGGCGTTGCGAAAGGAGGCTAGACGGAACGACACTTGACCTCGACTTTTTTTTATTAGTACCTGCATAGTAGGGGCAGAGGGCGTTGATAGTATTCCTGTGCGTCAACTAGATGGCGTTTTTGAGAATAAACCGCTGTTTATTCTCAAAAACGTCGCTACATCTACCGGATGTTTAAATAAATTTTATTACAATTCCACAAAAGTGTCGTTGTTAGTATTCCTGGGCGTCAATAGATGGCGTTTTTTATTTTATAACTTCGTTCCATCCGGGTGTCCCTTGACACCTCTCAAGTTTTTATTAAAACACTTATTGATCGGGAGTTTCAATAAAATGTTGTTTTAAATCCCAAACATTTAGAAACTAATTTCATAGTCCTAGTTTTCCTTTAGAAGTACAACATCGAATTTTGAAAGCCGTGGCTTTACCTATGCAATATGCATATCTGACTACAAAACAAAACCTGTAGATTGTCAGATTCCCTTTATTCGACTCATCGGTCGATGGTACAAATACTTGATAATTAACCACACAAAAACACCTCTTCGCCTCACTCAAATTATTTTCAAGTATTTTCCACAAACTTATTCATATCGACCTTATAACTATAGGCATAAGACTCATATTGCTAAACATTTTATGTCCGCGACCGTACCCGCTTTTTCGACATGGTATCATGATTGTATCGATTAAAATAACTGCTTGTTTATTTAATCGGTCCACGGGACTAATTTTAGAATCATTTTATTATAGTGTTATTAGCTGGTGATGTGACGATTACAATATGGCGGCGAGGGTTCGCAATTTAAAAATACTTTGTTTTTAAAACTTGTTATTCTCGTGTGCAAGGTCCATTTGTATCATCTGGATTAATGTTAAAATATCATGCCATCTATTTCTTGTATACAAAAGATTGACTTTAGACTAGACTGGACAATAGAAAAATAATAGATATAAGTAAAGAGATTTTAATGTTTGCAGGCTCTAAAACTACTCAGATTTTTGTAAGACTGAGTATTTATTATTATGTAGAGAAAGATAAGGGCAATTTTTTAATCGACTTCCAAAAACAGAAGGAGGTTGTAATATGTTGAGCTGTAGATATTTTCTTCCGCCGAATTGCGTTTTATATGCTCGCACTCAATGATGAAAAACTCAAAGCAGATAATATGTTACTACCGCGCGCGTTGTGAAGATTCAAATACGGCCCAATTGGGTCGTCTGTTATTTAGTCTGCATCGAGCGCATTCACGAACGTGCCGCGTCTTGTCTTACCTAAATAAATTGAAAATGACGTCGTGCCTGTTTCGAAAATGTACCAATTATGACTCAAAAGAAAACAAAACACATGGAATCTCTTACCACATGTCTTGATTGCAATAAATACTTCGATTATTTACATTTTCAATTATTTTTTCGAACAATCTGGAAAAAATCGAATTTTCGTCATAGCTCAGGCGACGAAAGAGACAGCGATACGATTTGACGTTTAAAAATAGAACTGTCTCTTTTATGTAAATGGTTTTTCGTATCTTTTGTTTCACTTATCACCGGAAAATAGTGATGAACGTAACAGATCTGTATAAATAGAATATCATTGCTCGCACTAGTATTTTGTAAGAATAGATTTTTTAAATAAATTAGGTATATAATCTAAACTATTTATTATGACAGCAAATAATAAACTAGTCGTATATAACACCGAACACATTTTTAATTAAACAATCTAAATATATATATATATATATATATATATATATATATATATATATATATATATATATATATATATATATATATATATATATATATATATATATATATATATATATATATATATATATATATATATAGGAGACTGACTGACTGACATAGTGATCTATCAACGCATAGCCCAAACCACTGGACGGATCGAGCTGAAATTTGGCATGCAGGTCGATGTTATGACGTAGGCATCCGCTAAGAAAGGATTTTGATCAATTCTAACCCCGAGGGGATAAAATAGGGGATGAAAGTTTGTATGAAACTGTCAATTTTAAACCGATCGGGCTGAGACTTTGATACCTAATTAATAATAATACTTCTTAACGCGAGCGAAGCCGCGGGCGAAAGCTAGTAGCTATATATTTTACAAATCAATTTACTTATGCCTATTATAAATCTATCACTTAGGAATTTGTTACCATAAAGTTTTCCATTTTCCTAATGATCAACAAATTTTTAGGGTTCCGTACCCAAAGGGTAAAAACGGGACCCTATTACTAAGACTTCGATGTCTATCCTTCTGTCCGTCTGTCTGTCTGTCTGTATGTCTTCAGGCTGTAACTCAAGAACGGTAATAGCTAGAGAGTTGAAATTTTCATAGATTATGTATTTCTATTGCGGCTATAACAACAAATACTAAAAACAAAATAAATTAAATATTTAAGGGGGGCTCCCATACAACAAACGTGATTTTTTTGGCCTTTTTTGCTTGATATCAATAATGGCAACAGGTAGGCACTTGAAATTTTCACAAAGGCCTTAAATATATGTCTACCTTAATAAATTATAATAATATTTAAATAAAATAAAAATTTAAGGGTGGCTCCCATACAAAAAACACAATATTTGGTCTATTTTTGCTCTATAACGGTACGGAACCCTTCGTGCGCGAGTCCGACTCGCACTTGGCCGGTTTTTATTTACATAAGATTAAAATAATCAGTGTATCGGGTTTTAATCGTGAAATATAGCTTAAAATTAACTCAATAGCTCAGCTTTACAAAGTTTATACTCCGACTACCGGTCGTGGAAGACCACGGAGTTATGTTCACTGGAAGAGATATAAAAACTAATACTAGGCTGATGTTGATAAATCTTGAACAGAATATTACAAGTAGATTGTAGAAGAGTTATTCAAATAAAAATTTTTGATTGACGATTTTGATAATTTTTCCATAAATGTTAATAGCTAGAGTAGATGATAGTCACATTATAAAGTTTATTTTCAAGTGCGTTAATAAAATCCATTCCGCTGCGCTCCGTTCTGTCTGTGCTGGCCCTAATAATTCATAACTCATGAAACATGCAAAAGCGTATTGTATATTCAATCTCATGTCTTTTCTCTGAGAGAATTCCATGTTCTAGTCCCGTATAGTACTTAATATAGACGCGCATAATATTTTGACTTGTGATGCAACATACAAGTAGGTACCTTAATATAATAGGGATACTGTAAGTTTCAGGAAAGGACACAGGATAGTTTTTGCCAAATTTACAGTTTTCGATACAGCAAATTTGAGGGCAAAAAATATCTCATGTTTAATTTCTTTACGCTACTCTTTTCAACTGAAAAGTTCATCGTAAGCCCATATTTTCTACAATTTACGCCTTCTTATGGTTTAATCAGAAAGCATGTTGCCCGCATAAAAATAAAGATAACTTTATGTTTATGATTGTAAACTAGTCTGTATGCGGGCTGAAAACACGGCTAGATTTATACCAGTTTTTTCACAAACTCCTTTTTCAACCTATTTTCAAAATGCCTTTCCTTCATTTATAGGTACCTAGAACGAAAAAGCTTAATCGAGGCAAGGAAGCCTTATACTATATTTTATTTTCATTTATTCCGATATATTTTGTTTGAAAGTTTCTAAGTCTCTTCTAGTAAGCCACTATCAACGTAGTGTGAACACATCAACATAAATTAGTGTGCCCAGCACGCCGCCGCATAATGTTTATTTGTTGATTGTATTTTTTATATTATTACTGTGATTATATTTATGTTTCTATTCACTTATCACATTATGCATATAATCGCAAAAATGTGGCGTCCACTTTGATTTTTCAGTAATTCCTTAAAAAAATGTTCGTTTAAAAACTTTTATATTGTTCGTAATCAATGATAGATCTATTCTACATTTGCGTTTTTCTTAAAATATCATTGTTCGTAATATATTTTTTATATTTTAAATTAATTCTAGTAACAGATTGTCATTAAATTCCAAAAAATAGTATTTCTATTTAATGCACTGAGCTATATTTTTTACAATTTTAAGCAACATATTGATCCAAAATGAGAATCTAAATTTTAAGACACTTAAAATCTTTTTGTATTTATTTATCTACAACTTAAAAGTATGGTAGCTCCTAAAATATTTCCTGTACTTATCTTACAAAATTTACATTATAATAATATTAATTATAAAGACACATTATAATATTCTTTTTAGTTTCATTTAAATAAAGAACACTATCAGATAAGTAAAACGACCATAATACTGTACTAATTGACTTAATTCGATATTCAAAATATTTGTTCAATTTAAATATAGAATTAATTTACTCGTTTCCCTCGAGTTAACCAATGACGACTGCTTGTGACATTTGATCGCCTGCGATTGGTTAACGAGTTTACAATATTTGATACAGCTATAAAAACAAGTGAGTGATTAATATACATTTTTGCGGAAAATAAACTTGCCTATGCTGCCTTGTGCCTACTAGAATTACCACTGTAGAGGTTTTAGTTTTCATATCTTACTATATTGTTACATATTATGTATAATGTATTTCAAAAACGGTGGTAGCTATAAGCTAGACAAGTGAAACGTTTCTGTTGCTGGGTAGTTACCAGTTGCCGCTATAGCAATAAAAAGTGACTTTAAAAACAAAATATTGAAATTCAAGGGAGGCTTACAATAAACGCGATTTTTTAGGTTACCTATTAGCTTATACGAGTAGTATAGAGCGCGTTTTTCAAACGCTTGACGGTTTTTTTTTTAATATAATTTTATTATACTTATAATAAGATTCAAAATTAAAACTTCTTAATACTTACTCCTTAGTATTGAGAAGTTTATTCTATAATTTATTACAGTTACTCCTATAGAAGCCTATAATAGCCAATAATGAGCACGTATTAAACAAGTTTCGAAAAAATACGATCGGATAGTTTTGTGATTGTGTATTGTGTAACGAGTATCCGATCGTGCTCTAGTTAGAGATGTATTATTATGGAATATTGTATGCTATTATCCATCCACTAATCTTGGATCATTACGCGGTAGCTGGTTATAATGAAGGAGAATTTCACGGAATTTCAAGTGTGAATATATATTTTTTAAATTTTCTTAGAAAGAGTGTGTAGGGTGGTGAATTGAGCCATTTCGTTTTTATAGAAATCAATAGAAGGAGCTAAAAATTTGGCGGCGAATAACGGCGAAGTCTAAGATAATGTTGCTTTAGTAACGTGTGTTATACATACATGGTCGATTTATTATGTTAAAAACCTAAAAGTTATTAGTTCAGAATCGAGAGAATAATCTAGAATTACTTCTTTTAATTTTGACCTAACTACTTTGGATTTACATTACTCTAGTATTTAGACTTATGATATCGTCTTCAATGTTATCATCATAAATAGTAAACTTATCCAGAGCAAGGCAATAACAGTCAAGATAAGATACAAGCACTCCTGTACAAGGATTCCTATCCCATCTTATCCCATCTTTTCCGAGATAGGGATCCTTGGCGTTATGAAATACGTTTATCTCTCAATCGTCTATACTTACTAATATTATAAAGCGGAAGAGTTTGTTAGTTTGTTTGTTTGTTTGAACGCGCTAATCTCAGGAACTACTGGTCCGATTTGAAAAATTCTTTCAGTGTTATATAGTACATTTATCGAGGAAGGCTATAGGCTATATTTTATCACGTGAAGACTAATAGGAGCGAAGAAATAGAGGAAAATGTGGAAAAAACGGGGGGAAATTATATGAAAGGGCTTATTTGAACGCGCTAATCTCAGGAACTACTGGTCCGATTTGAAAAATTCTTTCAGTGTTAGATAGCTCATTTGTTGGGAAAGGCTATAGGCTATATTTTATCACGCTAAGACTAATAGGAGCGAAGAAATAGAAGAAAATGTGGAAAAAACGGCGGAAATTATTTGAAAGGGCTTATCTCACGAACTACTAGAGCAATTTTTCTGTTATTTCGGTCAGATAAGAAGTAGACCACGTGAATCCTTCACGGCTAGGCTATTTTTTGTAGACTGATTTGTCTGTGAAATATCTAATTTACGCGGGCGAAGCCGCGCGGAACATCTAGTATCGAATATGGCAACGGCCCAAACCATAAACTGTTACTCAGCGGGGTTCCGTACTGGCTATATGAGCTGCCATAAAGGGAACCGTACATTATTCATCTCTTACCGGAATTACGCTGAACGTGTTTTGTATACAACTGTATAATATTTCGATCGCGTTCAGCGTTCGTTTCGAAATCATCAATGATAATATTCGAAGTGGTAAGTTATGTTGTCAGTTTCGCTAATAAAAATAAAGAAATATAGAGAGAGAATCAAATCTGCTACCGAATTGTGGTACTGTATACTATCTTTTTTGGTTCATATTGTTTGGTTGATGAATGATGATTATTAAAACTACCTGTACTGAACCACTTACCCTCTACATAATTCTTGTCTCTCAAGTCTCAACTCGGTCTCTACTTTCTTTTAAAGGGCTATGCTACGTGGTTCTATGCACCGACAGTATAAACAGTCCTTTAGCTCTCCGTAGAGATTCCTATACATTCTTAGCAGCTTCATCTTCATCCGAATCCCGTCCTAGCCACGCTAGGACTTCTCCCTAAAAAGAACCACTATTTCTTCTCGCTGTTGTTGTTATATATGGTAGACGTGGATCAGCATATTATGCTAGCTTCTCACGGCGCGTAATACGAGCCGCGCCGCGCCAGCTCGAGCGTCGTGTAAAGGGGGTGGCTTGAGGTGGCGCGGGCTGGCTCGAGCAGGCGCGTCCGATCCGATTGATATGCGGCTCGTGATATTACGCGCCGTGAGAATGGGTAGCGCGGACTCGCCTGTTGGCTCGTGCTCGCTCCGAGTACAAATCGGCTCGGCGCGGCCTCGTGATATTACGCGCCTCGTGAAGCCAGCATTATGTATCTCTTACCTCATCTCTGGCGTCGACGGGCGCGCCGGCTCGGATGAGGCTGGCGACCCTGCCGGCGTCCCCGCGCGCCGCCGCCTCCAGCAGCGCACCACCCATGCCCCATGCGCTACACCATCATCTCACTGTAACAAAGAGAGGTACAATATAGTTACAGCTATTCGGTAGCAGGAGCAGAATAAAACGGATAAAAGTATAGTGAATATAAGCTTGTTAAGAGCGGGCTGTCAAATTTTTATGTGTTTTCTAATAAGTATTACGATCCCGGAAGACGATTGACTCAAATGAAATTGGGATTTATTTAATCATTGTATATTTATCTGATATTTGGCTAACCGAAAACACGATTCACTTATTTTGACTCGATAGTTTTATTTTTTGAAATTATGAATATTTCTGGGCTTTTCAACAAATACCTGTTACACATATTGAGTTACTATCATTAAATAACTTGCACTACTACAATCACACACTTTATAAAATAATAGCTAAAGGAAATATTAGTATTGTATTTAATTTTTAAGTAATCATCAAAAACATTTTTTGGACTTACGACCTTTACTTTCGTGCTATAATGGGGGAACCGTTTTTACGCGATATTGTTCACTATTAGCTGCAGTGTAAAGTACATTGCCCGGGAGCACGATTCATGCAATCATTGTATCACGATTGGAGGATAGCGGTGTGTGTAGGCGGGGCTAGCGTTTTGACAGTAGGCCCTTAAAGCCCGTGTTTTCCAATTGCAGAGCATAACGCGACTCAGTGGCGCACAATGCCGAAATGATGAATGACAAGAAAACGCGTACGTCCGAACGCGCCCTTAAAGACGCTTTTATGTAACCTTTTTGCAATTCTCGTACTTGCTTACAGTCAATAGTCATATAGTGGAAATTCCAAATATACCATACTACAAATGTACCTACATATAAATTTTATACCTATGTGTACCTACTTAACTTTGAGTCGTACTTATTAGCATAATTTATTGTTGAACGTGCTTGCGAAAGGCCACATAAGTATCTTACTCTTCACACAACAAAAATAGCTGAGTCAGTATTACAGTCGCCTATTAGCAAATATACGTCATATTATGCAAAGTACTGCTTACGAGTATATTATCCGGTACGCAATATGCTATTACCGATCAGTTTCATGACGATGTCAGATGATCTAGGTAGCCTAGGCTACTTAGTATTTATAGATCAGAAGCCTACTTAGAGCTTTTCAACGTAATAACTTTATGATTAGCTTCATATTTGATATGACTTACAGCGCTTCAAGCTATTTAACCGCGTTGCTAAAGGCAGAACGAGATCGCCATCTTTTTGAAACACTTATCAAGAAAACGGTCATTTAAAATACTGAAGAACCCAACTGAGTTGTTGTATATTTTATGTGTGTTACTCTCCGGTTAACACGAATTTAACGACACATCTCAAGCTAGAATCAATCAAGCTGCAGTGTGCCAAAGATTTATACAAACATACATAAGTACATACTCTCGAAAAATATGACCCTTCTGACGCAGTTGGGAAAAAACAGCTGTATCGCACTCATTGACAAATTCAGACAAGCATCATTTTTCTAGTGCTTAAATTACGATGGTTTCTTTAAAGTGACCGCTGCTTCCCATCCAGGCCCTTTAGATGTGCCGTTATCCGTGTGATAATATGAAACGTCATAAGGTTCTTTAGCTTTCGTTATTATAGACCTGTCATAACTCATAACTGACCTGTCATAACAAACAAAGTCAAGCAGGACGGGTAGTCAGAAAACATCTCTCGCACCATCAACTCTATGTCGGAGAAAAATATACATAGAGAACGGCTGCTGGTTTAGATTATATTAATTGAGCTTTTTTGACAGAACGCTGACAGGACTTTCTGACACCTGTCATGACAGGTAGTCAGACTGTTATGACAGCTGTCAAAACGGGTAGCACGCATGACCGAAGCAGTTGATGGCAGCGGGAGAAACAATTAGTATCACACTGCGTCAGGCCATCTCATTTCCATCGTGATCATAATGCTCGAGTTGTCCCAGCGCCCACGACGGAAGCCAATACTCATGACTCATGGTCGAATATCGACGTATCGTATTTGGGGATGTCATAGGTTGAAAGTGGTGCAGGATTCACGAAAATGATAAAATGATCAGCTTTAAATAAAGCCTAATTTATAAGCTGCTATAGAAAATCTTGAATTTTTAAATAAGGCGTTTTTGACTGAAAACACGCCAAAAACCGTTTAGCATTACAGGTAACAACCTCATGATAATTCTGCAGGTTTTTGCTGTTGATTTGAGGTCATTTAATGATAGAATTAGGTATTGATTTCTCTCAAGTCATCTGGGTTTTGCATCCACTCTCTTACAGTTTATACTTGTTTCGCTAGCTTATTATTCTCTATCCTTTTGAAAATTACACTTTGCTGTCTGTAAAGTGTCTTTTCTACAAACAAAAACAGCAACGCTGTAAGCTTTCTATCAGTAAAATGAATCCGATATCCCTATATGGTACATCTATGGCGCTAGCAGTTGAATATTGTATAGGAATTTGCCCACGCTGCGTTCGAAATGTTATTAAATGTTAAACAGTTCGTTGATTTTTAATTAATATTCCACTTCGCTACTCCAGGAACTTTTGAATGGATCAATCGAATATTTATTTCACAGATACGTTATAGGTACCAATAAAATATTTACTTGTTTTTATTAATATTAGTTTACTTCTCAAAGTAAAAACTTTAAGTCTTGTTTAGGTTTCGTTTTTAGGGTTCCGTAGTCAACAAGGAACCCTTATACTTTCGGTCTGTACGTCCGTCTGTCTGTCTGTCTGTCCGCGGTTTTGCTCAGAGACTATAGGACCTACAAAGCTGCTGTAATTTGGCATGAATGCACTGTATATTAATGATGCCGACAAAATGGTACATGAAATCTTAATTTTTTTTTATGGTACCTTCCCTACACATCAAGCGGGGATGAATTTTTTTTTCGCGTCCACCCCATCGTGTGGAGTGTCGATGGATAGGTTTTTTACAAATATTATGAGTATTCATAGATCATTTTTCGATTTAGGGATCCGTTTGTGAAATATTAAGTTTTAAAGTGGAAAAAATCGTTACAGTCCAGTGTCCCCCCCTTGTACTAGCTAAACGGTTGCTTCTGGAAATGTGAAAAAATCACGGGAGTAGGAAATATGCTGAATTTTAAAGGAAAACTATCACGGCTAAGAAGACTTTATAAGTTATTGAGTAATAGTCGAGTAACTAAAAAAAATGTATTCGGCGAAGTATAAAGGAACTTTTCGTTCAAATTCCTTTGAAAGTGACTGAGATGATGTTGTTAGTAGTGTAAAACACGTTATAAATGTACATTCATTGACCATATAAAATTAAAAAAAAAAAACTAGCGGTACTACGGAATCCTATATTGCACGTGGCCCGACCACGCACTTGGCCGGTTTTTAAGTAAGTACTTAGATCATTTCAGCCTCTTGGGTACTTACTCAAATTGCCTTCAACAACTTTCCTATCTCAAATACCATATATTTTATTTCCTAACCTCGCTGCCAAATTATCAAATACATGGCACTTAGAGTTCCATGTTCATGGCATGAGTAGTCATGACAGAAACGACGAACACAAGTTCCAACTAAGTTTAATTCAGAATTAGCATACCACTCTTCTTAAAAAGTATGTTTCGTAAAAGATAGAATACATTATGTATTTAAGTATATTATATACCTTTTACGGATCAAGAATGGTGTACCACCTACCGACACGACGATCTTTTTATGGGATTCCATCAGATTCCTGCCCCGTGCTTTCACCTAATAACTTATTCCTACGCGCGTTTTTCATATCATAAGTTTTCTCCACACCTACTTGGTTTGTTGGAATACTTGGTTATTTTATGAGGCCTTTTCACATTCGTCCATACTTAATCTATACTTTAATAAATTATAACGCTGTAGAGTTTGTTTGTTTGAAGGGGCTAATATCATGAACAGCAGGACCGATTTTTATGGATTTTGGAATAGATTACTGGATGTGACGGGAAAGTGTACGGTTTCCTCGGAATTCCTAACTACGCAAGCGCAGCCGCGCGGAACAAGTAAGCAATTTCGACGTTGATACTCTACAGCAGCGGTCGGCAACACGCGGCCCGCGGGCCGCCGTGAATGTTTTGTGAATAAGTTATAAAATATATCAAAAACAATGTTTTCTAATATTGCCAGTAGTTATCGCAACTTAAAAACGTAGCTGTTTGTGTCTGTCTGTCTCCAGGCTGTATCTCGAGAACCTCTATAGTTAGACTTCTGTAATTTTCATAGATTAATATGTATTTCTGTTGCCGCTATAACAACACATACTAGAAACAAAATAAAATTAATATTGAAGTGGGGCTCCCATACAACAAACATTATTTATTTTGCATTTTTTGCTCGTAGTCAATAATGGCAACAGCTAGGCACTTGAAATTTTAACAGCATCCTTAACTATATTTATACTTTAATAATTAATAATAAAATTAAAATAAAATAAATATTTAAGAGGAGCTCCCATACAAAAAACACATTTTTTTTCCTACTTTCGATCTGTAACGGTACGGAACCCTTCGTGGGCGAGTTCGACTCGCACTTGGCCGATTTTTTTTTAATTGTGGGCTAGTAAAGCCCTCATTATGCTTAGGTATATTGGGCTTCTAGGGTTAATACGAGTAGGCCTGCGGCCCGCCTTTAGTTTGTTTTGCCACCTTGTGGCCCTTGCCTGCCAAAAGGTTGCCGACCGCTGCTCTACATGCGTATCTCTGATTTGGCTCATGAATCATGTTGCACCAATATTAGCATTTACAAACGTTCAAAGGATATTCGTTTATGATTGTCCATGATCGACATCAATAGTGCATGCTATAGCTTCGCAATCTTGGTGGCAATCATGGTTGTATCTATCATGGTCCAACATAAAAAGGAGGTTTAAATTAAAGTTATCTGTAAAAGGTAAGTCAGGAACGTTTGGATATCGATACAGATCTCGCTACATATGGGCATCGCTGCCACGATTAGTTCATGATAAAATCTCATCTTATTAAGGAAATAAGAATAAGAAAATCTAGGATATATTATATTATAATATGGTAATATGGCTAGATAAATAAGAATATCTATACTTATATTATAAAGCTGAAGAGTGTATTTGTTTGTTAGTAATACATTGTTTATTTGAACGCGCTATTCACAGGAAGTACTGGTCCGAATGAAAAAAATATTTTTGTGTTGGATAGTCAATTTATCGAGGAAGGTTTTAGGCTATATCACGCTGTGACAGATAATAAGTGAAGAATCAGAGGAAAATGTGGAGAGAAATAAAAACGGGGAAAATAATTTGTAGGTTCTTATATTACGAAGTACTGGAGCGATTTTTGTGTTATTTGGCACAGATATAGAGAGGACCACGTGAAGGGACATACGCTATTTTTTTTGTGGAAAAATGTACGGTTTCCGTGAAACTCCTTATTTATGTGGGGGGAGCCTCGCGTAACGTCTAGTTTTAAATACTTACTGTATAGTTACGACTCCAAATAAATATGTTACTAATCTTACTATGTACAGTCCTTAAAAATTTGCTACGCAAGGTAGTGCTCCAAACTTTAAAAGAAGTTCTAAAATTCTATCAAAAGTAATGATACCTACCTAGTAAATAGACCTATTGCAGGTGCATATGTAAACTTATTTTTCATATTCATCCAAAAACTACGAAAGTTATTTTTCTGTCGTTTAAATTTTTCTACACCTCGTATTGAAACTATAAAGTACAGTTTATGGAATGTCGGACTGTCAGCCGCAGACTGATTAATATTACAGTCGGGTATCGCTCCACTTGTGTCACGTTATTTATTACGATACTAGCTGTTGCCCGCAACTTCGTCCGCGTGAATGTGTATTATTATAATCGAGATTAAGAAAATTAAATACTCTTAATCAACAACGTTTTTATTTGGACGAGGATTAATATTATATTGTACGCATATTTACATATTTAATACACATCAAAGACCCAGGAACATCGAAGGCTATTAAGTAGCTTCCGACGCGACGGCGGGATTCAAACCACAGATATCCTAAAAATGTCCTTTCTTAGTAAATGACTTGGCGTGGACAGGGCATGGGCATAGGACAGGAGACAGGGGATATAGTATTAATTACTGTACTTAGGTGGTTTCAAAAAAGTCATACTATGTCTTATGTCTTAAAAGCCATACACTACCCTAAATGTGCATTACAATTTACAGACCTACTTTGATATATTATTTATTACATATAGACAGTATAAAATATTGTTGTTGAATTATGATGAACATAATTTGCACAGTAACATAATATGCTTTCCGTTTTTAAAACAACGCCGAGACCCCCAAACTTGTATCTATAAGGAGTCAGGAGTTCTCTCAGCATCTTTGGGACCATGGTATACCTGGTGCAAAATCTTACTTTTTGATAGAATATGCTTAGAATACTTCTAATAAAACCAAAATCACTATCTTTTTCCGTATAAATTTTAAGGAATTCCCTACATACCACATGGATCCTATTATCAAATTGCCACCTTGATAACCGTAGCACCAAATTGGAATCATGTACACACACAACAAAATAATTTTCAAAATCGCTAGTCAAACGCGAGACTCGATCTAAAAGTACTAATAATAGGGCCATAATGTGATGATGCTGATGAATATAATTTGCACAGTAGCATAATATATGCTTTCCGTTCTTAAAACAACGCTGAAACCTCCAAACTTGTATCTATAAGGAGTCAGGAGTTCCGTCAGCACCTTCGCAACCATGGTATGCCTACCTTGATGCAAAATCTTACTTTTTGGTAGCATATGCTTAGTATTACTTTACATAAAACCAAAATCACCATATTATGTTTCCATATAAATTTTGAGGAGTTCCCTCGATTACTCATAGATTCCATCATCAGGTCACCACTTTTGTGAACATGGTACCAAATTCGAGTCAAACCCTATACAACAAAAAAACAATTATGACAATCGGACCACAAACAGCAAAGTCAACATAAAGTCCTCCTTTTTTGGAAGTCGGTTAATTTTTTTTATCTAAGATGTTGACCAGGGATGTAAGGTATCACCATGCCAAATTTAATTAAAATCGGTCCAGCGGATTCAGAGATTAGCCTGTACAAACAAACAAACAGACAAACCGACAAACAGACAAACAGACAGAGAAACAAAAATTTCAAAAACAGTAATTAAGATGTGTTCTATTACTCTTCTAAAATGCCCCTGACTTGTTTTTTTAAGTTTTTATTCAATGTACAAAAATTTTACCTCTACGATTTTATTATATGTATAGATATATACCAACATATAACATATAGCCTTGTGATAGTTGTATGGGAGATGTATGATGATGGGTCGTCATGGTAATAAATAGTTTAGGGGGTTATTACTAATTATAATAAATACATTACGATACATAGATACATAGTACTCTATTTTTGAAGTAACAAGGAACTTTTCCAGCGGCATTGTGCACTTTCTTGGGATGGGTAAAAAGTGCTAAACTCGAGAGTCGAGAGTATAATAATTATAATGTCCATCTGCGCAGCGTAGGAGAGAAAGTATGTAAGTAGTCTCTCTCTACCCCGCGCAGCAAATATATTATGTATGCCCTGACTTGATATCTGTCAATTTTTACGTGGGAGAGCCATGCTTCGGCACGAATGGGCCGGCTCGACCGGAGAAATACCACGGGCTCACAGAAAACCGGCGTGAAACAGCGCTTGCGCTGTGTTTCGCCGAGTGAGTGAGTTTACTGGAGGCCCAATCCCCTACCCTTTTCCCTTCCCTCCCCTATTTCCTTCCCTCCCGTATTTCCTTCCCTAACCTCCCCTATTCCCTTCCCTACCCTCCCCTACCCTATTACCCTATTCCCTCTTCAAGGGCCGGCAACGCACCTGCAGCTCTTCTGATGCTGCGAGTGTCCATGGGCGACGGAAGTTGCTTTCCATCAGGTGACCCGTTTGCTCGTTTGCCCCCTTATTTCATAAAAAAAAAATTACACTGTTGTGTTTTTGTTGACAGTTCCGTACCCAAAAGGTAAAAACGGGATCCCATTAGTTATAAGTTATTAGTTATTACTAAGTCTTAATCTGTCTGCTGCTATGCTGTAAGCCGTCTGTCCGTCTGTCTGACATTAGGTTGTATCTAAAGAGGCTCCCAAAGAAAAAACGTAATTTATTGCTAGTTTTTGCTCGATATCAATAAAATATGCCGCGGAACCATAACCATTCGTGCGCGATTACTACTCGTACTTGGGCGATGTAATTTTATTTAATTCTATACAAATGTGGCTACACTGGTTGGGAGCTGCTCCATAGATACAATAACAAGAGTAATGTATCACAGACAAGATATATGATGGTGGCTCACGGTTGTCCTACTAAATAGGTTAATTATTCACCTCTCACAGATTATAAATTAGTTTTGAGTTATTTGAATGATATTCAAAAATCTAATTAGTTTACCAATCTTTTTACTGTAACTGTTATAAGCATAAGAATGAGAACTGATGTACTGTTATGTTTGAATGCGTAAGATGTTTTTCAAAAACATGTTTTAGACTAGAAGTTATTTCGCACTAGTACAATAGGAAAACAGTAAACCTTGCGTTTTGCTGTTCCTTCCCTGTGTTTCCATTTAAACCAATCCAGCCAATTTCGAAACCCATTATTTCGTGATTATAATAATAGGATTATATAATGCTTATATTAATCTGTATTTACCTTTAAATGGTCTCTCCAAATTCAAGTAAGTAATGGTCTCTCGAAAATCTCGTGCTATATATTACTCACACAGAAGAACTTTTTAACACTTGTTATGTCTTCTAAATTACATTTAGAGCATACACTGCACATAACAGCGTTATTTACTATTATATCAGATTAAATATGTTAATATTAATTTATAAAATACAGTACTAGTTCATCAACCATTTGGTCCACTTTAGTGGCAATCGGTGTGACACTGATTTCGATATTTGGTTCAAGTCCAAATGATGAAACTGCCAACCGCACATGCGTTTCTATTTACAACTCGCGCGTAATGTTTTGGGTACGCGTACATCGTTAGGAAGCGTAGTGGCTGGACCGCAATATCCATAAGCATTAAGGCCATCCCCCGAGCGAACGACCTTGACCATACATTTGACGCGTTGCCGAGATCGCACAAAAATCCTATTTTTTTACTTATCTTAGTTTAAAATTGATCTAAAAAAATGTATAACGGGGAATACGTAGTTAATGAAATTGAATGTAATTTGTAAATACTAGAGAGATGTTGAAAGTATGCTCCAATTTTTATAAATTGGTATTACCTTGGAAGCTAATATCATGAGTATAATAAACAAAAATAGAACATTTAAAACGGGGAAAGGAATGTTGATATACTATAATACGGTAAATTACGGAATCTCCGTAGGGGAAGGCCCTTAAGCTTTCATTATTGAATCCGTGACAATTGATAAAAAAGTGAAATGCTGAGTGCCCCATTGCGCCCCGTCGTAATACTCGTAATGTGCGCGCACTTTCATAAGTCAACCAGACCAAAGCCTAGATAATTACTGGACATCCATACTAATATTATAAATGCGAAAGTTTGTCTGTCTGTCCGTCTGCCTGTCTGTCTGTCTGTCTGTCTGTCTGTCTGTCTGTTACCTCTTCACGCCCAAACCGCAGAACCGATTTTGCTGAAATTTGGCATGGAGATACTTTGAGTCCCGGGAAAGGACATAGAATACTTTTTGTCCCGGAAAAATGTACGTTTCCCGCGCGATAAACGAGTTTTGGCGCAACGGAGTTGCGGGCGTCATCTAGTTCAAAATAAAATATAGCGTTAGATATAAGAAATAACTATAAGTTAGTACTACCTAGCTATAAAGTTTTACCTTTTGAACCATACAAATGAATATGAAGTAATAAAGTCGTTGCCGAAAATTCGATAACTGTATTTGAATTTTGAACATACAAGATTCAAGATTATCTAATTTAAAATTATATAGAGTTCTAAATTCTCTTATAACTTAATTGCTTTCATAGTTAATAAATGAATAAATCTTCTAAGATTATTATAGAATCTATCGATCATAATTTAAAAACTCACATTCGAATATCTAAAACCCATAAATTGTAGAGAACTTTAATGTTTAAAAGGTCGAGACACGGGCTTTTGATAAGCGGCACGCGCCTAACTTTTTAATGTTTATTTTTTTTCATTTTAATGTTTTAATACAACAAGCTACCTATAGCACCAATCTACACCACTAAATGACGCCTGCAACTCCGTGGCGCCAAAATTCGTTTATTGCGCAAGAACCGTAAATCATTTTTGGGATAAAAAGTATCATAATATGTCCTTTCCCGGGACTCAAAGTATCTATATACCAAATATCAGCAAAATCGGTTCTGTAGTGTGGGCGTGAAGAGGTAACAGCCATAGACAGACACACTTTCGCATTTAAAATATTGGTATTGATTAAAGAGTGTGTTTGTTTCAATGCATTTATCTCATGTAACTTTATAATGATCTCGATTCTAGGTAATAGAGCAAAGTACTTGGTTTTAAATTAGGTACTATTCATAAAAACTAAATAAAAATTATCCTTACACCTAAGCTTAAGGATGAGCGATTTAATAAAATGGCCGAAATAATTATGTCATTAAATAAATGCATTAAAACGAACTCTATTAATAATGTGGCGTTATTAGCTGTAATGACTCTATTAGCTCTTCCAGGATAACCTTTTCAGAAGTAGATTATAAAAATGGCTACTAAATATAGGTTTTTCTAGTTTACGCGGTATTTGCAATTATATTCACACTTTACATGGTTTTAACATGCAAATTGGTGTAATTTACTTATTTGTCAACTGGCAACATTAAGCACAAATGCGAAAGTATGTATGTCCGTCAGACGGCGTCAGTCTTTCTGTTCGTCTGTTTGTTATTCTCTTCACACTTAATCCGCTAAATGATTTTGATGATATTCGAGCATGGAAATAATTATCTACTGGGAAAACAGAAAATTTTTCCCAGGACTCAAACGGTGAACCTTTCGGCACGACGAAGTTTTGAGAAACATCTAGATTCTAGTTTTACTGCAATTATAACTATATTCATTTTACGATATCAATTTTCTTCGATAAAAGTTACGGTTATCATATTTCTTTCAGCTAAAGGCAAGACTAGGTGTCTATGATTTCACATATAAAACATTTCTCTACATACAATTGGATAGCTTTATATTTGAATGTGCTCACCTTTGGCTCCCATGTGCGTGTCCACGTGAACTTTAAACAAACAGACAGCTGTATGGTCGGGGGTCTTAATGAAACTACCATTGTGTCTCTTGTGTCTATACTCACTATTTATTTGTAGTGTTTTCAATATAAGCATGAGAGCGTATTGCATAAGCGAGCGACGAGCGGCGCGGGAAGCGTCTACATGGCAGCAAGGTAAAAAGTAACGTTTTACTTTGAGAATTTGCTTGCGGCTTCAGCAAGTTGTATAGCAATCGATAATTTTGCTTCATTTTTAGTGACGCTAATAAACGAACAAGAAGATCGCTATTATATAACTTTAGATAAAATTAAATATAAATAGTTTAATTTTTGATTAGAATGAAAACAAAAAAAATAAATTGTCCCACTTATTGACCTACAGCTAATTTGAGACCTATCCCTGAGAGAAGAACCGGCGTAAAAAAAACTAACCTCAAAATTGAATAAACATAATTCACGAATGCAAATTATAAAATATATACTTACATCAAGGCAGATCATTAAACGTAATTTTACACCTTATACGAAATCACGTTCATTAAATAAAATGAACGTGAGAAAGTGACAATTAGGTTCGGAACAAGCTTTTACTTTTGTCGCCCACTCTCAATGTAAATTACATCCGTTATCGTATCGAAAATCTCAATTTTTTCATTAGTTCACTTATATAAAATCTAAGAACACTTAGCCTAAGAGCTCCTATGTAATTTACAATATTTTGTCGAACAGTAGCTTCAATTAATTACGTAAGCAGTGTTATTAATTTGAAACCAGTTTTTTATATCAAGATTTCATCGCGTATTGGAAATAGATCGGTCGAAACATGCTTAATAGATTAATAAAATTAGGATTAACATTTTACGTAATACGTTTTTTAGTAATTTATTTCATAACACACTTTACGACGTGCTTTTTCTAAAATCAATTAATTTTATGTGCGACTCTACATTCGTCGTTCTTTTTACAGATTATAAAATCAGTGCAGATTATACAATCTGTACTTTTTTGACACTCTGGATTAAGTATATTAATCTTCTTGCAAGCATATAAGAGCAATAATTGGCATAAACAAAAACCGAAATCTCAACAGGTTATGGGACAGTATTTAATAAATTTGTCAATCAATTATTTGATTTGTCGCTCTGTAACTTTGCCTACTACTCCGTAGCTTAGAAAGAAACCCATTTTTAGTACACATGCTAAGGGAATGGACGCTTGTAAAGCGATAGCGAATTGCGTCGGCTTTGATGTCGCTATCGCTGCCGCTTGTCGCTGTCACCTATCTCTATGTCCACAGGCCAGGTCATAAGGTTGTCTGTGAACAATAGAGGATTATGCACGGTGGAAGAGGCCGCGCCCGCGCCGCCATCCGTTCATCTTGTTTATTGCTGTTCCCGGCCCTACCCTGTTGGTTTATACTTTATGCTCACTTTGTTCCTTATACGTTACTCAAGCATTTTAATTACTATTAAACTTGATTTAATATATGTGGGAATACAATCGAAAGCCCCAAAGGAAGACCGACCGAGCGACATGCTATGTTCAGTCAGACCCAAAGCCTGCTGTACAATAATTTCAGTCGTACTAACTTCCAATTATTTGATAACGCGATTTAAGATTATTTGTTGTTTGGTCTGCTTAATTTAAATTTCTAAATACTTATTTGCTTTAAACTACAAAGCAAATTTACAAATAAATTGAGCTTTTCCATCAACGCAGGCATTTAAAATACTGTTACAAACGCATTTATTACCGCATTAATTAATACTAAGTATAACGAATATGTATTTAGTATTGTGATATTAGAACAGAGAACTATAAGTGGCGTTAGATCATTTGAATTTATTAAAACACCATAAACTATTTATGGTTTCTGGTTGTTTTTACGCAACTTTTAATTGGTATTGTAACTTGATCTGTTGTGTCGTTTGAGGCGGAAAGATAATATATGTATTGCAATTTAGCTTAATAATATAGTTTACCGGAGGCCCAATCCCCTACCCTATTCCCTTCCTTTCCCTCCCCTATTCCCTTCTCTTTACCTTTAGACCCATCCCTACCCTCCCCTATTACCCTATTCCCTCTTAAAAGGCCGGCAACGCACCTGCAGCTCTTCTGATGCTGCGAGTGTCCATGGGCGACGGAAGTTGCTTTCCATCAGGTGACCCGTTTGCTCGTTTGCCCCCTTATTTCATAAAAAAAAAAAAAATTTGGGAGCTGTCGACGTAGGTGAAGGCCGACCGGAGTCGCCCCAAATGAAACTTGTTGGTAGTTGAATATACCACTGCCACGCTCTGATACCACGTTTATTTCAGCACGTACATACGGCACGGCTGTCACTAATGACGGGCCGTCTTCTTCTCCCTCTTTCTACACTGTGCAACCCACGCCACACCATAAAACTTTCCTATTATATAATGCAGAATGTCTGTACAGTAAATACATTTCTATGGCTTACTCATTTATTCCTTAGGGTTAATTCAGACCGCAACGCGACCGCGACGCGTAGATGCATTTCTAAAATATATGTATGGATTTGACAGATTTGAAAGACGTCTCGCGCAATTGAAATCTGTCAAATCCATACAATTTTATGCCGCGCCGCGCCTCGCCTCGCCTCGTCACAATGCGGTCTGCCCCGATGACACTCCATCTTACGCCAGTAACTCTTCTCGCCGGTTTAGTTCTAGGGCTTAGGAGAATCCCATTGTTATTTTTAACAAAAAATTAAAACCGACTTTCAAGGTAAAAACAATAAAAAAAACATTATAATATGAACTTAAAAGTATTAAATAATGTTTCCTATCTAATAGTGCCTTTTTCCAAATTTAGCCGAATTCGGAAAAAGGCACTATTAGATAGGAAACAATATTTAATACTTTTTAGTTCATATTATAAGGATTTTATTATTGTTTTTACCTTGGAAGTCGATTTTAATTTTTTGTTAAAACTAATAATTTCACTCTTTTTAGTTACCTAGTAAACCATCGCGTATATTCTACGTATCTTATTACAATTTGTTAACAGTCACACTCAATGCGATTGTTTCTTATTCCTATTACGATGTAGATTGTTTTCCTATGTAAGTATTTTCATACTAAGGGTTCAATTTATTACCTCGATCGTGGGAATCGCAGACACAATAGATTTTTAATTGTTATGCGGCAGCCGGGTGCCGCTTGGGCTTGATGGGTTAATAGTTAAACTAGTGTAGTACCTATCGAAGCAACTTACTTCTCTTTTTTCTTTCGAATCTCAAAAGTAATGTCAAATGTGTGCCTTACGCTCTGGAGTTAAGGTTGACTTTGTTATATTCAATTTTGTGGTACATAAGTCGCTTAGAACTTGAATCATTTATTTTGAAACAACATTATATTTTTATTAAAATCGCTATGAAAAGTACCACCAATTATTATATAAGGACATAACGTGATGATATAATTATGGTGTTGTGGGGGCATATTGTATCCATATACAACCATGTGACACTGGTGACCCTGACGTGGTAATGATGATGATGATGATGATGATGATGATGATGATAATGATGATGATGATGATGATGATGATGATGATGATAATGATGATGATGATGATGATGATGATGATGATGATGAATGTAATTTGCATAGTAGCATATGCTTTCAGTTCTTAAAACAGCGCCTAAACCTCCAAACTTGTATCTATAAGGAATCCGGAGTTCTCTTAGTATCTTCGGAACCATAGTATACCTTGGTGCAAAATCTTGTGTTTTGGTAGTATATGCTTAGGATACTTCTCATAAAATCAAAATCACCATATATTTTCATATAAATTTTGAGGAGTTCCCTCGATTACTCATGGATCCCATCATCAGATCACCACTTTTGTGAAAATGGGACCAAATTGGAGGGAAACCTAATAGAACAAAACAAACATTTTGAAAATCGGTTCACAAACGGTGGAGTAATCGTTGAACATACAAAAAAAAAATATCCACAGCCGAACATATAACCTCCTCCTTTTTGGAAGTCGGTTAAAAAGATAGCTTACAGCCAATTTCGAAATAAAATACCTTTATTTTATGATGTAACTTGTAATTATATCATTAAACTAGATTCTGTTATTGTCTTCACAGTTAAAGTAATGACTATTAACTAGCTGTGATCGTAAAACTATAATTAAGTGTTGATTTACATTAGGACAGTAATAGGCGCCAACATTACTGGACAATTCTCATACTTTCTAGTGTTCTGGGTTCGAATCTCAGGCGGTCCCATTCGTAAATCGTAATGCGAGAGAGGATACCTGTAACAGTGTTCTATATGAGAAATGGATTGTTAAAATTTTTAGGCAGATAGGGACCTACGTAATTTGATCGGGAAGCCCAGCAGTCAGATTACTTTTAAATTAACTCTATATAACCTAACCAAATAGGGAAGGTCTGTCTTCTGCCTATGAATCAAGTTGTCGTTAGTATAGGTCTACCAGAATCTGATGACAAAAAGTGAGAAAATAAATTGACTGTAGCAATACCGGGGTAATTGGAATAAAACATTTAAATCCTTATTTTTTCTTAAATACAATTTTAGAGGGTGGTCTGGTCTCTGGATAGACATGTTACATTATACATAGCTAATCCAGTGTTTGACTCCAGTGATAGCGCCAGCCACTGTATCAATGTAAACCAACACCTAATCTAATCAAGTTTATAACCGATCATAATTTAATGACTTATTTATCGATTTTTTATGACCGAAGACCATGTTTATTTATTGATCGATTTTAATGTTTATTTATGTGAAACGAGCTTAACTGAATATACCATTATTATTATTATTCTAGTCTATTCCAATTAAAATTACCTCTTATGTGCATAATTTATGACTAGATGACGCCCGCAACTCCGTTGCGCCAAAATTAGTTTCGTTTCCGTTCGTATCGTGCGAGAACCGTACATTTTTCCGGAATGAAAAGTATCTACTCTATGTTCTTTCCCGGGCTCAAAAGTATCTCTATACCAAATTTCACCTAAATCGCTTCAGCGGTATAGGCGTGAAGAGGTAACAGATAAACATGCACACACACTTTCGCATTTATTAGTACATAGTATATGGAACTATGGATTAGAAACCCAGTACCTTCGATCAAATATTTCTGCCCAGTACCTACTAAAGCATTAAAAAAAAATCGGCCAAGTGCGAGTCGGACTCGCGCACGAAGGGTTCCGTACCGTTATAGAGCGAAAAATAGTGTTTTTTGTTGAATTATTTATTTTATTTTAATTTTATTATTAAATATTAAAGTACGAATATAATTAAAGATTTCGTGAATATTTCAAGTGCCTACCTGTTGCTATTATGGATTACGAGCAAAAAAAGCCAAAAAAATCACGTTTGTTGTATGGGAGCCCCCCTTAAATATTAATTTTATTTTGTTTTTTAGTATTTGTTGTTATAGCGGCAACAGATATACACAATCTGTGAAAATTTCAGAAGTCTAGCTATAGCGGTTCTTGAGATACAGCCTGGAGACAGACAGACGGACAGACATCGAAGTCTCAGTAATAGGGTCCCGTTTTCACCCTTTGGGTACGGAACCCTAAAAATTATAACTTCCATCGACTGTTACATTTTGATATTAAAGTATAACGTAAAAAACTGGAGCGATATAACCTTCACAATAATTATGTATCGCCTATCGGCCACAAAAACCGATCACGTCATTAACATTCCGAGAGCGGCACGCGGAAGAGTCGCCTATCTCCTAAGGGCAGTACACACTGGATCGGCTTTAAAGCCGGTCGCGTGCCGGACATACTAATTGTGTCCTGTCCGTCGGTCTGTTTTAATAGACACACAGATAAAAATAGACAGATATAATAATCTGTCTGTTACCGACGGTTAAACTGCTAAACTGATTAAGACGGGCATTAAGACACTATGATTCTCGAGAAACTACCTATATAGAATAGTTTTTTTTCAGGAGAAACATACGGACACTGCACGGAAAATAAACTTAAGTACGATTTACGAACGAAGCTGCAACTTGCAATTATCTTATATTTCTTTATTTGCACAGTAATAATCAATCTTAAAATCAGTTTAGTAATTAAAGATGTCAATAAGTCAGAATAGCTAAAAGAAAAATCTTATACAACAGTGCTAAATATCATAACACACGTTTTCACACTATAATCGTGAATTTAATTTTAACTCTACTATATTCGCAATCTTATTTCAGGATCGGATTCCGGACAACAATCCAATCTAATCCGGTTCGATCCGGACTCTATAGCATGAAACTGCCCTTGTTCCTATCTCCATCCTTTTTGTTATTGATGACTCGAGGACAGATTAGTAGCGCAGTTATCGTCTTTGTTTTAGTTGGATATCATTGTGATATTACAATCTGTAATTTCAGTCTCACGAAGAAAGATAGCTTTACGGTACATTAATCTCTAAAATTATAGCGCTACAGTTATTTCGAGATTGAAATAGAACAAAAGAATGATATATATTTTGCGAAAGAGTTGGAAAGAGGATATTATATATTTTACGCGTAAATAGTAGAAATATAATTCATTATTATGGTGTTTTAAGTTTTAACAGCTTGCTGGTTAGGAAAAGTAAGGTTTCAAAAAAAAAAAATGTTTGAATATAGTCCAGTATTGTTTACATTATACAGTGCTGGAAATTGGAATATAGTAGGAAAAAGGGTGGGGGTAAAAATTTTATACACCAGATGTTAAGTTGGAAAAAACAGTTAATAATATGAAGTAAGTCTATTAAAGAAAAAAGTTTGATACAAAATCTGACCCCCTCTTTGCTCCCCTTAGAGGGGGGGGGGGTTGATTTTTATACACCAGATTTTGAGTTGGAAGAAGACAAATATATCTGCGAAAACCGTATGCAAATCGGATCAGTAGTTTTCGTGTTAAAGCAAAAGTCTTATACAAAATCTGACCCCCTCTTTCGTCCCTTTAGAGGGGTGGGGGGAATTTTTTTTATACACCAGATGTTAAGTTGGAAGAAGACAAATATATCTGCGAAAACCGCATTCAAATCGGATCAGTAGTTTTCGTGTGATAGTGCAACAAACATACAGACAGACAGACAGACAGACAAAAAAACTAACCACATTTTTGGCTTCTATAGCGATGTAGTAACACCCCCCGCTTATTATTTTTTGAATATCTTTAATGTACAGAATTTTCATTTTTACAGTTTTATTATATGTATAGATGGCAAACTTGTGTTCGATTGGATCGTATCGATGGATGTATACAAACAATTATTACGAACGCGTAAGAAGGCTATAATATTCCTCTATGATTGTCGATGTTCGACGTCGATTGTATGCTAGATAGCTTCACACTCGTGGTTTCCTATCATGGCCTAACGATATTCTTTATGGTACAGCTGATTGATATTCCCAACAAAATGGTGACATTGTTACTTTATTAACAGTGTTAATGTTAATTTGTAGAATAGGGTGTGCATTTAGCGTATCACTCCGGATGTGTGCGCTGTGCAATGTGTTCAGTAGTTATAAAACTATTATGTAATTTGGTAATTATGTCAAGAGCAAATAAATTACCCTTTAAGGCTTTAAGCCAGTAGCAGTCACCTAATAACCGTTGAACAGCCGTGCTCAAAGACGCATAATAATTAGTAATTACTTTATTTTAATTGAATGAAATATTTGACAGAAAATGTATAGAGTTGATGTCAAAATCTTCGTTAAACTAAAGGTAATCAATAATCATATTATAGAATCTTTGAGTGCGATAGTTACTTAGTTAGTACTTAGTACCTATGTCGGCATAGGGTCTAGACTCTAGAATTCTAAATCGTATTCGTTATCTACTTAGAATATGCAGCACGCGACGCAATGATAATAGTTGATAGCACAAAAACTACCAGTTATTTCGTCTATTACTCAGTACAGTCACAGTATGTCAGTGTATTAATTGCGAGTAAATAGCAAATGACATCGAAAGTCGGATATGACGTGAGTTACGTAACGTCACGGTCTGTTACGGTCACGGTACACATACTGACGAATAATTATCACACATATCTAATTTGCTGGAAAGTGTACCAAACAGCCGGAAAGTGGAAATAAAAAAATATATAATAAATACAAAACGCGCCCAATCTTCACGAAAGAAGTGACCGAGCGAAATTTTAGTTTTAGTTTCGGTAAACTTTTACTAGAAGTTTAGTTTTAGTAGAAAACTAAATACAACACTTTTTCTATTAACAGGTTACAGGATGAGAAGAAAGAATGTCCATACACACATATCCGATATGCGAGATGTGGGAACTGGAAGACATCTTTAGACTTACAGAACAAGATTACTGTAAGGTGATCATTTAATTAGTAAAGACAGCATAAAATAAAAATAAAAGCATACTGCTACATATTGCCATACGCTGCAGCGAAAGTGTTACCACACATATTCGATTTGCCAGACAAAGTATCCGTTCTGCAGGATCAATTATTTCGAATGGCAACACACATTCTTAAGCTTCGATATGTAGAACGGATTTAAATTCTACGAGTTGTTCAATATGAGCATGTATTACGAGTATTACGACAGGCTTATGCAAATAGAAGAGTGTTTTAATTAACTACAAAAATGTTGATTGCAGGAAATAATAGATATAATACAGGAAGATAGAAAACCAAAGTGTGTCTGCCTTTCTGCATATCAGTCGAGAACCTCTTTATGGTCAAACCGCTAAACTAATTTTTATTACGCTCCCAGAAAAGGACTATTATCCAGAGTTTTTCATTCCAGGAAAATGTATAATGTTCCCGCGCGATATCCGAATTTCGGTGCCACAAAGTTGCGGCAACAGTAGTCAATATTTTCGACGAAAGTCTCGATTAATTTTACACACCTGCTAGCCGCAGGTGAAGTATTAGAAGAACGTAGTAGAGGACTTAGGGCCTGTCCACATCTCCACGTCACGACGTCGTCAACGTGGAACGGTGCGGTAACGTGGTACGGTACGTTGACGTGACGTGCAATATTACGTCAACGTAACGTAAAAATGCACGTCTTTTTTCTTCTCTTTTCCCGTTTTTAACACTAGCAAAAGCAGAATAAGTATTGTGCGGTCCACATCTAGATCAGTAGTGAAGAATGTAGCAGTTTTACAAGGCATGGCGACGTACAATGTTGCTACATCGTGATGTGCATTTTACGTTACGTTAACGTAAATTTGCACGTCACGTCAACGTACCGTGCCACGTTACCGCACCCTTCCACATTGACGACGTCGTGACGTGGAGATGTGGACAGGTCCACATCTCCGACACAATATAGTAACTACTATAGGTCTACCAGAATCTGATGGCAATTTTTGACAGCAGATTTTTAAAAAATATCCTTGATCATTGGATAAATTTGCATGTTTAACACACAGAATCAGCCGCTATAAGAAAAAAAACGGATCAAAATGTTTTATTCCAATTACCCCGGTATTGCTAGAGTCATTTTATTTTCTCACTTTTTGCCATCAGATTCTGGTAGACCTATAGTACTAATAAGGCATAATCGACTATCTACATTGATTCATCAGTTATGCTAATATACAGGCTTCTGAGAAGTTGAGATTAAATAATTAGATTTTTATGCTTTTTATTGAAAACATAGTATGTACTTATATCTTTTTCTTTATCATTAACCATATCTAAGTGTATTATATTGCAGTGCAGATATTATTATACTCGTGGTATATTATCATCCATAAGGTTTAGTTACTTCAGTTTTGTTTTTACAAGTAACTTAATTAGTATAGGTCTACCAGAATCTGATGGCAAAAAGTGAGAAAATAAATTGACTCTAGCAATACCGGGGTAATTGGAATAAAACATTTTGATCCTTTTTTTTCCTTATAGCGGCTGATTCTGTGTGTTAAACATGCAAATATAAAAAATTATCCAATGATCAAGGATATTTTATGAAAATCAAACTGTCAATGGGCGCTGCTGCTGGTAAGGAGAACTGTCAAAAATGACGTTTTTGTATGACAGAAGCGTTTTTTTTTTTTTTTCTTATTATGGCACTTCGGTTATAAAACCATGGCCAGTGTCAAGTAATGGCGGGAAAATAATATCTTGTATATATAAATTTCGGCATCGTTTTTCTATTTCGTCAGGTCCAAAGTCTAGTCAAAGTCTAAGTAAAAGTCAATACAGTCAAAGAGTCAAGTCGGTCGATTCAGTAAAGTGGTAGGTAGACGCTTTACTGAAACTTTCAATGGAGTTTTGGAGGGAACACAAAATAGCACGTTTCTGGATGTTGCATCACTTTCCTACACTTGTGCATGATAACGAATATCTAATGGTTAATATCCTACCAATATTACACATTAAAAACCCACTTAACACAATTTTAGGAAAATAATACAAAAACACAACAGCACTCTTTCACATTCCCTGCAAAAACCCGACAGAAGCGTTAGTTCCTTTTCTCGCCACGTTCATAAACAGCCTTGTCGAACTGTACTAGTATCTGTTCATAATATTATGTAGAGGGTTTGTGGAATGAAAAGATATGAGTGCCTTAATTCTCGTATCTATAGAATAAAAGGCACTCACTTATAATGCACTCAATACTTTGACGATTGGATCAGGATTAAAAAAAAACAAACGTCAACAACATAGATAACTTTTAAATTAAGAACACAAAAGAACACAGAGTAAAAATAAACAAAGACTGAAGCTATCAACAGTCATCAGTCACGTTCCGGCTGACACCACCAGCGCCATTATGTACCTACATCGTGATCGATGTACAATCTACAACATGACATGGACGATGTACATGTCAGACGACAGGGTACATCTTCTGGGTTTTTTTGTTCATTACTCAAAATAATTGCGATATTGGATTTTGAAATTATTGCTAAGATTAAGAAAAAAATTAAGCAACATACGCGTCTTTTTAATTAATCTTTATAGAGCAAAGAGTGAATCAAAATGAAATTATAGCATGCAAAATCTTTTTCCTTGCATCTCAAAGGTTATGGACCAACAGCCCGCGAGGGCCAGACCTTCCTTCGGTTCGTAAAGCTGAAAGTTTCTGTTTGTGACCTTTACAGAGGTAAGAACGACCAGCAACTATGGAGTTTCAGTCGTGGTTACTTTAGGAGGTATCCAGTTCTGAAGGTCTACCTGACCTTCGAGAAGGAGTAAAGCTCAATGTCATATAGCTTATATTCTTCGCGGTAAGTGGAAGAATCTCGTCTTCCAGTGCCGGACATTTTTGACAGCTGCCATATACCCTTGAACTTTCTTAAAGTATTAGACTTTGAGGGTGTCTAGCAGTGGCACAGAATAGATAATAGTACAAGTAGCAGTGGGAAGCAACTGTCAAAAATGTCCGGCACTGGATGACGAGATTCCTCCACTTACCGCGAAGAATATAAGCTATGAAATTGAGCTTTACTTTTTTTTCGAAGGTCAAGTAGATTTTCAGAACTGGATACCTTCTAAAGTAACTGCGACCGAAACTCCATAGTTGCCGGTCGTTCTTACCTCTGTAAAGGTCACAAACAGGTAAACTTTCAGCTTTACGAAACGCAGGAAGGTCTGGCCCTCGCGGGCTCTTACTCTATTAAGTCGCTCACTTGTTAAAAAAAATAAAACCCGACTTTAAATACATGGCTGGAAACGAAATTTAAATTTCGTAATGTCAAAAGGTCGTTCACCCCGTTCCCGCCGAGCTGAGTGACAGCGCGCAGTTATGTGTTGCCAGTTGCCAGTTTGCCACTCGTTTGCGCGTTGGCGGGATATTTTGCATTGCGTATTCGAATTTGTTAACGATTTGTATTCAATTAGATCTTTATCGGGGATCTAAATGTGCAAATTGAGTTAAAGTTAAAAAATTGAAATACATGCTGTTAAGCATTGAAAATAAATAATTACCTAAATTATTAACTTAAAGTATTTGTACGGGATCACAGTGTAAGTATCATATCTAAGGTATCATCACAATAATCTGAATAACTAGATGACGCCCGCAACTCCGTTGCGCCAAAATTCGTTTATGGCGCGGGAACCGTACATTTTACTAGAATAAAAAGTATACTATGTCCTTTCCCGGGACCTTAAGTATCTCCATACCAAAATTTCTGCTAAATCGGTTCAGTGGTCGGGCGTGTAGAGGTAACAGACAGACAGATATACTTTCACATTTATAATATTAGTATGGATTTATGGCAAAAAATTAAAAAAAAAACGAGGGCGTATTTTCACTCACTATATAATCAAACCTATGATAACAAACTCTCGTACGTTAGAAAGCAACATTTCATAAGAGCATAGAGATCGATAGAAACCGGATAGTAAAAACGTCTTTGTCAATTAGCCGGAGATCACCGCGTTGGTCGCGAGATAAGGTACGGCCGACGATACTCAATTATAGCTTTTTTAATTAAACACCGACCTGTCTACCGATATAGCGGAGTTTTGATAGTCTTTTCCGTCACGAGCAAATCAAGTGTATAAACCTTACCTAGACACGCAGCAGTGTGTCTCCTGTACTGTCCAGCTAAGTTCCAGCTCATAGAACTGGCGGGCCGTGGGCCGTGACAGTAGATATAATGCGCACAGTACGAATCATTTGGCAGTACTTTTGAGTTTTTGCCCCTTTCGTTACTCAAAAAGTTCACAAGAACATAATATCAAAATTGCTACATCCGTCTGACGAGATCAGTCCAATCAAACCGATAGATGGAAAAGTCTCAGCAAACTCAAAATGCATACTGTACAGGTGTGTAGAGGTAGAGGAGAGTAGAGTAGGAGTAGAGAGAGGAGAGTGTAGAGAGTAGAGTAACTCTGGTGTATTATTAAAATCAAATTCGCTCAATACAGAGCATTTAATTGTAAAATATGGCGTTGATAATATGTTAACTGAAAGTATAAAAATATAGTTAGATGAAAAAACGTTGCACTAACATTACGTTACAAAATCTTAATGAAAATCGCTTTTATTCAATATGAAAAACCAAAATAATGTATTCTTTATCCTTAACTCATCAAGCCCCATACGATCACCGGTGATTGCGAAAACAATAGAATACAATAACATTTCCAAGAATCCGCGATTGAAGGGTTCTTCTTCTTAAAAGACCTGCTCTACATAAATAAAACAAATATACAAAGCCATTAAAATAACAATCCTAGGTGGGCCAATTTAGTTGTACAACAATAGAGCCTTCCTCCCACGCGGTACCGGTTATCGTAGTATAATATATTGATAATAAATTATTAATGGTTTTATTTAATAGCCAAAATGGCGTGTGGAAGAAAGTTAACTAGATTTCTTTTGTTATTCTTAAAAAGAACGTAGGATGAATAAATGATGCGCGAAAGAGACAAAAGATAGTTTCTTTGAATGAGATAAAGAAAACTATACCACGCGACTATTTTGTAACTGTTATTATAATTATTTTAATGTTAGAAAAATCTGGAAATTTATTTATTTAAGTATTTTTTTGTGATCAAAAACATATTATTATTTATCATATTAGTACGGATCTAAAATCATATGGATGTTGTCATTCTACGCTAAGTAAGTAAGTAAGCTAAGCTCTGATGGTCACCATGATTGCAAAGCTGTTAGCAAGCAAGATCTACGTCGATCCTGGGCAATCATAGACGAATGTCCACATGTTCGTAACCACTCATTTGGTCCAACATATTAAAGCCAACGGCGCGGTATATCATTAGAAGGCTAAGTGCATAATTGATATTAAAATTCTTCCCAGGAACTATTGATGTATAAATTAAGGCCATCCCCCGAGCAAACGACCTTGACCATACATTTGACGCGTCGCCGAGATCGCACAAAAATCCTATTTTTTTTACTTATCTTAGTTCAAAATTGATCAAAAAAAAAAATTAAAACGGGGAATATGTTGTTACTGAAATAATTATCTGTCTATTGTCGTGTGTTTCAAATAAACGTAATTTGTAAATACTAGGGAGATGCTGAAAGTATGCTTCAATTTTAATAAATTGGTATTAAGCTAATATCATGAGTATAATAAACAAAAATAGAAAATTTAAAACGGGGAAAGGAATGTTGATATACTGAATATTATTGCTGTATTTTTATTATAACTTTGTAGCTTTCAAATTATGAGTTTATAAGGCTCTAAATACTGTAAATTACGGAATCGCCGTAGGGGAAGGGCCTTAAGTATGTTTACGTGTAATTTGCCTATCTTCGTCGTAAAAAAGTTAATAATGACATCGGTAACCCAATACAGATAATACGAATTGCTCCATAAAATATATAATAATAAAGATATAGACGTTCTGGGATTAAGTTGTAAATTCCAAGTGACATTTACACCTTGTCTGTCCGTTTGTGTTAACTTTAAGCTTTTCGGGTGGAAACAATAAAATTTGGTAATAAATCACGTTTTAGTGGCATTCAACTGTACCAATATATTATGCTATCTTTAACTTAATAATAGTTTGGTTTGTTGCTTTTTAGAAACATATTAGGACTGAAAAAATACGTGTGGCATTCGGGGACTCCCGTGGTAAAGCTGTTGCATAACATTTTTTATCAACTTATGCAATTATAATTCGCATGCGTCTTGTCACACGCACACAAACACCGTGGCGAAGTTTTCTTGATTTTCTTGATTCGGCCACCGCACTCAAAGTCCACACTACCTCTGTCTTACGAATTTTCGATCAGGTATCTTGAGTTTAAAAAGTTTTACTCAGCGCAAAAGTGCACAATGCCCGTAAAGAAGTTTTCACCTCAAAATCAAAAGGCACCAGACACTCAGAGACTACAAAAATGTTGGTAAAGACACTTGAATATAAAGAAATAGGTAAAAACACTACCTTGCTGCAAAATCTCGTCTCTTTATAATCTATTTTCACATTTTAAAGGTCAGATCTCGCACAGTTGACCATAATATAAGCCGTTTTATCTCATTCCCCATAATTACGTTAACAATGCATAATTTAATTTACATATTAGACAATGGGTTCTTTCACCACTGTATTTTTCACTCACCAGATACAAGAGACTTGAACATGATTCTCATGATTCGAATTTTACTTCGATTGTAGGCTCTCTCGTTCATGCAGACAGTATGAGTGTGTAGTGAGCCTGCGTTCGAACTTCGAAGCGATGTTCGAGGTACAAGAATCGGGGCCCTCTTCGTGCTGCGTTTGCGCAGTCTTTCCCGCTATACCAATAATTGTTTTGGATGTTAGGTTTGAAAGTAACAAGTGTCAAATGTGAACATTTGTTAAAAGAAAGTAATATAGTAAATAAAGTCTAACAAAGCTGGAAAGTGATCAGAAAGTATTGGTATATTGGTGACAAACCGGTGGTCACCTTTTGGTCCGTGCGGTATACAGTTAGGGTGCGTTGCACCAACTTACTTTAACTATAACTGTAACTTTAACTATAACTACAATGCAAAATGTCAAATCTTTGGTTAAAGTAAAAAATTGACGCCATATTTAAGAATAACCATAGAGCTCGACAAGGCTTTAAATGAACGTGGCGAAAAAAGGAACTAACGCTGTCAACATACAAAAACGCCATTTTTGACAGTTCTCCTTTACCAGCAGCGCCCCCGCCCACGTTCACTTAAAGCCTTGTCGGACCAGCAATTACAGGCATCTGTCAAATTCTGTGGTCAAAGTTAAGGTTAAAGTTAAAGTTAGCCTTAACTATAACCATAACTGTAACTATAGCCACGCCTCTGGTGCAACCCACCCTTAATGTTATAAGTAGAGTTTGTGTACTTACTGCCGCACTCAGAGACATTTAATTATGATTAATTTTCAATTAAATATAGAGTTTGATAGATAATGTATGGGGATTATGTCAAAATCTTCATTTAAATTTCAATTAAGTAATTATTTTTCGTATTTGAGTACGGCAGTTAGACTTTGTAGAGCTCGTAGAGTCAAAAGTTTGACTCAAATACATATTATATTTTTTTTCTTGGCACAATTTCATTATTTTACATAAAAATTTAAAAAGAAGCATTGCTAAAATTTACGTTACTCGTTAGGCTAGTTAGAGAATCAATCAGGCTATAGGTTAATTGGCTAGCCATTAGACCATTCACCTTGTTTACAATATTATGCTTAC
This sequence comes from Cyaniris semiargus, assembly GCA_905187585.1. Lineage (NCBI taxonomy): Eukaryota > Metazoa > Arthropoda > Insecta > Lepidoptera > Lycaenidae > Cyaniris > Cyaniris semiargus. The sequence goes on from LR994564.1 coordinate 14,254,179, forward strand.
ATTATAGTGAACATTTACGAAGTTCTAACATAGTCTAAGTTTAAGGTATACTGTCTGAAATGATCATGACCAGATAATATAACAAACTAGATGACGCCCGCAACTCCGTTGCGCCAAAATTCGTTTATCGCGGCGAAACCGTACATATTTCCGGAATAAAAACTATCCTACGTCCTTTCCTAGGACTCAAAGTATACAAGATTTCTGAAGAATTGGTTCAGCGGTTTGGGCGTAAAGTTGCAACAGTTAACAATACTTTCACATTTTTAGTATTAGTAAAGATAACCATTTGAATATGCCTATTGCCTACCAATTCCTAGTGTTAGGAATTAAGGTTGACAAAAAACTTAAAAGAAAAATATCATGCGGTCGAATTGAGAAACCTACTCCTTTTTTTAGTCGGTTAAAAATAGCAATAATTTACTTTGAACGTGATGACGCGTTACTTAACTTAATATTTCATTAATAAAAGTAATAAAGAGTGTATAATTTGTATTAATTCGTTAGCTATGAATATTAATTGTAGCCATCACCGTGACGCTGCCCGTGGGAAATGCACATTCACACCTAATTCTTCCGTAGAACATTGGTTTTAAATAATGGCATACTAATAGTTTAGATTAAACATAAAGTGTAGGCCACTGTAATTCAGGATATAGGCTACATATTTTATGCTTGTATATTTAGTTTTCAAAATTTTTCGCCAACACAACCGACAAATCAGGAATTATTTGGTGGTCGTTAACAAAGAATACGGCTAGCCTAGGCTAACTTTTTTTGCAAGCTGACTGCAATTAAATATTTGAATTAGAACATAAAGTTGTTTTTGTAAAAGGCTGTAATAGCCTACTAAAATAATGATATTATTATAATTTAAACTACTAAACTATTATCATAATATTGGGTAATAATGTAGTAGTTCGACATCGAAAAATTAAGTGATTTTCATTTTCATTAATGTCTGAGCTGTTAGTCAAGTTGCATTCGATTTGGCATTTAACTAAACACATCACAAGCGCCCTGTCATCCCAAACATGTTCGATTTCTAGCTTCACTTGCGAAATTATCAAAAACAAATTGTACTACCCTGGTCCATTGGATCATTGAGGATATAGAATTGGATGCGGAATCTCATACGAAATGATCGTAATGAAATTGCCCCAAGATGAACTAGGAATCTACAGGATGTTCTCATAGCTCTAATTACCACTTCGTACCAATTAGCTGATGTCATGGGAGGTATCTGTAAAATATCTTAGACGTCTGTAATGTGATCTATGGTAGTGATAGAAAAAAGTTATGGAATCCAACGGAATTGAATCACTTTAACAATTTTTACCCGACTAGGGAAGACAGCTCATGACTCATGAGATAATAGTCCCGTGCGAGTTTCTTACGCCGGTTCTTCTCGCCGGGTTAGTTTCCGAACCGGTGGTAGGCATCGTAGACTCCCCAGAAAGAGTGACTTTGTAACCTATTCGAAAATAAAACTTGCTTTTATTTATTTTACTTTCATATATTTTGGCTGACTATAATATAAAAGTATCCTATGTCCTTTTATCGGGAATCAAAGAAGCTCTATATCCAGCAAAATCAGTTCAGCGATTTGGGCGTGAAGAGGTATTAAACAGATAGACAAAAGTCTGATTGTAATGTAAAAAAGGTCTAAATATATTTGTCTGATACGCATGATAAACAAAAACAGCAGACTTTGAATAGCAGTTATACGCTGTGTAAATATTATATCCTTATTAAGGCTGGCCGTATCCACACGTTTTTCGAAATCGATTTACTAATGTGGAATTTCGATATCGAATTCCGTGTGACTAGTTCAAACGTTCTTATCCTTCACTCGCAGAAACGCACGTGCGGAATTCGTTCCGTTCGGAAAAAAAGCGGAAGTGTGCGTTAGATAATGTATTTTTTAGGGTTCCGTAGCCAAATGGCAAAAACCTGAACCCTTATAGATTCGTCATGTCTGTCTGTCTGCCCGTCCGTATGTCACAGCCACTTTTCTCCGAAACTATAAGAGTTATACTATTGAAACTGAAACTTGGTAAGTGGATGTAGTCTGTGAACCGCATTAAGATTTTCATACAAAAATGGAAAAGTTAAAAAAAAAATTAGGGGTCCCCATAGGTACAACTGAAACAAAAAAAAAAATCATCTAACCTATGCGTGTGGGGTATTTATGAATAGGTCTTCAAAATTCATATTGAGGTTTCTAATATCATTTTTTTTCTAACCTGAATAGTTTGCGAGAGCGACATGATAAGTAGGGGCATGATAAGTCTAAAAAAATATATTATGATGTATATTACAGATTACTATAAAAACTACCAACGAAAACTGGTTTGAATGAGATCTAGTAAGTAGTTTTTTTTATACGTCATAAATGGTAAACCTTAATTTAACTTTCATTAAATCAACTGAAATATAAAAATAAATCAAACACCTTTTATTTACTGATTGTATGCACTTGGATATCCGAAAACGGAATACGAATACGGAAACCGTGTGTATGCGGCCAGCCTTAGGGGGTTAAAATTTTATAGTATACTATCGCGACGGAATGTACGTTTTCTACGGGATTTTACTAGAAACATTAAGTATGGCAATATATTCTAAACGACACTCCATTTAGTATTTACCGTGGATCCATTTTAGACCTAGGACTCTTATCTACAGGGAAGTGGTTTGACTAAGACGAATGGCCCAATTAACCTTTAACCTTTGATAGACGCTTAAATTTAACCGAGCCAGTTAAGGATTTGAGCGCTAGATGGTTTACAAAATTATTATGTCTAAGCTTTATTCAGGTAAGGCAAAAAAATAGGTAAAAAATTAATGTAGCTGAATAACAAGAAATAAATGTGTTTACAACTTGATAAAATACACAGTGTATTTAAATTTTATTAATTTCTACTGACCATCAGGTGAAAAGCTTGATGTTAAGCGTCATACTCCGAGCACCATAAAAGTTAATTATTCAATCTGAAACAAAGAAAAAAACAATGTTATATATTGTGATAAGCTATGATATTATATTATAAAAAAAATGTAGATATCGCACTAGCGCGTACAGTCTGAGACGGTCGAATGAACCTAATTAGTGTCTTTTGAATTAGTTGCATGTTGGCAGCGAGTGAGTGATGCGGTGTGACGTTTTTGATTTAAAATGCCAAACTGTGTATTCAGAAAATGCAAAAACTATAATACAAAGGTAAAAAAGGATGAAGGAGTTACGTACCACACGGAAGTATATGAAAACATCTAGTAATTTATATTTTATTTGGGTTTTTTCCAAAATTTTTGAAAAATTATTCAATGCTTTATGTTAAGTTAAAAAAGGATAGAGAATGCGGACGTCAACTGCAGTGCGATAAGGACAGATAGTCGCGTGGCATAGAATAATCAATTGAAGTATTCAGAAGCGGTTACGTAGGCATCAACACGTAGGCATCAACTAATTGCATAATATTGTACACATCTTTTCGTTTTAATATTTTTTAATTTCAAACTACACATGCGTGCGCCTTTTTAACATTTAGCCTAAACCAGTGGTCCCCAACCTTTTTTTCATTTGATATGCTAATATACAGAACTATATAGGCTAATTTAACAGAAGTATGCCTTTAGAAAAAAGTTGCCATGTCAATATTTACAAAACTCGCGTCGTTTTTCTGCATGGTGTTAATCTTTAAGGCAGTTTTTTTTAATATTTTAATAGTAACCAAACCTTGACTGATCGATGATAACACATCTACATATTATAAATAAAAATAATTTTGTTAAAGCACAAATCAATAGGCGTGATAGTTTTTTCGTAAAGTGTACCACAAAATTGCTCAAGTTGTTGGATATACTAGGGCGGGCTTCGCTCGCCCTGATGATTTGCAGGTTCCCAAGTGAAGAGCTCATAAGGCATAAATAGGTCGACAAAGTACGGGCAGAAAGGGGTGAGCATGACTGGATGCCTACAAAAAGTAGGTGTCCAACAAACTTTGCGAACGTTTAAAATGTGAAACGTTTAATTCATCATTGTTCACCGACGAAAAATTGTGGTTTCACAAGCGGCTGGTGGTAAAAGAAACGGTCCATTTTTCGGTAATTCTCAAGATTTTCATCGATTACAATATACTATTTTGAAAAAATTTATCAATCCAACATATTTGTTAATTTATTCGAACATTCTATAAATAAAACGTCTACTCTGAATCATAGGCTCAAACAAGTTAAATTAATTTCTTTGTTATTTAATTTTAATATGGAATACTGTTCTCTTCTTTGGGCAGGGGCACCAAACTGCCATAGTGTTTTAAACAGGCTGGACCCCATGGCTTCACTATGCACCCTCTCGGAATCATACCTCCTGCAACTTTTCGCCATCGTTCCACGCGAGAAATATACCATTCTTATCACCTTCATAAGTGGCAGTATTCCACCGTTCGTTTTTCTCGTAACTTTCTGCCGCACACTGTAAAACTCTGTAAGTTGTGGAGCAAACTACCACCTGACGGTGACAGTTTGTTCCAGAACTTTCGGTATACAATACTGCTGTCTTTCCAGACCAATACGACCTGCAAACCTTCAAGAAGAGAGCGTAACCCTTGCGTCGGCAACGCACCTGTAGCTCTTCTAATGTTGCGAGTGTCCATGGGCGACGGTAGTTGCATTCCATTTAGGTGACCCGTTTGATCCTTTGCTCCCTTATTTTATATTATTATTTAAAAAATATTCAATCATGTATACTTTTGTCTTTCCTACGATTTTATTATAATATGTATAGACTAATAAAATATTATCGAACAAAAATTAGTTTTATTAAATGTCTCTTCTGTTGAACAATAACAATATTCTCTTGATCTTTGTCGCGCCATATCACGCATGCGCCTGTCAAGTGTAACTCAAAACATATAGGTATCCTTTTCTATATCATTCGTTACGTATTATCTGTCGCATTCATTCTTGTAAACTATAAATATGTCAGAGGTAACTATGTTTATGTCGTATAGGAATAAAATCTGAGGACCAATTTGTATGAACATACGCCATCTTTACTAAAATATCATTGGTGATAAATATTACAGTCTTTAACTTTAATTACATCTGCTTGTGCTACGATCTCGTATAAAACTGACGTATGTTTTTGCCCAGGAACGTATTCCAGGGCGGAATTTGTGACTTACAATCTTGAATCAGGTGACAAACCTGCTCATTTACTGGTGATATAACTGAGTTTAGGTGTACTCGGGGAATCTAGACAGTAGCGGTCATTGACTCCCTGTCAAAAAACTTGTCATTTTCTATATAAACCGCGATTGACAATGAAGTGTCAGATGTCCCTAGTCTAAGGGCGATATCGTATTTTGCATACTCGATGTGAACTGAATATGAAGCATATCACTTCGAACTCATAAAAAGTTGGAGATTATCATTCTAAGAGTTACCAAGAGGTTTTCCGATGAATCTGTAATAATCTGTGTCTTTATAAGAGGTCAATTTTATTCTTAAATATTCTAAATACAGTGCGAGCATTTTTCATTTAGCGCCTAGACTAAAAAGGCCAATGACCGCTACCGCCATGTTTCAGCGAGTACAGTATAGTAACCAAGGTATATATTATGCCAAGGTACAATGTTGTATGTTACTGTGATAGTATAATGGTGGGAATGATATGCATAAAAAAGTCATTCCGGTTCGAAACTGTAAACAACTTTGAAATTGCACTCTGCGCAAACGGGCGACTTTATTTGTCGCGACACACTACAAGTCATGTACCATCGGAGAAATTAATACTAAACTAAAGACGATGGACCCGCTTTGGTAGAGTTATGTCAAGTCAATGTTAGTCGTGATATTCTGTCGCCTGCATTTGTATTAACCCTAAAAACTATATGGACTCATTTGCCTCTAAATTAATCTTTTTCTGACTGTATTTATTGCAGGCACGGCAGACGCGAAAAACCGGCGAAAGAGCGATACATACTCGATGGATAAAATATAACGCCTTGCCATATGAACTGTCTATGAAACAGTCATAGCTTTTATGCAGAATGATCTATGAAGACAATCATGCCTCAGAAATGTAAAGGCGTTAACGTTTTAATAATACATCAGAGGTAAAAAATCGTTCTCTTAGCGTAAAACACCTTCCTGTTCCTTTAATTGCCAAACTGGAATAGTGAAAAAGTCCACAGTAAGTTTATACAAGGTGTAACAAAACTAAGTTTTAATAATACTTTAGGGTGAGTATGTGTCCTTGGCCCTTATATAGAGTTCACTGTGAAAGTAGCAGCGCTGAAAGAGCATTTTATTTGGTGATTTGTACGGGCAAGCGCCCTAGCGTCATGCATGGGAAAGTAAAAGAAAAAAAAACCATTTCACAGCGAACTCTTTATAGGGGACTCATACACACACAGTTGTGTAAACTGTATTGTGTATTGGTGGCGACTTTAGTCGCAAGTTTGCGCTGAGCCTTACAGTTTGTGCATAAAGTCTATGTTATCTAAACACTTTACTTCTCACTTAAGTGTTAAATCGACATACAGGAAAGTCACAAGGAAATTATGCAATTTAATTGTTATTATTAAAGTGATTTTTGGCAAAGTTTAATTCAATTAATATTATGGTTCGTGTGAAAATGTTACTTTCTATTATTCTTTTGTCAGCGATCAAAAGTAAGTTTTATTGTATTTGCTTGTAACTCGTATAATTTGGCAATTTTAAAGCAGTATTACAATGTAAGAAAGGCAATGTAAGTAATAGTTTGCTTTATATACTTAGCCATAATAAAAATTAACACTCTTGATTCCTCTAGTAAAATCTCTAATCTTTATGCTTCAGAATGCTCCACCCTAATAAACTGGGGTGCTCTCCGGTGCTCGTCCGACCCGGATCAGTCACTGCCGGAAGGCCGTGTGGCGGACAGCCGGTTCCCATGGCTGGGCGTTGTACAGCACAGCTTTGGTGAGTAATTTGTAAAGTATTTGCCAAAGGTACAGTTCCCGGATTGTCAATATAGCTGAGTTTGTATAAAGGTAATTTTGTCCCATACGGTATACACAGAAGATACGCAAACTCTTAAAGGTTTAGAGTACTCTTCATAATACTCACTTTAATAATGATCCGAACTAAAGCAATGAGAACATATTTAATCAGTCAGATCTCCTCAGAATATTATAGTAAAGAGAAACTCTTTTCGCAAAACGCAAATAGTGGACTGTCAAAATTTTTTGTAGTCTCTACGTTAGTTCTTATTACAAAGCTCATATTGTCACGTTGTTCCAGTTCTTGCCGGAGCAACGCGCTTCGCCATAACCGGAGCCGTGCTCATCCATCCTGGATACGCCATCGCAGCAGCTGACGACATCGCCAGGATACACCCGGAGATGATGGAGTGAGTATAGATGAGTGCAGAGTGCATATAAGATGGTTTTATACCACCACTGCGTTTTCTCATAAAGCACACCAGCAACAAAAAATCCTTTTATACGATCCCACGAGTGCCCAAGAAACCAAAAAAAAAACAAGAAACTTGCTGAAACTGTCGTGAGCCTAAAAAGGTAATTGACTCTATTATTACTTTAGTAGATGATTGTGGGCATCATCATCGCCGTTTACTGCTGAACGTCCCCCAACAATCGCCAACCATCCCCATCTTGAAAGCTTTCAAGCCATCTGCTGACAACATGCCTTCTCCAAATCGTAGATCATCGTAAGAATTCCTCAATTTGAGTGAGAGCAATGATTGCTAAAGCATCAAACATTATCATCATCATCAAGTTTTAGTTGGACAATAAGACATGGGTTCCAGGAACAATACTAAGCTGATCCTCTGGAAGAGCGACAAGCGGTACGCGCTGGACGTCCACTCGTACTCCCTCCACCCAGAGTACGGGGAGGGGGGAGCTGAGGGGACGGGGGGGACGGGGGCAACCCTGGCGCTACTTGAGCTGGTCAACACACGAGGCATCTCCGGCGCGGGAGTTGACAGTAAGAATCGCTTTCATCAATGATTGGCGTAGGATAACAGTATGCTTCTTACAGCGGGTGATTCATAATTTCCTTTTGACTTGGATTCGGTTTGTCGTTTTGAGAGTATGGTAAATGCCATACGTTGCCAGCATTTAATAATGTTGCGCATGGAAGCACAGCAAATTCGTCATTATGAATCAGCCGTCAGATTTCGAGAGACTGTTCTTTTTCTGGAGTACGGTTTAGCTAAAGAGAAGGGTAATGATTTTGTTGTGTGTGTTATGTGTTTTTCGCTGTAGTGACTAAGCTACTGATCCTATTTGAATAAATGTCGAGGTGTCAATAGATTTGGAATGATGTCCCAAACCAAATAGCTCTACAATTTATGTAGTCTTATTATAGTTTTCAACTTATTCATGGCAAGGTTGCTTATGATAACATTTTAAGATATCTAAACCTTTTGAAGGAGCTTTTATGAAGGTTATGTATCTTGTGGGGTTACACAGATGTACGTTATGATCTATACTAATATTATAAAGTGGAAGAGTTTGTTAGTTTGTTTGTTTGAACGCGCTAATATTAGGAACTACTGGTCCGATTTGAAAAATTCTTTCAGTGTTAGATAGCCCATTTATCGAGGAAGGCTATAGGCTATATTTTATCACGCTAAGACTAATAGAAGCGAAGAAATAGAAGAACATGTGGAAAAAACGGGGGAAATTATTTGAAAGGGCTTATCTCACGAACTACTAGAGCAATTTTTCTGTTATTTGGGTCAGATAAGAAGTAGACCACGCGAAGGATAATAGGCTATTTTTTGTAGACTGATTTGTCTGTGAAATATCTAATTTACTCGGGCGAAGCCGCGCGGAACGTCTAGTTTGTAATAAAATAGATAAGCAACGTAAACTCTATCTCAAAAATAAAATCTTATCTTTTGAAATTGCAAATAATGATGATAATCTAGTAAGTGGTTACGATGGCAAAATGTGTCAGTTGATGAGCTAACAAATACATACAAGGCTATATAGACGGACATTGCACTATACAATTTGGTAACACATAACCTTTGCTTTGTTTGGTTCGGTCCCATTCACTTCCTTAACTATAGAAATCTGACATGAAATAACCATAAGCCATTTGACCTTTACGGAGAAATATTTGTTTAGAATATTTTAGATTTTTGTTTTAAGTTTATTTTTGTTGTTTAAGAATGTGATGATTACTTTTATAGTATCTATATAGTAACAATACACTATAGTGTATTGTTTTCACGCTAGAGGCAGCACCAGCATAGACAGTAAACAAAAAGTTTTGTTCGACGTTTGACAACGTTTCTCTCAATATTCTAATATGAAGTGTGGAAAATGTCGGATTTTGGTGGGCTTATTTCATAAAGTTAATATACCTAGCGGAATAGAGCAACAATCTCGAGCTGCCAAACGAAACCGAATTTTACAACTGTGTGTAAAAATATGTGTACGTATACACTTACACAAGCATGATTGAACATGAATTCTATGAGATTAAATTGTCAACGTGCCGATAAGTGCCGACTGGACGTCAAAAAAAGAGTTCTGCTGTCATGTATCACACGTCTCTTTTTACCACGCAGTGTTACTGATAGTGACATCTCGCTTGCTCAGGCCTTTGTTTCTCTATTCCGCTAGGTATATTAACTTTATGGCTTATTTACTGTATGTGTTAGTAGGGCCTGCTGCTCCGACCTTTGTGTAATATTCCTTATTGAGTGCGTTAGTTGTTATCATTATGGCAACCCTAGCTATTCTAGCTATACCCAGTCGTTATGTAGCAAATTATCGTGTTTATGAGCACCATAAAAAGCTATTGTGAAATATGGGAGAGTACAAGATACTATGTTTTCTCGTAGCGTAATTATTGACAGTTATGATCTATAGATCAGTAGATCATTATATAAACGTTACTTAACCCAGTCTCTGTTACTGTTTGCTCCAATTAATATAACGACGGTATTTGGTTTATTTTTTAATGAAGTTCTTTGCTTTCGATAGCAATTACTATTTAGAGTGTTCTTAGTTTTAATTTATCATCATCAGTTCGCCCACTGCTTGACTTTTTAACTGGGAAAGATAGGTAAAGATGCCTAAATCTTCTTTAACATTTTACACGTAGATTTAGAATGGCCACAATACAAAAGAGAAAGAATAGAGGCACTGGCAGATTTTAAGGGCAAACTGACAGTCTATCACCAACTGCCAATGTCTCTTCTACCGTAAAAAGAAACTTTTTAATGGCACGCTAACTGTGCAGGGACCTAATTTTCTTCACACCTTAAATCTTAGAAAATCAAAAAAGGCACGAAGGCACTAGAATTGGCCCCGGCACTCGTGAGTTCAGTGGTTGGGATACAGCATAAATATTAAACAGTTTGTCTAGCCGTACGTAGTACGTTACGTAGCTACATGCCCTGATACAAAGTTTTACAACTGTGGTGCTACAGTGAAAGTGCAATCGTGGGGAATACACACGTGAGCTATGCGTGAGCTATTTCTGTGTCACAAAACCCAAAAAAACTGGTAGGGTTTACAGTTCACATTAAAACGTGACGATGCATTTCTAAATTAACTGTTCAATTTTGGAACAGGCAGCCCGACAGTGCTAGTGTTTGTGTAGTAAATAAAGTTTAGTTTTAAATGGCTCATTTCAAAATGCTTCTATGCGTCACGTTGCGTGTTTTGAAATGCGAATACGTAGTATTGATATACTAGGCTGTGTAAAACTAAACTTCTAAGTTCTTTTTCTATTTGTTATATATAATGACCCTGGTCTCTACTCTCTGTGGGTCAATAGAATTTATGTGGGATATCATTTCACAGGTCCCGTGCTGCCCGTCTGTCTACCTGTGAGGGGAGCCGGTTCATTTTCCGACTTGTACGCTGTTAAAACTACTGATGGTAAACTATGTTGAGTTCTACCTTTTATAATATTAGTCATCTATTATAAAAGGTATATATGTTTCACTTAGTGAAACATTGCATTTCCCTCTAGTAACGAGACTAACAAGTTAACAAAACTAAGGAGTAAATTAAAGGTCGCGTTCTGGCATGAAGCACGCCAAAACTTCTTTTCTTCTTCTTTTCTCACTTTTGGTAAATGGTAAGAAATATTATGGCAATTGTATAAAATAGTGTGTTCACATTTTTTGTTGGTAGATGATGGAGAACTACATAAAGAACTGTTGAAAATGAACTTAGTTCAGGAGCAAGATTGCGAAGAGTTTTATTATAAAGCAAAGGTAAAAATTACAAATTAAACATATAATTAGTGACGGATTAAGACTACTTGATGCCCTAAGCAATCCATGCCAGTGTACCCCCCCCCCCCCCCTATCCGTATGTCAACTAGAATCGGTCTTTAAACTTTTACCACCTAAAAACGTTAGTTTTTTCCTAGAAACTTTTTTTGGTGTGATTTTTGTCCTAAGGATGGATGTTTTTTGTCCTTCTTCTGGTGCCCCCTCAGACGTAATGCCCTAGGCAATTGCTTAATTTGATTAAAGGTTAATCCGTCACTGCATATAAGATAAAGAAAATTATACTAAAATAATGTGCAATTTTTAAAGATGTTTAAAATAACTTCAAGTGGTGTTTTTATTTATATCGATTCATTGATATAAAAGCCAAGCTTCGAGACAAGCTTTCGGCAGGTGTATTGAAACATAACGACTTGTCGACCTTCAAACAGCCTGAATTCTTTAAGTTCGACGACGAATGACTTCATTAATCCTTTGGATTGAATTGAATTACTTTGATGACTTTAAATCTGTACTAATAATATTATTATAAATACGAAAAGTATATCTGTCTGTCTGGTACCTCTTAGGGTCAATTCAGACTACAACGCGACGCGTAGATGCATTTCTAAATTTGTATGGATTTGACAGATTTGCAAGACGCCTCACTCAATTGAAATCTGTCAATTCAGTACAAATTTGTAAATTTTATGTATCTACGCGTCGCGTTGAGGTCTGAATTGACCCTTAGTGCTTAAGCCAATAAATCGATTTTGATGTAGTTTGGTACAGAGGAACTTTACTTCCCGAGTTTCGTCAACAAAGTCGTGGGTCTATCTTGTTAACCATGTCAAAGTCAGTCAAAAAATAATTTAAAGTTGCTTACTTCACAAGTTACAAAGATTTTTAGCATTGGCCTTCTCTAGTATTTCGTTTATTTGCTAAGAATAACATTGCGCGAATATGAAGGTTTTTGCTTTGTTTGTGAGAAATTACAAAACAAAAGATGTTAAAAATAAAATAATTATTACTATTGCACAGTTTACAGTATGTGGCCGCAATTCATAATTAAATATTTAGTTTAATGCCATTATTTTGTAACAAGTTCTATTAATAATGTTTTCTCTTTTATGTAATTAACAAGGTTTGAATAATTGGACCTTACCTACATTAAAATATTGCATATTTAAATGTTAAGTAATTTATCTAATTTTTGCCCGCGGCTCTACTCACATAAGCGTTGAGTACACTGTATCCTATAAGAACATTAGTAAACTGTTTGTAACTTAGCTTAAATGCCAAATTTGATCAAGATTATTTCAGTAGTTTTTGATTGAATAAGTAACAAACATCTTAAAACTACAAACTTCAAAATAATTTATTCAAAATAGGTTTACAAAAACACTTTTTGACGTCAAAGATAATTACAATTTAGATTTAAATTGATTCTTTCTTTTTAATCTTCATAAGCTCTATATCTTTAAGAAACAAGCTGCAGTCGGACATACCAAAAGGACATACAATACGACCAGCAAAACCTTCAAGAAAAGAGCGTATTCCCTCTTAAAAGGCACCTGCAGGTCTTCTGATGTTGCGAGTGTCCATGGGCGGCGGTAGTTGCTTTCCATCAGGTGACCCGCGGACAGACAGACAGACAGGCGGACAGACAGACGGACAGACAGTCGGACAGACAGACGGACAGACAGATGGACAGACAGACGGACGGACAGACAGAAACTATAAGGGTTCCTTGTTGACTACGGAACCCTAAAAAAGGACATCTGTCCCGCGCACAATCAATTCGAAATTCGAAGCATGAGAATTGCACCAACTTCTGTCTCCAGCTGGATCACAAGTCCATGTCGCCTGTATCGCCAATCTGCGCCCGCGCATCTGCGCCAGAGGCTTGCGTATGGGAGGCTGGGGTTGCGCTGGTTGCGAAGCAGAACTGGGGGCAGTGGACGCTGGTGAGTACGAGACGTAGCCAGATCTGGTGATCAGGGGATGTCATTCCTTAGGTATAGACACAGGAGCCAGGCCTAAGGTTGCTCATAAAGAGGAAAAAAGAATGAACCTAAAATCAAAGCTTTCACGTCCGCATACATTTAGGAATCTTTGTGTATGTTGCAGATATTTAATTAAATTCCTCAACCAAATAACGTTAAAAAAACCTAGACTTTGAACCTGTTGGCCAGTTGACATTTACATCGTAATTTTTCGAAGTAAAAGTTTTTTAGCGGCAATTTGTGCGATTTTTCTAGGATGAGTAAATATTTGCGTCAGGACTCAGGACAATCTGGACGAATATTCGTAAGACGGTTGGAGAGTAGGAGAGTCGTGCCGCAAAAATGTATGCCTACTCCTTTCCACTTTTACTGGCACTTCCTGTGAGCACCTTCTTTTTAACCGACTTCAAAAAAGGAGGTTGTCAAAAGAATTTCTTAAATCGGACTTGCAGTTCTGAAGATACGCAATTTTAATTCTCAATCACGTACAATTTTGATGTCGGTTTTATCTTTTTTAAAATACTATTATTATTATTAGCTAGGGTTCAGCATGCGTGGCCCTGGCTGTGGCGCACCCGCCCGCTTCCTGCCTCTTCACCGCTACATGCCCTGGATAGAGGTGGTGACGCGTCGCCACACCGACTACGAAGACAACGACCGCCTCCTGCTGTTTCGTAGAGTGTCTCCTATCAAGCTGGAGATGTTTGACGGTATGTTGAAGTGTTTTGGTATAAGAGTCTATAGTGTAGACCTAACTAGAGTTGCCTATGTAGGTTTTTACAGCAAAAGTCGCTCTCTGCGAAAAAAATATGAATTATTATGTCAAAAACAGATCTTTAATCAAAGTCGATGAACAAAGAATCGAAAAAATCTGTAAATTGTTTGGTTTCTACAACTACAGTTTGGTTGTACAACTAGGTAAAAACCCTTTGTACAGACCTAAACTCACCCACCGAATAGAAATGGGCCTAAACTATGTCATAGTTTAAGCTCATTTCTATTCTTTTACATTGCTACGTAAATTAATAGCAATTTGTAGCAGACATGTCAGCACCGCATCAATGTATATATATATATATATATATATATATATATATATATATATATATATATATATATATATATATATATATATAATAATAATAATAATTCCCACACCGGTTTCGGTACGGTGGCCGGCGACGACCTCCGAGTCAAGAGCCACGCTCTATACCACTGGACCACGGAGGCGGTATCAATGTGCCTGTGCACATGGAGTAGTATCAAGATTGATAATTGTTTGCAGTGACAAAGACAAGAGTGCCGTCCAGCCAGGGTCAGTGCGAGCGGCGGAACCGCGGCCACGTCCTGTACAAGGACAACAGCGAAGTGCTCGCCAACAAGAACTTCGTGCAGGGGTTCTTCTTTGTGAGTGATGTCATATACTTGAGGAGCATCTACCAAACAACCAAACAAAAGCATTCATTTCGCTGATGTGCAAAGTTGACCCTGATTCACAAACACCAGACACCAGAACTTGTAGCATTTGCCATGGCTAATAATAGCGACGACGAAAAAATAGGTCATTATTGTCTGAGGGCATTTTTCACCACTTACTGATAAGTTCTGGATAGGTTGTCCTTACCTTATCTGACAGATAGAGTATTTGGAGTATCTATTAGAATAAGTTGTGGATAGCCTATCCGGAATATATGTGGATAGCATAGGAATATAGGATATCAGGAAGTGGTGAAACAGGCCCTAATTATTTTATCTTATAGCGCTTGGAGTCCCGCCACAAAGTGAATTTTAGCTCCTTTGTGGTGAGAGTCCCGACGCATCATCTACCGACCTTCGAGAAGGAGAAGTTCTGGCCGATTGGAGTCGTCTACAGGAGGTTCCGAGGACGACTTCCGAACACGTCGCGCCCCACGTCGCAGACAATACGTGTTTAGTGTTAGTGTTAGTTTTTAGTATAATTGTATGTATGTTAGTCTAAAAGGTATTTATAATATGGGCCAAGACGCCTGAATCAAATAAATAAATAAAAAAAAAAAAATATCGCTTTTTTTATGTCATTCATCGATCCCAGATGTAATTCCACGAATCTAGATGTTACTCTATAAAGTATATAATTATATAATGATTTCAGGTATCAGTGATGCAGATAATGAGCATCCGCTGCGCCGTGGTAAACCTGGAGGTGAACGCGCGCTCCAACGCGGCGGTCTGGGTGGAGCATCACTGCGTGAGAGACTACACCGGAGACCGCGAGGGATTCTCCTTCAAGGACGCCCGATCGTTAGTGTTGGAACCTTCTAGAATAGTGTTCCGCAAAAGGTGTGCCGTGGCACACTGGTGTACCGAGGCCAGTAGTTGGTGTACCATAAAAAATGATATTTTACCTACATATTCCTAGTTTATAAGAACCAAAAAAGGCACCCCCGTACATGCTGATTGTGGTGTACCTCCAAAAATGATCATTTTTCTTGCTGTACCTTGAACACAAAAAAGTTTGCGAAACACTGTTCTAGAAGACGACAAACGACGCGACGTACCGGGTCGATACAACTCTCAACCGATCTTTTAGAAGTGTCATATTCAGTGCCTTATCTTCTAGAAGATTAGGCACCGGAAAGGACATTGGCGCATTGCAAGCCAAAAATCCTTCAAACTGTGGCCAAAGAGCAAGAAGCTGCCAATTGGCTTCCTTGTATAAGATTACAATTTACAGGTATTGCTAAAGCCTCTGATTTTCAGCAGATGTAGCATCGAGGAAATTGATTCCTAGGCAGATTATTTAGGTCCGTCACCTAAGTAATTTGGTCGCGTTAAGTCAAACCCATCCGAACGATCGCAGCTAACATTGAATTGACATAAGACGACCACATGACGTAGGTCCGTCATCTGCCTAGGAATCAACTTCTCTAATAGTACTTCTGGAATTTAGCCTTTTAGTAACTTCTAAAATCCTGGAACTTCACAGACGCAACTGCTTCGTGTACTTCAAGAGCGTTGCGATGATCGAGTTCCGTTTCCAGTTCTCGTTCCGCGCCATCATCGAGATGACGCTGTACGGGGTGGAGGAGACGCAGCGGCTGATCCCCAACCCCTGGCTCAAGAGCGACAGCACGTACGCCTGGCAGCCGACCTGGGATAAGCTGACGAAGAACAGCTTCCGACCGGAAGCGTTCTGGACGTGGCATATGTAGTTTCTTGTTAGAATACCTAGTGTGCAAAGCATCCTTAAGCATGTGGGACTGTGGGTGGAATATTGAGGGTGCAAGGAATCTTTAAGCCATCCATAGATCTGCTTCATTAGGCATAGTTTTGGTGCTTAGTGATAGTTTTAGTATAAATATATGTATGTTAGTCTATAATCTATATATAATATGGACCAAGATGCCTGATTTAAATAAATAAATAAAAAAAAAAAACTGAAATGCGAGAACCATTTCGAAATTCGTCAGACTTAGCGGAAATTATGGCAGGTCGCGTAAAACCCGTTCGGGAATATGCCAGATCATGGAATTCGTTGCGGATTATGCTAGACGGGGCAGAATGCGTTATGGATTATGCCATATTGCTCAAAATACATTGCGAATAATTATGCCACTCTGCGCAAAATCCGTTGCGTATTATGCCACGTTGCGCAAAATATTTTGCAGTTTCGTATCACGTAGGCGCTGTAGAAACTACTTTAACAAAAATCTTTTGAAAACTCTTTCAAATAAAGTTACAATAAAAGTATTTCCAAGATTTTTTATTTTAATACCCGTATTGTCGCCTGGCTGATACTTTATTAAGCCAGTTGGGATCGACGAGCATAAAAAGGTGTGAATAATCTTGTCGCTGTATTTTGTTGACAACGCAAATGCGGGTCGGGCTAATTTGTTTAAATGACACTTATTTTTAAACCTTTATTTTTATCAAATAAGATTTAGTAATAATAGGAGCCGCTTTTACAATACAGGGAAAAGATAAGCTAATTCGTATTGTATCTTTCGTTTGCTGTTCACTCTAAGAAAGAGTTACTTTTTTAATTATTGTATGCGATATACAGTGCAATATCATGACATTGGGGCATTGTTCATGTAAACATAGAAGTCAAAAGGGACTCTTTCAGCGCTGCTCAATATAAGGGAAACACACACCCTGAAGTATTATTAAGTTTTGTTTTGTTATAAGTTTTTTGTTGTCAAATATTAGATTGGTTGTTTTCTACATTAGCCCTCGAGGCTTAACTCCGTGATACTAAATCATTCCCAAGAATTACTATAACAAGTTTTTGTTAATCAAAGCCTAAACTTTAGTTAGTGGGTGTGGTTAGATATGAGTTATGACAAAGGGTCATCTGTGACTTTGGGCACAAATATAATAACATTACGATCTTATTTCTGAAGGAATAGAGTACAACAATGTGTAAATATATATTTCGGCGACTGTACTGTAGCCTGTAGGTACTAGGTATATAAACTATATAACCACTTACGTGAATATAAATATTCATCTGTATTATCGACGCATTATGTACTAACATTAATATTTATGAACTAAATCGCTCAATATTTTATTGCTTTCTGTTTTAATGTTTTATGTGTACTTACATTTATGGCGAATCATAAATTCGTCGTTTTGAGAGTAAATGCAAGAGCGAGTTATCTATAAGACAAAGATTGTTGATCTTTGTTAGATAGATAACTTGCTCTTGGTTTGAGAATTTAAAAAGTTAAGAGCAATCTAAATATATAGATAACAGTATGGCTTTTGAAATAAGGCTTACATAAGGAAAGGACGTGATAAAAAATAAAATGATGTCTGAGCTTTCATGTTTAAATTTAATTTATTACTCTATTATGATCAGACGTCTTATAATACTCCTTTCCCTGTATATTTAAACTAGATACACTTTGACAACCAAATGATTTCCATATTTGGCGGGTAGGCCGTAAGTTTATAAATATTTTATTCATAAGAAAATAACTAAGGTACCTGGACCATGTAAGGCCACTCTAACTGGAAAAACTTTTTATTCGTTAGCTAACTAAATAAATTAAGGAAACAAATTATCAAGTAATGATATGTTTTATCAGGTATCATATTATAAATCACTGTTTAACCTAGCTTGAATAGCCATTTAATAAACTTAAGTTTTGTTAAGCTCTTCCAAATTGCCTTCCAAGGAACACAGCTTCAAACAAGGCCAATATTATACATCAGTCGTTTAACTTGAAAATAGAGTTACAAGTATTTATCTATCTGCTTTTACTACAACGATATTATAATCTCTTTCAATTAAGCAACACGTGAAATGCTCTATATATTTCAATCATCTAAAAAAACTTTAACCAACATTGCTTGAACATCATCTTATAACTAAGAATACTAGAGATCGCCTAATGGTCGAAATTCGACCTTAGTTTCAACTACATTAGGTCTACTACCTATATTTTGTAAAAAAATATTGACTTTATCATATTTTTTTTCAACTCTTGTCTCTGGAACTCAGTTAATCTCAGACTGGCCCTATAAGCATTGTCTAACAGTATCTAAGATTCAATAAAAAAAACTATAATCCATTTTCAATTTGTCAACTTGTTGTCAACAGACTTCAACCATAAATAAAAGAGTATAATTCATATGTATAGGCTTGTCACTCAAAAATATGTCATATTTCCTAGTGTGTGTGTTGTAGTGTGTGTAATGTTTTATTTGTTAAAAAATGTATGATAAAAGCATAATTTCATAATAATATTAGCTCGATGCATTCCTTCACCATATAAACTATAACTCAACGATGTCAATACTTGGATATGGCATACGCCATCAAAACTGTAGCAATGTTTTTGCATGCAAAATGTCTATCGAAAAAATATTCCTAAATAGTCGTCCTTTTTTGTCTTACAGTAATAGCATATACTACTTTCTCTTTTACTCATTTTACGCTTTTAATATGCTTTCAATGCATATTTTACGTAATCAATGCATTCAACACGTCCGACTATCACCGCGTCCTAAGGCACACTGCGCTCAGATGAGTGAGCTCACTCATTACGAGGGTGACACATTTTTGCGCTGACGATTGTATGGAATGCCTCTTCTAAAGGTTATAATTCTATGCTATAACTGTGCAAAATTTCATTCACCTACGTTTCCCCATTTTTCGTCAAAAGGGATACAAAGTTTTTCGCTCGCATATTAATATATAGATATTAATGAAATTTTTTTAAAAATAGTAGTAATGAGTGTCACATTAACACTTTATAACTAATTGCCAACGCATTTTATAATGCAATCAAAATTTTTTAAAATCTAAAATGGCCGGTTCCGTCCAAAGCCAAAATGTTCAATATGAGTGTATAAGTTTAATATTCATAATAAGTAAGGATGTTATATAAAAAAAATATTTTTTTAATTATTACGGTACGCATTTATAACTAAAAAAAACTGTTTATATGTTAATGATGTTCCTAGTAAAGTCCATGTACCCTAGCAAGGCCAACCATCAAATCTTTGGTTGGGCCTTATAAGGAACCACCGGCCTTCCCAGGAACATTAACAATATTTTAACTTAAATCGAGGTATAAGTAGATTTTATTTTATTAGTACCATACATACCTATATCCATATACGACAATTCACTGTAATAAAATGTGAGTTAAATATAGGTTATGTAACTAAAAACGTTTTGTTCAAGTTTTGCAGTGTGCGGAAATTACAATTGTAACATCGACATTTTCCAAAGTCTACAAACAGTGATATCGCACAGCCACAATTGCGGCGCGATCGACTCGCCGCCGCGTTTGTGGCTAGTTTGATAGACTTAAGTGTGTAGCAGAAATAATATGTCTTACCATGACGATAACTATGACTTTTTAATAGTTGGCCTTCAAAGGAGCGTGGCCTTACATGGTCCAGGGTCGTTAGTTCAAAACGTTGCGTGCACATAAAATACCTCCTTATGACGTAACATTAAGGCTTACAATACGATAAAGGTCATAAATTAATATATCAATGGTATTAAATACTAAAAACCTGACATATACGACCATCGACGAACTATAAAACCAAAATTTATAGTTTAACATAAAGATATGAAGCGATATTGGCATTCTAGAGTTTTGGTAATAAAACGCGCGGCGCTACTTTCATTTCAGTTTAGCATAATAATTATAGCAGGTAGTAAATAAGGAGGATACAGCATCGTTGCGCAGAACCCACGAAGGATTTTGCGCGTTTTAGCAGAATCCGCGTAGAATTTTGCACAGTTTACCAAAATTCGCGACAAATTCTGCTGGGCCTAGTGTAATCTGTAACGATTTCTGCTTAGCATAGCGGAATGCGCGACAAATTTTGCGCTATTTAGAGATCGCAGTTTGCGACATTTTCTGCGCTGGATTTCAGAACTTTTCCACTAGCGACCGCGACCGATAAAAATTAAAATAAAATGTCACTTTATGAACTAGACTTTTTAAACCGTTTCATTTTCTACCGACATTGATCTAGCGATCTATGCCGCCGCTTCTTGGTAAAAGCGTAGAGCAAAATTAAACTTATAGCCTAGGTCACAAAGGGAGAGCCATGCTTCGGCATGAATGGGCCGGCTCGACCGGAGAAATACCACCATCACAGAAAACCGGCGTGAAACAGCGCTTGCGCTGTGTTTCGCCGAGTCGGAGGCTCAATCCCCTACCCTTTCCTCTTCCCTACCCTCCCCTATTTCCTTCCCTACCCTCCCCTACCCTATTACCCTATTCCCTCTTAAAAAGGCCGGCAACGTACCTGCAGCTCTTCTGATGCTGCGAGTGTCCATGGGCGACGGAAGTTGCTTTCCATCAGGTGACCTGTTTGCTCGTTTTCCCCCTTATTTCATAAAAAAAGGCATTTTATTTGATTTTTTGTCGGTCGCGGTCGCAAAGATCGGAAAGTTACCTTAAAGCCTACGAATAATAAAAACTAAGGAAAGTAACTCCGTCAAAAAACATGTTCTACAATACTTGTCAAAAATGTGCAGGTACACATTTTCAATTATCCGGTATATACGTTTATATTTCTCTATGTTTTCAATACATTTGCAATATTTAGGTGGCCTTCAGCGGTATCAGGCTGACGTTACATGACAGTTCGAAAGGAACCAAATTTAAAACGATAATAGTATGGGAGTTACGTTTCCTTAGTTTTTATTATTCGTAGCTTAAAGCGCAATAATTTGAAGTCTATCTGGGATTTAATTCAAGCTGTTCGTTTGATTGTGCAAAAGGATTTAATATTTTATGTGTCGGGAGGAAATAATACTCGTAAAAGATAAATAACAGTTTGTGGCAAATGCACTTCACGTATGTAAAACTTGGGTGGCAAGGATAATAATAATATAATAATAATATCTATGGACGCTTCACACCACGTCAGTCTGGCCCCGTGCTAAGTACCTGAAGGACTTGTGTTACGGGTACCAGACAACGGAAATATATTTAATACTTTTATACTAAACATATATTTAAGATTTTTATTATATCATACACATATTTAATACACAACCAGACCCGGGAACATTGAAAACTTTTTGTTCCGTCGGCGGGATTCGAACCCGCGACCCCCGGCTTGAGCTGCCACACACTCAACCAATTGAGCCACAGAGGTCGTAGGATAAGTGTAAGGATAATTATTGTAAACTGGGATTTATTAGATATGATTGTGAAGATTAATCCAATGCAATAAAAATTACTTGGAAATTGAAATAATTCCTTCTCCTGTCTTTCTACTTAATAATTTCGTGATGGGTTCCAAAACCTAAGTATAGCGTGCCCTTCAGGCAACCCTGAGACAATCGATCCTGGCGACACAGGAGATACAGTGGTGGGAATGTGTGGTGGGCCAAAGCCCGATTACAAACCCTGAGACAATATCAAAGGGTTTTCGTCTTTACCGCTGTCGATTCTGGCGACACAGATGTGACAGTGATGTAAGGAATCTGTGTTGGGCCAATGCAGGTTTAAAAGTATAGTTTGGCTAAGTCTGGATCAATTATCACCTACTATGTGCAATCAGAATAAATTATGTGTACTTTCATTTAAGTGTCGCTTTACGTTTTTTGCCATTTTCTTCGTTTTTAGGGTTCCGTACCCAAAGGGTAAAAACTCTACTAGTCTCAGTAATAGGGGGACTTCGTGCGCGAGTTCGACTCGCACTCGGTCGATTTATTTATTTTGCGCGCGCTGTTGTTTTTATTGACTGTACATAAATTAAGTTTATCCGAACAATTCTCTCGATGGCGTACGAAGTGTAAATAAATATTATCTTCGCGAGGATCTAAAATATGTAGCATTGGCATTATAAATTAAAAACGAAGTAGTAAAAACGCTTTGACAGGATATCTCGCTGCGTTGAGAACATTTTTCTCCTTTGAAAAGGAAATGTTGGAACTATCAGCTGCTCTTACAAGACTATAACAATTTCAAGCTTAGACAAGTACTGTAAATAGCGAAGCGATTTTTACTAAATCATGTTCTACTGCAGTGATAAAATAAAAATAAAATTTTAATTGTTTTATATCTGAATAAATTTGAAACAAATGTTTTCAGAAGGTCTACATGGTGCCTACTGCCTACCACCGGTTCGGGAACTAACCCGGCGAGAAGAACCGGCGTAACAAACTCGCACGGGGCCTACTTTTTACCAAAAAAGTGAGAAAAATTAGTCTTTTTAAAATAAAATTTACGATGTTGTAATTTAATATTATATACAATATCAACATACGTTAATTATAAGTCATATGTAGAAGTAACCTTGCAAGAAGCCATCCTACTCCCAAGATGTGCCATCGATTATGAAATCATTGACCTTATAATAGCTTTGGCACCCAAACGCTCTTTGACTACTTTTTTAAATTTATTAATTGAAAAGATTTTGAACGTTTTCTGGGATTTCATTGTAAAGGCGTATACATTGACCTTCAAAAGATTTACTGACTTTACTAAGTCTGATCACCGGCAAATCTAGCTTGTGCTTATTTCTGGTGTTCCTACAGTTCCTACACTTTTAGCTTTAAATTTACTTACATTTTTTTCTAACATATATTACATTATCCAAAATGTATTGAGAAGCAACAGTTAGAATACCAATCTTTAAATTTATCTCTCAGAGATTCAAAAGAAGACATTTTATAGATGGAACAAATGGCTCGCTTCTGCAGCACAAAATATGTTTGCACAACTTTTTATCCTGCCGAAAAATGGTTCAAAATATATTGTTCTTACTTTAGTTATTTACGTGTAAATACGTGTAAATTATCAAAGTGTTCTTAGTAACATAATAATAATTGATATGCATACCTAACAATAATATTATAGATGTGAAAGCCTTGTCTGTCTGTCTGCCTTGATGTTTATACTAAACCGATAAATACAATTTAGTCTAGAGATACTTCGAGTTCCAGTTTTTACCCCGAAAAATGTACGGTTCCCGTATTTTATAGCGTAATTCAGGTATAATGAAGTCGCAAGCAACATCTAAATAATAAATACTTATATTTTTGCCTGAACCTATTCTCTGGCTGCGCACATTTTGTTGGTGTTTTTACTTTTTATAGATCGTAAGGTTAAGATAAGTTTTATCTCGGGATATAAAGTATTCGGGCAAATTGTTACTGAATTAACGACGCAGATTGTATAATATCTACGTCGTTAACTGCTTAACTTTATTTTAAACTTTATTATCTTAACTGAGATGATAATTATTTAATCTGTTAGTTTTTTAACATTTTCGTAAGCACTAGCAAGGTGAGGTTTCACTTTTTATGACACGGGTTAAAAATAACCCGTTAATTTATATTTTATAATAAGTTGGATTGTCCTTTAAAGTTTCTAAGCTTGAGTGATATAATATAATGTTACTTTGCTACTTATAGAGGAAAAATTATCTCTCTCTTCTAGAAGTACAAAAAAATCATGTCTTATTCCAATGTCTTTTAGCTACCAGTTTATTAATCATTATTATAAACAGTTAAAGGAAAATAAAAATAACAATAAAGGTAAGAAATCTTCAACTGCCTACTATTCTCTTTTTTTTTTTTTTTTTTTTTTTTTTTTTTTTTTTCTTTTTTTTAAGTCGCTTATACTCTTGTTACTACTATACTCTTGTTCTATATAAATAAATTCAACGATTATATAAATCAGATCTGTTAAAATTATAAATCTCTAATGATAGATGAAATTCCTCCTCTACAGCCTAATTGTTATTCATAGTTTGATAAAATTAGATTATACTATGAGGTTAATATCTTATATCTGCAACTTTATTGCCTCATATTAATTACACTCTTAATTAATAGTGAGTAGTAAAATTAATAAAAAACATCCCAAAGGCCTAAATTAGCATATCCAGATCATTCTTCATTGCTATCGAACGTCAATCAAATGACAATCATTAAAATGATTGCAAAATTTTAGGAAATCTAATGGTGTTGATTTAATTTAAATTAACAGTAAATAACAGAAGCTTTGGATGATAATTATCTGGAATGGCAAAGGTTTTTTGTATTGAGTAAAATAATATTTTCAAAACTTGAGTTGTGTTTCTATGAAAAAATAGTTCCTTACATACTATAATTCCATCAAGGTAGATTGTTACAACATGGTCATATAAAATCCCTTGTGAAATAATGATTAAGTACTTATATTCAATTTTCCATATTTTATATATTACTAGATGACGCCCGCAACTTCGTTGCGCCAAAATTCGTTTATCGCGCGGGAACCGTACATTTTTCCGGGAATAAAAGTATCCTATGTCCTTTCCCGGGACTCAAAGTATCCCCATACCAAATTTCAGCAAAATCGGTTCAGCGGTTTAGGCGTGAAGAGGTAACAGACAGACAGACAGACACACTTTCGCATTTATAATATTATAGTATAGTATAAGTATATAGTATATAGTAAGTATATATAGTATATTATAGTATATATTATAGTATGGATATTGGATATCATCGAAGGCCAAAGAATTATTTAAATATATTTTTTTATTCTGACTGGATAGCAGGTTGGTGACATGATACAGGGATATTGCTCTAAAATTTTTGACCGACTTCCAAGAAGTAGGTTCTATGTTCAACCGTATTATATTTTATTTATAATTCGCGCCAACAATGGATGTGTTTTCGACTGTATTATGTACCATGAATTCTGCTTGTCCTGTGGTCTATGACTCTATGCAATCTTTTCGTACAGCATACACTACAACGGTTACTATACTTCTGAAAATATATCCATCACTATAGTAGGCTTAGCATGGTCACCATAGAAACGGTTTCTTTCTACGGAAGA
The DNA here is from genome assembly GCA_905187585.1 of Cyaniris semiargus. Classification (NCBI taxonomy): domain Eukaryota; kingdom Metazoa; phylum Arthropoda; class Insecta; order Lepidoptera; family Lycaenidae; genus Cyaniris; species Cyaniris semiargus. The sequence continues at coordinate 14,279,738 of LR994564.1, forward strand.
ATAGACAAAGTGACAGATAGACAAAGGAAATCCGTCATTTGGTCACTAAAATCTGTCAGTATACTCATTCTTTCCCGTTTGTAATGTTGTTATGCTAAGCCTGTAGGTACCTATATTATAATTTATACTATACAGATATTATAACAACTCCAGATATTTAAAAATATTCCGATAAAAGAGGTTTCTATTGAATTCTTTTTTTCATCGAAATTATTTTATTTTACGAATGGCAATAAAATAAACAAGTTGAAATAACATTAATTGGCAATAATAAAAATATCTTGTAAATACATAAAACTGTCTTGTTCTGATTGTTTATTAGTTTATACACAATGGTTTAGTGATATGAAATTACAACAAGGATAATAAGTTCGAACCCAAAAGGTAATCAACTCTAAGTTTTAATTAACTAAAAATACTTATATAGATTTTAAATCAAAACTACACCTGGATGAAAAAAAAAATCTAAAGCTACGTCTTACATACATATTCTTTTCATGGAATGTACAGTTCGTGTGGGATATTAATGCGAACCAAGCTAACTAGCTCAAATATAGCCATCAGTTCACTACTTAGGCTGACGCTTTTCGCTATGCCCCAACATTAATTCCCGCGTCAACACCGCGACCCCCAATCATTATCATTACCGATATCATTACCCGTAAGCGCATCATTATATTATCATTAATGATAGGAATCATTAATCATTAATCAGTGGAGCGCAGGCCGGTGGTGTATTAGACTTCAACGCGCTCGCGGCGCGACATTTTTGTATGTAATTTATTCTACATCTTTATAAGCAGCTGTCCCTTTATATGTTGCTACTATGTTTATTGTTTTAACGGCACATAATTCGTAAAGTATAGTCAATAACTCGACAAAGTTTTATTACAATCGGACCAATACTTTGCGAGTAAATCGACTTTCAACAAAACATTATTTTGTAGACAAATCTTATTTTAAATTTTAAAAACTTGTTAATTTTTGTTTGTAAATATAAAGAAGGCTTTATAGGTATTAACAGCTTAATTGAACAATTAATAGCAGAGGCTTGTAAACATGAACCTGAGAAGTGCTACATTTAACCGACTTCCAAAAAAGGAGTTTATTGAGTTTAGTAACTTAGAGTTAAAACTACAAGGTTTTCTGTTTGTTCTTACATCATTGCTATGTGTATATTGGAATAGAATGACGCTTTGTTTTTGAGAAACGCCTATTGAAATAATATGTCAGATATAATATGTCATACTCACATTATTATATAGAGGCTCATATCAATAGAAATATAGCTTTTCTGGTTACAACCAATATATTAATATGCTTTAATGAAGACGATGTTACTTTTTTAAAGTTTCCTTAATAATTTCCCTAACTACTGTCAAAGTTTTTCCTAAAAAGTTTTTAAGCTTTTATCATCTAAGTCGCAATTGGTATATTTCTGGTCTATATTCTACAACAAAATTATTGTATAACACATTTGAACATTCTTATATTTGTTTTAAGCTTTTGAATTCCGTACACACACTTATTGTTTAACTTCAAATGACCCTTGGCAGGTTTGCGACTTGCTAAGTCAATTGTTAAATAAATGTATTGTCAGCTTACCTGTGTATCCAATCTCCATAACAAAAATCCAGTTACACTTTACACTTGCACACACAAAAACTTACACTGGCACAACAAAATTATTTTTCGCACTAAAATCCGACACGACCGCACGTAACAACGCTCACTTGTACACTGGCATCTTGCAGCTATTGCTGTCCCGTTCTCGCACCTGCGGCAGAAAGAGAGGGAGGATAAGGCGAAAGCTCTTTTTGGGCAGTTGAAAAAATGCCGTGTATGTATGTGTGACAATGCGTCGTAAGTTCGACGCAGTTTACGGCGTAATTATCGAGGCTGTTTCGAGCTTTTGGGGAGCTTTTATGAGCTTAATGAAATGAAAAATGTTTCATTTCATGTTTCTTATTAGCTTTTGATTATGAAGATAAATATTTATATATTAAATGCGAAAGAGTTCACCTGTTCACGCTTATATCGATGAACCGATTTTGATGGAATTTGCTACGGGAATACTTTAAGTTCAGTGAAAGCGTATAATAAATCATCCTAAAAATTGAAGGTTTCCTTGCAATTATTATAAAGATGGAGACAAGATCTAATATAACATTTTTAACTAATGTCAGTATTAGATTTTAAAAGGCCTTTTAAAATAATTATCAAGATTTCAAGTTTTATAAAATTTTCAAAACTTTAAGGACTTATTGAGTATATTGAGAATTTTAAAAGAGCTTTTTCAAGCTTTATATTATTTATAAGGTTTGTGGTTTTGTTGGCCGTGTTGAAATGATTGATGAGTTTTTATTAACGGCTTTGGGATTGCATTTTCAACCGGCTTCCAAAAAAGAAGGAGGCTATTTTGACCCGTAGGTTTTTATCTTTTTACTTGTTTCTTTATCAGTCTACATATTTTTAATGTTTTGATCAATTTTATCGTCTGGAAATTATGTGTTAATCATCGACATCTTATATTTTGAGAAAAAACTGATTTTTCGTGTTACTAAAATCTTTATTGCAAGGAACTGATCGCCAAAATCCATAATTTAATACAATAACTATATTAATAATTGACATTAACAATGCCTACATTTAATGGGCAACATTCGTATGTATAAGGCGTTATAATTTGCCCAGCAAAAACTTGATGTGTAAAATTGTGTGTAGCGTTACAACTTTTGCCTGCCTCTACCGATATTTCCACTGTACATTGCACTTTTGGAGAAATAGGTAGGCAATACAACACGTTATTTGGTCAGATTATATGAAGTTAATGTTATGATCTGTCAGCTGGGCTCGACATAACAAGACCAAATAACGTTGGCCCGTCTTTTGCCTACGAATAGCTATGTCCACACTATGCACTTTCATCTTCAATTTTCATCATCTTCTTTGTATTCAACTCTTGTTTGGCGCTTTCAACGAACGCAACGCCAACATTGTCATTTTTGTTCAGTTGCAGTGTCTGTGAGATTATTGTAACGTGTGCGACGAGAACATTTTACTGGGTGGAATATGCGGCTTATTTGGTCATAAGAAAAAAAAGAACAAAGCGAAATTGGATACGGTCAGAGCGCATGCGTCGCGCGCATGCTTCACGTGTGCTGTTGACTGCGCTATGACGTATGCCTTTGACGAACAAAAAAAGGCACATTGGGACATAGCTAATGAGATCCTCTGATTATCTGATAGTACATTAATTTTATAGCGCAAGGCACATGCTTTATCTGATGAGGTGTGTCTTATGGTGTGATGATGATGATGATGGCTGTATCACATTCGGAAGGTTGGCCACTGATCAGCAGTTCAGCACGCGTCATAAACTGCTGTTTCATCAACCTGTAACCCGATACCTTGACGCATCTTGACGCTCATTGCTGATGGTTTATAAAAATTGTTTTTTAAAAGATCAATGTTATAAATTATTATTTATTACGAAATAATGCCTGCAATCCCGTTGCCCCAAAATTCGTTTATCGCGCGTGAACCGTACATTTTTCCGGGATAAAAAGTATCCTGTGTACTTTCCCGGGACTCAAAGTATCTCCATACCAAATTTCAGCAAAATCGGTTCAGCAGTTTGGGCGTGAAGAGGTAACAGACAGACAGAGAGACACACTTTCGCATTTATAGTATTATAGTATGGATTATCAGTCTTACGGCCGTACACTGTTACCCGTTCTTCAGCGTCAAGACAAACATATAATATTTTTCCATCACCTTATAATTTTCCCCGTTTGTTCCACAATATCTACTGATTCTTCACTCCTATCGATCTCAGCATGATGCAACATAGCCTAAATCCTTCAACGATAAATGAAATATCAAACATCAAAAGACTTTTTTCAATTCGAACCAGTAGTTTCTGAGATAAGCATGTTCAAACTATCAAATCAATTCTTCAGCTTAATAATATTAGTAAGACGTAATGAAGTTGTAAAATAAGGCTATTTTAGTTAGCAGTAACTATTATTTGCACATAACAATTTACCCGGTTAGTTAAATTAACTTTAACAGTAATTAGCGCGTGCCCGTGGCGAGATTTTACAACTTACTGTAAAATATAGGGCTATTACATTGTGCTATTTAACTCTTATTACTGAGAGTTATAATAGACCACACTCTTAGACCTAAAAAGTGTAAATACCTTTCTTTTACCTGCCTCGTGCAGATTTTAAACAGCTTTTAAAAACATTTTTATCCACAATTTAAAAAGTTTGTCACAGACAGAAACGGCGGACGTAGAATAGAATAGAAAATTCTTTATTTATAAAATTTAAAACTTAACTTAAAACACAATACATGAAAACTATGTACTATCGAAGAAATTGATTCATAGGCAGTTAACGGACCTACGTCATTTGGTCGAATTATGTCAATTCAATGTTATTCGTAACATTGCTGGGTTGGGACTTGGGTTTGACACAAAGCGACCAAATTACATAGGTCCGGCCATCTGCCTATGAATCAACTTCTCTGATAGTACAAATAGGTGGTTTTACTGTTAACAGCAGTTTCTACCAGACAACCTTAGACGGACGGACGTAGAATATAAATATAAAAATCGGCCAAGTACGAGTAGGACTCGCGCACGAAGGGTTCCGTACCATTATAGAGCAAAATTAGGCCAAAAAAATCACGTTATTTGTATGGGAGCCCCCCATAAATATTTATTTTATTTTATTTTTAGTATTTGTTGTTATAGCGGCAACAGATATACATAATTTGTGAAAATTTCAACTCTCTAGCTATTACCGTTCTTGAGTTACAGCCTGGAGACAAACAGACAGACAGACGGTCGGACAGACGGACAGACGGACAGACAACGAAGTCTTAGTAATAGGGTCCCGTTTTTACCCTTTGGGTACGGAACCCTAAAAATTGTGTAAATATTTTTATTGGAAGTGTATAATTGGCAATAATAGAATCGTAATTAATATTTGCCATACAAAAGATCTTTCACACTTTTCATGGCGTCAAGAATGAATTGGCTCAGCACTTCCTATTAGCTGATTGCAATAACTACTAACTGGAGGAATTGAGAGACAAAGGGCGTCGAGTCCCATTGTGGGACCGTGGTACGTGCTTAAGGGCTGGGTGGATGAAGGGCAGTTCCCGCTTCATTACTGAATAAAACAATAAGTTGTTGAAGGAGTTTTTACGTCGAAATCAATAAGAACGTCTCCGGCCATGGCATGAAAACGCTGTCTCTTAGACTAGGTATTTAAAGAATAGAATAGAATAGAAAATACTTTATTTGTACAACTTAAAACTAAACTTAAACTTAAAAAACACAATAAAGGAAAACTAAGTACAAATAGGCGGTCTTACTGCTACTGCTTACACTATTTGACAATCCATTTTTTTATAATAAAATTATAGTTTTTTCCATAATTTATACAGATATAGCATTAACAAGTAAATGTTGCTAAGGTTAATACGGCATCTCTACATGACAAACGATTCCAAATTTTCTACACGGTCTATGCAATTTCCCATAATCAATCGACTTTAATGGTGCTCAAGTAAGCTTCGTAATCATGGTGGAAGTAATGCCATTTTTTCTCAATACCTAGTCAGGACGAGCGAAGCGAGCCCTACTATATCCCACAACCTGAGCACTTTTGTGGTACCCTTTACGGAAAAACTATCACGCCTATTGATTTGTGCTTTAACATAGTAATTTTTATTTATATGTAGATGTGTTATCATCGGTCAGTCAAGGTTTGATTACTATTAAAACATAATTTTAAAAAATCGGCCAAGTGCAAGTCGGAGTCGCGCACGAAGGGTTCCGTACCGTTATAGAGCAAAACATGAGCAAAATTAGGCTATAGCGGTTTTTTGAGATACAGCCTGAAAACAGACAGACAGACAGACGGAAAGACAACGAAGTCTCAGTAATAGGGTCCCGTTTTTACCCTTTGGGTACAGAACCCTAAAAACTGCCTTAAAGATTAAGTATTACCACGCAGAAAAATGACGCGAACCCTCACAAAGCTCGGCTTTTAGCTAGTTAAAATTAAGACCCATTTACAACATTTTAAAACATCAAATGTATCAATTATTTGGTAAATTAAGCATTTAAGTTGGCGACAAAATTATTGCTCATAATTAATACAGGGTTTTACCGATTTAATTGGAGGGTTTGACTAATTATCGCACTCAGTTTGGCGTGTGCCCTTGACAAGTCAGTAGGGGTAAGTATTAAGGGGTTCGATTGTTCAAACAAATATTATGTATCTCTTATTTTAATGTGACTTTTAATGCTGATAGAATCTGTAATGGCGAAGGGTTGATAAATGTTTCGAGGGTTGATATTTTATAATAAAACCTAGCTTTGGGGTTAAGGGATTAGTCTGGCCCTTTTTGGGGGAAGCCCGATCGATATTTTGAGCCCTAATTCGCCCTAACTCAATCTGCGCCCTTTCCAAACAAGGGGGATGAAATACGACGAATAGACAAAAAATCTACTTTTATACCTATCTTAATATTATGGTTTTATCACTTTTATCTCATTGTAGGCTGAATCTAAATGAAAAGTTTGCAAAATTTTTGTATTCTTCTATTAAGGCCATCCCCCGAGCAAACGACCTTGACCATACATTTGCCGCGTTGCCGAGATCGCATCTAAATCCTATTTTTTTTTTACTTATCTTAGTTCAAAATTGACCTAAAAAAAATTCAAACGGGAAATATGTAGTTAATGAAATTTTCGATCTATTGGCGTGTGTTTCAAATAAAAGTAATTTGCAAATACTAGGGAGATACTGAAAGTATGCTAGAATTTTAATAAATTGGTATTACTTTGGAAGCTGATATCATGAGTATAATAAATAATAAACAAAAATAGGACGGACGATAAATAAAAATAACGGGGAAAGGAATGTTCATATACTGAAAATTATTGCTGTATTTTTATTATAATTTTGTAGCTTTCAAATTATGAGTTATAAGGCTCTAAAAACGGTAAATTACGGCATCTCCGTAGGGTGAGCACCTTAATAGATAATAGTTCTTAGTTAATTTACTAGTACGATAGGATTTACATAGCCACAGTGTGGTGTAAAATCCCTAAAGTAAATGAGTATAAAAAAAATCTTGTTGCAACATTTTTTTTAAGTCCTCATCATTCTAAAAAGATGGCAAAGGTAATAATTTGGTTTTTTTTTTGCTGTTTTTGACTAAGGTATCAAATTGTACATTTCTTTCAAGTTCTAGGAAACGCCTACTATAAAGTTATTACAACATAAATTTTTATTGGGCGACATTCTCCGGTGTCAAATAACGACAGTATCTATACAGGATGTAGCTCATACCGACTTTACTCGGATTCAAATGTGACAGTATTAGATCAAGATTGACTTGATCCAGTGACTGCGATACACACAGCGAGGCCACACTAATCCAGTGTGATGCGGCGTCGGAGAGAAATAACGCATTATCCGAGCGTTTTTACAACCGAAAACACTATTAGTTTCACATAAGAGAGTTTTGTCAGTATTTTTCAGTCGCGCAGCAAATGACAATAACGGGTAATGTCTCATACTAAAACATATTACTGACCTTGTAATTTGATTGCATATTTTGCTTTAATCCATCCACTTACGATTTATTATACATTTTCCCACAAAACTTTTGTCTACAATTTACGTGCGTAGAAACAATTATTTAAAGATCTAAGGATCGATTCAGACCGCAACGCGATGCGTAAACGCATTTCTAAATTTGTATAGATTTGACCATCACGCTCATGAAATCTGTCAATTCAGTACTGTACGCGTCGCGTTGCGGTCTGAATTGACTCTAAGAGTACACATTTAAGTGTTATATCGCGATTTTGTAGCATCATGGCTCCGATGCGGCGACGCAGGTCAACACAATTAATCAATCGATCACTCTCCCACTTCAACTCCTATCCGTCGTTTTGTCAAAACACCTCGTCCGACAAAGCAACGCACCAGCTGCTATGTGGCAACTGGCATGTTATAAAATAATAAATATACAGTATTTCCGTCGGAGCATCACCGCTGCAGCACCGCACCGCACCAGAGCACGTCATGGCCTCGCCGTTACAAGTTTCATCGCGTACACAAATAAATCTTTAATGTGGCCGATACTCGTTTCAAAATGATCGAAGATTAGTTGTCACTAGACAAGTTTAAATTGTGTTCAAATCATGTATTTGATGTGTTATTATGACTTTTAACCAGGTCCACAAGGCTCTCGGCGCGTGGTCAAAATTAACAGTAACGCCGCCATATTTAAAAGAATTGTTTAACACTCACTATTATATTACTTATTTTATTTATAATTATATTATATTTGGAATGGCAGCTGTTTCGTACGCACAATCCACGTCTTCATTACATTTGATCAAGAATATCCTTGTAGATTTCAACATTGTAGATGCGTTTTTTTCTTATTCGACGTTTATTCCCGTTCGTATACGTTACGTAGGTATTTCCTATTTTCAATTATTTTAGCAAAAATTATTTATGACAATTGACAATGTAAAATGAAAATAAATGCTCAAATATACTAAAGCAATTGAAAATGAAATAATATTTTTGTAAAAACACGGATAAAATATTTTTAAAGTACTAGTTTGATATTTTATAGCAAACTGGTACTTTAAAAATACTCCTATTTCTACATTTTACTGACATATCCAGGCTATACTGATTACTAAACAGTTACTTTATAGCGATATCAACCGCTAATAACTCAATACTTAATAACGGGTGTCATGTCAGTCTCATTACACTGTCGAACCCTCATTTGTCAGTCGGTTACACCATCCATCACCCTGGGACAGCCGTGTTAAGCAATGCCTTCATATGCTTCTGTTTAGTATAATTAGGTGTAGATTTTGATGGGAATATGTCATTAAAATTGTGTATATCCGTAGTCTACAGTTGCAACAGCTTTTCCGGCGAAATTCTGCCATGGAAATCATAATATCTTTCGGAATAAAAAGATTCAGAGTTACTTTATTACCATACCATATTTAATAAAATCTGATAAACTGTGTTGAGGAATTATAAACGAACATACGTGAGTACTATTGGGAGGTGAGGAGCGAGCATTAAGTACGCGCATTTTGAAAAAAACTATCACTACTTCCTACAATACTTTAGGTATTTTCTCGGAGCTCAGTCACAATTTGTGTCTAGACCTAAATTTAAATCCCCTAAATAATTAGTCTCCCATAATATCGTACGCTCAGTATATCAAACATTCAAATACTACCCCTAATTTAAATGTAAAGGGGTAAATTAGTAATGTTTTGGTTGGTAAACTGTTAAGACAGAATTATAGACACAATATTATATTTTATATGTAACCCATAACTTTGTTCATCCAATGGTACCTACCTAACCTAACTTAACCTACAAACACATATTTATTCGCATTCATAAATGATATCACCTCACATTATGTCAATGTAGAGACTAGAGCCAAATATCTTAGATTTATGCAACTTCTATCAACATAATCTCTAGCTAATATAGGATTAATCCAGCTAATGCATTCAGAAGTCTGGTTCCAGGCTTGTAGTTAGTACCTAGTACGTACAAGCGCATGTTCTAAGAACGGTTGTGGGAAGCATCAAGTTTTTCTATCACTATACTTGTCATACCCGTCCTTACTTGATGTTCGCTTGGGATGATCTTACTACCAATCTATACTAATATTTTTTTTTATGAAATAAGGGGGCAAACGAGCAAACGGGTCACCTGATGAAAAGCAACTTCCGTCGCCCATGGACACTCGCAGCATCAGAAGAGCTGCAAGTGCGTTGCCGGCCTTTTAAGAGGGAATAGGGTAATAGGGGAGGGTAGGGAAGGGAAGGGAATAGGGGAGGGTAGGGAAGGGAACAGGGTAGGGGATTGGGCCTCCGGTAAACTCACTCACTCGGCGAAACACAGCGCAAGCGCTGTTTCACGCCGGTTTTCTGTGAGAACGTGGTATTTCTCCGGTCGAGCCGGCCCATTCGTGCCGAAGCATGGCTCTCCCACGTAAAATAAACGATGTGTCTGTCTGTAACTGGATTTAGTTACAATCGCTGTACAGATTAGGTGAAGTTTTGTATGGAGATAACTTTGAGTCCCGGGAAAGAATTGGATCTGGTTCAAGCGAAATAAATTCTGCACCAAAAATTACAAGTTATAGCTAGACCCTATCACGTCTACTTTTAAACCAAATCCCTTAATTAGTTTAGGAGTTACGATGACAGAGACAGACACAATTTATTGCGTCAATAAACCTTCACAATTTATTTACTAAATGCTTTGCCACAAGATCCTATAGTAAAAGCCAAGAAACGAAGAACCAAAGTTCTTATTAACAATACTTCTAAGTTTTCTACCTCATGCCTCCGACTATAGCACCACGTAATATTCAGGCCACAAGACCGTTAAAGTCAAAGCCAAGAAACGAGATACAAAACATCATATTACCTAAATATACAACATTTCTATGAAATTCTCTGCTACATCTCACGGCTCTGACTATACCACGTACCATGAAATGAAGCACCTTCCACCCACCACCCACTTCTTATTAACAACACTATAAAGTTCTCAGCCACATCTCCGACTATAGAACCACGTGGTATGACCCCGAAACTGGCGTGACCATACACGTTTCACGGATCGATTCTATAGCGATTACGTTACCGTTGCACTCACACGTTTGCCCATTCTGTGAGGCTGTTATGGTGGTTTTGGTCGCAAATTGGTTTAAAAAGTTTTAATGATTTCTTTGGCAGATAATGTCTATTGAGCCAAAGAGTCTTGCTGTTGTAAAACTTTGTTATTGATTATATATTAAGTTATCTGTCAGGTTTTCAGATATTGAATATAGAAACAGAGCATTTGCAACAGAGAACTACATCTGTACAAGGATCTGTAGGCGTCAGTGGTCATCATCAAAGTGTCAAAAGATTGATAAGACAGCTGTTTTACACCCATGCCCTATCAATGTCATCAAAGTATAATATTAACTTATATGACGTATTTTAAGCAGCCCCTAGCCAAGACTTTTATATCTTCAATAAACAATGCCGATCAAAATGTATGGAATCTTTATTTTATCGAACTATTATGTCAATTTCATACATGTTGATGGGCGATTCTATAAAGAAGCAACAAAGAAAACGTCTCACTATTAGGGGCTCAGTTTTTTTCCACGCCACATCACAAGATCCTTGCAGCTCAGTAACAAACTCCGGTTTGTGACATTACTCTCACATTTGACACATGACCGCCACGCTTTCCAGCAAATCGTAAATTGCATGGATTGTGCATACCGTGACGACTTCGACAATTTCACTATTGAAGTGTTGTTTCTGTTCATTTATTTATTGCGAAATAATGTTTGCAATTATAGGTCTACCAGAATCTGATGGCAATTTTTGACAGCAGATTTTTAAAAAATATCCTTGATCATTGGATAAATTTTTATATTTGCATGTTTAACATACATAATCAGCCGCTATAAGAAAAAAAAACCGGATCAAAATGTTTTATTCCAATTACCCCGGTATTGCTCATTGAGTCATTTTATTTTCTCACTTTTTGCCATCAGATTCTGGTAGACCTATATTTGCGAAAGCTTTCTTATTTTAATTGTACATTTAAAGTAACAATGTAACTGATGCATATAGTGTGTCAAACTATATTACTGTATTTGCCAAAGGTAGATAGTAAAAAAAGTCTTTTTTTCTGTAAAAAAAAAAATGGATGAATTAACTCAATTTAATGTAACAGTTCTCAATTAGCTTTGTTTCATTAAGGGCCTTCCCCTACGGAGATTCCGTAATTTACCGTATTTAGAGCCTTGTAAACTCATAGTTTGAAGGCTACAAAGTTATAATAAAAATACATCAATAATCTTCAGTATATCAACATTCCTTTCCCCGTTTTAAATTTTCTATTTTTGTTTATTATACTCATGATATTAGCTTCCAAAGTAATACCAATTTATTAAAATTGAAGCATACTTTCAGCATCTCCCTAGTATTTACAAATTACGTTTATTTGAAACACACGACAATAGATAGACAATTTCATTAACTACATATTCCCCGTTTTAAATTTTTTTTAGATCAATTTTGAACTAAGATAAGTAAAAAAAATAGGATTTTTGTGCGATCTCGGCAACGCGTCAAATGTATGGCCAAGGTCGTTTGCTCGGGGGATGGCCTTAAATTAACACTTACACTTGACCGATTTCTACAGAACAGTTTGAACTGGACATGTCGGCATTGGAACGGGTATAGCTTATAGTGCAACAAAACTGGTTGACTACGGAACCCTAAAACGGAAACCTAAAACCATCTGATTTTTTGTATATTGATAGGTTAATAGTTATATAATTTAAGAGTAATATTGTCCTACAAATAGAACATGCCATATTTTGGGACCATCAAATCAAAGTATGAAATCCTTTCTATCTCTGTTAGCGACCACTTTCGATATTTTTAACCGACTTCCAAAAAGGAGGAGGTTATATGTTCGGCTGTGGAGATTTTTTTTTATTTTTGTATGTTCAACGATTACTCCGCCGTTTGTGAACCGATTTTCAAAATTTTTATTTTGTTCTATTAGGTTTCCCTCCAATTTGGTCCCATTTTCACAAAAGTGGTGATCTGATGAGGGTATCCATGAGTAATCGAGGGAACTCCTCAAAATTTATATGGAAACATATGGTGATTTTAATTTTATGAGAAGTATCCTAAGCATATGCTATCAAAACGCAAGATTTTGCACCAAGGTATACTATGGTTCCGAAGATACTAAGAGAACTCCGGATTCCTTATAGATACAAGTTTGGGGGTTTAGGCGCTTTTTAAGAACTGAAAGCATATGCTACTATGCAAATCATATTCATCACCATCATCATCATCATTACCACGTCAGGGTCACCAGTGTCACATGGTTGTATATGGATACAATATGCCCCCACAACACCATAATTATATCATCACGTTATGTCCTTATAATAATTCGTACTTTTCATAGCAATTTTAATAAAAATATAATGTTGTTTCAAAATAAATGATTCAAGTTCAAAGCGACTTATGTACCACAAAATTGAACATAACAAAGTCAACCTTAACTCCAGAGCGTAAGGCACACATTTGACATTACTTCTGAGATTCGAAAGAAAAAAGAGAAGTAAGTTGCTTCGATAGGTTTTTAACTATTATTAACTAGTTTAACTATTATTAACCCATCAATCCCCAAGCGGCACCCGGCTGCCGCATAACAATTAAAAATCTATTGTGTCTGCGATTCCCACGATCGAGGTAATAAACGTAGAATATACGCGATGGTTTACTAGGTAACTAAAAAGAGTGAAATTATTATTATTAACAAAAAATTAAAATCGACTTCCAAGGTAAAAACAATAATAACATCCTTATAATATTCAGAACTAAAAAGTATTAAATAATTTTTCCTATCTAATAGTCCCTTTTTCCGAATTCGGCTAAACTTCAACTATTTCTGTACTCAATCTTCATAATTTTGTAGTCGGTGCCAGTTCCAAAAGTTTCAAATACCTATTCTGTCAGAGAACTGAAGATTCAGCTATATCTGGTACCGACTTCAAAATGATGAAGATTGAGTACAGAAATAGTTGAAGTTTAGCCGAATTCGGAAAAAGGGACTATTAGATAGGAAAAATTATTTAATACTTTTTAGTTCTGAATATTATAAGGATGTTATTATTGTTTTTACCTTAGAAGTCGGTTTTTCGCAAATGAAATTGTTGTTCGTCTTATCAAAATGAAGCTACTCATAAAAAATTTGCTTGATAGTAATAAAAAAAAATTGTTCTAGGGTTCCCTGACTATTACTAAATGTAAGATTACATTTTTCCACTGTGTCTGAAGGTGTTTTTAATTTTATTTTGCCATCTAATAGTCATAGAACATAACGGACTTCTTAACTATCTCACTAGCCCTATTATAACGCCCTGAATCCCAAACAAATGCCCTTTGAGTCGCTAACTGGATAGTAAAGTGCATTCAGTGAATGAAGCTCGTGTGAATGTATCGTAGAAAGTGGCATTGTATTCCAACAGGCATCTTCCGCGTAGAATCAGTGCCGGATTATACCAGGGAGGTGCCTATAAAGGTGTTCCCTCATCGGGAGCATTCGCTTGTAATGTAACGTTACAGAGTCGAGCATTACATCAGTGAGGGAGGAGAGCCGAGCATTAAATTACAATGCGCACCTTATAATGATAGAGTGTGTAATATCTTAATACAATTTGTAACATCAACTAGCTATGGAATGCTCAAAGTCGAATGTTACATTACACGCGAATGCTCGTCAGTCAGGGAGGTAGTATTGTAAATTGTAATGTAATGCTCAAAATCGAATCTTTAATGTTACATTACACGTGAATGCTCCCGGTGTGGGAGCACCTTAAGACAAAAGCTAAACTAATGGGAGAGCAAAATAGTTTTTGCTCTAAAAAATATTGCTTTCGGTTATCAAGTTTAGGATTGATACTTGGTACTCAATTTTTCAAACTTTATACGGACAAAAAAGAAAAAAAAAACAGAATAATAGGATGAAAGTTGAAATAGACGGATAGACATTTTAATTTATATCGTGTATTGTTTTTCAGGCCTATTGGAGCTAATTTTCAGTTCTTGGCTCTGTTTGTTGCATAATATTTAGAAATTACTTTGGATAACGCAAACTCCGTTGCATAGCACTTGCTACCAGGGCCAGATTTTTTTTTAATGATTATAGGCCACTTTATTATATTTCATATTTAATATTTAATTTATATTTTGCCGCCCCTATGTACGAACTCTGCCGCCATTTTAGGACGCTGCCGCCCATAGGCCATGGCCTATACTGCCTGTATAGAGCTGCTTGGTACATGGTTTATCCGACACATTTATTATATTTAATATTTAATTTATATTTTGCCGCCCCTATGTACGAACTCTGCCGCCATTTTATGACGCTGCCACCCATAGGCCATGGCCTATACTGCCTGTATAGAGCTGCTTGGTACATGGTTTATCCGACACATTTATTATATTTAATATTTAATTTATATTTTGCCGCCCCTATGTACGAACTCTGCCGCCATTTTATGACGCTGCCACCCATAGGCCATGGCCTATACTGCCTGTATAGAGCTGCTTGGTACATGGTTTATCCGACACATTTATTATATTTAATATTTAATTTATATTTTGCCGCCCCTATGTACGAACTCTGCCGCCATTTTAGGACGCTGCCGCCCATAGGCCATGGCCTATACTGCCTGTATAGAGCTGCTTGGTACATGGTTTATCCGACACTGTAATAATTCAAGATTGTGTGCGACTGTGCATAGATTTAGTACGATAATAAGATGCAGACATGAGAATTCATCACTTGTTCATATTGATCGCATTTTATAACCGCAGATTTGTGTAAAATATACATTTATTTTTATGGCTTATATTAAAAAGTGATACTAAAAATAATTTTTAACCGGCATAAAAAGGGAAGGTTCGGTTGTAGACATTTTTGGTCTAATTTTTAGGGTTCCGTAGTCAACAAGGAACCCTTATAGTTTCGGTCTGCCCGTCCGTCTGTCTGTCGGCGGTTTTGGTCAGAGACTATAGGACCTACAAAACTGTAATTCAGCATGAAAGCACATATTAATGATGCCGACAAAATGGTATATAATAAGAACTTTAAATTTTTTTTAAGGTATCTCCCCTACACATCAAGCGGGGATGAATTTTTTTTTCGCGTCCACCCCATCGTGTGGAGTGTCGTTGGATAGGTTTTTTAAAAATATTATGAGTATTCAAAGATCATTTTCCGATTTAGGGATC
The DNA here is from genome assembly GCA_905187585.1 of Cyaniris semiargus. Lineage (NCBI taxonomy): Eukaryota > Metazoa > Arthropoda > Insecta > Lepidoptera > Lycaenidae > Cyaniris > Cyaniris semiargus. Next base: position 14,295,657 of record LR994564.1, read on the forward strand.
CATTTGTCAAATATGAAGTTTTAAAGTGGAAAAAATCGTTAGAGACGTCATAAGTTATTGAGTAATAGTCGATCAACTAAAAAAATGTATTCGGGGAGGTATAGAGGAACTTTTCCTTAATATTCCTTTAAAGATAACAGTGATGATGTTGTTAGTAGTGTAAAACACGTTATAAAATATTATATTGTATAGTCTGTCAAAAAAGTGAAGAAATTAAAAAGTGGCAACATCGTAGTGTCATCCCTTTCAAATCAATCTAAGAAAAAGGGATGACACTACGATGTTGCCACTTTTTAATTTTTTTACTTTTTTGACAGACTATACGTTCATTGACCATTAAAAAACCAGAAACTAGCGGTACTACAGAACCCTATATCGCGCGTAGCCCGACACGCACTTGGCCGGTTTTAATTTTGAGATTGGTAGAATAGCTGCATATTTTAGTTTCGCGTTTTATTTTGCCGATATTATGTTCGTCTGTTTATTAAGGTACCTGTAGAACTAGATCGCAGTAACCAACAAAGTAAAATACCATAGCATGCATTTTTTCTTTTATGGTGGTAGAAAGTAGAATTGGCCGCGGGCACAAAAACTTGCGCGGCCCGGCCGTTCGACATTCGAAAGCTAACTCGAGTTTCGCCGTTCGCGGAATATCACCCGCCATCTTGTTTTCGATATCATTGTTTTAAAATTAATAGTGGCAATGACTTTTGGTATACGGCCTTAATCCATCTTACGGATATTATAAATAAGGAAGTGTGTCTGTCCGTCTGGTACCTATTCACGCCGAAACCGCTGAAGAGATTATGCTGAAATTTGGTATGGCAATACTTTGAGTCCCAAGAAAGGACAGAGGATCCTCTTTTTCTCGGAAAATCTACGGTTCCTGCGCGATAAACGAAATTTGATGCAATGGAGTTGCGGGCATCAACTAGTAATTCAATGATTTAATGTCAAATATCCCAACTTGAAAAAAATAAACCATAAATAAAAAAAAAATCTTATTTTTTTTTACACTTATCTTTTTCTAAAAAAAAAGACAATGAAATACGACATTGAGTCGCCGTTAGCGGCGATTGATTTTAAGATTAATATCTCGGCTTTCATCATATCGGCAATTATAATGGCGACCGGTTACAAATTCGCGTCTACTAGATGTAAGATGGCAGATACCGACCTGTCCGCTGTCCGCCGTCCTCGCTCGCACCTGTTTTAATTATTGATACCGATAATTTATACACTACCGTACAATGACAGGATACAAAAAGTATTGCCTTCGAGAAGACAGCGTATTCACTTTTAACATATCAATCCTCAAGCGGCAGCCGGCTGCCGCATAACAATTGAAAATCTATTGTGTCTGCGATACCCACGATGGAGGTGTTAAAAGGCTGCCAATGCACCGGCAACTCTTCTGACATTGCGAGTGTCCATTGGCGACCGTAGTTGCTTTCCATCAGGTGACCCGTTTGCTCGTTTGCCCCTTAATTTTATAAAAAAATCCCCAGGATTAAAAAATATTGCTTAAGTGCTTAGACCAAGGCTGCTCAACCCCAGGCCCGCGGGCCACATTATGGCTCGCGAAAGAATTTGACCTATTGTCATACCTACAAGTTAATGGCCCGTTATAAATGTTGGAATCCACCGTTTGGCCCCACTATGAAAAAGGTTGAGCAGCCTTGGCTTAGACGTTACATGCAACGTAAAATAGCCTGGTACAAAGGATTTCAAAACTTTTACTCGGGTTACGGCCGACAGAGAACTATGCGTTCCTACAACTGCGTACCTAAAGAAATATTTATAAAAAAACTACGCATTGACATTTTTTGGCGCCACGGTTAAAGCTACAAAGATAATATTATTCTCTGTAAATCAGATATACGCTAATATATCTATATAAATATAAACTATTTCTGATGAATATTTAGGCCAAATATTATAATTTATTGAATTTAAAATAGCTCATTTTGTTTCCTTTCGAATAAGGTTGATCAAATATTTGCTTTACCTTTCAAGCATATTTTCCAATCATAAACATAATAGCCATAAAAATTAATATATTTGTAGCCATTATCAAACGTTTATTTTAAGAAGAATATTTGATTAGAAACGAATGACCGAGCGAAACGAATCGGTAATCACGACTTTTAATTTCATTCACTTTATAAACAACTTGCCCCGCGTTCCATTTAGCGTTAAAAACGATCAAAACGCTCAAAATAGGAGGCATTTTGAGCGTTTTGATCGTTTTTAACGCTAAATGGAACGCGGGGTTCATGATGTCTTTCGGCGTTTCCGACACTTTAAAAAAATATAACAAAATCTTTGATCGGAAATGTTCCAATTTAAATTCAAATACTTATTTAAAATTTCAAATTTCGACTTTTTCGTACTCATTTTGACTTTAAAAAATACTTTTCGTGTTGTAGGCGTGGTGTTAACATTTGTTTTATTATTTGTATTAAAAAATCGAATGAGCAAATTCAATAAAACGGGTTGTATTATCTCTTCAATCAAATAACAACGTTTTATTTTCAACTAGCGACCCGGCCCGGCTTCGCACGGGTATAAAATACATATTATACAGGTGTAACAAAACTAAGTGATAATACTTTAGGGTGTGTACGTGACCCTTGTAGAGAGTTCACTGTAAAAGTAGCAGAGTGAAAGACCATTTTTTTTAACTTTTGTATGGAGAAGCGCCCCAGCGTCACGAGTTTTCCCATACAAAAGTGAAAAAAAATTTGGTCTTTCAGCGCTGGTCTACAAGAGACACGTACACACCCTAAATTATTATCACTTAGTTTTGTTACACCCTGTATATAGCCTATGTCACTCCCTGAAAAAATGATTAAGGGTGGATTGCACTAACTTACTTTAACTATAACTGTAACTTTAACTATAACTTTAACTATAACTACAGTGCAAAATGTCAAATCTTTGGTTAAGGACGCCATATTTAACGATAACCATAACCACTCAAAATTATATCGAATTTTTTTTGTGAAAATTTACTATGGCTCACAGTGTTGTTATAACAAATATTTTTCCTGTCGATTTTTACGGATAATTAATTTTTTATACTCTCAATGTAGCTTTAACAAAAAAATAAACGCAACAGACATCTGTCAAATTACGTGGTTAAGATTAAAGTTAAGGTTAAAGTTAAGTTAGCCTTAACTATAACCATAACTTTGACCATAACTGTAACTTTAACCACGCTTCTGGTGCTGTGCAACCCACCCTAAAATCGATTCAGTAGTTTTGATTTATATCGATTACTACCCGTGGCCCGCATTGGCCGGTACCGCCGCAAAAGCTACGTCCCGCAATTTTTAAATCTGTAATATCTTCGGAAATATTCATTTAAATCATATGCTGTAAAGGGCCATATAGATCTATATTAAATCAATATAGATCTATATAAAAATAAAAAATGCCGTATTGGTTAAAATCGCTTCGAAAATTAGCCATTATTTGTAGTAAAAAGTAAATGACAATAAATTATATTGTGGGATATCCATAAGAGATAGACATATACCATCGCGAAGTTATCTGTAGACCTCTTCATTGTGTACAATACTTAGTACATTATTTTGATAAATCTTGTAGGTTTGCAATGTAAGCGGAAAAAAAAGTAATTATTTACGACAGCACATTAGAAAACTCGAAAATAACAGTATTTCTCCACTATTTAATGAATGTTATAATACTTATAAACCTCCCCCTTCAATTACACTATCTAAGAAAAACGCATTAAAATCCGTTGCGTAGTTTTAAAGATTAAAGGGAACAAAGGGACATACGGACAGAAAAAGCGACTTTGTTTTATACTATGTAGTGATTTTAAAACTAGATTATCCAAGTACTTATTAACAATTAACAAACATATTAACAAGTAATAAAGACGTACACCGTCTTATCTGAAATCGTTATTGGTTTAAATTAGCACATTATAAGCTTATTTTAAATTCTTACCCAACCATAAAAATGTCTCTTATCACCGCTTTTAACAAGTTATGTTTATATTTATATTAGTAGTACTAAATAAAGTCATATAACTATAATTAGTTAATTCACCATGTAGTTTATACCATCGACTAAAACCGGCCAAGTGCGTGTCGGGCCACGCGCAATATAGGGTTCCGTAGTACCGCTAGTTTTTGATAATTTTTGTATGGTTATTGAATGTACATTTGTAACGTATGCTACCAACAACATTATCTCAGTTGCGTTTAAAGGACTTTGAAAAATACTTCGATGAATATTTTTTTTTTTAGTTGATCGACTATTACTAAATAACTTATGAAGCCTTCTTAGCCGTGATAGTTTTTTCACATTTCCAGAAGCAACCATTTAACTGGTACAAGTGGGGGGGGGACACTGGACTCTAACGATTTTTTCCACTTTAAAACTTCATATTTCACAAATGGATCCCTAAATCGGAAAATGATCTATGAACACTCTTAATATTTTTAAAAAAACCTATCCAACGACATCCCACACAGTGCGATGGACGCGAAATAGAAAAATCATCCCCGCTTCATGTGTAGGGGAGGTACCATAAAAAATATATTTTTTTTAGTTTTTATACACCATTTTGTCGTTGATTTTCATCCTCAATATGTGCATTCATGCGCAATTACAGCTTTGTAGGACCTATAGTTTCTGAGCAAAACCGCGGACAGACAGACGGACAGACAGACGGACGGACAGACTGAAACTGTAAGGGTTCCTTGTTGACTACGGAACCCTAAAAACGATTTTATTAAAAAAAATACGGGCTATACTCCGGAAGTGCCGGTAGAAGTGAAAACAAAACAGCAAGTGCAGACATTTTTGGCGTACGGTAGAATTAATGCACCTTATATAGAATACTAGATGTTCCGCGCGGCTTCGCCTGCGTAATTTAGGAATTTCACGGAAACCGTACATTTTTCCGCAAAAAATAGCCTATGTCTCTTCACGTGGTCTATTCTTCATGTGTGCCAAATAACATAAAAATAGCACCAGTAGTTCCTAAGATAATAAGCAATTTCAAATAATTTCCCCCATTTTCCTCTATTTCTTCGCTACTATACGCTAAGACTAGCGTGATAAAATATAGCCTATAGCCTTCCTCGATAAATGGGCTATCTAACACTGAAATATTTTTTCAAATCGGACCAGTAGTTCCTGAGATTATCGCGTTCAAACAAACAAACTCTTCCGCTTTATAATATTAAGTATAGATAAATAGTTAAAGCTTTGAACGGTTCAACTTCACGCCGATTTTCTCTGAGACCGAGTTACCTCTCTGCAAGACAAACAGAAAGTATAAAGTCTGGGTTTATTTATAAACTAATAAAAAACAAGTTGTCCGTCCGTTCCTTACAATACGGTTCCCGCGGCTCCATCAGATAATTATGTAGATTGTTGCTGAGAGCACATTGTTGTGTCTCTATACAGATATACAGACATACATATTACAGATATAGATATACAGAGCCAGTGAAACTTCTGTGATAGGTTGGCGATAAAGCAATAAATATTTCAAGTACTAAGGTCAGTCTAATAATTTATTTTGATTAGTAGATTTTTCCTCAGCTTTGTTTAAGTATCGCGAAGGGCATTGGCCCAAAAGGGCCCCTTTTTTTTTACACAATGTTTTATTTTTACTGATAGGGCCCCATCAATTTGCCACGGGCCCCGGATGTTATAGTTACGCTACTGGCGAAGGGACCGCACTATTTATGCGAATTATCACTTAAAAAATGTGCGTTTTATGAAGTTGTTTTTAAATAATGCTATCATTTGGTTCGACCTTTATGGGGTTCGACTCATGAAAGTATTTACATAACTAGCTGTGCCCCGCGGTGTTACCCGCGGTTTAAGTGATATAATATAATAAAAGACTATGAAAAGTACCAATAATAGGGTCAAAACGGGACGATACAATATGGCCTTCTATAATGGTTTATGATAGTGATGATGATGATGAATGTAATTTGCATAGTAGCATATGCTTTCCGTTCTTAAAACAACGTCGAAACTCCAAAACTTGTATCTATAAAGAGTCAGGAGTTCTCTCAGCACCTTCCGAACCATGGTATACCTTGGTGCAAAATCTTACTTGTTGGTAGCATATGCTTAGAATACTGCTCACGAAACCGAAGTTACCACATGTTTCCATATAAATTTTGAGGAGTTCCCTCGATTTCTTATGGGTCTCTTTATCAGGTCACCACTTTTATAAATATGGTACCAAATCGGAATGACAACCTTTACACCAAAAGAAAATTTTTGAAAATCGGTTCACAAACGGCGGAGTAATCGTTGAACATAAAGAAACGAACATAACACCTCGTCCATTTTGAAAGTCGGTTAAAATTGTAGCCTATGTGTTATTCTGATGTATAAGCTATATTATTGTACAGTTTCATTAAAATCCGTTCAGTAGTTTTTGCGTGAAAGAGTAACAAACATACATCCATACATACATCCAAACTTTCGCCTTTATAATATTAGTAGGATTTCACCTTAATCGGTTCTACATTTTATCTGATGTGATGAGGTAACAGACAGACATTTCTTCACATTTCTGTTAGTATGAATGTGCCTGTGTAGGTATTCCAAATACACATTCATTCTAGTAAGGAAAGCTTTTCTCAAGGACCAAGGACTCTCTTGGAGTCTCTCGCGACACTTGACCAAGTAACGAAGTCCTGGGTACAAGTGAGTTGCAACTACGTGCTGGCAAATCTTACCACATGTAGAAATTTTAATTCCTTTTGTTAATTATCCTATCCTATTATTTAAATAACACATGTCCTTTAACATTAATGTCTTATGTTAAATGGTAATTTACTCTAGTTAAATTAACGAAGGTATATTGGCACTTTATTTCCCGATTGCAGCAACGCTAAAAAGAAGAGGAATGATTTTAGCTGCCTGTTTTGTATTGGTTTATGTTTATGTACCGTAACTCCTTACCGTTTGCTTAATTCTGTGAAACTGTCTGTCTTAATTCTTAAACTACCTTTTAAATAATTCCACATAACTTCTGACAGTTCTTAAATTTAAAAAAAAAACTACCTACTATTTAATGTTTTCTCTACCTAGAGAAACAAACCAGTTCCATACTTTGAAATAGTAGGTATAATAGTAGAGCCGAGGTCCAGTAGCCGCGAGCGATGAATGCTGTAATTGCCGGGACTCGAACCCGCACTACACTAATTTCTTTATTACGCCGATTAGCTCCGGCAAAAGACAGAAATTCTCAGGAAGAGATTTGTACAGCAGTCAACAAACGAGCAAAATACACCTGCTGGCTTAGTTAAAATAAAAAAGGCCTTTTATTTCTTGCCAATTACAATTTGCTCGATCAAATCACATTCTAATTATTAAATTTAAAGACAATAGGGTAATTAAATCATTTTAGTTCAAATAACAAAGCCATAACAATAGTCAGGTCAAACTGTTATAATTCAATCATAGAATTAAAATTAAACATAAGTTATGACATTAGTCAAGTCAAATTATTATTAGATAGATAAGTTGTAATAATTGTCATGTAATTTGATTTTTAACACAAAATTTACTATAGTGTGTAAGTAAGAAACCCTTCTCATCTCAGGTGAAGGCCTCCTGAAGGCTGGCTTAGAAATGAGAAAAGTTAGAACTTAGAAGAAATACCGATAGATTATTTTAGGGACAAAATGACGGATTTCAAAATCGGAATGGTTAGCATTCTGTGGAGGAGGCCTACGTTCAGCAGTGGACGGCTATAGACCGATGATGATAATTATGACATAATATAATTTCCTTCCTAAATCTGTCATTTTGTCTTCAGAAGAGAAACACTCATTCTGTGGTGGCCATGCTAATCGTTCTGGGGGCCAATTCTCATACTTCGTTCTCAAGCTATCTCGCTCCCGTGTAAGGCTGCTTGAGTGTGCGCATGTGAAATAGCCTGTAATCTAAGTGACATTCGAGTTTTGAGAATCGGCCCATGATAATTTAGATAAGTAAAGGAAAAAGAAGTTGTTTGTCAAAGTGTTGCTAAGTATACATTAAAATGTTATCCTACATAGTTAAAATTTAGGAACAATTTAAACCGAGATTTATTATTATTAATGTTCTTATTATAAATTCATCAGCTTCTGTAAATTAACTATTAATTAAACTGTTACTTAACTATTAATAAATTATTATTAGTTAATTTATTTTTTTATTGGTGTAGTTAAGTCAATGAAATTGCGGATTGCCGTTAATCATTTATAGCCGTAACCAATCAGCTTTATAGTAAATTTTAATGAGTCATTAATTTTAATTATTTAAGTTTGTTATTATTTAATATTGAATATATATATCTATTGGTTTATTAGATGTGAGAAAATCAATTCAAACCTGGTGTTGCTCGGAACTTAGTTCGCACAACTATGCACTTTTCTGTGATTTCTGTGATAAAAAATTCCAATCTCCTCTCCCGGGACTCATAATATCTCCATAACAAACAGCTCAATAGGCTTAGTGGTTTAGGCGTGAAAAGGTAACAGAAATTCATTCGCATATTTTGTATCTAATGTTAGTATGAGACGATGCGCGTTTTATTTCGCACACTAGCAACGCAAAAGAATAATAAGTTTCGAAAATTTCACTCTAAGAAAGGTATCGAAATACCTTAGGGCTAAGAAGGGCTATCGATCGTCATCGGAGCCGGAAACCCTCCAGGCGACCCAGGGTTAAGGGTCAAAGTACAAACAAGCCCACAGGGCACACGCCGCACAGGGCTTCCCAGAACCTATCGTCTTACCGATCCCATTCGGTACCTAAGCTTTTGAACCGCTTTTTGGGACGTAGAATTGTTACTTAGAGGGATTTTTGTCACCTCAATCAAATTATAGACTACTACGCTTTTTGACTGGCAACTTGAAAAGTGGCTTGGAACTTTTTTGCACAAAAATTCGATTATAGCGGGAAACCGCAATTTTTTTTACATCAAAAATCTGTCCTTCGATATTCTTTCCCGGGCCTTAAAGTTTCTCGATGTATAATTTCATCAAAATCGGTTCAGCGGTTTAAGCGTGGAGCAGCATAATTGGCAACTTACGGAAAGATAATTACTTGTATATTAATTGTAACCAAATAAATGCTCTGCAGTCTGCTCAAAATGAGCTTTTCCACAGTCAAAAGTTTATATTTCTACACAACAGAAAATGTATAAATAAAAAGTGTGTGTGATGGCATAGGCTGTAGGCATAACTATGTGTTAGTGTGTGTTAAAATGTTGAACTAAAAGAGGTTTTAAGCTATAAATAAAACTACCTGCGAGATAGGTACTTAGTCTTATTATGATTATGAAGCATATTAGCAGCTATCGTAGTTTTGTTGTGAGGTTAAGTCAGGTAGTCGAGATATTCTGAATCTGATAAACGCGATACTCCTCTACTTAGCAGATAATTAACTTCTACTAGACCATAATATACTCATTATTATGATAGTTATCTTGTACCATATAAAAATAAATTGCAAAGATCCACACTATACATAGGTATCTTAAAAAGCGGTTACCGATTTGAATTTTGGTCTTTAATGATCATATTAATATTATTCAAGTATACGTGAAAGAGTTCGAAAAGAGACTCTTTGAAAAATTTTGGGTAAATAATAATTTAACTATATGCATTACTTATGCTATTATAACAAAGAAACGTTTGTCGGGATAGCTTGTCACAATATAAATAATAAGTTCAATGCTCTTATTATTGCATTAGCCTTAAATCTATGAGATATCGAAACTCCTAAGGTGTCGAAATCGACACTACACGGATAGAGTTACTTTGTTTGTGTTTTTATTAAATAATATTAGTATATTTTTCAAAGTAGACGTGATGTACAGACTGACAGACAATTAGCCAGTAATAAACAAGTGCAGGTAAAATGTGGGTAGAGAATACTTAGAACTGTATAGAATTAATAGACATAACCTCCTCCTTTTTGGAAGTCGGTTAAAAATGACAGAATGCCTTCACTCTGTAACTCGCTAAGCATGTTGATATAATTAATAAACATCCATACTAATATTATAAATGCGAAAGTTTGTCTGTCTGTCTGTTACCTCTTCACGCCCAAACCGCAGAAACGATTTTGCTGAAATTTGGTATGGCGGTACTTTGAGTCGCGGGTAAGAACGTATTCTTTTTAACCGGAAAAATGTACGCGGTACCTGCGTGGTAAACGAATTTTGGTGCAACGGAGTTGCGGGCATCATCTAGTCAGCTTGTAAAGCAACTTCTCTGATAATATACTGGTAAGTTTTTTTGAGATATTTAAAAATCGGAAGCAGTTTTCCTCGAAAATTTGTAACTAATTGGCGGTGTATATAATGGCGTATTATTATCGAAATTGATCGCCGACCGCCATTATATTCTGATGCACTATACTCCGCCAAATTGAATGCCTCTTAGGCGTGGAGTACAATGAGGCCACGATATACAATTGCTGGATGCACGCCAGAACGAGACGATTATATTTATTTAACAAGTTCAATACAATATTAAATTAGATTGTGTCTGTGAATCAGAACGCACAGTGAATTCTTTATAAGAAATACATACACATTACACACCCTAAAAATTATCACTTAGTTTTGTTACACCTTGTACGTCATTGTTTTTTTTTTTTCAGTACTTGTGATGACGCGACCCAACAAAATCCGTAAGTGATCTAATTGTAATGTAATACTCGCGTAAATCTAAGAAATCTTTTTGTTCGATACTCTTATTATTATCGGACTAGCGTTAAATCCATGCCACGGGAATAGATTTGCTTTATGTTTCTGTACATAAATAAGACTAAATGTCGCTTGCGACTTCGTTCACGCAGATATTCGTTTTTAGGGTTCCGTACCCAAAGGTTAAAAACGGGACCCTATTACTAAGACTTCGATGTCTGTCTGTCCGTCTGTCTGTCTGTGCGTCTGTCTGTCTCCAGGCTGTATCTCAAGAACGGCTATAGCTAGATTTCTCAAATTTTCACAGATTGTGTATATCTGTTGCCGCTATAACAACAAATACTAAAAACAAAATAAGTTTAATCCCATACAACAAACGTAATTTTTTTGCTATTTTTTGCTCGATATCAATAATGGCAAAATGTTCGCACTTGAAATGTTCACAAAATACTCAGTTGTATTTATAATTTATAATAATATTTAAATAAAATAAATAATTAAGGGGGGCTCCCATACAAAAAAAAAACACATTTTTTACTTATTTTTGCTCTATAATGGTACCTTCGTGCGCGAGTCCAACTCGCACTTGGCTGATTTTTTCTATCCAGCTGGCTTCAGACTTCAGAGTATCTCCATTCATCGATATCAATGACGCTGTTTGAAATCCTTTTGCCACCAGGTGCCGCTATGTAGCCTTAGTCTATCGTGTGAAACTGCTGTCATATGTCACGAAATAGCTGCCATGTGTCACGACGATAATATGCCTATTTGACACGATAGACCCTAATGCTACATAGCGGCACCTGGTGGCAAATAGAATTTCAAACATCCTCATTTAGCGGTTATGGCGTGAAGTTGTAAAACATGAGCAAGTCTCACGTCCTTTACAAACGCTCATTTTAACAAAATCGGTTCACCTGTCGTTATGTTTCTTAGCATCTTAATTTCTCCAAAAACCTTCGTCAGGAGCAAACTTTATATTCGTTTTCATCCTATTTTATATTAGCCTTTATATATCTATAGTATAATATCGTTGGGCGAATCTAAACCAACACAAGACAGGGGCGGCGCAGGCGCAGTTTGGGCTTTAATTGGCTCCGGTCGATGTGGCCGCTAGCCGCAGACCACAGCATTCTAATGTTCTCACTAAATCAGGGAAATACCAGGAAATTGGCTCTAGAACCATATATAATATAGATTGTGGGCTCTCTAGACTTCTTGATCTTGCTAGATTCGGCGCGGTCGCAGCGTAAAATTTTGTTTTGGAGATGCGTCCAAAATATAATTAATAGGTAGGGGAATAGTCTAAAGATATTATAATGCACAAATAATATTAGCATATTGAAATAAAGGACACTACTGAATTGCAATATAAACTATCCAGATGTGGGATTTTGTTATGTTTAAATTCGAATTGAAACTAGCACAGTAATTAATATATAATACAAAACCACGCAAAATATTATCATCAAAATTCGCTCAGTACTTTTGCATGGAAGAACAAAACATCCATTCTACCAAACTTTATTTTTTTAAGCAGAATTAGTAATTATTAGCCTTTAACAAACCTACAAAATATGTTCGAGTGCAAGAAATACTTCATGGCAAAGTTGTGGTGAACAGAAGTAATAAAAATAATAACAAAATACATGAAGTTTCATTCCCATCCTTAAGTTAAGATCTTCCACATTATCGATCTGACAGAAACACTCCTCAAGTAATAAAGATCGGGAGGCATTACAAGAGCTGTCAGCTGGCGGTGTCCGGTTACCGCTGGTCACGCCTGGTTACCCCCGTGGTTACCGCAACCTGCCCGCAACCAGCCTGCAACCGATATGACAACCTGACACTTGACAGGTATTCTCATCGCGGAGTGCAGTTTTGCATATGGTAAGGCTATCCTTACCATATGCAAAACTGCACTCCGCGAGCGAAGTGAACTTTGCATACGGTTTGTAAAAAGATTTGATGAAAAATGACAGCTATTACAAATGTAAAAACTAAAAATCTGTTTGTCAAGATGTCGCTCATCCGTTTTAAATAAAATTAAGTATGGAGATACTTTGAGTCCCGAAAAAGGATAAAATATTCCATCACAGAAAAATGTATTCCAGCATATACATAAACTAATCTCAACAGCAACAACTTATAACCTATAATGTTAAAATTACCTACTCAAAGCCTTAATCATATTTTAACTGAAATTCTTTGACACCCACACTCCACAGACCAAACTAATTTAAGTACTCTTATGTTCTAAATCTTCAAAACATCAAAATGTTTGTAGAGTATCTAATCATTTAAAGTTTAAACTATTTTAATATGTATCAGATAAAGTGTTTACTAAGATCTTGAACTAGGTACATAAACTAAGTTTATTGTGCCAATAAGACAATCATTTGGATATTCTGTAGGAGATGTGGAGATAATCTACAAGATAGGGCTCCTCTGGGGGGCCAATTAATCCTCTAACGGCTTTGACCACGTGACAATGACGGAGGAGGTGACAGGCGGACATCTTGGATTTGTTTTTTTTTTTAATTTACATTTTGCGATAAGGGATCTTAGGTAGACGATTAAAGGATATTTTAGAAGTTTTTTCATAAACGAAATGTTGACCGCAACTTCTTTAAGCCAACATTTGTGTACCGTGCAGGAACTCTACATTTTTCCAGGTCCAAAATGTTCATATACGGATACCTAATTTCATAAAATTCGGTTCAGTAGTTTAAGCGTTAAGAGGTAACAGACAGATACACCTCCGCATTTATTAAAACGTTTTTTCTAGCATCAAACATCAAACCTACCTGCAGAGCAACTGCACCTGCACTGTTTGCAAAAATCGGTGTATATGAGACTATTTCATAGAACTGCAATATTTTTAAAACTATATTTATGGTTATATTTAGTATTTGTAGTTACTTATGTTTTATAAATAATTGTGAGCTATACAACCGCGACCCGGCGTGACGCCTCGGGCGAGCTCGTAGTTTCTACTTCTGTACAGCGTGCAGATAGGTATGTTACTAAAGCTAGTTTCACGTTCCTTGAGTTATTCGACATTAGAAAATAGAGATCTAGAGATCTAGTGCTCTACAGAGTCAAAACTTAATTGAAAGTTTGAGGAATATCTCTCTTTTCTGTGTGTGAAAATGCTTTTAGTTTAGACTTTTGAAAAGTGGGCTAGTTGTGTGCAGATCAAGTGTACCCTTAATTAATTATTGTCATTTTTCAATTAGGGGTAAATAATAAATTGCGTTTTAAACTGCTAACTTGAATTTAAAAGTAGCTAATACATGGCTAAAAAGACATTTAATTTCTAGACTGCATTACATGAATTTGCATTAAAAACCTTTCTCCACTTGTCTTATACTCTAAAAGAAGCATCCATACTAATATTATAAATGCGAAAGTCTGTCTTTCTGTTTGTCCGTCTGTCTGTTACCTCTTCACGCCCAAACCTCTGAACCGATTTTGTTGAAATTTGGCATGGAGATACTTTGAGTCCCGGGAAAGGACACAGGATACTTTTTATCCCGGAAATATGTACGGTTCCCGCGCGATAAACGAGTTTTGGCGCAACGGAGTGTCGGGCGTCATCTAGTTTTATTATAAACCGTACTCAAACCGTACTTCAGGCATAAACACTGTTATCACAGAATTTTTAGACCTCAGCCGCTGTCTAGACGAGCTAATCTCTTCATTATCTAGGATTAAAAGCGAAACTGTGTACTTAGGCTAAGCTCCTCGAAGGCCTATCGTCGAAGCTCTTTAAAGACAATACGATTAATTTGCTATAGAATTACGACATCGAAAAGCTTCCAAAAGAATTATTATGATCTATATTTTATTATTAGATGTTAGAGAGACGTAGAGAACCGTCGACTTTTCCGGTATAAAAGATATATGTAACAGACAGGTAGGATGGCACTTTCGAAATCATTATATCACAAGTATGGATACCATTTGGCTATAAATCAAATTTTTTCTCGGTCTTTCATTGTATTATTCTTGGCAATATCAAAGTATGAAAAGTAAAAAAATCCAAACTCTATATATCGCGTGACTCAAAATACATTTGACTGTATAATAATTACTGACGTAATCTCATCGCCACGCCAAATAACTTCTTTGATGATGATCTTCGATTTGAGACGTTCGTACAAAATATCTTTAACATATCAAATTGGCCTTCTAAATAGAAATTATACTGCAATGTGCAGGCTTCGGAAGTGTAATTAAAGAGGTGTTATACTCGCGGATAATAATCTTTATAAACTAACTTATAAACTACTTTAAGTGCTAACTTATAGGTATAGCAGGGAGGTAAGACACACTACAATACAATAGTAAATCCTAGAGAATGTCTCCATCTAGTTGACCTGAACTTCTATAAGACCTAAGTTTTAGGTCTTTAGACTTGCTGTCACGAGTTGACATGCACGAATCGCTTGTAAATGTCTTCATCGGGATTGAACCTCCGACCTCCGTGACATTTCGTGCTATTTGTAAGATATAACGATCAAGGCACCATTGTATTGCAAAACCGGTCAATACCTTTTAATATCTAGATCACTCTCAAGTCTCAGCTTAGAATACATTGAGTTATAAAGGAATCGTCTTGATATTGATAAATTTTTTGGAGTTAAAATCGGAGCGCAATTGTCGTTTATGTACCAACATTTTTGGGAATAAGATTATGAAGTCTTATTATTTCGAGATCAATTATGTGTTTTTGTAAGATTAGGTATTTAGCAGAATCGACATAATTAAACATTATTTTCAATTTCACTATTTCCAGTATTGCGTACCTAATAAGTAATAAGCTAAATTATTTGTTTCGTAGCTATGGCAACTAATAAAGATTTAAGGAAATTGAGACGGGAAAACACTTTTTTGATGTGTGGGCTTTTGACGTATTTTGTGAATTGGTTGATTTTCGTGCAAAGTTCTATAAATACCTACACTCAAAAATAAAAATAAGCAATTTGAAAGCTCTAGAAATAATTAGTACACAAGTAAATACGTATAGAGAAATTATTAGTACTCTACTGAATTATAGAGTTCTAAATTCTTTTAAATCTACATTAAAATTATACAAAGTAATATTCTTTCAAATATAATAATTGTTTGTTTTTAATTCACTAAAAACATGCGCAGCTTCTTACCTAATTCCACTCCGTAACCGCGGCAACCGGCTTCTCAAAACACTACTCAGTATTCACACAATTACTAAACTTTTTAGTTACCGATAGGCGATACTATTTTCGCGGCAATTCGTCACATTTCAGTGCAAAAAGTGTGAAATAAAAAAAATAACATTCCAAATTCGAATCGTTCGTATGCACTCGTGCGTCGCCGCCGACTGTGCTCGGGTGATACGTTAACCCTGCTCTACACCCGTCTATGTCTTTCCCCGTGCGTTAGAGCGAGAGACACGCAGTTATTCTTGAAAGCCTTGATCGAAAGGCGGCAAAAAGAGTACTTTTTCCCTTAATTGTATAGTGGCTTTCAATCGAGATGACCATTGTAAGATTGATGGTTGCATAACATTTCTTATCGGCAAGCATGCGGTCTCATTACTTTTTGTCACTTTAACGGTACATCGTATGCACGCAAATTCCAACACTGAAAAAAGGTATTTTGTATAATATCAGCTTCAATAGTTCATACTTTAGATAGTCTTGCTGTTACCACCAGTTTTTACCAGCGGCTCAGCCGCGGCCAAACTCTTATGGAGTATCCAACGGGAATGCTGTATGATGTATCTTTCAGTATCGAGACAAATATTAGCGTATGTGTTGTACCTACCAGAGTCTAAGTTACTACCACGAGTACCATGTCAATCAAAATTCAATAATTTTTGCGTACAGAACCAATTCAAATACATACCTGCATAGACTTTCGCCATTATAATAATCTGATGTGATGATGTAGATTTGTCATATCTTTTTTAAACTTTGTTTATACTGGGTACTGAGTTATTAAATCTTTGTAGTACGATCAATAGATAACGAGATTAGCAATGTAGATTCCAATCAACAATATCGTGGGAAACTCTATATAGAGCGGTCCCCAAATGCTGCACCCGTGGGCCGTGACAGCGAAGGACATTCGTGATTTATTCCTCTTATGGTACAATGTTATACTGTAGTCTGTATACAAAGATTGATAATATTATTATTATATATGCAGGTCTGTCCGTCTGCTGCCTCTTTAAGATGCTGAACCGAATTTGATGAGTATGGAGAAATTTTAAGTAAAAAAGGATGTAAATAGGATAACTTTTGTGAAGCCAACTTAACACTTGTGTAGGGCACTTTATTTCTGCCACCCCATGTACCGCCCTTCTAGGATACTGCCGCCCCTAGGCCGCGGCCTATAGGGCCTCTTTATAAATTCAGGGCCTATATCTACCCAAGGTACGATCATGGCATTAGAGCTACATGGTGCTAAGCTTCACCATAGATTCCGTCGCGCGCCGTAACGGTGGTACCGGAGCGTGTAATAGCCCGAACATTGATTTGACACTTCATTACATCCACAATGGGCGCCGGTACGCCACAAAAACGTTATTAAATCATTACAATAATGCAGCCTCTACGTTATAAGGCCATTGATGAATGATGGACCATATTATAATTTATAGAAGCGATTGCAAATGCGAAGAACATAAATTAGTCTATGATTGTCCTGATATAGGTCTATTGTGCATGCTTTCTGGCAGTTATACAGAAATGTCACTTACCCGCATCATAGTATTTCTGTTTTAGGTGTTAGATTTAGTCCCGTATTTTTGGTCAGTACTTAAGATGCGACCCGGTCTCAAGACGCGGTTCAGCTCTGTGATTGGTTGGCTGTCAAAATTTGGACCGAGATGCATCTTGAGTACTGACCAAAAATACGGGCCTTAGCACTCTTTACAAGGTTTTCTTCGTAGATCTTAAGTAAACCCACAATCTCGAAGGCATGCAATTGGCAACTTACTGAGTCGGCCATATAGAACAACTAAAAAGACAAAGCAATATAAAATACAATTTATTACACACCTATTTTTATAACCTACTTATGAGTAGAATATCTATAACATGTACTTACATATTTTATAACATAATTTAGGCAACAAACGTATATAACAATGTTTTTAATTCGTCCATCAAACATTTATCTACGACTGGACTGTCTAACAATTTACTGGACAGCATTAAATTGTTTTTGCTGACCACCGACTGTTTTAACATTTTCATAACATCATTATCTTTAACACACTTTGCTATTAAATTTATCATTTGATTCTTATTTAAAAACTTAATAGACCTCTTCGTTACTAGATTCAATAGTTTTAAATAGTTCACTAATTCTTCCTCCTCAGAGCCTACGCTCGGTAGGGCGTTGCATATTATCGTTAAAATTTCATATTCGACATCACTTTTAACTTTAAAGTCCGCTAAAGAATCCACTTTGGCTTCCTCAACTTTACTACAATGTTTTACGAAACCAATCATATTAACACTGTCGATCATATTCTTCAACAAAACTAATACTTCTTTAACGACACTCCTGTCTTCTTTAGTCAATTCTTTCACAACGCAGTGCAGCCACGACAGAAGGCTGTATCCTTCTACCAATATCTCGAAGGCTCTCGGTATCGTTATGATAGAATTTAACGTCCTCAGTATTTGAATTTTGGTCCTCCTATCGCATAGAGAAGATGAGTAGAATCCCATGATCATCTTTAGGCACATAGTTTTGAATATAACTGTCACGTCCGCCATGGTTTTCGTCCCGTCCCTGATAATTTCTAGCGTCCAATTTCTTCTATCAACTGTTTCTACTTCGCTGTCATGGAAGAGACTCAGGAAATCTGGCACGACCGTCAGATCCACAGTTTGTTTGGCTATTAAGAAGTTATTGACAGGTCTGTACAGTGGTTCGGATGGTGAGGTAGATACCATCAGAGCTCGTGCCAAGTATAAAGCACCGATTGCTGGTAGCTGGGGATTTCTCATGTTCCAAAGGCTCTCGTTTATGGCCGTCGACAAACTCGCCCGCAGCGTCGTGATGAAGTCAGTAAGTAGAAGTTTGTCGTTCTTGTGCCTCCTGAAATTTGAAAATATTGTATTAGATGGAGGACTCGTAAACCATGAAAATAAAGAGTCCCCGAACAAAGATATTAAGTTTTAATTAAAACAAATTAAAGGTTCTCTATCTCTACCATTTTTAAAAAAGTGCTCCAAAACAATTTACCAATATAAATGTTAGAGGACGGATGGACAACAAAGATTGCCAAACATGGGAAATGGAAGTGTAGTGGGCACGCCACAAAAGCTAAATCTAGATTAAAGCGATACCTAGAGCGTCTTGAGAATGCCTTTTTAAGATGATAAGTATAATTTCTCTACATATGAACTTACTCAGTTTCCAGCAGCTGCCAGAACCGATGCAGCACATGGTAGGCGGCGGCGCGCATGCGCGGACAGCGAGACCCTAGACCAGCTACCACCAGCGACAGCAGCCCACTGCGCAGCAGCTTGAAGCACGACGCCACAGACCCTGGAGCCATCAGCTGACTCAGATGAGGGTAGACAAACGCTGGATCATAAATACTCCCATCCTCTTCGCTGTGGGAAGTAAACAGAACATCCGGACTTTGGATAGCGTGAAGTATTTGTAGATAATCCTCTTTGTGGATCAGGTTGTCTACGTTCAATTCCACGTCTTTGACCTTCGGTTTCTCATGACGTAGCCGATTCAGGAAATTCGTGATAGACTCCGATTTGCTTTGAAGGTTGTAGCTTAACTTTTGATTTACCGGAAAATGCTTTACGGTCCTCGCGATTGTCTCCTTGTCGTATAAATTAATTACCTGGTTGGGGCTCGGGTGTCCCCAGAGAGTAGAAATTTTGCTCTTTCTGACCGCGTAGAAGTTAGCGGCTGAGTCTCCGAAGAGGTAGGGCTTGTACTCGTTCACTGGGAGCATCGAGTGCTCGTAGAACCACAGGATGGTTAAAATGAGTCGGTCACTCGGACTCCTGGTCGCTCTGTACGCGCTCAAGTAGACCGGTATCTGCTGCGACTTCAGCACCGATTTGTTGATCGTCATAAGGACGTAAAGCAGCTCTAGTAATCTATATTTTATGTCGGGACTGTGGTAGCTCAGCATTACGTTTAGAAACTCCGAGTGCGATGTTACCATGTCGAATAGAGTGACTATATCTTCGGAGTCGGTTGAGTAAAGCACCCTTATGAGATTGGATAGCAAGGAAAGAGTTTTCGGACCGGTGACGTTAGCTCGGTCGACTGTTTTAACTCTCAAGGAATCTTTTAGAACACTTTTACAAAATCCATGCCAGACGGCGCTGTCTGTTATCTTCTTGCGATCGTCTTTTTCTTCAGTTTTAAAATTACCGATAACAGTTTTGGCTACTTTCAAAATATTTTCAATGTTTGATGCTATGATAAATATTAAATCGTCTTCTTTGTTCTCTTTTAAAGCGTTCGAGCAGACTTGCAACATTGTCGTAATATAATTTATGACCTGATCATTTTTTAGCATGTTTGATAGGCACAACTTGACAAAAGCAACGTGTAAAACTTGCAGATGACTGGCATCTAAGGCTTCGAATTTGTGAGTTTTGTTAAATATTTTACAGCATTCTGTTTCCTCCATACATTCGATCACAACTTTACGTATCAGTTGCCAAGAATTAAGGTACACTTGGCCAGCTTTATGTGGTCTCTCCAGGAATTTTATGATATTGCTCTTATATTCCCTGTATATTTTAAATAAAACGTTCTTGTGTTCGGCTACAAATTCGCTGTGAGAGATGGCCGCATTGCCTATAGGCAGAGTGAGCTCTCGCTGACTTAATGTTTCTGTTCTCTTTATTTGTTCTACAAATACATTGATATACCTCTTGTTCAATTTCATCAATAAGGACGCCAGTTGTGAAGTGGTCTTTCTTACTGTATTCGCTTGAAAGAATTGGCGAAAATCATCTTCTTTTACATTCACTACTAAATGCGGTTTGTTTTCAAAAAAGTTGATCATTGAAGCCTCTAGTTTGGTCAGATTTGGAGTTATCTCCTTGTTTGTCAACAACTTGGTGTACAGAGGTATAATCTTCTTTATTTCTTGAGTAAAATCTGTTGATATCCTCGAATACTTATCTAGCAATGTGCAAAGTAGATCCAACGCTAAGCTCTGCTCCTTATCTTCTTTTACATAAGATTCAATGTCGCAGGTAAATATTTGCTCTAGTATTTGATAGTCACTTTCTTTTGATAAGCCAATAGTTTCGATTACCGATATTGTGTGTTCGCTATTTATGTCCTTCTTTTTCTTGATTTTTATAAACATCTTTAGTACTTCATTGTAGTTTTTCTGTTGGTACGGTTTTAGGACGTAATGCTTCTTATTTAAGTACGTCACAACGTCCTGATATTTTTGTATGATTTTCATCATTAATTTGGTAGCTATAATATTATTATGTTTTTTATTTAAATCAACAGGCTGGTACATTTTTAGGAAATGTGGGTTTTTTAGCATGTTTAAGATGATATTCCTGCAATCGGAAATCATGTGGTGCTTTCTTCCAAGTGCGATTAAAACGTCGAAATATTTCTCGATCTTTAGTAAATGCTCTTCGTCAATTTTCTCCATTGTCGTGAGTCTTA
The DNA here is from genome assembly GCA_905187585.1 of Cyaniris semiargus. NCBI lineage: Eukaryota > Metazoa > Arthropoda > Insecta > Lepidoptera > Lycaenidae > Cyaniris > Cyaniris semiargus. Next base: position 14,317,048 of record LR994564.1, read on the forward strand.
CGATACAGAACATCAAATACTTCGCCCACATAAATAATCGCGAGCTATCTTTAGATTTTGTAGCATCAATTTTGTAAGTTATCTCCTCTACTACTAAATTCCCTTCCTCCGATAATTCTATAAAATTAAAAATATCATTTAGATTTACGACCTCTTTCCCAATTATTGATTTGGATAAATTAACCAAAGTAGCATCATTGCATGTACTCTCTGAGAGTGGTACGGGTTCAACTAGCCAATTAGCTACGTAACTCCTCACATCTAACTTCGAATCTCCAATTAGTACTTCAGTCAATTCTGGTGAATAGTTGCAGTGAAGTAAATTAGTAACGTACAGACACAAGAACTGTTTTAAATGTTTCTTAGCATCTCTGTTGGTCTGTATAAATTGCATACAGCCAACGATAAAAGACGATGGGATTTTGTTTTCCAGGAAAGCATTGTCATCAGTATTTTTATTGTTCATTAGATCATTCAAAAGTTTATCTAAATCGGCTTGGTTTTCTTCATTTGATATTTCGAAATTAACGACTTGCTCTCTAACATGCTGTGATAGCTCTTTACCATTTTTCAGGACATGCTCCACAATGTCGGCCACTAAAGATATTTGGTTCACTTTAGAATGACGCAGCGTGTACATCATCAGATGTATTTCATCCTCGTCGCTTTCAAATATTCCAGTGTTCCTAAAGAATATCTGCAGTGTGTCCTTAGCTTCTATCCATGTATCATCATCATCACTGGTGTAGACCTCGAGCATTATAAGGAACAAGTCTTTGAACATCGGATTTTGCAGAGTGAGGACGGTGCTATCTAGCATCAACCAGAGTGAGATTATTTTGAATTTCAGCAACGAAATTCGCCCGGAGCTCAAAGTCGATGAGAATTCTAGAATTTTTTTCATGTTGATCGCAGTTTCCAATGATTCGAAGAAAGCTGGATGAGTGTTATTATACAGAAGTAATAGGTCAACGAGTAGCAACATAGCTTCAGCGTCTTCTATCCTTGGTAAATTGTTATTCTGAGTAGTTTCACTATTAGACCTATTGATGACATTATTAATTAAAGCAACTACGGATGTTGGAGGAGGGACATGTTTGGGCAAGAAATTCTCCAACTTTTGTTTCAACTCGGCAATATTCACATCTGTATCTTCTGTTTCTAGAATCTGTATGTACCTTTTTACCGTTTGAAGCATTTTGACTAACACTTTTATGCAATATAATGTCATGTTTAAGTCTTTACCAATATTCAAGTGAATTATTTTTAACAATGGCACTGGAAGTGTAACAAATCTTATAAAATTAACAGTCTGAGTTGGTGATAACTTTTTGAATCGCAGGAACAAATCTTCTGGCTTCATTTTGTCGAGCAACTGAATAGTAAATTGTGTAACATTTTTCCATGTCGGTGAATTTTGTGGATCAAAAGATTGCTCGATTACATTGATAATAGCTCTATGTAGGTCTGGGCATTTGTATATAATATTTAACACGGCTTCACACTGATGAGGGTTATCCCAAGGTCGTTTTAAAGAAAGCAAACACTTGTATAAGTTCTGATTTTTGTTGGCATCACTTGTGCCCAAGGAGTCATCAACAAAGTAAAGACCGTACTTGTGTGAAGTAAATAAAGTTAGAATTATCTCCGAAACTAATGCCATTATTTCATTGTGGGATTCACTTTTTAGCTCACTACTCATATCAGGTGGACCCTTCCATAGATAAACTCTGAATAAATTATTCAAAACCTGATGACTGAAAGTTTTTAGCTTTAATGTTTTTGATATTAGCAGGTTGTCTATTACATTCTTTTTAAGAATGTTCAAAAACATCAACACAGAATTGGGTTCATCTTGGATTAGTCCAGGGATAACCAAAGGCAACAGGCCAGGTTTCTCAAGTAATGCCTTGATTAACGGCAAATGGCCATCTACAAGGAAAGATGTGATAAAATGTACAAATGCAGTACGAACATTGTCCTTCTCCTTATAGTTTGGCTTCTCAACGATATATTGCAGATTCTTGGGTGTAAGAGGTATTTGATTCAGCACTTCAATACCGAGATCCGAGTTTAAAGTTACAATTGATGTGAGCAAGTTAAGAACAATCTTTCTGTGTCTCGGTCCAGAGTTTTCACTTATCATTATTTCTACAGTGGGCACAAATGTATTCAAGAAGTAGCGGCAAGCCTCCTCAGTAATAGTTATCATGTGCGGTAAAGAAGATTGTACCTTCAGAATTATGAGGTGGAAAAGGTGAAACGTGGGTGTTGCCAGAGTCAAATTCTTCTTGTTGTCTTGTGAGATTTGTCGCAATATTTCGTGTGAATTTCCCCCGCTCTTCAGATACTCAAGCATGTAATCAATATTAGCGTCCGGGTTGAGACAGACTTGCAAAAACTGGGTTAGAGCTGAAAAATATATATTTTTAATTAAACTTTTAATTTTAGAGCCCTTATTTACTCAAAAAGGATACTTTAATTTAATTTTTATAATTATTACAATACCAGTCTCAACAAAAACAAACATAACATAACCTATAAAGTGTACAAATATGAAAATCTTACCCATTGTCTGCCCTTGTTTGTTGGTCAATTCTTTGCGGAAATGTTTGATATCTATTAAATTCTGTCTTGGAACTGGTGCTAGTTTGCTGGGTGTTTTATTTTCGGGTTGTTCCTTAGACACATCGTCCATATCTTCATTTTGAGAATTTTCATCATTTTTGCTCTTTTTCTTTGCACTCTGCTCATCCTCAGTATACTTTCTCTTCACCATCGTTGTTTAATTATTTTTGATATAATAACGATACTAGAAATTAATTTAATTATTGAAATAAAGCACCAAAAAACACATGTATTTGTTATGACAGCACTCCGTGACAGGCTGACAGCTGACGCCTGTCATATAACATATTTTGTCATTGTTTTTTTTTTCTTATTATGGCACTTTGGCCATTTAACCATGGCCAGTGTCGAGTATAAATATGGCGGGAAAACAATATTCTTTAATTAAATTTTCAGCATCGTTTTTCTATATTGTCAGGTCAAAGTCTAGTCAAAGTCTAAGTAAAAGTCAAAACAGTCAAGAAGTCAAGTCGGTCGATTCAGTAAAGGGTAGACGCTTTAGTGAAACTTTCGATGGAGTTTTGGAGAGAACACAAAATAGCACGTTTCTGGATATTGCATCACTATCCTACACTTGTGCACGATAACGTATATCTAATGGTTAATATCCTACCAATATTACACATTAAAAACCCAGTTAACACAATTTTAGGAAAATAATACAAAAACACAACATCACTTTCACATTCCCGGCAAAACTCCATATTTTGGCTTATTTTGGTATTCGAAACTGACTATAATAAAATAAATATCAATATAATATTCTTTATCAACTGTTATGATAACGTACAAAAAACTCATCTTTATTTATGTAACTTCCATTTATTTCTTGTTACCACCTATAGAAAAATTATACAAAAATAATAGACATTTATTTCATCTTTATTTTTATCATAAACTTACGAAGTAATAACAAAAATAATCATTTATTTGATTATTTCTAATTGATAAGTATCACATATCAAAAGATTCATCTTTAGACGCGTTTTTTATTACAAAATAAGTAATAACGCACATGTAACTTGCGTTTATAGTAACTAAATAAACTGGCAACAGACAGCCTTTTTTTATTTATTTACTACAATATTAAAATTACAATGTAACAACATTTACAGTAATAAGTTGTAGACTAATCGTTATTCCTGAAAGATTAGTTAACACTGTCTTCTCACTCAATCAAATCAAAAGTCTTACTACCTGAGCTTACTACTTACACAAAAATTGTAACAGACAAAAATTTTGAAGACAGAAAACTACACAGTAGGTACACAGTCATGCTTAATTCAAATATTTTTGGCTCGATGGGAACGAATTCTAATAACTAGTTAAAAATAGGAAATCTGAAAAATAATTATAAAAATAATAAGCGTCCTTCTTAACTAAATAAAGAACATATAAAAATAAAAACATGAGACATAATTAATTAATGTATACTTAAACTTAAATATTCGCAATTTTCATGTACTATCGAAGAAATTGGTTCCTAGGCAGTTGACAGACCAACGTCATTTGGTTGGATCATGCCTTCGAAGGATCATGCCAATTTAATGTTAATTGTGATCTGTCGGCTGGGTTTGACTAGGAATCAAGTATCAACTTCTCTGATAATACATACAATACAGCTTTACGATCATGGATATTCATCATAGCCCAATGGAGCCCCTCTTCTAAAAATAAAGTCACTTTTAGAGCAAAATTTAAAGTAACAATAGCTCCCTCTTACTAATATAAAAAACGCAATTAATACGCTTTACAATGTTTTGTTCGAGTCTGATACGTTTGAAAATCCATTGACTGACAGAGACAAAACATTGTATGTATTTTCGAGAGTATTTTTTTATATTACCAAGGCTTAGTGCACGTCATATTTAACATCACTCCTTGTTTAAGGGGACATAATATTAAAATTAGGTTCTATCCTTTTAATCGCCTCAAGCAGGACATCAGCTAGGTTTTGAGTTGGGTCGGTATCTGAAAATAAAAAGTAACTTATACCACGTGATTTCAGATAATTTTACACGGCAAAATAATGCAGTAACACGTCGTAAGCGCATAAAATTAACGTATGTATTGAATGGATGTTTCAAAGACATGTCTTAGTTACTTCTGCGTGCCATTTATACTGTGCTTATTAATATTTAGCTATTTTTAAGCTGTTTCTTTAATATTTAGAGCACTTTGCATTATTCCAATCTAATGAATTTTTACTGCTTTACTTTTGCTGGATTACTACAGTAATAATGTAAACGAGCAGAGAGCGCTACTGGCACATACAGAAAATAATCCGACCACAATCCGACATGTTGCACACGTCATATCAGAATATTGACAGAAACGTTGTCAAACGTCGAACAAAACTTTTTGTTTACTGTCTGTGCTGGTGCTGCCGTCTAGCATGAAAACATTGCAGTGATACATATATCCAATAGTAGGTACAGCTTGGCAAAGAAGAGTCTGACGCGGTGACAGCTGGAACTAAGAGTTTTTATTTATGACAACACTACATTACTTGTCAACTCTAGTATATATTGTGTCAAAAGCGAAGCGTAGGGTTGCCTGTATTTAAAGAAAAGCGCCCTCATTTAATCCACACTCTTCTTTGCCAAGCTATACGTTATTGGTAGATACTGCACACGCCGATTAGACAGTCTAGCCAAGCGATCTAAAAGTTATGAGCGGCCTATAATACTCCTACACCGGTGACGGTGGCCGGTTTTATTGAAACCAAGCCAGTTACGCAGGAGTGCCCAAGTGTGTGCGCAATACACGAGCACTCTCTATTTCTATACTCTTATAACCCAGTGGGACGGAAGACCGACACGACTGGCGAGAGATCAGGCGCAGGACCAACTTTTTACGTGTCCATCCGACCCATGGATCATCTTACTTGTCAGACAATCAGGTGATCAGCCTGCATTGTCCTAACCAAACATGGAAATAACATATTTCCAACGCGAAAATCGAACCCACCACCTCTGAGTCAAGAGCCAGGCTCTAAGTCACTGGACCAAGGAGGCGTCAGGCGCGGGGCCGGATTTATATTTTGAGTACAGTGACAGTACCGTCTATGTAGACCAGGTGGCATCGTCCCCGCGCGGCGGGCGAGCGCGCGACGACGGACCGCAGCGCGTCGCAGAACTCCGAGCTGATCTCGCTCGGGCTGATGGACTTCAGCAGTATGAGCGGCCTACAGTGACAGTACCGTCTATGTAGACCAGGTGGCATCGTCCCCGTGCGGCGGGCGAGCGCGCGACGACGGACCGCAGCGCGTCGCAGAACTCCGAGCTGATCTCGCTCGGGCTGATGGACTTCAGCAGTATGAGCGGCCTACAGTGACAGTACCGTCTATGTAGACCAGGTGGCATCGTCCCCGTGCGGCGGGCGAGCGCGCGACGACGGACCGCAGCGCGTCGCAGAACTCCGAGCTGATCTCGCTCGGGCTGATGGACTTCAGCAGTATGAGCGGCCTACAGTGACAGTACCGTCTATGTAGACCAGGTGGCATCGTCCCCGTGCGGCGGGCGAGCGCGCGACGACGGACCGCAGCGCGTCGCAGAACTCCGAGCTGATCTCGTGAGGGCTGATGGACTTCAGCAGTATGAGCGGCCTACAGTGACAGTACCGTCTATGTAGACCAGGTGGCATCGTCCCCGTGCGGCGGGCGAGCGCGCGACGACGGACCGCAGCGAGTCGCAGAACTCCGAGCTGATCTCGTGAGGGCTGATGGACTTCAGCAGATCTGGAATATATTTACTATGTACTATCAGAGAAGTTGATTCATAGGTAGTTGACGGACCTGCGTTATTTGGTCGCGTTATGTCAAATCCATCCGACAGATCACAGCTAACATTGGATTGAGCCGATTGACAAAATCCGACCAAATGACTTAGGTCCGTCAACTGACTATGAATCAATTTCTTCGATGGTACATGTGATTTGTATTTCATTATTAAATAAAAACCGGCCAAGTGCGAGTTAGACTCGCCCATGAAGGGTTCCGCAGCAGCAATAAGGTTTATTTTTATGAAATTAAAAGGTTTTTGATTTATTTTTATATTTCAGTTGATTTAATGAAAGTTAAATTAAGTTTACAATTTATGACGTATAAAAAAAAACTACTTGTTAGATTTCGTTTAAACCAATTTTCGTTGGTAATTTTTATAGTAAAGTACATCATATATTTTTTTAGACTTATCATGCCCCTACTTTAGAAGTTAGAGGGGGGGACACACATTTTACCACTTTGGAAGAGTCTCTCTCGCAAACTATTCAGGTTAGAAAAAAATGATATTAGAAACCTCAATATGATTTTTGAAGACCTATCCATAGATACCCCAACACCTATAGGTTAGATGATTTTTTTTTTTTTTAATTAAATATAAAAGTATAAAAAAACAACTTCTTGCTAGATTTCGTTCAAACCAATTTTCGTTGGTAGTTTTTATAGTAAAGTACATCATATATTTTTTTTAGACTTATCATGCCCCTACTTTAGAAGTTAGAGGCCCCCCCCTCTAACTTGGGGACGGCGACACACATTTTAGCAATTTGGAAGAGTCTCTCGCAAACTATTCAGGTTAGAAAAAAAGTATATTAGAAACCTCAATATGATTTTTGAAGACCTATCCATAGATACCCCACACGCATAGGTTAGATGAAAAAAAAAATTTTTGATTCAGTTGTACCTATGGGGATCCCTAAAATTTTTAATAATTTTTCCATTATTGTATCAAAATCTTAATGCGGTTCACAGACTACATCTACTTACCAATTACAATAGTATAGCTCTTATAGTTTCAGAGAAAAGTGGCTGTGACATACGGACAGACAGACATGACGAATCTATAAGGGTTCCGTTTTTTGCCATTTGGCTACGGAACCCTAAAAATCGGCCAGCCCTAAAAAATATGTATAGTTACAATTTCGTACATTTACAATGACAAAACAATATTTTATGCAAAATTTATGATCATTTTAAGCATACAGTGTTCATATTAACAAGCTTTCTCGAAACTTTCACGACTCAGTGGCAAACTCACCACCACCACCACATATTTAACTTTTAAGAAATAAAAGATACGTTATGACTTATGAGCATTGTAAAGTTAGGTATATAACTAACTGCCGCACTCAGAGACGAATTTTAATTACTTATGTGTAATTAAATTAAAATGTTGACATAAGACGCATACATTATCTGTCAAACTCTTTATTAAATTGTAGTTTAATTACATTAAATGTCTCTGAGTGCGGCTGTCAGTGGCGGGGCCCGGGGGGCCCACTCACCATCATACACCGCCCGCTTCTGTAGCACGCGGTACAGCGTGTGCAGTGGCGTAGCGCACTCCGCCGCCACGTACACCGGCCGCCCCCCGGCGCCCCCGCGGTGTATCTTGTACACGGAGTTGCGGTAGACACGCCTCTTCACGCCGGCCACGTCTTTCTCCACTTCGCCGAGAGGCTGGAAAAGTATAAGAATTAACAATCGTAGTGTAGGTACATAGAATAAGAATTGAAATATGAAATAAGTTTATCTCTAATATATATAAAATTCTCGTGTCACAGTGTTTGTGCGCTAACTCCTCTAAAACGGCTCACGGTAAAAGTTTTAATGAAATTTTGTATGTAAGTACTATCAGAGAAGTTGATTCCTAGGCAGATGGAGGACCTATGTAGTTTGGTCGCGTTACGTCAAACCCAGCCGACAGATCACAATTAACATTGAATTGACATGATTCGACCAAATGATTTTGGTCTGTCAACTGCCTAGGAATCAATTTCATTCGTTAGGCCTGAGAATAGGTTTTTATCTATGATACTAGAAATAATTTATGTGGCAAAACAATGTTTGCCGGGTCAGCTAGTTATGCTAGAATTTAATTTAGAATACAAATAGTGGAAACCTATTTCTAATAGTATTTAGCGCGTAAACGACCAAACCTCACCTCACAAGCCTCCATATAAGCCATCTTCGGATCACTCTTATTAAACTCCTTCAGGTCAGGAGGACAGTACAGAGATCTGGTGACGACCAGTATCAGCCCCTTCACGGGAAAAACCACGCCGTGTCTGCTCTCGTACCTGTAATCCGGAAAAAGAGGTTTAAATTCGAATAAAAAATATGTTGATATGAAAACGGATTTTTGGATTTTTTAACGATAGTAAATATTTAACATGGTAGGCACCAAGTAGGACATACTTTTTTTCCGGAATTTTGTCCGGAATTTTGCATTCGTACCTCCTGATATTCTCTTCGATGCCCACGAAGTCTGCCCCATCGCTGGGCAACACGTGCTCTAGGTAGCCTTCCATGAAGCTGCACGCCATGCCTACACCGTAGGTGATGCGGCCGGTTTGGTTCTGAAATTATAAATGGAACTTATTATTATCTAATATCTACTAAGGGGCTGTTTCACCACTTCCTGATAAAGTGCCGGATAGGCTATCCTCAACTTTTTTGAGTGTTGTTGAGAGCGAGTTAAGTGGTGGATAGCTTATCCGGCACTTATCAGAAACTTTTAACTGCGCTTGGAGTTTTTTTTTTGCAGTTCGTATGTTATATTATGTACCATCGAAGAAATTGATTCATAGGCAGTTGACGGATCTACGTCATTTGGTCGGCTAATGTCGATTAATATATATCATATAATCATATAATATTTATGAAAATTTTGCTATTAAAATGTTAAAAAAAATATAAAAGAAGGGCCAGTGCAAGGTTAATATTTTATAAAATATTGTTTTTTTAGAAAAATTACGAATTAAAAGTAACTTGAAACGGAACGGATTTCAAAACATCAATCAGCGTTCAGTGACGTCACACCTGCTATTCTCGCGTTCCATTTAGCGTTAAAAACGATCGAAACGCTCAAAATGCCTCCTATTTTGAGCGTTTTGATCAGTTTTAACGCAAAATGGAACGCGGGGCAGGACAGTAGTAACGTCATACAGACTATAGATCCGTTTTGGCGCCAAAATTTCAATTGACAATTTTAAACCGCATTTTTTTGTAGTAAATTCCAGTGTTTTAATTTTTTAATATACTTGTGGTCTATTCTTCATGGAGTTCTTTAAAATAAACACAAAAATAAAAATATCGCATCTTCCCTATTTACGTAGGTTCGCCATCTGCCTATGTATCAACTTCCCTGATAGTATATTTAGATACCCTCGTAACGGCTAAACTACTGGTCCGATTACAACAAAGGATTTATCAATAGATTACACTAATGTCGCGAATGACAGGCTATAGACTATAGTCTTTTTAGGGTTCCGTACCCAAAGGGTAAAAACGGGACCCTATTACTAAGACTTCCATGTCTGTCCGTCTGTCCGTCTGTCTGTCACCAGGCTGTAACTCAAGAACCGCTATAGCTAGACTTCTGAAATTTTCACAGATTGTGTATATATGTTGACGCTATAACAACAAATACTAAAAATAAAATAAATTAAATATTTAAGGGGGGCTCCCATACAACAAACGTGATTTTTTTTGCTATTTTTTGCTCTTAATCAATAACGGCAACACATAGGCAATTGAAATGTTTTCAAAATACTTAATTGTATTTGTACTTTAATAATTAATTATAAAATTTAAATAAATTAAATAATTGAGGGGGGCTCCCATACAAAAAAATCTATTTTTAGCCTATTTTTGCTCTGTAGTGGTACGGAACCCTTCGTGCGCGAGTACAACTCGCACTTGGCCGATTTTTTATTTTTAGCACTTATTACGTTATCGGGTAAGTACCTTTATATCTTTTTTAACTTTTAACTCATCACACTAGTCTGCTGAAGTATTTTAATTTTTATTAAAGGTGTGCACTTACCATATCAATATACCGAATAGCAAGCGTAGCTAGGAGTAGGAACACAAATTCTTCCGTCAAGCTATCCACCTTGTTGCTCGGTGCGAGCGCACACACGCCGGCAGCGAGCGCGAATAACGCGAGGTACGGTTTATTCCTGATGTATACCTCGGTATACCTGGGTGGTCTCTGCCTCCATCTGTAGATGATGGTGAGCGTCTCCCGAGCACCACGCATCAGCAGCAGGTATATTATGTATCGAGCTGAAAATATATAGGAGAGCAACAAGTTTTAAAGTTAATCCATACTAATAGATACTAATATTATACATACGAAAGTGTCCGTTTGTATGTCTGTTAACTCTTCACGAATCACGCCCAAACCGCTGAACTTTGGTTTTGAGGATTTTGCTGGAATTTGGTATACAGATACTTCGAGTCCCGGGAAAGGGCATAGGATACTTTTTCTTTCGGAAAATGTACGGTTCCCGCGCGATAAACGAATTTTGGCGCAACAGAGTTGCGGGCGTCATCTAGTAAATTATAAGCATCATTGGTTATTAAGAGTTTTAGTTTAATTTTAATTATAATTTGATAAATCGAAGTGAAGAATAAAAGTGATTTAATTTAAAGTCATCAAAGCTCAAATATATAGATATCAACAAAAATCATACAGTCCACAATATTGTCTGGGCTCGTATGTATTGGAATATACCATCGGGTGATTTATCGCTCGTTTGACGGTTAAAACGACAGGCCCGTTAGCCGCTAATCGGAATTCTCGAACAAGTAGCTATTGTGTGCTATTGTTTACGATAGCGTGTAATGGGGAGTGCGTTGTTTATACCACTTCCTACATAGATTACATTTCAAAGGTTTGCACTTTGCCATAGTAAAAGGACTTTGCTATGGAACAAAACGTGAGTTTGAGCACAGAATAGATAATAGTACAAGTTTGAGCTGTAAACATACAGTGCTGTTCAGGCTGGCCGCATACACACGTTTTCCGTATTCGATTTCCACTTCATTCATTTTCCGTATACGAATGCAGGGAATCAGTAGAAAATATAATGGGTTGTTTTCTTTTTTAAATCTCCACCAGACGGCGCGACGGTAGACACTTCTAGATTTTCTATTGGTTCCCCAATGATCTGAAATTATCTGCAGGTTGGCATCACTGACTACATATTGGTTGTGTTTCTAAAAATTTCAGTGTACTGTCAAGTGTGACATAAATAAAAATATCTTAAACCCAAGCGATCATTGGCCTAAGCGATTAAGCCAGTATACTGGTAATAGTTTAGGAACACGCTGACATAATAAAAACTTGATGGTATTACCTGGTATTACCGATAGTTGTCTACCCATACGCCATCTATTTACTAAAATGGAAACTGTTTGACAATCAAATTAAAAAAATAAGAAAATGTCCCCATAACGTTCGCTTTTTCCGAACGCAACGAATTCCGCACGTACGTTTCAAGTGCACTGTGCAGTGTGCGAGCCGGCGCATTCGAGCGGTAAAAAAGGAACTGACTAGGGGGGCGGCAGCTTCCTAGGATGGCGGCAGAGTTCGTACAAATATAAGTGGCCTATACTCATAAAAAATATAAATCCGGCCCTGGCTCGATCACGATATATTTCGAACCATATTCCATAATTAGGTACTACAAGAACCCATAAGGCTATTTCTCAAGACCGCAAAATTTAGTTCCGGATGTATTAAGTACCGTAGAGTTACATATTATATAGACTTCTGTATTTTTTATAGTAATATAAGGTCTATAATAATAATAATAATAATATCTATGGACGCTTCACACCACGTCAGTCTGGCCCCGTGCTAAGTACCTGAAGGACTTGTGTTACGGGTACCAGACAACGGAAATATATTTAATACTTTTATACTATACATATATTTAAGATTTTTATTATATCATACACATATTTAATACACAACCAGACCCGGGAACATTGAAAACTTTTTGTTCCGTCGGCGGGATTCGAACCCGCGACCCCCGGCTTGAGCTGCCACACACTCAACCAATTGAGCCACAGAGGTCGTCAAGGTCTAACTGAGCCACTTAGGTTTTTTTAGAAAAACTTAATTGTAAATATAATTAAAATAAATTCAAAGGTCCCAAAATTAATTCCCTAGCCATGTCCTGTGACCTGTCCCCAGAATTCACTATAAATTCCCAAAAAAATCCCAAAAATATGATAAAATTCTAATTTCAAAGTAATTAAATCGTTAGAGCATAAACAAAATATTAATAAAAAAGTTGTACATAAACATACATATCGTTATATAAATAGAAAAAGCCAATTAAAGATTATAAGTAGCACGTGGTTGCAGGTGCGCAGGGGTGGGAGGTTCGGTAGCCCTCTAAACATCATGGAAGGAGGTCAAACAATTTGATGCTCCGTTTCCGAGTTACGAAGAAAAATATCTGATTCCCTCACCCTTGGTTCCTTATACAATTGATTCCCTATTCGCTAATTACAATGTCATTTCCAAAGTTAAGTTTGCTTAGACACGATGTAAACGACGATAATGAGTATGGTTTTTAGTTAGTCTATTTATTATATTTAACCTATATGCACAGTTTTTGTACACCTCAAGAAAAACTATCTTTTTATTGATTCCCTATACATACATTTTGATGATTCCCTAGGTATTTTAATTATGGAATTTAAGTCGTCAAAATCTTTTACATTTCTTTATCGAATCTTTTTATTTTTATTAAAATAAATTACATTCTCTTCATATTCTGATACAAGTAAATAACACCAATAAGTAAAATATGTACTTAATTTTTTTTTTCCTAAAGTCAAAATATGTCATATAAATTCATTTTTAATTAATTGTATTTGGAAGTTTGGTTTGTACTCAATTTATACATGTTTATATTTAAATTGAACATGTTTATTTAGCTGAAAAACAATCTAAAAAAGCTTTTTTCTATTAGCTTTGTTGATTCCCTAGGTTAGAAAAATTTAAATCAAAATATCTTCTAAAATTGTGAAGTGAAAAAGGGCCCAAAAAGATTATTATTTTTATAATTCACTTAAAAATAATATGTGATTACTGATTTTAAAAATATGCAGAAATAAAAATGTGCTAGGGAATCAACTGAAGAATCCAAATCCGGAGAAATGCAGAGAAATGTCCTTATAATTTCAGTCTGTCCGTCTTGATACCTTCTCGACTACATTAATAGCAACATGAATCTATGAATCCTGTTAATCTCCGTTTATCAATAGGACAAGAAGACTAGATCTTCTTGTATTATTGATAAACTATTGATAAAACAAATTATGATACTCGGTGTTTTACTTTTTTGATTGGCTTACGTACAAATACGCAACATCAGAAGAGTTGCAGGTGCGTTTCCGGCCTTTTAAGAAGGAATATACTCTCTTCTTGAAGATTTGCAGGTCGTGTTGGTCCGGAAATACTGCTGGCGACAGTTCGTTCCAGAGTTTTACAGTGCGCGGCAGTTACGCGAAAAATGCACGGTGGAAGACTGCCACTTTTGAGGAGGGTATATTTAAAACTACCTTTAAAGACCCTCAGACACCAACTGTTTAAGAGATAGTTTCGAAGTAATATCAAAATTAACTCACCGACAACAGCAGCTCCCTTCTCCAAACCACCATGTAAAATTTGCGAACCTGTAACGGTAAACATAATAATTATTATTGTGTAACCGACCGCACTCTAACAAGTGATAACTACAAATGATCCCAAGGAGGGAATATTCAATATAGTAATTCACTACAGGAATAGGAGCCATTTTGCTTCGAATCCGAGGCTCTATTCTCAAAATTCGAATGACGCTTCGATCGCGTGTGCGGAGTGAGACAGTAAATATCGAGTCATGAGAAAAGCACCAGATATATGATTGTTGAAATTCTAAGTACGATAATTGGGCTCCAGGATGTAAGGTGTTTCTTGTTACAAACAAAACAGTTTCAAATACATAATATAAACATTGTACAACACCCAACTGTTTGTTCCACGCCTAAATTCTTAGAACACCCATAACAAATATTTTTCTATTTCTTTTCACCCAATGATATAATATTAAAAACTCAAAGAAGATATGTAGAATATCATTATTTTCACCACCAAAAATATCATAAACTGTATTATGAACCTTATTTTACTTGTTTATTAATTCTGAAAAGTCATCTATTAAAATATCAAAGAAAAAAACTAAGCTATGAGGAACCTAGGTACCATCAAGGAAATTGATTCCTAGGCAGTTGACAGACCTACATCATTTGGCTTTTGTCAATTCAATGTTAGCTGTGATCGGTCGGATGAGTTTGACGTTACGCAACCAAATTACTTAGGTTCGCCATCTGCCTAGGAATCAACTTCTCTGATAGTACATAGAATAGGTTATTTAACATTTAATCACAAAATTAACACCCTCGTCTTTATTTCAAATGCAACGGTTAATGTAAGAGTAAAGGACCTACATAAGCATACCAGATCCAACCCACACGATGACAGTTCTGAGAAAAAGCCGTTTTTATTAAAATTGTGTACTCTTTAAAACTGATTGTTATTTTAAGTATAAAGTTAATTTACAATAGTATATTTTGTAATTTATTCTATGCGTACAAACATAAATATTATGTTAAAAATTACTACTATTTATAACAATAAGGGTGGGTTGCACCAGAGGCGTGGTTAAAGTTAAAGTTATGGTCAAAGTTATGGTCAAAGTTATGGTTATAGTTAAGGCTAATTTAACTTAAACCTTAACTTTGACCACAGAATTTGACAGAAGACGTTGCTGGTCCGACAAGGCTTTAAATGAACGTGGGGCGCTGCTGGTAAAGGAGAACTGTCAAAAATGGCGTTTTTGTATAATGCCAGCGTTAGTTCCTTTTTCGCCACGTGCATAAAGCCTTGTCGAGCTCTATGGTTATGGTTAAATATGGCGTCCATTTTTGACTTTAACCAAAGATTTGACATTTTGAATTGTAGTTAAGTAGTTAAAGTTAAAGTTATAGTTATAGTTAAACTTACAGTTATAGTTAAAGTAAGTTGGTGCAACCCACCCTAATTAAACAAAAACAGGATGGTTCCTTTTTGCAAAACTATCTTAGGCCCGTATAAACAGTCAGTCCGTATAGATTGGTTCAAAATTTGCCAGCCAATCAATCACAGAACCTGAACCGTGTCCTGACTATTTATACGGGCCATAGTGTGGGATCACTGACCTCCATTATACAAGTACGCTGGACTAATGATACCCTTTGAAATGACAGCTATTTTTTGTGCCTATTTGAAGCGGAATCAGCTCCCCCAGGGATAAGAACTAAATTTGACGTAAAAACACAGAATACAAATTACTCACGGACGTAAAAATGACGTTTGAAAGTCGCCATATTGGCGCTGATAGCAGTAGTGGGAGTATTTGGAACTAGTGATGACAACCAATAACGATTAAGCGGCCATTTGCAAGTTACGTCAAATTTACTTCTCTTCCCTATCACCGGGGGCGCTGATTCCGCTTCAAATAGGCACAAAAAAAAAGTGGGTATCATAGGTCCAGCGTACTTGTATAATGGAGGTCAGTGTGTGGGATGGTCCTTGTTATAGCTTGTCAAAAAAGAGTAGACGCTGTCAAAAAAGAGTAGACACAATTTTGAAATCACATAAAAAATATGAAAACCTTACATCGAGATACAAATGTGGAAGGTGATATTAAAAGTGTTAAGCGTTCTCTGTGGAAATACAAAGAGAAAAACCGGCCAAGTGCGTGTCGGGCCACGCGCAATATAGGGTTCCGTTATAGTACCGCTAGTATTTGATAATTTTTGTATAGTTAATGAATGCACATTTATAACGTGTTTTACACATACTAAAACATCATCTCAGTTACGTTCAAAGGAATTTGAACGAAAATTTCCTTTATACTTCTCCGAATACAATTTTTTTAGTTGATCGACTATTAGTCAATAACTTATGAAGTCTTCTTAGCCATGATAGTTTTCTTTTTAAATTTAGCATATTTCCTACCCCCGTAAATTTTTTCACATTTCCAGAAGCAACCTTTTAGCTGGTAGAAGGCGGGGACACGGGACTCTAACGATTTTTTTAACCGACTTCCAAAAAGGAGGAGGTTATATGTTCGGCTGTGGATATTTTTTTATTTTTTTTTTTGTTTTTTTTTTATATATATATTTTTATTTTTATTTTTGTATGTTCAACGATTACTCCGCCGTTTGTGAACCGATTTTCAAAATTTTTGTTTTGTTCTATTAGGTTTCCCTCCAATTTTGTCCCATTTTCACAAAAGTGGTGATCTGATGATGGGATCCATGAGTAATCGAGGGAACTCCTCAAAATTTATATGGAAACATATGGTGATTTTGGTTTTATGAGAAGTATCCTAAGCATATGCTACCAAAACGCAAGATTTTGCACCAAGGTATACTATGGTTCCGAAGATACTAAGAGAACTCCGGATTCCTTATAGATACAAGTTAGGGGGTTTAGGCGCTGTTTTAAGAACTGAAAGCATATGCTACTATGCAAATTACATTCATCATGATCATTATCACGTCAGGGTCACCAGTGTCACATAGTTGTATATGGGTACAATATGCCCTCCCCCACAACACCATAATTATATCATCACGTTATGTCCTTATAATAATTGGTACTTTTCATAGCGATTTTAATAACAATATAATGTTGTTTCAAATAAATGATTCAAGTTCTAAGCGACTTATGTACCATAAAATTGAACATAACAAAGTCAACTCCAGAGCGTAACACGACCTGATGTCTACGGCTGTTGGGGGACTCGACGATATCCTCTATATTGCTAGCAAGTCCACCAATCTTAAAGGGGGATATGCTAGCAAGATTCGTCGAGCCACTGGTGTCATCAGGTTGGTCTTAGAGACACTGGCTACAAGGACAGAGGTGGAGGAGACGCGTCGTCTTCGGGCCGACAATAATCGGCTGCAAAGGGAAGTGGCCAACTTAAAGGAGGAAGTACGTGCATATCGACACGACTTCGAAGAGGCAAAGAAGACGGCAACAGCTCAGCGTAACCCAACGCTGAGTGATGAGCAGCTGAGCTCCCTTGAGGGCAACATAGCTCGGATGGTCGGCAATATGATTGACGGCCGGCTTGCTGCCATCAAGGATAGGCT
This sequence comes from Cyaniris semiargus, assembly GCA_905187585.1. NCBI lineage: Eukaryota > Metazoa > Arthropoda > Insecta > Lepidoptera > Lycaenidae > Cyaniris > Cyaniris semiargus. Next base: position 14,334,668 of record LR994564.1, read on the forward strand.
GCCGCCTCCTCCGGTAATTCGCCCGCCATTAGCGGCGGAACGCAAGAGGGCAGCCCATGAGGCTGCTGGTACCTCTACGGCATCGGTGCATGTGGCGAGGGATAAGTCGCCAATTATCGGAACGACTAGGGCCTCCACAATGGCTTCGACGGTGGCGAATCCACAGGAGCGGGAGGAATTTCCTCCACTTCCGGTCCGCCCTGAGACGCGTCCTGCCCCCGCCAAAACCTCTACTGAGAAGAGTAAGGGTAAAGGCAAGGGCAAAAAGACGAGGGAGGCGGAATGGACCAGCTTTGGACCTTCTGTCTCCAAACGGACGTCGCAGAGTGGAGGGTGTCCCGTGAAGAGTGCGCGGCAATCCCAGTTGCAGCAGGAGTCAGTGGTGCCTGCTCCACAGTCGCAGCCGAAGTCAGCTGAAGGGTGGTCGGAGGTTATCCGCCGCAGGGGGGCGAAGAAGAAGCTCAAGGTGAAGCCAAAGGAGGCACCGAAAAGTGTCCCCAAGGGCAAGAAATTGACACTCCCGAAGTCCGAGGCAATCATTATTAAACTGCGCCCGGAAGCCCAAGAATCGGGAGTGACCTATTGTGAGGCGCTCACAAGGGCTAGGATGGAGGTGGATCCGCAGGAGCTCGGTCTGGGATCGCTGAGGATCCGCAACTCCGTGACAGGGGCTCGCCTAATAGAGGTTCCTGGTCGAACGAGCCGTGATAAGGCGGACCAGTTGGCCCAAAAGTTAGCCTCTGTGTTGTCGGAGGTAGCGGAGGTAACCAGACCTGTCTTGACTGCGTGCTTCAAATTGACAGGCCTGGATGACACAGCCAATGCTGCCAACATTAAGGCGGCGGTGGCGAAAGAGGGTGGTTGCGATCCTGAGCGAGTTTGGGTGGGAGACATTTTTCGCAGTCCTCGCGGAATCGGTTTCGCGAGGATGTCCTGCCCGATCACTGCGGGTAAAGAGTTGCTGCGGCGGGGCGGTTTCTGTGTTGGTTGGAGCCGTGTCAGGGTGCAACATGAGGGCATGCGACCCAGGCACTGCTTCAAATGTTTTGAGACGGGGCACTCAGCTATCATGTGCCCCTCGAAGAAAGACCGCAGCGGATTTTGCCGTCGCTGCAGTAAGCCAGGACACAAGGCCAACATCTGCTCATCGAAGCCTTACTGCGCTGCATGTGCAGATGCTGGCCGTAAGGCAGATCACGTAATGGGGGGGAAGGCGTGTAAACCCCCATCCACTCGTGGTAAAGCTCCCCCTCCAAGATCGTCCGGAGGAGAGCAGGAGGCGCCTGAGGCCGAGATGTCAGAGTAATGACAGGACATCTCGGCTTCTTACAGGCGAATGTTAACCACTCCGCTGCGGCTCAGGATCTTCTCCTACAGTCGATGGCGGAGTGGCTCGTTGATGTGGTGGTGGTAGCGGAGCCGTATTTTGTGCCTTCCCTGCCACACTGGGCAGGAGATGCGAACGGCTCAGTTGCCGTTGTGTCCAGGCAAGGTATCGGCCCCCCTCTCATACCGAAAGTAAAGGGGCCGGGGTACGTGGTGGTGGTCCGTGGAGAGATTGCCATAGTAGGAGTCTATTTCTCCCCGAACCAAAATTTAGCGGCTATGGAGCGGTTCCTGGATGTTCTGGGGCCGCTTATAAGACAGCTGGCTCCTCTCCCAGTGGTCGTGGCGGGGGACTTCAATGCTAAGTCCTCAGCGTGGGGGTCCCCAATCACAAATCCAAAAGGGAGGGAGGTGGAAGAATGGGCGGTGGTTACGGGGCTGTCTCTCATCAACCGAGGGACAGTCCCGACCTGTGTGCGATGGAACGGTGAGTCAGTGGTAGATCTGACTTTCGCCACGCCCGACATCGCACGCAGGATTGGAAGATGGAGGGTGGTCACGGAGTTGGAGACACTCTCGGATCACCGTTATATTCGGTTCGAGGTGTCTCCGCCCTCCAGGTCAAGTCCGGCGTTGTCCAGGGGTCGTAGCAGGTTCCCGCGTTGGGCCTTGTCTAAGCTCGACCGGGAACTGGCGGAGGAGGCTGCGATCGTCGGCCGCTGGTGTCTTTCGTCGACGTGGCAAGGTCAAGGGGTTGATGGAATGGCTGGCTGTTTCGGAGACGTACTCAAAAACGTCTGCCGAGCAGCCATGCCGAGATTGAATGGTCCACCCCCTCCACGTCGAGCGGTTTACTGGTGGTCGAGCGAGCTGACGGACCTTCGCGCTGCCTGCAATGCGGCGCGTCGCGCCTACGGACGCAGCAGGCGGCGCCGACCCCAAGACACGGAGCGAGATGGTCGGCTGCATAGGGCCTACGTTGAAAAGAGGGAGGTCCTGAAGCTGGCCATGAGCCGAGCCAAAGAGGCAGCATGGTTGAAGTTGATTGAGGGTCTAAACAATGACCCTTGGGGTCGACCATACAAGAGGGCGCGGGATAAACTCCGCGTTCAGTCGACCCCGTTGACGGAATCGCTCCAACCGGAGCTGCTGGGGAGCATCGTCAGGGAATTGTTCCCTGCCCCCCCAGCTGGATTTACTCCGCCTCAAATGGTTCGGCCGACGCCGGACTTGGCCTTGGAGGACGGTGTTCCGCCACCCGTCACCGACCAGGAGATGGAGATGGTCTTGTCCCGTCTCCGTGACAAGAAGAGGGCGCCGGGTCCGGACGGGGTGCACGGGAAGGTGCTGTCATTGGCACTCGTGCACCTCGAGGATCCCCTTCGGGAACTGTTTGACCAGTGTCTTCGATCTGGACAGTTCCCGAAGGGTTGGAAGAAGGGCCGACTCATACTTTTGCCTAAGGGAGGTCGGCCACCGGATCAGGCGTCGGCGGTAAGGCCGATAGTGTTGCTGAACGAAGTTGGGAAGGCGCTGGAACGTATTGTGGCTTCACGACTCGTTCAGCACTTGGAGGAGGGCCCGGGACCGAAACTGTCAAATCATCAGTACGGTTTCCGGGCTGGTCGGTCTACCGTCGACGCCATACGGCACCTACGGTCGGTGACGCAGGAGGCGGAACGCGAAGGGGATGTGGTGTTGGGGGTGTCGCTCGACATAGCCAATGCTTTCAACAGCCTTCCTCACAGCGTGATACTTGGGGCACTGGAGTACTTCGGTGTCCCCTTGTATATCAGAAGGCTGGTGGGAGATTGGCTCTCCGACAGAGAAGTCGTGTGGGAGAACCGGGACGGGGTCCTGGTGTTGGTGGAGGTCGACTGCGGTGTCCCACAGGGGTCGGCACTTGGACCGGGTCTGTGGGTCATCGGCTTTGACTGGGTCCTGCGATGCTGCCTCCTCCCCGGAATAGGTGTCTCCGCTTATGCGGATGACACCTTTATCACAGCCCGGGGGAGGACTTATCAAGAGGCGGCGCGGCTGGCCGAATCGGCAGTATCGCTGGTGGTCAGCCGCATAAGACGGTTAGGGCTTCGGGTCCGTTTTGAGAAGACCGAAGCCCTTATGTTTCGCGGACCCGGTAAAAGGGGACCTCCCCCAGGTGCACGACTTCGTGTCGGAGACGAGGAGATCAGGGTGAGCCCCACCATCAAGTATCTTGGGCTCACCCTGGATGGAAGGTGGACCTTCGGTCCCCATTTCCAGCAGCTGGGACCGAAGGTCATAAGAGCGGCATCCTCTCTGGGTCGACTCCTGCCGAATATAGGAGGGCCCAGTCAAGCCTGTCGGCAGCTGTACTCCGGGGTGTGTCGGAGTATGGCTCTGTATGGTGCCCCAGTATGGGTGGATGCTCTCACCGTGCGTAATAGGGCCCTGCTGCATAAAATGCAACGGGTCATTGCGGTGAGAGTTATCAGGGGCTACCGTACAGTCTCTTGGGCGGCAGCAACTGCTCTGGCGGGGGAACCGCCATGGGAGCTCACGGCGAGGGTGCTCGCCGAGTTGAACCTCCTCATCTCTGAGGGGAGGTCGAATGGCGAAGCCCCTTCGTGGGAAGAGCTCAGGCGGTTCCGGAGACTCGGAGAGCAGTGGCTGCTGAGGAGGTGGGGAGAGGATCTGGCGCAGACCCGGTACGGTAAACGTACCGCTGAGGCACTGCGACCAGTTCTTGCGGCGTGGATGCGCCGCAAGAAGAAACCCCTCACCTTCCGCCTTACGCAGGTGCTCACCGGGCACGGATGCTTCGGTGAGTACCTGTGTAAGGTCGCCAAGAGAGAGCCAACGCCAGCCTGCCATGAGTGCGGCGCTGCGGAGGACACGGCCCAGCATACCCTTGAGGTGTGCGATCGTTGGGCCGTGCAGCGCCACGATCTCGTGGCAGTGCTAGGCGGGGACCTCTCGCTCCCGAGCATGGTGCGCTGCATGCTCGAGAGCGATGAGGCCTGGCAGGCTGCGGTCTCTTTCTGCGAAATTGTTATGTCGCAGAAAGAGGCCTCGGAGCGGGATAGAGAGGACGATCCCACCTCTCTGCCGCTCCGCCGGCGTAGGACGGGAGTGCGGAGGCGACGCTATGCGAACCTCCTAAGTCTCGTCTAACGGGGCCCCGGGAGAGGATGGGAACCTCCCCGGCTTAGCGAGTCCCGGCGCCGAGGGGAACGCTTCAGTTTGCCGAAGCGTTCCCTAACTTTGGTGAAGTCCGGTCCCTTCTGAGGTAGACCGGCCGGTCGTGGAGGGAGTCCTGTGTTTGTTAGATCCGGGACATCCCTCCTTTATACGGCTGAAGGCGAACCGCAGGTGGTTTTAGTGGGTAGGAGTCCCACATACCCCCGGGGTGCTTCAGCTAACTGAGGCACATCCCCAACCCGGGGCACCCATGATGGGTTTCCCCTGCGCATCAAAAAAAAAAAAAAAAAAAAAAAAAAAAAAAAAAAAAAAAAAAAAAACTCCAGAGCGTAAGGCACACATTTGACATTACTTTTGAGATTCGAAAGAAAAAAAAGAGAAGTAAGTTGCTTCGATAGGTACTACACTAGTTTAACTATTAACCCATCAATCCCCAAGCGGCACCCGGCTGCCGCATAACAATTAAAAATCTATTGTGTCTGCGATTCCCACGATCGAGGTAATAAATTGAACCCTTAGTATGAAAATACTTACATAGGAAAACAATCTACATCGTAATAGGAATAAGAAACACAATCGCATTGAGTGTGACTCTTAACAAATTGTAATAAGATACTTAGAATATACGCGATGGTTTACTAGGTAACTAAAAAGAGTGAAATTATTATTTTTAACAAAAAATTTAAACCGACTTCCAAGGTAAAAACAATAATAAAAAATTCGGCTAAACCTCAACTATTTCTGTGCTCAATCGTCATAATTTTGAAGTCGGTGCCAGTTCCAAAAGTTTCAAATACCTATTCTGTCAGAGAACTGAAGATTCAGCTATATCTGGTACCGACTTCAAAATGATGAAGATTGAGCACAGAAATAGTAGAGGTTTAGCCAAATTCGGAAAAAGGCACTATTAGATAGGAAACATTATTTAACACTTTTTAGTTCATATTATAAGGATTTTATTATTGTTTTTACCTTGGAAGTCGGTTTTAATTTTTTGTTAATCCAGTTTAAAACTTCATATTTTACAAATGGATCCCTTAATCGGAAAATGGTCTTTGAATACTCATAATATTTTTAAATACCTATCCAAAATATAAAAAAAATTTCTTTTTTTTAAGATTCTATATACCATTTTGTCGGTGTCTAAACTATCTTTTTTTTTTTTTTTTATTATCGTTAGTAACAGTAATAATTATTCCAAAATAATATTTATATATGTACAGCTTGGCAAAGAAGAGTCTGACGCGGTGACAGCTGGAACTAAGAGTTTTTATTTATGACAACATACATTACTTGTCAACTCTAGTATATATTGTGTCAAAAGCGAAGCGTAGGGTTGCCTGTATTTAAAGAAAAGCATCATTTAATCCACACTCTTCTTTGCCAAGCTGTACATATAATATTATGCAGTATAATTAAAAAATTAAAGAATGAATAAAATCCATTCTATTATTAAAATTTACAACATTGGGTGACCATGCAGCTCGGTTCTTGTTTGCTTAATAAACATTAGAGATGTTCTGATCATGACTTTGGCCGACTAGCCGACTAGCCGATTAGTCGGTTGCAAAGAAGACGACTAATTACCGCAGAAATTAATTTTAACTATTTGTTTACTTTTATCTGTTTTTTTTTTGTTTTTTCTGTTATATGTGGTAAGGCCTAGTATGTTTAATAAACCTAAACACCGGCATTCTTTTCTGTTTGGTAATAAAGATACAAATTTTATTTAATAAAATATGTCATAGATATTTCCTTATAATAAAGTAATTTCAGGAAAAATTAACTTAATTTCAAAATAATCAAGGTTTTTCTTAAATGTAATATTAATAATAGTAAAATAATAAAAAGCCGGATAGTCGGCGCTTTTTGCCAACTATTCGCCGACTACGAAAGTGGCCGGATAGTCGGCTTTACCAACTAGTCGGCGACTAGTCTGCACATCTCTAATAAACATCTGTTAGAATGTGGATTGGTAACTTTATTGTGAAAATGTTTTGTTCTGTGAAAATTGTCTGATCAGTGTGATCTTCATAGGGTCGATAGAAGGGTCATTTTGGAATGCTTCTGCATTATTAACTCAATTTTGGAAAAAGTGTGGATTGGTTCCATTTTGCATAAGTAGTACTCATAAATGGTTGGACCTAAAACATCTTTTAGTTAACTGTTCGTAGTAGTGCATGCTCAGCTCAATTTATCAACAGTGTTTTTCTACATACACTCCTGTATTTTTAAATATTTAAAAATTTGCAGTATTCGTCCATAAAAAACAAGAATTCAAAAGTACATACCATACGATATACCTCCAGCAAACAGGATCTCTGTGGTAAATATCAACGCTTTTTCCAATTCTTGTGACATCTTATAAATCCTCTTGTCTCCATAAATAGGTCTCTAAAATGAATAGTACCTAAATTGTTTACTACTTGAAAACCAGACCACTCTGGTGAAAGTTATATATACATTGTTATCCTAGATAAATTACAGAGAATAAAACAGTAAATTTAGTTAAAAGTATAATCTACGTATTTTTTAAACACACCAGTGTCTAAAATCCAAGGGTTAATAAAAAAAGAGTAAGTATAGGCATACACCTGTGTTTGTTTACAAGCAAAATATATAAACATTGTTTTCTTTTCTTTAAATGTACGATATTAGTCAAAGTGTGAAGAGTTTCAGTGAATGTTCTATTGTGGAGTATCATGCTAATCCAGACTCTTCTGACATGTTTAGTCCTAGAGACTAGAATCTAGATTCTAGATCCTAATTTAGTTTATCCAGAGACATAAACAGCTGCAACCGATAAGAAATTATTCTTAGGACGGGTGCATTAATGATTAAATCAATCATTTATCTAATTTTGAGGTTGATATATGTAATTTTATCATAAAAATTAATAATGTTTTTAAATGAAAACTAAAACAATACCCCGCTGTTCTTCTTCTTCTTCTTTTATATCTTTTCGACGAAATTTTTTAGAAACTCGAATAGGTTAATCATAGACAAAAAACCAAAGACAAGTGTTTTCTTAAATAATGCTTATGCAATGTGTGTAAAGATTTATAACAAGGTACCTGCACACATAAAATCAATGACAACAACTCGCTCATTAAGAGAATTAAAAAAAATATTAATACGGAAAGCATATTATGACATCAAAGAATTTCTTAATAATAATAATTAATAGAACTACTGTACCTTACCAATTACATTTTATTTTATGACATTTAAAGCCTTATTTTAATTTCTTTGACATTATATCTTGCTTGTTGTATTTATGTTTTGACATGTATTAACTATTGAAATTATATTACTTTGTGATGACTAATACCAAATGATGATTTTAACTAATACTATGTATTTAAGAATGATGTCATAATTAATTGTAATGTATAAAAAATTATGAATAAGTATTGAGTTAAAATGCCTGATTATATTTTTTTAAAGTTTAATATTTCTACGCCCCAAAGGCTGAAATTGTGATACAATCATGTCTATAATTATAACACCTTATATGTACCAATTTCATGAAATAAACGATTCTGATTCTGATTCTGATTCTTTTAAAATGGCCGACTGTCAATTTTTTTTTTTTTTATTATTTTATTTTACGGGCCTGGATTCTAGTCCTTTTAGCCCAGTCCTTAAAATACATTTCATTGTTTTTAACACAAATACACAGAGCCAGGGCTTCAAATACCGGTATTTTTTCATAACGTTACTGCTTCAAGGGCATAGATAACGGTATGAAAATTTACCCGATACTAGAAATACCGGTAAAAATTGGAATTAATACCGGTAAATGTTATAACGGTAAATAGGATTTATAACGGTAAATATATGTTCTTTGATAACGTTACCTTTTGTAAAATACTTAATTTAATCAGTCAGTTCAGTATGCAGTTTGTACAAAGTTAAACTAGACATGTCTGGTGACCAGTCAATGACCAGTAGGTATAGATATATAGGAAAAATAACGTTCAATAAGAATGACATGGTCAGTAGTTCAGTACTCAGTATCTTTGTTCAAATATTACTAATTTATGGTTTGTATAGTAAATTATTGTATTGCCAGCACGTGCGCCGTGCGCTGGCTGACGGGCGGACTCTGTTGTTTTGCAACGACGGGGCGGGGCGGGCTTTTTGTCCACGAAGGAATAAAGACCGCGTCTGCCCGTTGGCCGCTGATGCCATCGCCGCGTAGGTACACAAAGCACACGACGGGTGGAGGCAGTCAGTTCAGGACGTTCGTTCTAGAGGAGATAGAGAGAATAGCTGGCTGCCGCCCCGCGCAGCCGCGCCGTCTGCGTTACTGCATGTAAACTGGATTGTGTGATCCACGGCGGACAGCCGCGGACATGCCGCGCCGCCAGAGCCCGCCGGGCACCAGCGGCGCGGTCTTTTTGCCCTCTGTGTGCGTTGGTAGAGTGCGCGCACGATAACTCTGCGCGCGACAGGTGGCGTGCCAGCGTAGGGATTCATTAAAAAAATGGGTAATCCCAATGATATTTTTTTAAATAACATTGGTAGTTTTACTTTAATATCTTTATTTACTTATTTAAATTATGTATAGGAATAGGCGTATCGATTATCATTTAAACGTGGCGGCCCGACAATTAGTTCCGATTTCAGCCGCGCGCAAAGTTATCGTGCGCGCACTTTAATACATATTATAGGATTCCCTTTATGCTATCGTTCGCGGCGAAATTGACCGGCCCGCCCCGCCCCGTCGTGTGCAAAGCGCCTCTGATCCGACGGGCTACGCTCCTTAAAATATTCTTCGTGTACATAATATTATATAAATGCTATCATATAACTTTGTGATTCCTTTTTTAAATGTGTTGATTTTAACTACAGTCTACAAATATATGTATGTATTAAACTTAGAATTCTAGTAATCTACAACATTTATATATTTAGGTGTGATAACAAGGGTTTACTTTATTCCAATGCTTTATTCAGATCGATCCTGAAGATGACAACGAATCTCAATCCATACTGGCACCATATATAATAACGAAAAAAAGGAAACTATATGTAGACAATTCAACTGAGGCAAAACTAACAAGTGAGTAGATCACGTGTAGGCATAGAATTATCGTGTGGGTATATTTTTCTCTATGTCACGCAGGATGATTACTATCTACAACATTTATATATTTAGGTGTGATAACAAGGGTTTACTTTATTCCAATGCTTTATTCAGATCGATCCTGAAGATGACAACGAATCTCAATCCATACTGGCACCACATATAATAACGAAAAAAAGGAAACTATATGTAGACAATTCAACTGAAGCAAAACCAACAAGTGAGTAGATCACGTGTAGGCATAGAATTATCGTGTGGGTATATTTTTCTCTATGTCACGCAGGATGATTTTTAGGGTTCCGTAGTCAACAAGGAACCCTTATAGTTTCAGTCTGTCCGTCCGTCTGTCTGTCCGCCTGTCTGTCCGTCTGTCTGTCTGTCCGTCTGTCTGTCTGTCCGTCTGTCTGTCTGTCTGTCCGCGGTTTTACTCAGACACTATAGGACCTACAAAGCTGTAATTTGGCATAAATGCACATATTAATGATGCCTTAAAAAAAATATATTTTTTATGGTACCTTCCCTACACATCAAGCGGGGATGATTTTTTTTTTGCGTTCACCTTATCGTGTGGGATGTCGTTGGATAGGTTTTTTAAAATATTACGAATATTCATAGATCATTTTCCGATTTAGGGATCCGTTTGTGAAATATTAAGTTTTAAAGTGGAAAAAATCGTTAACAGTCCAGTGTCCCCCCCTTCTACCAACTAAACAGTTGCTTCTGGAAATGTGAAAAAATTCACGGTAGTAGGAAATATGCTGAATTTGAAAGGAAAACTATCACGGCTAAGAAGACTTCATAAGTTATTGAGTAATAGTCGATAAACTAAAAAAAATTATTCGGCGAAGTATAAAGGAACTTTTCGTTCAAATTCCTTTGAAAGTAACTGATATGATGTTGTTAGTAGTGTAAGATACGTTATAAATGTATATTCATTGACCATACAAAAAATTAAAAAAAACTAGCGGTACTACGGAACCCTATATTGCGCGTGGCCCGACACGCACTTGGCCGGTTTTTATTACCCGTATCTTATCTTAATATCTTGCACAATTGGTACCTATCGCAAACACGTAATCATCTTGCTAGTTGCTGTTTAATGTATAGGTAGGAATAATTAATAACTTCAACTATCAAAATATTTCCAGATGCCAAAAAGTCAAGAAATGTGGTGTCATTGGGCGGTCACCGTACGGCTTTAGGGTGCGTTTCTACTGAAGCGAAGCGGAGCGGAGCGGAGCTTAGCGGTGCCCGAATTGACCAATCGTGCTATTCTAGCGGAATGACAGCGAAGCGGAGCGAATATTTCGAGCATGGTGATTGGTCAATTCGGCACCGCTAAGCTCCGCTCCGCGTCAGTGGAAACGCGGCCTTATGCTCGTGCCCACAAAATGTGAAAGTGAAAGCATTAAGGCGAAGACATCTGCCAATTCGACATCTTTGTGCAGTTTTCTAGACGTATGTATTTCATTGATTATGTGATTTTTGATTATATTTGGAAAAGCTTGTCTAATTTAAATAATAAAATAATGTACTCCTACTGGATGAAAAAAAAAACCAAAGTCACACCTTTCAGGAACTTTAAACAGTTCTAACTAAAGTAATAATACAATCTATGCTTTAAAAATTTGTTTATTTGATACCTTTTACAAAAATCCAAAGATTGCCAGATTAAATTTTCGGTTCTGACATCTAGATTTCCCTTAATATTTATTTTTTCCTCTAACAAACGAAAAATGTATCCACGCTACCGAGTGAACACTTCACATCTCTGTCTCTTTGGCATGAAAATCGACAGTGGTGCGAGAGTGATGCGAGATCAAGGTCATTGGCAGTTGTCAGCGTCTTAAGCAGTCACATTTAGATATATCTGCTCAATCAAATACCAGAAGAAAACCTCGACATTTTTTGGAAAGATGTGCTGGAAGTGGTTAATAAACACAGTAAATAAAAGATTCAATTTGTTTTATTTATTGGTACTATACATAACACAGATTTTGGTTTCTTTTAAATATTTTTAAAATTCAAATCTACCAATTAACAAAATATTCATAATAAATATAAACCTATAAAGAATGAAGGTCTTGAATAGCCCATTCATTAAGAGTGTATAAATTATGTAATATATATATTTTTTTAATTATTTATTGTACGCTTATCAGTCATAACTCATAATAAAAGTTTATAATAAAACTTATGCTTTGTATGTGTTTAATATTTTTTATTTAAACCTGTGTAACAACCTATTCTCAGTAAATAACCAATAAGACTAGAATTTTCAGTTATTCTTACAAATAAATAATAAGGTTTTTCAGTCACAATAAAAGTATAAAAAACTTAAAAAGATTTTGTTCTATTAACAATTATTTTATTTATTCAAACTTATATTCAACTTAGGTTCTGGTATGTTTGAAATTTTTTTAATATTTAAATCTAATCATAATCATAAGATTTATTAAGAGTATATTTTGGTAATTAATTATTACCAAAATATACTCTTAATAAATCTTATGGGCTTTTCAATAAGAGTATAATTATAAATTATTAGGCTTTTATTCTACAAATATACATAAATATTAAGTATAACTATCAGTCATAATAAAAGTTAATAATAAAACTTAGAATGATTTGTTTGTTTTTTTTTTATTATTTAAATCTATTAATTAACCCCTCAACCGCAGCCATCTTGGAACTTCGATGACGTCAACTGCAAAAGGCCCCCCCCGCTTTAGTGGCCATTGACGACTCCGGTTACAAAAACAGGGATAAGTGGGCACCCACTTGGCCTGTGTGCATGTAATTTATGTCGTTGTGTTCCTCAAAACACAAGCTAGCTTGTTGTATCATAATATAAACATGTGCGCCTTTGTAATTTCAACAATATTTTGCTCAAATTGCCGGTTCTACTTAAGTTCCGCATGTTTCCATTTAAACCCTAAGATATAGTAAATAAAACGCTTTTATGAAGAAATAGTTGGTTATTTTCCTTAAAGAAACATTATTCTTTTGTATTTAATTAAAAGTAGTTAAGTCTTCATACATTTTTTTTACAAGAAGAGCATCTGAACATATAGGCTGATACCGGCGTCGCCAGCGCCCGGCAAAAAGATAGGTATAGATTTGGGGGTATTTTTAAGGTTAAATAAGACAAGAATGCGATTACATTCAGTTTTTATTACAAGACCATGTTGTTGACATAATAAATACAAAGTTATAGCAACTACAAGTGTTTAGTTTATGAATTATGTCCAAAAGCCTTAGAACTCTTGAAAACCAATACCTTCATAGGTCGGAGTATATTTTATGTTGTAGAATCTAATGTGATCTACTTTCTTGAAACGTTATTGTAAATTCTATATTTAGAATGTATTGTTTTATCAATTTTATGAAAACAATACACAGATATGCAGAAAAATACTTCAAAATACTTTTACAAAAAATTGCAAAAAGTACACAATTTCACCACAAAATGTACCTAGAAGGGCTAACTTAGTATGGATAAGACTTTTGGACTATTTTTTTTTGACGTTTCGTACAACGTTTATGGTCACGTTGTATGTTCCATTTTCACACTAAAACGGCTAAACTGATTTTGGTGAATTTTAAAAATGTGATACAACAAATGGTGGAATATATATGTTTTTAACAAGCAGCAAGTGGTGGTGGTATACTTTATTAGACAGCCTTGTAATACAGCGAATACACTTACGGGTCCCAGATGCGTCTTTTTTTTTGGGTGTAGTGGCGTTTCCAGTGGCTCGCCTCTTGGAAGAACTTCTACACTCAAAATTCGAAGCCTAAAAATTACGTGATTATTAGCTTAATGAATAATAAGTTAAATACAAAAACGGTGAGATAAATACATGTTTAGAAGAACAAAAACCCACACAATATGCAAGTAAAAAGTAAACATTACCCATCTATGGCTGTTGGTCTGCCCACTGATAGTTCCCTACTACTAGCCCCACGTCCCCCCCTTCCTCCTCGGGTCCGCCCACCTCTTCCCCGTTCACGTGCCGGCACTTCCACCTCAACAGGCAACATCATCCGCACACCCGTCGTGCTTCCTCCTCGAGTCCGCACTCCCCCTCGGGTTCGCACTTCCCCTCGGGTTCGCACTCCCCCTCGAGTTCGCACACCTCTTACGTTAACATGCTCACTACCACCAAAGAAAAAGTGCAATTGAACTAGAGTTGCTGCGATAGTGATAGACTATCGATAGTATCGTGATACTATCGTGGTTGGAGTGTAGCAAAGGGTGTGCAAGGAGAGAAAAAATTATAAGTATAAAAAGAGTTTATTTTAGGCCCCTTTTTATGATAAAAAATCAAATTTTAGAGTTTTAATACATTTTTTCCGAAAATGTTTCTAAGTCCCATATGCCTCGATTTTCGGTAACATTTTCCCACTTAACTATAAGTCAGAAAGAAGAAAACACAAGTATAAAAAGGGTTTATTTGAGGCCCCTTTATTTGATAAAAAACAAAGATTCAGGTTTTATAAGGTTTTTTGAATATTTCTTTGTAAAATAAATCTAAGTCCCAAACGCCTTGCACACCCTTTGCTACATTCCAACCACTGAAGTGCAACGTAATTAAAAGTGACATGCAAAAAAAAATATATACCGCAATTAAGAAAAAATCCGAATGCCCTATCCATACTATTCAACCCCGGACCAAAATGGCGAAATCACCAACTTTTACCGATCTGCGGAGCAGACATATTATGTTCGCTCGATACCGGCGATCGAATTTATGCTTAATTTCGGTAATTTTGTAGATATTTTGACATTAAAACACTTATTCCAACTAGAATATTAGTAGAACCAGTTAATATAAATAGTTTTGGAACAAATTACTTCAATTTTATTACAAAACGAATCTCGGAAAGATACCGGGAACTTCAAAAGTTTTAGTTGGGTTAGATGGCATGCTAGTTAATTATCAAATTTCATACTGGAATCTTGGTAGTTAGACTGTTTAACAATTAAATACAGTTTATAGTTTACCTGTTCATCGTTTTGTAGTCAGGAATCCAAAGAATCCACTAGAAAAACACAAAAAAAAAACAAGACAAACTTCTGGCGTCGCGCTTGCAAGTCGTTCGCGGGAATGACTGAATTCTAAGAAAAAGTATAATGGCGGCCGGTCCGCTAGCGCCAAATATGCCGTCCTTGTTTATTTTACTGTGTTCTGTTTCATTCTTACACGGCTGCGTTCACAGATAATGTAATTTAAAGCAGAAATTTGAGATCACAGCTGAGCGAACATATTATGTCTGGTATTCAGTTGGCAACTTTTTGACAGCAGACAGAAAATGTCTACGCTGCAGGTGAACGGTTAACAACCTATTGCTAAATAAAACCTGGAAGTCTAAGGTCTTATAGGCTACGCTTTTAATCTGCAAACATTAATAAACCTATTATCAGTTATCACTATCAGTCACAATAAAAGTATAAAAAACTTGGAATGTTTGGTATATTTTGCATATTTTTACAATTTTAATCCTTATTATTAAACAACATGATAAAAGTTAGAAAGCTTTGTACTATCAACATTTATTTAATTTCTTCATATAAGTATTTTTTTTTTTTAATTTTACCATTAAAAAAAATACTTATATGAATTTATACTCGACACAGGCTTTGGATCCAGAGACACCTTCGTATGAAATTTCACTTATTTGTAACATATATGCTTGAGTTACTAGAAACAACATCTTAACCACTATGTGTTTTTATAAATTTCAAGAATTTCCTCGATTGCTTATAGATCCCATCATCAGATTCAAGTAAAATGCTACTTTATTGACACGATTATAGCTATCATTTTGGTCTAAGTCACTCGTTGTAATAACCACGTGGCCAGCGTCGCATGGCCGCGCCGCAGAGATCCGCGACATGCGAGTAAATAAGTAAATTTTAATAAAATGCAACTTTATTAACTACGCAACTAGGTAGCATTTCAATCTATGCCTAATGTCGCTAATTTGATTATATTAAGTTTAATTCCTTCATTTTATTACATTTATTTATTTATTGAAGTTAACAAACAGTAACCATAGTACATAATTATAAATCTCGTATATATAAACAGATACTTAGTTACTACGGAACCAGTTGAGATTTAGTAATAATACAACATACCAATATCTAAAACATTATCAGTAGTAAACTAAAAGCTAAAGTACATGATAACTTAAGAAATGACGGACTTTCATTTCAACTTTCAACCCCAATTTCACCCTTTTCGGGGTAAAATTTCCGAAATTCCTTCCTTAGTGGTGTCTACTTAATGAAACATCCCTACTCACCAAATTTTGAGGCCAGTTTTTGCTCAGCGATGATGAATCAGTCAGTCAGTCAGGACATGTTATTTTATAAGTATAGATTTACATTTATATTTTATGTATATAATATAATGAGATTTTTTATGACAGAAATGTAATTAAAATTAAATAAATCAACTTTTTAATTGAAACAAATTTCATGTAAAAATGTTATTGCTGCATAACATTTTTACATGAAATTATTCATAATGATCAAAAAATAATTTTTAGAATTTTATTTTTTTTCGATTTTTTGCATTTTCTGAGAATTTTGGAGAATTTACTATAGTATTTTTCACCATCGGAAAGTAGAGATTTCAACTAACAGAAACAATACCAACTTTTTGAAAAAACCTGACATTTTGACGGGTGAATTTTCGATTGAAAATTAGGGTGCTTTTTCGTTATTAATTCAAAATATGGTGAAAAAATAAATATTTCTTATCAAATAAATTACAGCGTATTTGGGTCATAAAAAAGTAATTTTACACCAAATTTCGTGAAAAAAAAACTTTTGTAAAAGATATAATTAAAAAACCAAAAACATGCATAAAACATGTTTTATTTTTATTTTTCACATAAATTTTGAGGCTATGTAAAAAAAGCGTAAAAATAAAAGTTTTAGATCATTTACTTACCTACAACTTTGCCATTTGACTTTTTTCCATAGGACTTTTAGTTTTGCCGGAAATTGATATAATCCGTTTTTCACCCTTAAAAACTCACCCCCATCCCCTTCCCGACCTCAGATCGCCCGTAAATTATTTTTCCCTTAATTTTTATAATATTCTCCTCCTTTACTAATGGGTTTCATCCTACTTTTATTTTATTTTTTTCACTTTTTATTATTTTTGAAGGTATCTGCACTGGTCTATACAGGGTGCTGCCAAATTTTGATATATTGATCCTTGTTAAAAATTTAAAAAACACGTATTTTTTCTTTTATAATCACTCAGTACTAAAATGTTGAGAAATAGCTTCCGAAAGTTATCCTAAAAAACACTACAATTAATGGACACTGCCCGTGCATGACGTGTCCCCGCGCGCGCGCCTTCCCCCGCGCCACCCCCGCTCATACTCACCGCCGCGACTCGCGAGTGACCGTTCTGCAACGATTTTAAATGGGGTAAAATATGTCATTAAAAAAAAAACACCCAAATTTTTTTTGGTTAAATGGACTCTCCTAATGATACCTAAACCCTGGAAAAAATTTGGCAGGAAGGTTTAATTCCACCCTGTATATAGTTTTGGAATAATGAAATATTATTCCTCCACTCACCACAGCCTTGTGATGCCTTGGAAACATTTCTTAGACACCAGAGAATAAATGACCTAACCTCGAAATTAAGAAAATTTTAAATACGAATTTCTCATAAACGGAGGGTCTCCTGAGGGTGGGAGTGGTACGGGGGGTTTTTTCTCATCCAACCCATCCCTTCTCAGCCCATCTCACCACCAAAATCGTTGGGTATGATTCTAAACCTTATCCACCATTTTTACTCGACATAATTGTAATGGTACGGAACCACAGAAATAAATAAAGAAATCTTGATTTATTTCTGTGTACGGAACCTTTCGTGCGCGAGTCCAACTCGCAATTGGCCGATTTTTAGCCCATCTCACCACCAAAATCGTTGGGTATGATTCTAAACCTTATCCACCATTTTTACTCGACATAATTATAATGGTACGGAACCACAGAAATAAATAAAGAAATCTTGATTTATTTCTGTGTACGGAACCTTTCGTGCGCGAGTCCAACTCGCAATTGGCCGATTTTATAGATACTTAGACTTAACAAGTCAAGATGGTGCTGCAATTTGTGTAGTCAATGAATGAATACAGTGTTTTGCTTTCACGGCCCATTTTTACTCCAAAACAATAACTAGTATTTTTATTATATTTTCTCTATGCATTAAACTCCTAAAAGTAGGTAATCACAAATCTTGCAAAAAAACTCTGGTGCTCGGAAGTCGAAAGATGGGCTGCGACTGCGAGTGAGATTTCGTGCATCTACGAACATTGAACGGAAGGTGTCGCGTCGAACTGGCAACGTCGCAATTCGCATACTAAAAAATACCGGTAAAAATAAAATGTGTCGCGTCGAGCTGGCAACGTCGCAAACCTGAAAATATCGTTATATTTACCGGTAAAAATACCGGTATATTATAACGATATTTTTTCGTTATGTTACTATATATCGATATAAAAATACCGTTATCTGGCTACCATTATGAAAATAACGGTACGTAACGATATTTTTTCTGGTATTCGATAACGTTATGAAGCCCTGTATTCCCCCCTTTAAAAAAAATAAATAATAATAATAATAATAATAATAATAATAATAATAACAATATTCAATAACGAAAAACAATCATTACAATGAGTAAGTACATACAAGTAAAAACGACGAACATATTACATTACTATATCCAAAGGTTGACAATGCCTGTGCTACATAGCATAACAATAACAAATCGAGATATCTAATTACAATGATATGACATCTCCATTACCAACGATAAGCCAACGGAATTTAATACTAAGAATACCTTCGTTGCACAACACCTGACGATACTTAATACTAAAAACACCTTGCAATTACATACCTATCAAGCATAGGAAACTTGGGTGGGCTGAGGGTTGGACTTAGTAACCGAACTCATTGACACTGCAGATAACATCTCCTTCTTGGCCCACTTTTTTATACTTTTATTACACTTTTTCAATAACAAATATCCACCAATACAAAGTAGGAATATCATAATGCTGATTATGACAATACTAAAAACTTCCATCTTATGCTCCATGATAGTGGAGAGGGGTGGGTCAAGCTATTGGCGGTTAAAGCAGGTCATCCCATATTAGCAAGATACAAAGAACATCACTTTTCTCAGTTATTAGAGGACCCAACATCTCTAAATATATTACACAGTGTCAGTGCAAAGACACAAATAAGATCATCTATCAGAAAGGCATTGCTGAGTAAAACAGGGACATTAGAGAATCGGATAGTAGATGATGCTGTTAGATATCATGGGGAAAATGAACAAAGCTTATTGATATATCTGTCGAGCATAGAGCCTCTATTTCCCAGATTTGTTAGTGAATTCAGATCTGCTACTTATATCGGCGTCACTGAATCAATACTGAGTCTATTTGAAAATTCACGAACAATCCGAAATGTAATCTAGCTGAGATTGAGTCGTGAATTAGATTATGTAATTGTGAGGAGTGAGGAGCACACTATTGAGTCTCTACAAATGGTTAGACCTTGTGTCAAGTTAACTACACCCATTTGGCCTTGTTCAAGTCACAGAGCAGATGAGTTACGATTCTTATCTTGGACCAGGAATGTTCACGGAGCTACAATACCACATCCTGGAGAAATGTTAAGAGTAGGTGTCCAGGTGTCTCCACATTGCTCTACCTGTCAAGCTATTGGATCAAATTCTCCCTACATCTCAGTGCTAATCCCGCATGGACTAGAGACATGCTGGACATCAAGAGGTCCTTATAGAGCATACTTGGGGTCTAAAACATCTGAAACAACCAGTATCATTCAACCATGGGAACGTGAGACTAAAATTCCTATGATCAAACGAGCTGCTAACTTAAGGAAGGCAATTAGTTGGTTCATCGAGCCTGGATCCAATTTAGCCTTGAGTATTTTCAGCAATATATTAGCATTGACAGGGGAACATTGGGATGTAGGGACACCAGGATTCAAACGTACAGGATCTGCGTTACACAGATTCTCATGCTCAAGGCAGAGTTCTGGAGGCTTCTCTGCACAAAACCCGATGCGTTTGACCAGAATGGTTTCTACAACAGACACAATGTCAGATATGGGAGAGGCTAATTATGACTTTATGTTTCAGAGTTCAATTATTTACTCGCAAATTACTGCTGGGGAACTGCATATGAGCTCTCCTAGTCAAGGATTTTATCACTTTCATATCCATTGTAACAGTTGTGTTAGAGAGATTACAGATATAACTCTAGATTCCCCCTCCCGGTACGTGTTTGCTGACGTACATGAAACGCTAGAGGCTTGGAAGCCTCCAAACTCTGGTTGGGGAGTAAATAAAGAAACTGCTGACATCAAAGAGGGGAATTGGTCAGAGCTAACAGCCAGGGAGAAAAGCTTCCACATAGGGAGAGCTCAAGGGTTTTTATTCGCGGATTGTCTCCTCATGGGTCATCGAATAGAAGATAATACCTCCCTGTTTCCTGTAGTTATGGGCGGTAAAGTGATACCGGGATTGTTTTTGAGAGGATTGATGGATGGTCTACTGAGGGGAGCCTCAATTGATGCAGTCACTAGGAGATCAGTTGTTGAAATGACTAAGCCCAGGAGTGCTTTACTTGGACTTATGCTCCATCTGATTGATAGGTTGTCTGGGGAAACAGGGTTACTCAATATAATGAGAGGATTTGAATTCTTAATTGAATTAACAAGAATACCTCACAGAATCCCACCATCTTATCCATTGTCAGATACAGATTTAGGAGGACTGGCTAGGAATTATCTAAAGTTCCAATTTCAGACAATGTGCATACGGTCCAATAATTACCTACCACTATATAAGACTGTATACATATTTTCTGACATAAATGTAGGAAATATTGCTTTTGGACTCGGGATCTCAGGGAAACTAGTCAGCACATTATATAAGAAGACATTGTCTAAAGAAGACAAAGATAAGGTCAGACGATACAAGGCTGTGATACATGTCATTAAAGACCCCGACCAGATTGTAGACAGGCGGAGGGGATTTCTGAAAAATATGAGACGGGTTGATCAGGAAGTTCGACATGCTTGTAAGGAGATCAAAGTCGTAGTCCCTAAAAAGGTTCTCCCTAAAATGAGTCGCTGGGGGCAAGAGGAAATAGGGTTTGTAAGGACTTATCCTGTCAATTACAGATCATATGCAGTAAACAATGGATATCCAGGTAGGCTAAATATCCCACGAATTCAGAATCCAACCATATCGGGCCTAAGACAATTCCAGTGCGCAACCGGTTCTCATTACAAAGTTAGATCTATTATAACCCACCTCAATATTAGATACAATGACTTCGTGTCAGGAGGGGATGGTTCCGGGGGGATAACATCCATGTTGCTGAGACGATCTCACAGGTCAAAGGGGATATTTAACAGCCTCTTAGAGTTAGACAATGTGACTTTGAAAGGAAGTGCTCCTTCACCTCCGTCAGCAATAGCTATGATGCCAGAGATATCCTGGAGGTGCGTTAATTTAAATACAGTATGGGAAAACCCCTCAAATTTAGGAGACACTAACACTTGGAACTATTTTATCAATCTTAAAGAGAAGCATGAACTACACATCAACTTAGTCATATTAGATATGGAAGTTAGAGACGAAAATGAGACAACCTTGATAGAACAGAATATAGCTAGGAATATACATGACTTAATGTCTAAGAAAGGAACATTGATATACAAGACATACTTACACAATCTTATCAATTGTGAACAAAACATTCTGACCAGAGTAGGGCATCTTTTCAGGACAGTTCAAATTGCATGGTGTGAGTTCACCTCTTCCAGCTCATCTGAGGTTTATGTAATAATGACTGGTTTTGCAAAGACGAATGTGCAGATACATCCCGAGATTGACGGAGTAGTATTAAACGCATACGAATTCCCTGTTTTTAGGGATGAAAACCTAGAGTTTGGAAGGGCCGTTACAATAAGTCCGGATGAACAAATAGTGTGCGCGCGTCCTTATGCGCCACGGACTTAGGTTTCAAGTTACTTATACTGTTTCGCAACTTTTCAACATATTCACTATGATCAACTATCTTATGACTATTTTCAGCGTAAAAATCACCTGGTAATCGCAAAGTAGTACCAAAAGTCATTTGCGCTGCGCTAACCCCTGTGTCTGTCCTAGTAGCGGTGCGCAACCCTAGCATGACCATCGCGGCTGTCCCATTTCAAAGCCTAGTAAGGGCCTAAAACAAAATTTTGCAGGAGAGCTCATAAACGAAATATATGTCAGTAGTCGCTAGTACGCTTACTCGGTATCAAACTTTAAATATTTCAACTTTTTAGTGACTTTTTAGCACTGGTGTTTTTGTATTCGGTTAGGTTAGGTTAGGTTAATGAAGTTTATGCAGTATTTTCAGCAATATATTAGCATTGACAGGGGAACATTGGGATGTAGGGACAAAAGGATTCAAACGTACAGGATCTGCGTTACACAGATTCTCATGCTCAAGGCAGAGTTCTGGAGGCTTCTCTGCACAAAACCCGATGCGTTTGACCAGAATGGTTTCTACAACAGACACAATGTCAGATATGGGAGAGGCTAATTATGACTTTATGTTTCAGAGTTCAATTATTTACTCGCAAATTACTGCTGGGGAACTGCATATGAGCTCTCCTAGTCAAGGATTTTATCACTTTCATATCCATTGTAACAGTTGTGTTAGAGAGATTACAGATATAACTCTAGATTCCCCCTCCCGGTACGTGTTTGCTGACGTACATGAAACGCTAGAGGCTTGGAAGCCTCCAAACTCTGGTTGGGGAGTAAATAAAGAAACTGCTGACATCAAAGAGGGGAATTGGTCAGAGCTAACAGCCAGGGAGAAAAGCTTCCACATAGGGAGAGCTCAAGGGTTTTTATTCGCGGATTGTCTCCTCATGGGTCATCGAATAGAAGATAATACCTCCCTGTTTCCTGTAGTTATGGGCGGTAAAGTGATACCGGGATTGTTTTTGAGAGGATTGATGGATGGTCTACTGAGGGGAGCCTCAATTGATGCAGTCACTAGGAGATCAGTTGTTGAAATGACTAAGCCCAGGAGTGCTTTACTTGGACTTATGCTCCATCTGATTGATAGGTTGTCTGGGGAAACAGGGTTACTCAATATAATGAGAGGATTTGAATTCTTAATTGAATTAACAAGAATACCTCACAGAATCCCACCATCTTATCCATTGTCAGATACAGATTTAGGAGGACTGGCTAGGAATTATCTAAAGTTCCAATTTCAGACAATGTGCATACGGTCCAATAATTACCTACCACTATATAAGACTGTATACATATTTTCTGACATAAATGTAGGAAATATTGCTTTTGGACTCGGGATCTCAGGGAAACTAGTCAGCACATTATATAAGAAGACATTGTCTAAAGAAGACAAAGATAAGGTCAGACGATACAAGGCTGTGATACATGTCATTAAAGACCCCGACCAGATTGTAGACAGGCGGAGGGGATTTCTGAAAAATATGAGACGGGTTGATCAGGAAGTTCGACATGCTTGTAAGGAGATCAAAGTCGTAGTCCCTAAAAAGGTTCTCCCTAAAATGAGTCGCTGGGGGCAAGAGGAAATAGGGTTTGTAAGGACTTATCCTGTCAATTACAGATCATATGCAGTAAACAATGGATATCCAGGTAGGCTAAATATCCCACGAATTCAGAATCCAACCATATCGGGCCTAAGACAATTCCAGTGCGCAACCGGTTCTCATTACAAAGTTAGATCTATTATAACCCACCTCAATATTAGATACAATGACTTCGTGTCAGGAGGGGATGGTTCCGGGGGGATAACATCCATGTTGCTGAGACGATCTCACAGGTCAAAGGGGATATTTAACAGCCTCTTAGAGTTAGACAATGTGACTTTGAAAGGAAGTGCTCCTTCACCTCCGTCAGCAATAGCTATGATGCCAGAGATATCCTGGAGGTGCGTTAATTTAAATACAGTATGGGAAAACCCCTCAAATTTAGGAGACACTAACACTTGGAACTATTTTATCAATCTTAAAGAGAAGCATGAACTACACATCAACTTAGTCATATTAGATATGGAAGTTAGAGACGAAAATGAGACAACCTTGATAGAACAGAATATAGCTAGGAATATACATGACTTAATGTCTAAGAAAGGAACATTGATATACAAGACATACTTACACAATCTTATCAATTGTGAACAAAACATTCTGACCAGAGTAGGGCATCTTTTCAGGACATTTCAAATTGCATGGTGTGAGTTCACCTCTTCCAGCTCATCTGAGGTTTATGTAATAATGACTGGTTTTGCAAAGACGAATGTGCAGATACATCCCGAGATTGACGGAGTAGTATTAAACGCATACGAATTCCCTGTTTTTAGGGATGAAAACCTAGAGTTTGGAAGGGCCGTTACAATAAGTCCGGATGAACAAATAGTGTGCGCGCGTCCTTATGCGCCACGGACTTAGGTTTCAAGTTACTTATACTGTTTCGCAACTTTTCAACATATTCACTATGATCAACTATCTTATGACTATTTTCAGCGTAAAAATCACCTGGTAATCGCAAAGTAGTACCAAAAGTCATTTGCGCTGCGCTAACCCCTGTGTCTGTCCTAGTAGCGGTGCGCAACCCTAGCATGACCATCGCGGCTGTCCCATTTCAAAGCCTAGTAAGGGCCTAAAACAAAATTTTGCAGGAGAGCTCATAAACGAAATATATGTCAGTAGTCGCTAGTACGCTTACTCGGTATTAAACTTTAAATATTTCAACTTTTTAGTGACTTTTTAGCACTGGTGTTTTTGTATTCGGTTAGGTTAGGTTAGGTTAATGAAGTTTATGCAGTATTTTCAGCAATATATTAGCATTGACAGGGGAACATTGGGATGTAGGGACACCAGGATTCAAACGTACAGGATCTGCGTTACACAGATTCTCATGCTCAAGGCAGAGTTCTGGAGGCTTCTCTGCACAAAACCCGATGCGTTTGACCAGAATGGTTTCTACAACAGACACAATGTCAGATATGGGAGAGGCTAATTATGACTTTATGTTTCAGAGTTCAATTATTTACTCGCAAATTACTGCTGGGGAACTGCATATGAGCTCTCCTAGTCAAGGATTTTATCACTTTCATATCCATTGTAACAGTTGTGTTAGAGAGATTACAGATATAACTCTAGATTCCCCCTCCCGGTACGTGTTTGCTGACGTACATGCTAGAGGCTTGGAAGCCTCCAAACTCTGGTTGGGGAGTAAATAAAGAAACTGCTGACATCAAAGAGGGGAATTGGTCAGAGCTAACAGCCAGGGAGAAAAGCTTCCACATAGGGAGAGCTCAAGGGTTTTTATTCGCGGATTGTCTCCTCATGGGTCATCGAATAGAAGATAATACCTCCCTGTTTCCTGTAGTTATGGGTGGTAAAGTGATACCGGGATTGTTTTTGAGAGGATTGATGGATGGTCTACTGAGGGGAGCCTCAATTGATGCAGTCACTAGGAGATCAGTTGTTGAAATGACTAAGCCCAGGAGTGCTTTACTTGGACTTATGCTCCATCTGATTGATAGGTTGTCTGGGGAAACAGGGTTACTCAATATAATGAGAGGATTTGAATTCTTAATTGAATTAACAAGAATACCTCACAGAATCCCACCATCTTATCCATTGTCAGATACAGATTTAGGAGGACTGGCTAGGAATTATCTAAAGTTCCAATTTCAGACAATGTGCATACGGTCCAATAATTACCTACCACTATATAAGACTGTATACATATTTTCTGACATAAATGTAGGAAATATTGCTTTTGGACTCGGGATCTCAGGGAAACTAGTCAGCACATTATATAAGAAGACATTGTCTAAAGAAGACAAAGATAAGGTCAGACGATACAAGGCTGTGATACATGTCATTAAAGACCCCGACCAGATTGTAGACAGGCGGAGGGGATTTCTGAAAAATATGAGACGGGTTGATCAGGAAGTTCGACATGCTTGTAAGGAGATCAAAGTCGTAGTCCCTAAAAAGGTTCTCCCTAAAATGAGTCGCTGGGGGCAAGAGGAAATAGGGTTTGTAAGGACTTATCCTGTCAATTACAGATCATATGCAGTAAACAATGGATATCCAGGTAGGCTAAATATCCCACGAATTCAGAATCCAACCATATCGGGCCTAAGACAATTCCAGTGCGCAACCGGTTCTCATTACAAAGTTAGATCTATTATAACCCACCTCAATATTAGATACAATGACTTCGTGTCAGGAGGGGATGGTTCCGGGGGGATAACATCCATGTTGCTGAGACGATCTCACAGGTCAAAGGGGATATTTAACAGCCTCTTAGAGTTAGACAATGTGACTTTGAAAGGAAGTGCTCCTTCACCTCCGTCAGCAATAGCTATGATGCCAGAGATATCCTGGAGGTGCGTTAATTTAAATACAGTATGGGAAAACCCCTCAAATTTAGGAGACACTAACACTTGGAACTATTTTATCAATCTTAAAGAGAAGCATGAACTACACATCAACTTAGTCATATTAGATATGGAAGTTAGAGACGAAAATGAGACAACCTTGATAGAACAGAATATAGCTAGGAATATACATGACTTAATGTCTAAGAAAGGAACATTGATATACAAGACATACTTACACAATCTTATCAATTGTGAACAAAACATTCTGACCAGAGTAGGGCATCTTTTCAGGACAGTTCAAATTGCATGGTGTGAGTTCACCTCTTCCAGCTCATCTGAGGTTTATGTAATAATGACTGGTTTTGCAAAGACGAATGTGCAGATACATCCCGAGATTGACGGAGTAGTATTAAACGCATACGAATTCCCTGTTTTTAGGGATGAAAACCTAGAGTTTGGAAGGGCCGTTACAATAAGTCCGGATGAACAAATAGTGTGCGCGCGTCCTTATGCGCCACGGACTTAGGTTTCAAGTTACTTATACTGTTTCGCAACTTTTCAACATATTCACTATGATCAACTATCTTATGACTATTTTCAGCGTAAAAATCACCTGGTAATCGCAAAGTAGTACCAAAAGTCATTTGCGCTGCGCTAACCCCTGTGTCTGTCCTAGTAGCGGTGCGCAACCCTAGCATGACCATCGCGGCTGTCCCATTTCAAAGCCTAGTAAGGGCCTAAAACAAAATTTTGCAGGAGAGCTCATAAACGAAATATATGTCAGTAGTCGCTAGTACGCTTACTCGGTATCAAACTTTAAATATTTCAACTTTTTAGTGACTTTTTAGCACTGGTGTTTTTGTATTCGGTTAGGTTAGGTTAGGTTAATGAAGTTTATGCAGTATTTTCAGCAATATATTAGCATTGACAGGGGAACATTGGGATGTAGGGACACCAGGATTCAAACGTACAGGATCTGCGTTACACAGATTCTCATGCTCAAGGCAGAGTTCTGGAGGCTTCTCTGCACAAAACCCGATGCGTTTGACCAGAATGGTTTCTACAACAGACACAATGTCAGATATGGGAGAGGCTAATTATGACTTTATGTTTCAGAGTTCAATTATTTACTCGCAAATTACTGCTGGGGAACTGCATATGAGCTCTCCTAGTCAAGGATTTTATCACTTTCATATCCATTGTAACAGTTGTGTTAGAGAGATTACAGATATAACTCTAGATTCCCCCTCCCGGTACGTGTTTGCTGACGTACATGAAACGCTAGAGGCTTGGAAGCCTCCAAACTCTGGTTGGGGAGTAAATAAAGAAACTGCTGACATCAAAGAGGGGAATTGGTCAGAGCTAACAGCCAGGGAGAAAAGCTTCCACATAGGGAGAGCTCAAGGGTTTTTATTCGCGGATTGTCTCCTCATGGGTCATCGAATAGAAGATAATACCTCCCTGTTTCCTGTAGTTATGGGTGGTAAAGTGATACCGGGATTGTTTTTGAGAGGATTGATGGATGGTCTACTGAGGGGAGCCTCAATTGATGCAGTCACTAGGAGATCAGTTGTTGAAATGACTAAGCCCAGGAGTGCTTTACTTGGACTTATGCTCCATCTGATTGATAGGTTGTCTGGGGAAACAGGGTTACTCAATATAATGAGAGGATTTGAATTCTTAATTGAATTAACAAGAATACCTCACAGAATCCCACCATCTTATCCATTGTCAGATACAGATTTAGGAGGACTGGCTAGGAATTATCTAAAGTTCCAATTTCAGACAATGTGCATACGGTCCAATAATTACCTACCACTATATAAGACTGTATACATATTTTCTGACATAAATGTAGGAAATATTGCTTTTGGACTCGGGATCTCAGGGAAACTAGTCAGCACATTATATAAGAAGACATTGTCTAAAGAAGACAAAGATAAGGTCAGTCGATACAAGGCTGTGATACATGTCATTAAAGACCCCGACCAGATTGTAGACAGGCGGAGGGGATTTCTGAAAAATATGAGACGGGTTGATCAGGAAGTTCGACATGCTTGTAAGGAGATCAAAGTCGTAGTCCCTAAAAAGGTTCTCCCTAAAATGAGTCGCTGGGGGCAAGAGGAAATAGGGTTTGTAAGGACTTATCCTGCCAATTACAGATCATATGCAGTAAACAATGGATATCCAGGTAGGCTAAATATCCCACGAATTCAGAATCCAACCATATCGGGCCTAAGACAATTCCAGTGCGCAACCGGTTCTCATTACAAAGTTAGATCTATTATAACCCACCTCAATATTAGATACAATGACTTCGTGTCAGGAGGGGATGGTTCCGGGGGGATAACATCCATGTTGCTGAGACGATCTCACAGGTCAAAGGGGATATTTAACAGCCTCTTAGAGTTAGACAATGTGACTTTGAAAGGAAGTGCTCCTTCACCTCCGTCAGCAATAGCTATGATGCCAGAGATATCCTGGAGGTGCGTTAATTTAAATACAGTATGGGAAAACCCCTCAAATTTAGGAGACACTAACACTTGGAACTATTTTATCAATCTTAAAGAGAAGCATGAACTACACATCAACTTAGTCATATTAGATATGGAAGTTAGAGACGAAAATGAGACAACCTTGATAGAACAGAATATAGCTAGGAATATACATGACTTAATGTCTAAGAAAGGAACATTGATATACAAGACATACTTACACAATCTTATCAATTGTGAACAAAACATTCTGACCAGAGTAGGGCATCTTTTCAGGACAGTTCAAATTGCATGGTGTGAGTTCACCTCTTCCAGCTCATCTGAGGTTTATGTAATAATGACTGGTTTTGCAAAGACGAATGTGCAGATACATCCCGAGATTGACGGAGTAGTATTAAACGCATACGAATTCCCTGTTTTTAGGGATGAAAACCTAGAGTTTGGAAGGGCCGTTACAATAAGTCCGGATGAACAAATAGTGTGCGCGCGTCCTTATGCGCCACGGACTTAGGTTTCAAGTTACTTATACTGTTTCGCAACTTTTCAACATATTCACTATGATCAACTATCTTATGACTATTTTCAGCGTAAAAATCACCTGGTAATCGCAAAGTAGTACCAAAAGTCATTTGCGCTGCGCTAACCCCTGTGTCTGTCCTAGTAGCGGTGCGCAACCCTAGCATGACCATCGCGGCTGTCCCATTTCAAAGCCTAGTAAGGGCCTAAAACAAAATTTTGCAGGAGAGCTCATAAACGAAATATATGTCAGTAGTCGCTAGTACGCTTACTCGGTATCAAACTTTAAATATTTCAACTTTTTAGTGACTTTTTAGCACTGGTGTTTTTGTATTCGGTTAGGTTAGGTTAGGTTAATGAAGTTTATGCAGTATTTTCAGCAATATATTAGCATTGACAGGGGAACATTGGGATGTAGGGACACCAGGATTCAAACGTACAGGATCTGCGTTACACAGATTCTCATGCTCAAGGCAGAGTTCTGGAGGCTTCTCTGCACAAAACCCGATGCGTTTGACCAGAATGGTTTCTACAACAGACACAATGTCAGATATGGGAGAGGCTAATTATGACTTTATGTTTCAGAGTTCAATTATTTACTCGCAAATTACTGCTGGGGAACTGCATATGAGCTCTCCTAGTCAAGGATTTTATCACTTTCATATCCATTGTAACAGTTGTGTTAGAGAGATTACAGATATAACTCTAGATTCCCCCTCCCGGTACGTGTTTGCTGACGTACATGAAACGCTAGAGGCTTGGAAGCCTCCAAACTCTGGTTGGGGAGTAAATAAAGAAACTGCTGACATCAAAGAGGGGAATTGGTCAGAGCTAACAGCCAGGGAGAAAAGCTTCCACATAGGGAGAGCTCAAGGGTTTTTATTCGCGGATTGTCTCCTCATGGGTCATCGAATAGAAGATAATACCTCCCTGTTTCCTGTAGTTATGGGTGGTAAAGTGATACCGGGATTGTTTTTGAGAGGATTGATGGATGGTCTACTGAGGGGAGCCTCAATTGATGCAGTCACTAGGAGATCAGTTGTTGAAATGACTAAGCCCAGGAGTGCTTTACTTGGACTTATGCTCCATCTGATTGATAGGTTGTCTGGGGAAACAGGGTTACTCAATATAATGAGAGGATTTGAATTCTTAATTGAATTAACAAGAATACCTCACAGAATCCCACCATCTTATCCATTGTCAGATACAGATTTAGGAGGACTGGCTAGGAATTATCTAAAGTTCCAATTTCAGACAATGTGCATACGGTCCAATAATTACCTACCACTATATAAGACTGTATACATATTTTCTGACATAAATGTAGGAAATATTGCTTTTGGACTCGGGATCTCAGGGAAACTAGTCAGCACATTATATAAGAAGACATTGTCTAAAGAAGACAAAGATAAGGTCAGACGATACAAGGCTGTGATACATGTCATTAAAGACCCCGACCAGATTGTAGACAGGCGGAGGGGATTTCTGAAAAATATGAGACGGGTTGATCAGGAAGTTCGACATGCTTGTAAGGAGATCAAAGTCGTAGTCCCTAAAAAGGTTCTCCCTAAAATGAGTCGCTGGGGGCAAGAGGAAATAGGGTTTGTAAGGACTTATCCTGTCAATTACAGATCATATGCAGTAAACAATGGATATCCAGGTAGGCTAAATATCCCACGAATTCAGAATCCAACCATATCGGGCCTAAGACAATTCCAGTGCGCAACCGGTTCTCATTACAAAGTTAGATCTATTATAACCCACCTCAATATTAGATACAATGACTTCGTGTCAGGAGGGGATGGTTCCGGGGGGATAACATCCATGTTGCTGAGACGATCTCACAGGTCAAAGGGGATATTTAACAGCCTCTTAGAGTTAGACAATGTGACTTTGAAAGGAAGTGCTCCTTCACCTCCGTCAGCAATAGCTATGATGCCAGAGATATCCTGGAGGTGCGTTAATTTAAATACAGTATGGGAAAACCCCTCAAATTTAGGAGACACTAACACTTGGAACTATTTTATCAATCTTAAAGAGAAGCATGAACTACACATCAACTTAGTCATATTAGATATGGAAGTTAGAGACGAAAATGAGACAACCTTGATAGAACAGAATATAGCTAGGAATATACATGACTTAATGTCTAAGAAAGGAACATTGATATACAAGACATACTTACACAATCTTATCAATTGTGGACAAAACATTCTGACCAGAGTAGGGCATCTTTTCAGGACAGTTCAAATTGCATGGTGTGAGTTCACCTCTTCCAGCTCATCTGAGGTTTATGTAATAATGACTGGTTTTGCAAAGACGAATGTGCAGATACATCCCGAGATTGACGGAGTAGTATTAAACGCATACGAATTCCCTGTTTTTAGGGATGAAAACCTAGAGTTTGGAAGGGCCGTTACAATAAGTCCGGATGAACAAATAGTGTGCGCGCGTCCTTATGCGCCACGGACTTAGGTTTCAAGTTACTTATACTGTTTCGCAACTTTTCAACATATTCACTATGATCAACTATCTTATGACTATTTTCAGCGTAAAAATCACCTGGTAATCGCAAAGTAGTACCAAAAGTCATTTGCGCTGCGCTAACCCCTGTGTCTGTCCTAGTAGCGGTGCGCAACCCTAGCATGACCATCGCGGCTGTCCCATTTCAAAGCCTAGTAAGGGCCTAAAACAAAATTTTGCAGGAGAGCTCATAAACGAAATATATGTCAGTAGTCGCTAGTACGCTTACTCGGTATCAAACTTTAAATATTTCAACTTTTTAGTGACTTTTTAGCACTGGTGTTTTTGTATTCGGTTAGGTTAGGTTAGGTTAATGAAGTTTATGCAATAAAATGATTTTTGTAAATAGTGTCCCTTACTAGGTTTTGAAATGGGGCAGCCGATCGGTAGCTCGTCCACCCAAGTACTGGAGTCTAACCTAGCCATCAAAGCGGCTTTTAGCGAGCGAAGAAAGCGCTCCACCATGCCATTAGCTTGAGCGTGGTAAGGAGTCGTGCGAATCTTATGTATACCGTGTAGTATAGTAAGTATGTACCTAGAATAAGATGCTATAAGTAAGTGAATGACACTACAATAAAGTTAGTCTTAACCAAGTCGTCGAGTGTTTCATTTCACCTATCAGGGCCCATCCTCACATGGCGACCCTGCCGGTCTCAAGTTCAGGCGTCGAGTTGCCGGTGCGCATGTGAATGTGCAATTTCTAGAAATTTTGAACTAGCTATGTGACTGTTTGTGATTATCCAGTGCACTTGCACTCAATAATTTTTCCATGAAATAAAATTTAAGACTGATGAAGGACTAAATCTGTGACTATGTGCAATTCGAATTATCCCAAGAAAGAAGAGGTAATAATCAACCAAAATGGGATTGGATCTGCTCTTAGTGCGACTACAGAACAGTTGCAATATCACTTATCGAGCATCAGCATAATAATGATGGTCATCCTGGGCCTGCTGGTACTGCTAGTAATATACTTCGCCCTCAAGTGGTATCAAAGATGTCATCTCAACTGGATTGACAACCGAATTATTGGCCAAACATTGAGAAGATCCTTTGCCCGGCGTGACAACACTCCAAGGAGCATCGAAGGAGCCAGGTGTGCCGACTGTGCGGAGAGAATCAAACCCAGGGGCCAGGAATGAAGTAGAATAGTGAAGAATGGTTTGTGGACATTAAAAGTGAGTGGCAAAAATATTTTTAGAAATTATGTAAGATTATTTTTCCCAATATAAAAATAATGATTAATTATAATTCTATCGTAAAGACGTTTTGACTTAAATGTATTTTGATTTTTAATTTTTAATGTACTATTTTTTTTTATCAAATAAGTTCTTTGATTTTATGCAATGGTAATTTTAATTGATAACATTCATGTTTAAATTTTATTGTTAAAATGTAATGGCTCAAGAACTTACTGAAATTTATGAGCAATTGAAATATATACGAGAAAATTTGGTTAAATTAAGTTACGAACGGCGAACGCCCGATAGATTAAATTTTAAGCTTGAGGAAGCTAATAGAGATTGTTATAAAATATATGAATTGAATTTGCAAGATCAAATCAATAAGAATTTATTAAGTACAGAAAGTCTTACGTTAATTGAGAAATATTGTTCTAAGATTAAACAGTTATATTTAGAAATTAAGGAATTTTGTACTAAGTTTGGCGCAACGTCTAATAGGGATAAGTTCTTCAAAATGGATTTTGATTTAAAAACTGCACTAAGTTTATTACCCGTCGAGACCGATGAGTCTTCGATTAGACAATTGATCGATGGAATTGATTATTACGCATCTATTTTGACTAAAGATAGTTGTAAGCTGAATTTAATTAATTTTGTTTTGAAGAGTAGGCTATCACAATCTTCCAAGTTAAGATTGAAATCTAGCTATGCGACTACTAAAGATTTACTGCAGGATATGAATACAATTCTTTTGCTAAAAAGAGTTCTGTAGCTTTGCAAAATAAATTGCAATCCGTGAGGCAAGATTTTAAATCTATAAATGAGTACGGCAAGGAGTTAACGGAAATATTCATGGACCTAACTATCGCGCAAGCTGGTGGCAAAACCGAAAATCTTAAAATTTTGCAGCCTTTAAACGAAAAACAAGCTATTAAACGTTTTGCCGACGGTTTACGCAATAGACGACTCAGCACAATTATTGCTGCTCGAAACTTCGATTG
Organism: Cyaniris semiargus; assembly: GCA_905187585.1. Taxonomy (NCBI): domain Eukaryota; kingdom Metazoa; phylum Arthropoda; class Insecta; order Lepidoptera; family Lycaenidae; genus Cyaniris; species Cyaniris semiargus. The sequence goes on from LR994564.1 coordinate 14,368,515, forward strand.
TTTGAAGGACGCCATACAGGCCGCCGTAGACGAGGAGACCGAAATGCCATCGCAGTCGTCCTCATCAGTAGACGACTTAACCCTTAATTTTTATAATTATAAACGTGGTCGTAATAACTTTTACAACAGGCGTTATTTTCATAATCGAAACGATCGCTCATGGGGAGGTCGCCCTTCCAAAAATGTTCGTGTCGACGGCAGCTCCCCCAGCAGCCCCGCTGCGGCTGCGTCCGGCCATGCTCCACGTCGTGGTCGAGGCTTTGGTCGAGGTCAGACGACATCGTACAGAGGTAAGTCGAATAGTTATTATAATAATTCTAGAGGTCGCGGGTTCCGCCGAGGAGGCAATATTCGTATTATGAATGAGGAGACCGTTCGTAGAGCTGATGATGATGATGAGGATAGCGATACGCCGATTATCCCACAACAGTTTTTTCGTGAATAATGAATTTATTTACGCCTTGAATAGCAAGTGTTGTGTACAATTATATCATGTTGATGAAAATACTTTTCATTATCAAAGTAAATATAATATTCTGACATTTTTATTAGATACAGGAGCATCGATCAGTGCTATTAAATATGAGTATGTAAAGAAACTCAACATACCAATGCACACCGAGTGCATTACAATACAAGGAATAGGCGGTGCGATTCAAGCTATAGGATATGTTCATTTGACGCTTAGTAACATGCATAATTCTCAGGAATTTCTGATGCAACATAAGTTTTATGTTTTCCAGACTTTACCATGCAAAGCGAATGCAATTATAGGACAGGATTTTCTTACAAACTTTAATGCTATTTTGAACCTTAAATGCTCTACTTTAACTTTAAATAACGAGTCGAATAACAATAGTATCGTATTGCCGCTTTGTTCCCAGACTGAAAGTAGAAGTAGTTATTATATTTTACCGCCAAGATCGGAATCTATACATTATATACCGACTACATATACGGAGGAATGTCTTGTCTGTTCATCGGAATTACAAAAACAAGTATTTGTAGCAAATACTATAGTTAAGCCCTTGAATGGTATGATACCAGTGCTAATATTAAATACTAGCGAGGATGAGATACGTCTTGAAAATATTGAACCGAAAATAGAGAAAATTAGTGATTACGAATTATGTGATTTTAGTCGTTGTAAAAATTTTAAATCCGATCGTGTTAAAAAATTATTGAATTTGCTTCACTTAAATCATTTCAATTTAGAAGAGAGAAAGATTATTGAGAATGTTTGTGCAAAATTTTCGGACATATTTTTATTACCGGGTGACAAATTGACGACTACAAATATTTATAAGCATCGTATTTATTTAAAAGATAATTCCCAGCCAATTTACAGTAAGCCGTATAGGATACCATATTCACAAAAATTAGAGCTCAATCAACAAATTAGTGACATGCTACGGGATGACGTATAATAGAACCGTGTCAGTCAGACTGGTCATCACCTCTAATATTAATTCCTAAAAAATTAGATAATTCAGGAACTAAAAAATGGCGATTAGTCATAGATTACAGGAAGTTAAATAATAATATACAGGATGATAAATTTCCGCTTCCGAACATAACTGACATTTTAGACTCTCTTTCAGGTTCTGTTTACTTCTCTACTCTCGATCTTTCTAATAGCTACTATCAGTGTGACCTTGAGCCTAGTAGCCGAAAATACACAGCTTTTAGTACTGGACAATTTGGAGTTACAGATTCAGATAAAAGTAAAACTAGTTCTCTTTCGGGACAGTATCAAATGACGAGGATGCCCATGGGACTAAAGACTAGTCCAGCTGCTTTTTCAAAAATGATGACTGTTGCGATGTCCGGTTTAACATACGAAAAATGCTTAATTTATTTGGACGATTTGGTAGTTTTTTGCAATTCATTAGAAAATCATACAAAAAATTTAATAGATGTATTTGCAAGATTACGTAAAGTAAATTTAAAACTTAATCCCCATAAATGTAACTTTTTGAGAAAAGAGATTTTGTATCTAGGACACACTATTTCCAGCGAAGGTATTTTGCCTGATCCAGAAAAAATTAAAGTTTTAAGTAAATGGCCAACTCCAAATAATTTGAAAGAATTAATTACATTTGTAGCGTTTGCAATAAAAAAATTATCGAAAGTTTATCAAAAATTTTGCAATGATTGCATACCCCCTCACGCTGTTAACTAAGAAAAATGCTAAATTTATTTGGGATAAAAAATGTCAGTCCGCATTCACAACTTTAAAATCTTTAATTTCGTCGCCTCCAGTACTCGAATATCCAAATTTTTCCGTAGATCATAAATTCATATTACAGACAGATGCCTCCCAACATTCACTAGGTGCCGTCTTGTGTAATTCCAATAGTAAACCGATTGCTTTCGCGAGTAGAAATTTAAATAAATCCGAACTTAACTATCCCACGATAGAGAAGGAGCTCTTGGCGATAGTGTGGGCAGTCAAACATTTTCGCCCATATTTATATGGTAGGCCGTTTATAATACAAACGGATCACAAGCCGTTAATATATTTATTTGGGATGAAAGATCCGTCCAGTCGACTTACAAAATTTAGACTTTACCTCGAGGATTATAATTTTACAGTAGAATATGTTAAGGGTTCCGAAAATATTGCAGCCGATGCGATGTCACGTTTACCAGTTACGTCGGAAGACTTAAAAGCGATGCACGAGAGCATCATCACGGTTATGACGCGAGCTCAGCATAGGAAAGCTGCTCAGACTCAGACTCAGACTCAGAGTTCTCCGAGTGCTATGGTACCTACTGACGATCGGCCTGCGCAACCGAGAGTCGTAGAAATTTATAGTAAACCGGGAATATCTGTTGAACTTAAATTTATTGACTATTGTAAATTGAGGAACTTACGTAAGTTAAAAGATATAGAAATTGAAAATGATATATTTTGTTACTCGTCAAAAAGAATGTGTTTATATATAAATCCAGTCGCCCGATCACAACTGAGGCCAGCCACTTTTGTGAGGGAACTGAGAAGTTTTTGTGAAAAAATAAATGTGCACGAATTAATTTTTATAAGATGTAAAAGTAAAATATATGACGAGTTTATAGAAAAGTTAACTAACGAGATAAAGATACAAAAAGATTGGACCGGTCCCCGAATTTGTATTTTAAATGACGTAGAAATAATTGACGATAAAGACGACCAGAAGGTAATATTGAATGATTTTCATCTTCTTCCAACGAGTGGCCACGCTGGAATAAGACGAATGTATAAAAATATTAAAAAATATTACTTTTGGCCTGGTCTAGAGAATGATGTTAAAAAATTTATTAGTAAGTGCGAAAAATGTCAAAAGCAAAAACATAGCTCTCATCGCGTTAAGGAGCCAATGGTAATTACGACTGCAGCTAATTCTGCTATGGAAAAAGTTTTTCTTGACGTTGTAGGACCTCTGGAGAAGGACGATTATAATTACTCGTATATTTTGACAATTCAATGCGAATTAAGTAAATACGTTGAGGCCTATCCTATGTATACAAAAAGTTCAGAGGAAATAGCCAGGAACTTCGTCAATAATTTTATATTGCGTTTTGGTATACCGGAAATTGTCGCTACTGATAGGGGTACTGAATTTTTATCATCAATTTTTCAGGAAACTTGTAAATTATTACAAATAAATCGATTAAATTCCACAGCTTACCATCATCAAAGTATAGGATCGCTAGAAAATACTCATAAGAGTTTAGGAAATTATTTAAGAATACAAACAAAAAATCATTCACGTCTATGGAGCCCATGGTTGCCATTTTGGTGCTTTTCCTTTAATACTTCTGTTCATACATCTACTAATTTTACACCATTTGAGTTAGTTGTTGGTAAAAAATGCAAAATTCCTTCTAATTTTACACAAAATTCTGTCGATCCTCTATACAATGATAATTACATTTCAGAATTAAGATTTAGGTTACAGACTACACAAAAAGAAGCTTATGAAAATTTATTACAAAATAAAATAACAAGAAAAGAAAAATATGATAAAAATTGTAACCCTATTACCTATAAGAAAAATGACTTAATTTTAATTAAAAACGAGACAGGTAATAAATTTCAGAGTATTTATAATGGACCATATGAGGTCATAGAAGACATTGAGCCAAACGTTAAGATATTAAAAAATGGAAAGGTAGATCTAGTTCATAAGAATAGGACTAAGCTATTTAGAAATTAATTTTTCATTTATTATCATATATGATATAAGATTACATCATATTGTTTAACAAAAGGTAACCTTTTCTTTTTTTTTTTCTCTTAAAATATTATAACTTTACTGTTATCATGTATCGCATAGAGATTATGATAGAAATTTTGATTTGTTTAGTTTATAGTTGATAAAAAAATTGTTTAAGTACTTTCAATTTTTTTTTCCCCACGGGGAAGGTGTAGTATAGTAAGTATGTACCTAGAATAAGATGCTATAAGTAAGTGAATGACACTACAATAAAGTTAGTCTTAACCAAGTCGTCGAGTGTTTCATTTCACCTATCAGGGCCCATCCTCACAACCGAAACATTTCATAAGCTCCTTAAACAGATTGCTTTCAAATTGTCTGCCCTGGTCGCTTGTCAGCTTAACGGGGCAGCCAAAACGCGCTATCCATCCTTCAACCACTACTTTTGCTACAGTCTCTGAGCTAATGTCCTTAACCGGGTATGCCTCCGGCCAACCTCTGCCTATCGATAATTGTAACTAAATACCTATAATCCTGTACCGAAATGTTTAGAGGACCGACTATATCTACATGTATATGTGTAAAACGATCAGCTAAGGGAAAAGTGCCTAGCTCTGACTTAATATGTCTGCCTACTTTAGCGCGTTGACAGTTCAAACATCCCTTTGCCCATTTACCTATATCTTTATTCATACTACCCCAAAAGAAACGCTCTTTAACTAATTTTTTTGAAGTCCGTATGCCCGGATGACTTAAATTGTGTACTGAAAGAAATGCTTGACTCCTAAACTGTTCCGGGATATAAGGTCTAATTTTATTTGTAGAGGTTTCACACACTACAGGTAAGTCGCTTCCACTTAACATTATTTCTTTAAATGTCAGTTTACATCCTTTGTTATTTACAGAATTTTCGCGTAACTGTACTAACTGTTCGTCGACTCGTTGAGCTTGCGCAATAGCGTCGTAATCTAAAACCGTAGGTAGCGTTATCGCGTCCACATGCACTCGCGACAATGCGTCAGCGACAATCGCCTTCAATGTGACGTATGTCTGTAGAATACTCGCTAATGTATAATAATTGTCGTATGCGCCGAGGTAATTCGTTATTATTATTCACTTTTTTAAACGCGAATGTTAGCGGTTTATGATCCGTAAAAATTATAAGATGACGTCCTTCGATTAAATTTTGAAAATACCTAATTGCTAAATAAATTCCTAAAAGTTCCCTATCAAATGTGCTATACTTAGTTTGTGTTTCAGACATCTTCTTAGAAAAATAAGCTAACGGAACCCACTTATTATTTATACACTGCTGCAGAACAGCTCCAACACAAGTGTTCGACGCGTCAGTCATTAGCGCCAAAGGAATATCCGGTTTCGGAAATGCTAAAGTAGTTGCATTCTTTAAACTAGTTTTACATCGCGAAAATGCTTCCGTTGCTTTCTCCGTCCAAATTATTTTAGTTCGATCGCGTTTTTTCGAGTTTTTTAAATATTTATTTAAAGTTTCCTGATGCTCTACGGCGTGAGGTAAATGTAACCGGTAGAAATTCACCATACCTAAAAAACGTCTAAGTTGTTCGACCGTTTCCGGTTTGGGAAAACTATTTATTGCTTCGACCTTATCCTGAAGCGGTCGAATACCTTCTACTGAAACTTCAAATCCTAAAAATTCAATTTTAGTCTGTCCGAAAGCACATTTATCTAAGTTTATAGTTATACCATATGTATTCAAACGGCTGAAAATTTCTTTTAAATGTTGCTGATGCTGCATTTCGTTATCACTAAATACCAAAATATCGTCGATATAGCAATATACATAGTCTAGGCCACACAAAACCGTATGATTCATAAACCGTTGGAATGTTTGAGCCGCATTTCGTAAACCGAAGGTCATTCGCGGAAACTCAAACAATCCAAACGGTGTTATGATCGCCGTCTTCTCTACGTCGTCTGGATTTACACTAATAAAATGGTAGGCCCTACACACATCTAAACGAGAAAACAGTTTCTTATCAGCTAGTAAATAAGTAAAGTCATGCAACCTTGGTATAGGGTAGCGATCCGCTTTCGTAACGGCGTTAAGCGCCCTATAGTCGCCACACAGTCGCATATTACCATTTTTTTTCATTACAACATGCAGTGGGCTCGCCCATGCACTCTTGGACGGCCTACAGATACCCATCTCCTGCATTAATCTAATTTCTTCCCTTACCTTAGCGTAGCGATGGGGTGGCAGCGGCCTCGCCCGAGCGTGCACCGGCGGTCCACTGGTCTCTATATAATGGTACACATTATGTTTAGGCGGCTCCCTAAAAGAAACTGGTTTAGTTATCTCCGGATAGTCGGATAAAATACTATAATATTGACAATTAATATCTACAGTTTTAACTGATAGATCTACACTACTGATTACACATGCTGACACTTTTAGATTCGTTATTTCGTCAATTAATCTATGACAATTTATATCCACTAAAAGCTTAAAGTTCGCTAAGAAATCAGCCCCTAGTATAGGCTGTCGCACTTCCGCTATCACAAAAGTCCATCTAAATGCACGACGTAAACCCAGATCTAGCACTAAAGTTTTTGTTCCGAACGTTCTTATTTTTGTCCCGTTTGCTGCATATAACTTATAGTCATTACACTCTACCTTATTATAGTTTTTTAAAACCTGTTCAGCCGCAAGCACAGATATATTGGCTCCGGTGTCCACTAGAAACCGCAAGCCGCTGTTCCGGTCCGTGACACGCAGTCGATGGCATGGGCTGATGTTCCGGGGCAGATCACAAACTTCGGGAGTCGTCGCGGGCACTAACAGTCAGACATCAGGGCGGGCGCCCTTCCACGCACAAGGTTCCACACACTTCTTGGCTCTGGCCCGAAAGCGATGGTGGTAAAAACATAGCCAGTCCGGGCTGTCCGGATTCCTGCGTGGCACCGACGGGTCGCGCCGCTTCCTGGAAACGGAGCGCGAACGGTTTCCAAAGCGCCGTTGTGGTTGCCGGTACCTCTGTGTCTGGGCTATGTCCGCCAACTTGCCGCTGAGCTTCGCTATTTCCGCCATCAGGAGCTCGGTGTCCTTGGAAACGCCGGAAGGCTGCTGATCGATCTCGCTAACGTGCACTGTCCTGGTCGTCTCAAAGACTTTGTCAGCTACTGCAGCCAAGTTGTCTAGATCTTTGGTATCAGACACTGCCAGTACAGCGCGTATCTGGGAAGGCAAGTGTCCCTGCCAAAGCAACTTCAAGGTTTCGTCGGGGACCTTCCCTTTCGCCAACTCTCTCATCCTCCGCAAGAGCTGGGAGGGCTTTTGGTCCCCCAGGTCCATTTCACTTATCAGCTTTTGTAGTTGGCGGCTCTCCGATTCTTCATATATGGCCAGCAGACGCTGCTTCAAAGCGTCGAATTTCTTTGCTGCCGGCGGGTCGATCAGCATGTCGGAGACCTGCTGGATGGCGTCCTTGGACAGTTTTGACACTACTATGTCAAATTTGGCGTCGTCGGACAACTTCTGGGGCGCCAGCATGGACTCGATACGGATGAACCACACACGAGGAGCGTCGATCCAAAATTCCGGGATCTTCGACGTAAGCGTGATAGCTGCTAACTCCCCTGCAGGACCCGATGGGGCGGGCGGCGCGGACGGTCCGGGACCCGGTTCCTTCATCATTTTGCCGGATAATACCGCACGATAGCAAAGAAACACAAAATATAACTGTCCAGTAACTCCCGAAATTCAGTCTTTTTAAAAAGTCACTACATCGCATCGCGTCGCGTACCCGACCGCGTCACATCACGTCGGGGTCACCACTGTGAGAGCGGGGCGACGTAGTAATGACAAGACAACCGTTCCAGACCACACATTTATTCTGACTGAACATTAGGGCCGCTACAGAGGGAACACAAAATAGCACGTTTCTGGATGTTGTATCACTTTCCTGCACTTTATACATGATAAAGAATATGTTTAATGGTTAATATCCTACCAATATTACACATTAAAAACCCAGTTATCACCATTTTACGAAAATAATACAAAAACACAACATCACTCTCACATTCCCGGCAAAACTCCCGACAAACAATGTTCTTAATAAAAAAAAAAGAATAAAGCCTCCCGCAGACAGGCGCGCCGCCGGCCGCCGCGAGGCGCGAAATGGGGCCAAAGACCTCTTATTAGTTACTTATGTCAATGAATGGGGCATTTTCTTATTTTTTTAATTTGATTGTCAAACAGTATCCATTTTAGTAACTAGATGGCGTATGGGTAGACAACTATCGGTAATAACTAATACCAGGTAATACCATCAATAATTGCTACAAAACTGGGCAAAAGAATGTAAAACTTGATACATTTCAATTTGAAAAAGACACAATGATATTCCAACGAATAGAATAATACAGTTATTATAACGATGTTTTAGTTAAAACTCACGGAAGAAATAAACCTATTTATGGTTATTCACACCAAATGTCACAGGAATTATAAATTTTGGTTTTGACAACATCTTACCTGTACTTGTGCACGATAACGGATATTTAATAGCCAATATTTTACCAATAATGAACATCAAAAACCCAAATAACACAATTTGGGAAAAAATAATAAAAACCACACCAACAATAAAAAGTAGAAGAAGTTTCAAAGTAACATGGCCGCCAAAACTTTTTCAGTTGTCAGTTTTCAGTTTGACAAGTTTCTATTATGTCAGCGTGTTTCTAAATTATTACCAGTATACTGTCTTAATCGCTTAGGCCAATGATCGCTTAGGTTTAAGATATTTTTATTTAAGTCACACTTGACAGTACACTGAAGCACAGATCAAGTAATAGTCAGTGATGCCAACCTGCAGATAATTTCAGATCAGTGGGGAACCAATAGAAAATCTAGAAGTGTCTACCGTCGCGCTATCTGGTGGAGATTTAAAAAAGAAAACAACCCATTATCATTTATCGGTCGATAATATCGCTAGCGATATTGCGATAATGCGTCCCGATTCCTTGCACACAGCTGCGATTTTATCGTCCGATATTTCTTATGGCGTTTTCACATTATCCGATCGGATATCGGTGTCGGACGCCGATCCGATATCGGGGGTAAGTAAAATGTATGAAATATGTACCTGTCTTTCATATTGTCCGGCCCGATATCGGATATCGGTTAATACATTTTACTTACCGCGATAACGGATCGGTGTCTGACACCGATATCGGATCGGATAATGTGGAAACGCTCTTACCACTTACCAGACAGAGCATTACGAAATTAAAGTTTTTTCCCAACATTTTTTAGAAAGCTGTAAAGCGGTCCATATAAAATATTTTTCTGAAGTAAATCTTTCAAAGACAAGTTGTCTATGCTTAAATTATCACTGTCACTGTCATATTTGTCCGTTGTTATTTCACTAATTTCACTACACATCAACAAGCGTGCTATATTATGCTTTCCACATCGAAGGACCAGATGATCAAGAGTCTCCTCTTCAACGCCGCAGTCACAAAGTGAGGTATTTACCATCTTCAATCTGTAGAGATGAGATTTAACTTGGCAGTGCCCAAATCTCATCCTGTTCATAGTAACTATAAATGATCTAGACATTCCTTTCAACTTATGGTACCACGGTTTGGCGGGCGGGACCTTTTGTATGTCGTAATACCATTTTCCTTTTTCAGATGACGTTTGGGTATAGTATGCCTTGAACAACTCTCCCAGGCAGTCTTTCATAGGAGCATGTATATCTGTATACGGTATGTGCTGTAGTTGACTGTGGTCTTCGTGTGGATCTCCTCTTGCTGCTGCATCAGCTTCTTCGTTGCCAGTAATTCCAGAGTGAGAAGGTACCCAAATGAATTTAACATTTTTACTATTATTATACATATGGTACAAAGTTTGCTTGATTTTGAATATCAAATAATTTGTATTAAACTTTAAAACCCTATTCTTAAGAGCAGTTAGAACACTAAGTGAATCAGTTAAAATCAAAAAATTGGTTTGATTAATTGAGGATATATACAATAATGCTCTATATATAGCATAACATTCAGCAGTAAATATACTACATTGATTTGCTAATTTTAAACATTTTTTAACTTTTTCCTGAGGATCATAGTAGGCTGATGTAACAATATTTAAGGTTTTTGAACCATGAGTATAAATTCTGTACTCATTATCTATAGTGTTGAGAAGATCATTTTGATTACTTATTTGTTGCTCACATATTGTTACATCATGCATGTAGGCATTATATTCAATATTATACATAGGCCAATGATTTTCTCTAAATATGTAATTTCCAAAATTTAAGTAAATGTTTATCATAATCCTTAAAAGTTCTGGCAATTTTCTAGAAATAATGTTAGAAACATTAGTATATGGACCCACATTCATACTATTTGATGGAACTATAGGAAGAATTCCATTTAAAAGATGATCATTTTTAGAGGCAAATACTTTTAGGCAAAATCGTTCTGCTATTTTTAACCTTATGATAGTTAGTGGAGGTATACATGCCTCGGCCTCCATAATATGTATAGGAGTAGAGCACATTGCACCTGTTATGACTCTAAGAGCTTTATTTTGAATAACATCCAAGTTTCTTAATAAATTATAACTACAGTTATAATATGCTAAGGTGCTGTAATCAAAGTGACTACGAACTAAACTCTTGTATAGCATAGATAAAGTTTTAGGGTCAGATCCCCAGTGTACTCCTGCCAAAGATCTAATTATATTAAGACCTCCACAGGCTTTTTTGATTATTTGTTGGATATGATTTTCAAATTTTAACTTATTGTCGAGATATATCCCCAAAAACTTTTGTTCCGAAACCCAATTGAGACTGTTGTTGTGAATTTTAACATTAAATAAACTTCTTGGATCTGATTTAGAGAAAATCATGGCTGTACTTTTTTCCAAACTAATCCATAACTTTAATTTTCTAGTATAATAATTATATACTTGTTCTAATGCCTTATTCAATATATTTACAGCAATATTTACATCCTTATGACTACTATACACAACAATATCATCTGCATATTGTAGAAATTTAACATTACAACTTATAAGATATTTACACAGCTGACTTGTGTATATGCTATACAGCAATGGCGAGATAGTGGCACCTTGCATTGTGCCTTTATATATATGTCTAGGTCCATGTAAAATGTTATTAAATTTGACATACATTGTTCTTTTAAATAAGAATTTAAAAATCCATTCACAGACTTTTCCGGGGACACCTATATCTATCAAGACTTCAGCAAGGATAGTTGGATCAACATTATCGAATGCCCCCTGGACATCAAGAAAGGCACAAACAGTGGAAGAAAATGACTGAAATGAATCTTTAATATCCCTTAATAATGCGACAAAGCTTTCTACACAACTTTTACCTTTACGAAAGCCATACTGCTCCTTTGGTAAGATATTATTTGATTCAACATACCAGTCTAGTCTCACCTTAAGCATGTATTCGAATATTTTACCAACACAAGATGACAAAGATATAGGTCTATATGAGTTATAGTCACTTTCCGGTTTTTCCGGTTTGAGGATTGGTATAATACATTGTGTTTTCCATGAGTTTGGTATTAGATTGTTTGTCCATAATAAATTCTAAATATCTAATAAAATTTTTTGGACATCTTTATGCATGTAACCTAATATTTTGTAAGGGATATCGTCTAAGCCTGGAGTAGTGTCTTTTCTAGATTTCAAAGCAAATTGAAATTCTTGCCACGTAAAAGTATTACTCAAAAATATGCTACTAGAATTGCCTTCTTGGGCAAAATATGAATTTAATAAATTTGTGTCTATATATTTTTCAGGTGGATCATCGGGTGCATACTTATCAAGAAAAGATGGAATCCATTCACTGTTTTTTGGTCTACTAACAGAAGAAGCTCTTTTAAATCTGCGGATATAATTCCAGATGACAGTAACAGGTGTTTGTCTGTTGAATGATTCACAAAGGCTTCTCCAACCATTCTTTTTCTTTTCCTTTAATATTTTTTTTTTAATGGCATCTATTTTTTTATATTCAATGAAATTTTCTACAGATAGATGTGTTCTATAAAAATTTAGTGCAGCTTTGCTTTTATTAACTGCTTCTAAGCATTCATTATCCCACCAAGGAACTGGTTTTTTCCTAATGGTTGGGGAAGTTATATTTAGTTTTGGAATACATGATTCTTTTACTGTATTTAATGTAACACAAAATTTATCATAAGTAGATAAAGGTTCATTGTAATCAATAGAAAATGACCTGAATGCCTTTTCTGTTTCAGATGCAAAGAGTTTCCAATCTGCCTTGTCATACAGAAATCTTTCTATTGGTTGACCCACTTCAAAATCTTGTGGTTGGAGTTCAATAAACGTGAAAGTGGGATAATGATAGCTGCCCATTGGATCATCACTAACGCTCCAATGGCATAGAGGAGCGATTTGTGGGCTAACACAAGTAATGTCAATTGAAGATTGGCTATTACGTAAACTACTTACTGTTGTTGGAGCTCCTGAGTTCAGGATACATAGGTCACATTCATCTACTAAATCATAAACATCTGTACCTCGAGGCTTGGTTTGAAGACATCCAAAAGCAACATGATGAGCATTTAAATCTCCAGATAGTATTATCGGTTTTGGTAAACTATTAATAATTTGTTTAAGTTGTCTTGATTTGAACCGGCCTGGTCTTGGTGGACTGTAAGTACATAAGATAGACAAATTACCAATATCAGTTTTAAGAACTATAGTTGCAGATTGTAAATCCTCATAAAAAGGTAGATTTACAGTAGTGTATTTGAAATTATTCCTAATGAGTATGCCAACTCCAGCTCGGCCATTAAGGCCATGTTGATAAATAAAATTATAACCTGTTATTTTGAAATTGTGGTTTTGTTTTAAATGTGTTTCATTTAACAAACATATATCAATGTCATTTTGGTCCAAGAAAGTAATAAGTAGAGGTTTTTTACTATTAAGACTTTCAACATTAAATTGGCATATTTTCAAAAAATTACTATCCATGTTTAAGGTTATTTAATAATACTTCCTTTATTACTGATGTTGTCATTTTTTTATTACTGTTACTTAAATTTACTAATGTTGCTACTAAAGACTTTAAAATATTGTCGCTTTTTATTATACCTTGTATTAATTCCTCATTAGTTATCTCATGTTTTTTGTGTGGTAGAGCCGGGAAATCAGTACTGTAATGTGCCAGACTGTAAGTGTGGTCAGTATTTTGAGTTATATTTGCGTATGCCATTTTATTTTGTTTTTCCAATATTTTCTTTTGCTTAATCGGACAATTTCTAGATATAGCAAGGTGTGGTCCACCACAGTTGGCACAATGCAGCGCCTGATCATCAGGGCACTGAGAATAATGGTGTTCCTTAGAACAAATCGAACATTTTTGGACACATTTACATATCTTAGCATGGTGATTAAATTTAAAGCACTTGTAGCATTGCAACAAAGGAGGGTTATATTCATATACTTTATAATTAAAAATATCTAATGACACAGATTGAGGTAATATATTTGAAAGAAATGTAACAGAAACCGTTTGAAACGGTTTTACTTTACCATTTACTTTTTTGGTAAACCTTCTCACTCCTATAATTTCATATGCTGAAGTTAGCTTTTTGAATAGTTCTTCATTACTAATCCTAGTGGGTACGTACTGTAGTACTCCAATTTTTTCGATGCTCCTAGCCGGGATGAAGGCTTTTAAATTATTCTTGAGATGGAAGGTTTCATTAAGCAAGTAATTATTGGCATAACTTGCCTGGGAGAACGCAATAGCTATTTTATTGGCTGCTACTCGTTTGATACCGGTTATTCCTTTAATTTCTTCTTTGAAGATGGATGTTAGTGTAAGTGGATTTTTGTTGCCGATATTGCTATCAGTTTGGGTGGATTCTGTATATACTATATACTCCTGAGAGTGCGACTTCTCAGGGAATAAGCGTCTGTAGCCGGGTTTGCTATACGGGATGTAAAATGACTCATCTAGAACATCCTTGTCGTCGTCAATATCAGGGCCTCGCGGCCTTTTTCTACCGGGTTTCCCAGGGGTTGTCCCCCCAGGATCCTCCATTTCGACGTCTATTATTGTACCGTTTTGAGTTGTTTTATTGTTAAAATTCCTTATAAAAACTATTTTAAATAATTAATTTCGCAAAAGTTGAAAAAATACGACTTCTCTTTTTAAAAAGCCCGCCAACTTCTCGCCGACTGTCAATTTTATTTTTTATTATTTTATTTTACGGGCCTGGATTCTAGTCCTTTTAGCCCAGCCGACTGTCAACTGTGGGCAGTGTTGCCAACTTGGTAGTCAAGCTTAGAGCTAGTGTTGTGCCAAAAAAGAGCTGAAAAAGAGCTAACTTTATCAGCTAAAGAGCTAAATAAAACCATTCGAACTTATTATATTTTAATCAATAAAAAACATTGTTCTTAATAATATCACTAGGTATCATTAATCTTCATCTGACCATAAGTAACATATTATGTTGTCGTCATCGTGAAAATCAATCACCAAGGAACTTCCACTTGGGCCTGCTGCAGCCTTGTTGTATGAAGCCATGGTCCCTATTTTTTAGTACCTCAGTTGGCAGCATAGATAATACAGTATATATACTGAGAGTTGGCAGTATGTAGTTGTGACAGCATTTTTTTTGACGCCGTAATCCTGCCCTGATGGTAATAATGGCATTCGTGGTGGTGTGGTGTAGTCTATTGCAAGCTTTGTTTTTAACTATATTCAGTTAGCTAAAGACTCGTTCAACTTCCCCATTAGACCACGGCAAAGAAATCATCGACAAGGCAAATGAACACAATTCTATAAAAGGATTATTGCCTGCTGCATTTTGATATTTCAAAACTTCGGACCAAAATGAAATATTGTTGTCCTTTTTCTCCCATGGAACAAGAAATATATTAACCCACTGTGTTTCTACCTTCGCGATAAAATAATAATTAACCTGCACTTCGGTAGTGGATTTGAAGCCAAAAAGCCACCGTCGTATGGCTAACTGAAAAAGAGCTAGAATAGTCGTAAAAATAAGCTAAGGAGCTAAACGGTATTTTTTAGAGCTGATAATTGATAAATAGAGCCAAATCTAGCTCTAAAAGAGCTGAATTGGCAACACTGACTGTGGGCTTGTGGCCGACGTGAGTACTGAGTTGCCAATGTCATAGGCTCGAAAGACTTTGCTCTATGTAGTGAAAGTCTGGTGAAGTAACAAGTGTATGGTTACAAAATTACATAATTTACAGGAGTTGATTCACCTAATGGGGCATTTTCTTATTTTTTAAATTTGATTGTCAAACTGTTTCCATTTTAGTAACTAGATGGCGTATGGGTAGACAACTATCGGAAATACCAGGTAATATCATCAATAATTGCTACAAAACTGGGCAAAATAATGTAAAGCTTGATACATTTCAATTTGACAAAGACACAATGATATTCCAACGAATAGAATAATAAAGTTATTATAACGATGTTTTAGTTCAAACTCACGGAAGAAATAGCCCTATTTATCGTTATTCACACCAAATGTCACAGGAATTATAAATTTTGGTTTTGACAACATCTTACCTGCACTTGTGCACGATAACGGATATTTAATGGCCAATATTTTACCAATATTGAACATCAAAAACCCAAATAACACAATTTGGGAAAAAATAATAAAAACCACACCAACAATAAAAAGTAGAAGAAGTTTCAAAGTAACATGGCCGCCAAAACTTTTTCAGTTGTCAGTTTTCAGTTTGACAAGTTTTTATTATGTCAGTGTGTTCCTAAACTATTACCAGTATACTGGTTTAATCGCTTAGGCCAATGATCGCTTAGGTTTAAGATATTTTTATTTATGTCACACTTGACAGTACACTGAAATTTTTAGAAACACAACCAATATGTAGTCAGTGATGCCAACCTGCAGATAATTTCAGATCAGTGGGGAACCAATAGGAAATCTAGAAGTGTCTACCGTCGCGCCGTCTGGTGGAGATTTAAAAAAGAAAACAACCCATTATTGATGGTATTACCTGGTATTTACCGATAGTTGTCTATCCATACGCCATCTATATTACTAAAATGGAAACTGTTTGAAAATCAAATAAAAAAAATAAGAAAATGCCCCATTATAGGTCTACCAGAATCTGATGGCAATTTTTGACAGCAGATTTTCAAAAAATATCCTTGATCATTGGATAAATTTTTATATTTGCATGTTTAACACACAGAATCAGCCGCTATAAGAAAAAAAAAAGGATCAAAACATAGAGATACTATGTACTACGTACTGGAGGCGCCATTGCAAACAAAAAACATGTCACACTTGAGGCATGAGCGGGGTGAGAGGCGGGGCGGTGATGGCTATAGATCAGTACCGCAGAAGTGACAAAGTTTTGTGCCTACACTCTATTTGAGTAAGTGGATAAAATAAAACAAAGATTTTTACTAAACATTATTAAAAGCTTTTATTTAACTTGCTCTGTATATTAGTATGTACATATTATTAAATATATTGGTACATATTATTATGTAAGTTCGGGTGGAATTTTTGAACCCAATTTCGAAGTATGTATGTGCATATAATATTTTAACCGATTGAGCTGGAATTTTGTATACACGTTTGGTTTGAATGACAATGCACGATACAGTATGACATCACTATAAATATAAAATGGCCGATCATCCAAGATAGCGGAATAGTTATTTTCTATGCCGTCCTATAATAACAGTATGAATATTAAATGAAAGAACTTTTTGAGAATAACTCAAAAACGAATGTAATGTGATCCAATATGGCGGCTCATCTAAGATAGGGGAATACAAAAAAAGTTTCGTTTATTTCTGCATGACTAAAGAATTGGATTTCAGTTAAAAATAGTTAAGTGAAATCCAACTTTTAAGTCATGCAGAAATAAACAAAATAATAATATAACAAGTCGCTAAATATAACAAGTCGCTAAATATAGACACGGTTTTTCACTAATCAACATCAGTACGATTTCTCAAGGACATAGAAGTTAATTAGATTTTTTATATAAAATAACGGGGCAAATGAGCAAACGGGTCACCTGATGGAAAGCAACAACCGTCGCCCATGGGCACTCGTAACGTCAGAAGAGCTGCAGGTGCGTGGGAATATGCCTTCTTCTTAAAATGCTTCTGGCGATAGTTCGTTCCACAGTTTTGCAGTGCGCGGAAGAAAGTTACGCAAAAAATGCACGGTGGAAGACCTCCACTTATCAAGGTGATGGGATGGTCCTCAGAGCACTCCCCGTGATACAACTGATAGAGGATGCAGAGCGAAGCTACATCTAGGCACAATTCCAAGAGGTCCAGCCTGTTTAAAACACTATGGCAGTCAACAATTTGAGCGGCCCTTCGTTGAAATTCAATACTCGTACAATAATACACAATAGCACTTATTAGGCAGTGTGGCAGCGGCACGGCGAAGTGATCGTTGAACATACAAAATATATAACCTCCTCCTTTTTCGAAGTCAGTTAAAAAACATCATCATCATCTCTCTACTCCGAAGGCATCACTCCGAAGAAACACTCCGCAAATTGCCGAGAATAGAATATGACGTAGCCTCAAAATTCCGAAAATTTCAAAGGTGAGTACAACTCGGTCGAGTTAACTCCGTACCTAGCGGCCATACTTATACAAACCCCCCAGTTTTGGAGCTACAAACGGTGGAGTTAACTCCGTACCAAGGATTTCGAAAATCGGACCACAAACGGCTGAGTAATCGTTGAACATACAAAAAATAATAAAAATAAACATACATACAGCCAAACGTATTACCTCCTTCTTTGGAAGTCAGTCAAAAACCAAAATATTATATACCAAAATTTTGCAAAACCGTTACAGCGGCTTGGGCGTGAAGAGTTAACAGACACAGAGAGAGACAGACAGATAGACGGACGGTCAGACAGACGGACAGACAGACAGATGGACGGACAGACCGACAGACGGACGGATAGACAGACAGACAGATACACTTTTGCATTTATAATAATTATATTATAATAAGTATAGACCCAAAGTCCACTACATACTTACCTTATTTAAATTACTTAAATATTTATAAATACAATTATAATGTACGCATGTATAATGTACACGTAATACCGTATTTATATTACCAAAATACAAACTCGTCTACGTGAATACTACATTCATCGTCGTCTCATCATAGATATCTGTATTCTGCCTACATTCCCCTCTGAATCTACTACTCTATGACAATGCGAAATGGCGCGCGTCTTCGCCTAGTAATTTAATGTTCGTATTTTAATTGAAAATAATTAAATAAGAATACTAACCGATGAAATGTTATTCCGTCGCATTTGGAAGTGTTTTTGGAATTATTTTTACAATATCTTATGACACACCAAGGCATTTTTGTGACTTTTATTTTGTTTTTTTATAAATGTCATACGTCTAGTGCGCAGAAGAGCTTGCGGCCGACTAACGGCCGTTCCCAATATTCAATCTATCTCTGGTTTGACATACGACCGATCGCAGCTAACATTGAATTGACATAAAATATATGTCTCTAATGTCTAATGAGAGCTATTCCTATCTCTAGTAGGGCAAAACCAGAGATAGATCAAATATTGGGAACGGCCGTAAGTGAACGGTTGTATCGGAGAACACTGATGACTGAACACGTCTTTTGAGAAACTGACAGCTATGCGGGATTGAAGGAGAAGAAGAAGAATTAGGAATCGCTATCCGTTTCGTAGGTACATATGGTATTTGTACAAAAATTTTAGCTTATAAACTTTTCTAAACCCACACCAATAATCTAGTGATAAAATGGCGATTTGTAAATACTTCCAACAAGGGTGCTGCAAGTACGGTCCGAATTGCCGCTTCGAACATGTTTTCGGTTCCAAATACTCCTATTCTCGCGGTTAGTTTGAATCGAATCTCCTATGAAATACGTAATAACATTAACAAAATATATATTAACTATAATTTTTGATCCTGCAGCACCACAACAGCAGCAGAATACGAATCAAAACAATGTATTTAATCAAGCAACTGGGAACAATGCATCGTCGTTATTTCGAAGTGCGGTACAGAGCAATGCTGCTCCTTCGGTGTTCGGTCAAAACCCCGCCAATAGACCGTCAGTATTTAACCGCCTAGGACATCAGCCTCAACAACCAGCCCACCAAAATCCGTTTGTACCTAGTGACCCGGCCAGATCTTTGTTTGCACAAGCCACACAAAGCGTATTCACACAGGCAAATGCTCAGATACCTGTTCAGCTGCCACAAAACATGTTTGCTCCGAACCCGAGATCAGTGTTTGCACAAGCCAATCATAATGTTTTTCAAACGCAACACGTAGCTCCACAGCAAAACCCCGCAGCAAATTTATTTGCAAGTGCTGCACAAAATGTCTTTGCCCAAAGTACTCCAGCCCCCCAAAATTTGTTTCAAATATCGAAACCTTCTGTTTTTAACGGTGCCAGTGATGAGAATCTATACAGTAACTTGGAGGACTTATCAAAAACTGATATTCAAGCATTTGAAAGTGCAGATTTCAAATTAGGATGTATTCCGGAGTTACCACCTCCAAGAGTATTATGTGTGTAGTTTGTTGGTCACCTCATGGAAAGCAACTACTGTCGCCCATGGACACTCGCAACATCAGAAGAGCTACAGGTGTGTCGCCAGCCTTTTAAGAGAAAATACACTCTCTTCTTGAAGGTTTGCAGGTCATATAGGTCCGGAAATACTACTGGTGACAGTTCTGGAACGAACTGTCAGCAGCAGTATTTCCGGACCCGGAGTTTTACAGTGTGCTGCAGAAAGTAAAGCGAAAAGCACATGGTGGAAGACTGCCACTCATCAGGAGATGAGGATGGTATATTTTTTTGGAGCAATGGCAAAAAGTTGCAGGAGGTATGATTACGAACAATTCCTCAGAGCACTCCCCGTGATACAACCCATAGAGGATGCATAGTGAAGCTCAATCTCGGCGTGATTCCAAGGGATCCAGCCTGTTTGAAACACTATGGCAGGCAACAATTCGAGTGGCCCTTCGTGGGATACGATCCAGAGGGAGTAGTTGGTATTTTGGTGCCCCTGCCCAGAGATGAGCACAGTATTCCATATGAGGCCGAACCTGCGCCTTGTAGAGTTGTAGGCGTTGGTCTGGACTGAAATACTGTCTCGCTCTGTTAAGAACACCAAGCTTCTTCAAGGCTAACTTGGCCTTACCTTTTGTTACAATAGGGTTAGGATTAAAATGTAAAAATTATGTATTACTTAAAATTAGATTAATTTTATATTGTTAAAATGTTTACAAAGAGCTTATAATGAATATAAGAAATTTGTAAATTGTGTCTTCTGTAATCTGTTAGTCTATCATAAAAACCTAGGTACCTATCGTAAATAAATTAAAATTGTACTTTAATCTACATACATTTTATCTGTAACAGTGTATTATAAAATATGTTTTATGAAAATGTTGGTTGTTGGTGCTTATAGTTGTTAGAACTATTTACAGTAACACCCTGTAATATATTTTTTTATGTAGGATGAAAAAATTAAATAAAATGTTGAGACTGATTACAAACAAATTATTTTTTATCTCTTATTGTAGTAATTTAACATTATTATTAGTAGTTTTCAATTAAGTACTACAAATAAAAAAATGAAAGGATTTCATTGATATTTATTTACAGTAGAAAAGTTCTATCTATGACAACATTTTTAATGTCTACCTTAACCTTAATTTTCACATGAGTTATTAACCCAGTCAATTTTAAAATTAGGATCCACTAAAGTACTGAGTAATATATTGCAACATTGACGATGTTTCATTGAGTGAAACAAGCAAGAATGTTTCTACATTATTACCTTATTGCTGCTGAACCAATTTTAACGAAATTTGATATGGAGATGCTATTAGTCCTGGGATGGATGATTATATTAAAAAAAAACTCTCCTGCGCCTGTAAATCGCGATCAACATACATACTAATATTATAAATGCTACAAAGAGGAGATACTTTGAGACCCGTCTCCCGGAAAAGGACATAAAGGATACTTTCCCGGAAAATATTCGGTTTCCGCGCGATAAACGAATTTTGGCGTAACGGAGTTCTTTCTATCTAGTTTAGTTTATAATGTATGAACTATCAATGCTCAATCTCTCCCAGGTATATCTGTTTATCAGCCGACGCAGAGAGCACTATAGGCTCTGACTTATGGAAGTGGACGTCTGTGACGGCGCCGTTGTGTCCCGGCAGCGCGTATATCACGCGACGCGACGTCGTGTCCCAGATGTATACTAGCCGGTCTGAGGAACCAGCTGCGACCTGGGGATGGGAGATGGACATATTATTATAGTTTATACTGTACTAGCGACCCGCTCTGGCTTCGCACGGGTATAAAATATATAGCCTATGTCACTCACTGAAAAAATGATTAACACATTCAATGCCACCACGATTTTCTAAAAGTTCCCAGCGATGCCGCCCTATTAAAAACTCAAACTATGAAAGGTGTGCTCTCGGCATTGCAGGATGAAATTACATGGCACACTAGGTGTGTTCACTGGCACTGTAAAGAGGTAAAATCATAAAAAGCGTTATTTCGACTTCAAACGTGCTTATTCATTAGTCCTTCTAGAGTTACTGAAGATATATTTTGTTTTCTGAAGTGTTTGTGGTCTTAAAGGTTTAATTATGGCAGTAAATAGATTCCGAGGTAAGTATTTATCGTAATTTGATCAGTGACTGTCAACCTTTGGTTACTTATTTATGATTTTTTTAGACAATACAACATATGAGCTAGAAACAGGGGAATATGATGATGATGCGACGCAAGCAGATAGTCCCCCATCAAATAAACGTCCAAAAGTAGAATGTGAGCCGATAACTCATATTATTTCTTATCTAATTTTTTTTTTAATTTTTAGTGCACTTATTGTGGCATGGTGGATTAGTCATGAATTGTATATCATTTTGTACACCTATTAGTATTATTTATGATTTTTAGAGCATAAAAAATTTGAGCTAGAAACAGGGGAATATTATGATGATGATGCGACGCAAGCAGATAGTCCCCCATCAAATAAACGTCCACAAGTAGAAGGTGAGCCAAACCTTGTAAACTTGTAAATATTAGGAGTCAGGAGTTCCGTCAGCATCTTTGCAACCATGGTATCCTACCTTGATGCAAAATCTTACTTTTTGGTAGTATATGCTTAGTATATTTCACATAAAACCAAAATCACCATAATATGTTTCCATATAAATTTTGAGGAGTGCCCTCGATTACTCATGGATTCCATCATCAGGTCACCACTTTTGTGAACATGGTACCAAATTCGAATTAGACCCTATACAACAAAAAAAGAATTTTGAAAATCGGACCACAAACGGCTGAGTAATCGTTGAACATACAAAAAAATAAATTTATACAGCCGAACGTATAACCTCCTCCTTTTTGGAAGTCGGTTAAAAACATTTTTTTAACCCACGGTCCCACCATGTGAGAAATCTAATTTCTATACCATGATAATTTGTCGGAACTTGTGACCGACACATGTCGGAAGCCTATACAAGCTGAATCTGACACGCTCGAGCTTGTCGCGAAATGCCATCTTCCCCTCCCTAACTATTAAAGATTTTTCGTCATACAATAAAATGTTCAACTTTTCAAGCCCATTCATTTGGTATATTATGTCTTAAAGTGCTACATAAGTGGGTACGAAATGCCCCTCTTTCTTAAAGTAAATTGACCAAACAATATAGATACCGTGCACCCAGATATAAAAGGTTGAGAACTCGTGTAGATGAACACACCTGGCATGTTCGCGGCATTACATAATAAACTATTTTCGATAACATAAAAAAAATATCAGATCATGGAACCACTTAAGAATTCATTAGCTTACGGCACAAAGTTTATGCTCTGAGAGTTTCGGTGAAAAAAACTGTCTTATCTTAGAGATATTGATGAAAAACGGAGAGCACGCCCGGCGTGCCAGCGGCATGGCGATAGAGATTAGTGTGGACACACATGGTGTGTTAAAGGCACTGAATGGGTTAAAATCGATTCAGTAGTTTTGATTTATATTCATTACTACCCGTGGCCCGCATTAATGGTCGGTACCGCCGCAAAAGCTACGTCCCGCAATTTTTTAATCTGTAATATCTTCGAAAATATTCATTTAAATTGTATGCTGCATAGAGATCTATATTAAATCAATAATGTAGGTATATAAAGTATTTAATTGAGGATTAATGCCGTATTGGTTTAAATTGCTTCGAAAATTAGCCATTATTTGTAGTAAAAAGTAAATGACAAAAAAATGGGATATCCATAAGAGATAGACATATACCATCGCGAAGTTTTCTGTAGACCTCTTCATTGCGTACAATACTTAGTACATTATTTTGATAAATCTCGTAGGGACCGTAGGGTTCAACCTGCATTTGCAATGTAAGCGGAAAAAAATGTAATTATTTACGACATCAGATTTGAAACCTCAAAAATAACAGTATTTCTCCACTATTTAATGAATGTTATTAATATACTCATAAACCTTCCTCTTTAATCACTCCATCTTTTAAAGAAAACCGCATCAGAAAAAGCGACTTTGTTTTATACTATGTAGTGATTACGCTTATTGTTTTGGTAATTGGTATAATATGGTAAATATGAGAAGCAAGAGAAACAACATTATGATAAACCCAGGATTAATTTCATAAGTTTTAAAGTAGCTACCTACTGATCGGCAGAACAGAATTATCCAAAAAAGGTGGCGCGACTGATAAGCACTGATCGAGTGAAGAAACCTAACAATTTATAGTCCCAGTGTGACAAAGAGTCATATTTGCTAAAAAAAAAAACATACAAATGCAAAGAACAAAAACTCATAATAATAATATACTTTTATCAGTTTCTTCTTCCACTTGTATATTTTCAAATAAATCACCTTTGAGCCATCAGGCGACCAGGCACAGCGGAGCAGGTTCCTCTCGAAGTTGTGATGGTGTCCGGTGAGGAGTTTGACGCAGCGCTCGGGCGGCGCGAACGGCCGCACATCCCAGATTCGAAGAGTATTGTCCATCGCGTTGGACACCAAGTACGAGCCGTCGTAGGATAGGGCCATGCCTGGAAAAGAGGAAAGAAATTGACTTTGACTTGTCATGTAAGTATGACTTATTGTTTACTTTATCATGCAGGGTACATAAGCCAAAAGTAACAATAGTCAGAGATACCAAAAGTAGGCAACATATATAACTCTGTCCATCTATTCCTTGTATAAGGATTAGAACAATGACTGACTATGTGATGCGTCTGTTCACCAGTGTTAAAAGACTAACAAGAAATTAGAATAAACAATACATACCAGTGACGGTATCTGTATGTCCTTTGATTTTGTACTCTAGTTTATTGCTTCTAATATCCCACACTTTAATCACATTGTCAATTCCACCGGAAATAATTTTCTCCGCTGTGTCGTTGAAGAGTACTGACGTGACGGGGAATGTGCTGTCAAAGGAAGCAATAGGATTCCGTTTCCTGGCATCCCATAGCTTTATGGTGTTGTCGTCTGATGCTGATACTAGCAGCTCGGGACCACGTCTTGCTCCTGAAAAGTATATTGAATATTTTGAAGGTTACCTCTATTGGAAAGTTATTAATGTTAATATTTTATAGTTTTAAGTTTTTCATGGAAAATAAAAATGTTTATTAGCCTGAAAAAAAAAAAAACAATTTTTTATGCATAGTATGTAGTGATTTAGAAAATGACAAATAAAAGTAACCTTTAAACCTCTACAAGTCACTTTTTTATATACAATTGCAATAAACTCATTTTAAGCATATACCTGAGACTGAATTAACAAAATTAGCATGCCCCTTTAGCTTCTTGATACGTGTCCCTGTAGGGACGTCCCACACAGCAACAGTAGTGTCTGTAGCACATGTGTACATGTGTGCGCCGTCCGGTGAGAAGCACAGCTCCATGACAGCCCCCGTGTGACCCTTCATTACCATCACATTTTCGCATTGGCCGTACACATTCCATAGAACTGAAATTTTGTTCAACTTGTTTATTATTTCTTTGTTTTAAGTTGTTATCTACTACTTTAGCTTTATAATTTTACAGCTTTGCTTTAACTTTTAATTATACTTATAATAATTGCATAAAAAATTAAAATGAAACCCATCCTATTATCAACAATCTACATCTTGCCAAATTAGTATTGCATTGTTGTAAGTCCTATTAATTACATTTTAGAAAACATTAAGGCATAGAAAACTTACATATCTGTCTATCAAATCCTGCAGAAGCCAAGTGTTTTCCTTCAGGGTGGAACTTAGCTGTGAAAATCTCCCCTTGGTGGCCTTCTAACAGCATAATCGGAGCATACAAGTTAGATGTCCTGGGGACCTGAAAGATTCCGTTTACATGTTAAATTTAATATAAACATCATCTCCATATTATTTATGCATCAATTTAATAAGAAATAACACTTACTGAGGAGGTTACTACGGCCTTTTCTCTTGTACCCACAACAGAGATTTCATGACGAGTTTTCTTAGCAGGCACTACTGAATACTCCTCGCCTTTCCGTTTAATTTCCAATTCAGGCATTTTTATTACGTTTTATAGTTATATTTTAATGAAAAATGGTATTTCCGACCCAAAATATTTGGTTCCGACCGCATCAAAACGAACCAATACACGAACGCTGTATTTTTTTTTTTTAATAAGATTTAATGGCCTGGTAACGGGACCTTTAAGCCAAGTCTTTTTAAAGGGTTTTCAATTTATTTTATATTTATATAGTTCCCACTGTATTTTTAATATATTTGTATATAGCACTATAACACTTTTGGTTTTTTAGGAAATCACTTAATTGGCGGCGGGAGGTATCACTTTCTTCAATAATTTCAGTTGCCAACACTAGTCTATGAAAGGTGAATCTTGAACAGTTGAAAAAAAATGTGGTTCATGTCGGCGTTCTCTTCGTTACAAAAAGTGCAATTATTGCTGCTTATTATATTTAATCTCGCAAGGTGTGCAGGTGCAGTGTTATGACCAAATCTGACTCTGTTTATTGTTGTGATAAAGTCACGGCTAGCTATCTTCAGTTCATTGTACCATGGGTTTGTTGGCAATTTTTCTTGAATTTGTCCATACCACTTGCCTTTGAGTTTTTGGTCTTCTTTCCAAAAATCTTCCCAAACGTTTCTTACAGATATTTTCACATTACAATAAAAGTCGGTCATAGGAACATTTACATTACTTTTGACATCTAGGGCATTGACCCCATCATATGCAGTTTTATCTGCTATTTCATTTCCAGAGATACCTTTATGTGCAGGGACCCACATAAAGGCTATTGTTATACCTTTATTTTCCAGTCGCCACACAAAATCTTTGATAAAATAAATGATATAGTTAGTCTTAAAACTAAAATTGACATTCTGTAGACAATTAATAAGACTCAGAGAGTCTGTTAAGATCAGAAAATATTTACAATTATTTACACCGCTTATCAATTTTAAGGCTTCAAAAACTGCATATGCCTCTGCTGTAAAAATAGAACATTGTTTATCTAGAACAAAACTTTGAGCATAGTCCTTTTGAGAATCATATATAGCACTTCTCACATAATCATCACCCTTACTACCATCAGTATAGATTGTATAGTACTTGTTATTTTCTTCTAAAAATGCAAAGATGTCTGAATTGTTATTAATGGATTTTGTTATAACCAGAATAGGATGTATTATACTTCTATACGGATGCATGTAACATGACCAATGTGAATACTTTTTGATATTTGAATAAAGATATTGTATTTCCAGGAAAATCCGACACAAAGTTGGGGACACCCCAGTCAGAAGATCATGAGGTGAAGCTAATGGACCATCTGTGATGATTGGATGAGGTATGATTCTATTTATAATTTGGTAGTTATTTGATGAAAGTAGCTTAAGACAATATCTTTCCGCAAGATAAAGACGCCTTAATATCAGGGGCATAATACTTGTTTCGACCTCCATGGCCCTTATGGGAGTCGAACACATTGCCCCTGATATAATCCTCAAAGCTCTATTCTGTATTACATCTAACTTATAAGTATGAGTGCTATTCAGATAGGCTAAAGAACTGTAATCAAAATGGCTTCTTACAATAGACTTGTACAACACTGAAAGTATTTTGGGATCTGCTCCCCATGAAACACCTGCAAGACATCTTACAATATTAATACCCTTGATGGCATTTCTAGATATATATTTAATATGATCCTCAAAAGATAATTTCTGATCAATGTTAACACCTAGGAATTTATGTGAGGTTACTCTTTGAATAATCTCACCATTATAAGTTACATTGTCAGCAGATGGTGTGTCTTTTCCAAATATCATTACATTACTTTTACTAGCATTAATTTTTAAATTTAATCTTTGCTGATAATATTTTCTCAATTGGATTAAACAAGCATTAATCTTTTCTATAGCTACTGATAAATTTACATCTGAACAATACAAAACTAAGTCATCTGCAAATTGAAGGATATTTACATTTTTAATATTTACATATTTACATATCTCCCATATATACAAATTATATAACAAAGGTGATAATGTTGCACCTTGCATTGTGCCCTTAGATACAATTCGGGGCCCATGTAAAATATTATTATGCTTAACATATAATACTCTGTCAGTGAGGAAATTATAAATCCATTTACATACATATCCGGGTACTCCAGCATTACTAAGTACCTTAACTAGTATACCAGGGTCCACATTATCAAATGCGCCCTGAACATCTAAAAATACACAAACAGTATGTAATTTATTGCCCTTTGCATTTTTCAGATCGTGAATGAGAGAAATGAAGCTGTCTGAACAACTTCGTCCTCTACGAAACCCATACTGAGTTTGAGGAATGATGTTATGAGATTCTGCGTACCAATCCAGGCGGTTCTTTAGCATATTTTCAAATATCTTACCAATACATGATGATAAAGATATTGGCCGATAAGAACTGGCCTGCTCAGGTGGTTTGTCTTGTTTAAGTATGGGTATCACACATTGAGTCTTCCATGAGATTGGTATCAGTTTTTTAAGCCAAAGACCATTTAAAATACACAGTAATATTTTTTGAATATATTCTGGTAGTTCTTTTATTAATATATACGGAAAATCGTCCAAACCAGGGCTAGTATTTTTCCTAGATTTTATACTTGTTAAAAATTCCGACCATGAGAAAGGATCCAATAGAAATCCTGATTGCGGATTTTCATTGTTCATATTAAAATAAGTTTCTAACGAATCAGGATTAACTAAATTAGAATTATCTGATAATTTATCTAACAATGGCTGCACAAAATCATTTTGATATGACTTATTACTGGTTCTAATACCCTTAAATCTTTTAATAAGGTTCCAGATTTTACTTATAGGAGTAGTTCTATTGAAATTATTACAAAAACTGTTCCAACTTTTACGTTTTTCTTCCTTTATGGTGCGTTTTTTAAGAGCGTCTATTCTTTTGTACTTAATGTAATTTTCTAATGTTGGATCGTTTCTATAAAGTTTAAGTGCTTCATATGATTTAATAACTGCTTGTTCACACGTGCTATTCCACCACGGAGCGGGTGGCCTACTTCTAAAATTTGTTCTTGTAAATCTAGGAACTACCATTAGTTTAAGTTCATTAAGTCGGGTACAGAACTCCTCATAAGATTTCATTGGATCCTCTTCATTGACCATCATTTCATGGAAGACCATACTAGATGATTCCCTATACTTATTCCAGTCTGTTTTATGGTATAAAAATCTGTCATCATATTGATTTATTGTGTACCTTTCAATGCACATGGTAATGTTTGTTATTGTTGGATAATGATAACTACCCATGGCATCATCATGTACAAACCATTCACACAAGGGTGCCAAGTGAGGGCTAACAAAACTTACATCTATTGCTGAAGGGTTGCGTGTAGGATAATTCACTGTTGTAAAGCTGCCATTATTCAAAATGCATAAATCTAATTCATCGATTATATCATATAAACTTTGGCCTCGACTTTTGGTGGATAAACATCCAAAAGCAATATGATGCGCATTGAAATCTCCACTAATAAACAAAGGTTTTGGTAGATCTCTTATGATATTGCGCAATCTATTCATTCGTATGTGCCCAGCGGATGGAGGACAGTATACACAGAGAATAGTCAAAGATGATGTATTGTCTGTATATACAGATATGGCTATTGTCTGTATATCTTCATAAAAATTGGTATTTATAATATTGTACTTCAAATATGGTTTTACTAAAATTCCTACACCATTACGAGGATTTTTAGAAATTTTGTTATAAAAATTGTATCCAGAAATATGAACAGACTGATGTTCTTTTAACCATGTCTCATTTAGTAGACAAATATCAATATCTTTATCGTTTAAAAATTTTGTAAGAAGAGGTTTTTTGTTATTTATCCCTTGAACATTGAATTGCGCAATACATAGAGAAGATATTTTTTGGGTTTGTGAATACATTATATTGACAGACTCTTAAGAAGAACATCTTTGATGAATGATGTTGTAACAGGTACTTCATCACTCTTATTTGCTACTTGGACCAATGTGTGTACCAGGGCCATTAGTACATCATCATTTCCAACTATAAGCGACTTTATGTTTGGTATATTTACATCTCTTGAAATAGGCTTATTATTTACAGGTTTATTTACAAATTTGGATGTATTATTTACATTTTTATTTACAGGTATGGTGCGAGTTGGCAGAGGAGGGAAATCAACACTTTCTTTGGAAATAGCAACGCTTGCATATGATATTTTATTTTTCTTTTCTAATAATTTCTTTATCTTAACTGGACATTGTTTAGAAATGGCTAAGTGAGGTCCACCACAATTAACACAGCAAATCTCATTTGGCTTACTACATTCTTTATAAAAGTGTTCACCAGAACAAATTGAGCAGCGCTGCTTTCCGTTACATATTTTGGCTGAGTGATTGAACTTAAAACATTTATAACATTGTTGCAAAGGGGGAACATAATCAAATACTCTATATGAAAATAACTCATATTGCACATTATCAGGTAAGCTATTTGACAAAAAAGTTATACTGACAGTTTGTGTACCGACTAATTCATTACCGACTTTTCTCATGAATCTTCGCACTCCAATTATTTCATATGTAGAAGTTAAATTTGTGAAAAGATCTTTATTCGATATATTCGCTGGTACAAATCTTATTATTCCTGTTTTTTCAATTTGAGCTGCTGGGATGTATGCCTTCATATTATATTTTTCAAGAAAGTTAATATTACTTATGAAGTTATTGGCCGTGTTATGTTGCTTAAAAATCACAACAATTTTGTTTGCGTTAATACGCCGAATCGCTACTACACCTTTTATGTTTGAGAATATACTATTTAAATAAATTGAGCTTTTATTTCCCAACCTTTCTTGCACATTTTTGCTTTCTATGTACACCTTGAAGTCTGTATTAATAGAATTTTCAGAATATAGTCTTTTATAATTTGGTTTACGAAATGGTAAATACATGTCCTCACCACCTCCGCCGCCAGCACTAGAAGCCCCAAGATCAGGGGGCCGGGGTCTTTTTTTGGAGGTAGGCGGGATCTCCCCGCCCGCCTCATCTCCGTCCATTTTTATTATTTACACACTATAGACAGTCTAAATAATTGTATTTACACAACTTTTAACAATAAATTATTATTATTTAATTATTTTTTCAATTTTGAAAAGAATTGGAACCGCGCTTTTTCAAATTCCCGCCAAGCCGAACGCTGTATTTGTTTTGACTTTTTTTTTTTCAATTTTTTTTGAAATGACCAGATGACAATGGGGCATATTACACGTATCAATATTATCACGATTCCGTGATAATATTGATGGTGTAAATGTATTTAATAATAATATAAGATAGTTAATAATAATATATAATAATCTGTCTTGTTTTGCATGCGTTAAGTTTTTAACACGCATGTGAGTACACCAATATGTAGCTGCTTTTCTCTTATTAAAAAAAAATCTTGTACTCGGAGACGACCTTCCCCTAGCAATTTCAACTGTGTTCTGACGGTGATAATATTGACCGTATAATAGGGCCCTTTAATACTTGTGATTCGCGCACAGACCTATAAAGAGTGGACTCGGCATATTGTTCTATACATACCAATGATGAAAAACTCAAAGCAGATATGTTACTACCGCGCGCGTTGTGAAGATTCAAATACGGCCCAATTGGGTCGTCTGTTATTTAGTCTGCTTCGAGCGCAGTCACGAACGTGCTGCGTCTTGTCTTACCTAAATAAATTGAAAATGACGTCGTGCGTGTTTCGAAAATGTACCAATTATGACTCAAAAGAAAACAAAACACATGGAATCTCTTACCACATGTCTTGATTGCAATAAATACCTCGATTATTTACATTTTCAATAATTATTTCGAACAATCTGGAATAAATCGAATTTTCGTCATAGCTCAAGCGAAGAAAGAGACAGCGATACGATTCGGCGTTTAAAAATAGAACTGTCTCTTTTATGTAAATGGTTTTTCGTATCTTTTGTTTCACTTATCTGTCAAATTTGTCAATGTTTGCAATTTTGAATTTGAAAATTGTTCGGAAGAGATTTAAGCCGGAAAATAGTATGGACATAACAGATCTGTATAAGTAGAATATCACTGATACATACAATCAGTTATACAAATACCATGCATTTTGATGCGGAATAAGTAAACATCATGCTGTCATTCTCTAACTTACATCGTTTTCCATATGTAGAAAAAGATAACAATACTTCAGTGTTTGCTGCTATGGCAACATTTTTCATTTAACGTGCCTTCAAAATGCCTACCGTGGCCGGTCCGCCATTTTATGTTCCAGTTCTCCGAGGTACATAAAGTGTCAAAGTGTCGTATTAATAAATTAAAATAGAGGATAATTGGAAATTTCATGGATATTTCTGTTTAATTATTGTGTGTAGTGATTACGGACAAGAAAAGACTTAATGCCTAAGTGCAGTGTTGTTGGATGTGGCTCAAGAAAAAAGGAAAACCAGAAAAGTTTGTCCTTGCATCGGTATGTTTATATTTTTACTAAAACATTTGTTATTTTACTGATGACTTGACTTCGTATGTGCTGATTTTAATAATTACACAATAAATAATATTTGTGATAGAATAGAATATAACATGGCTTGATTTTCGATATTTATTTAATATAGAAATTAGTAGATTTGACGTTTAGTGATGTACTTTTTTATCGAATTTAACTTTATGCCGATGAATCTGATGATATATTCGAAAGATTTTAACCTTAATCCGCCTCGTAATCTGTTTGACAACACATAATCATAACAAAATCAATGTCATTTCGATAGTTACTTTGTACATATTGCATATATAAGGGTTAATAATTGATGGTAAAACTAAAATAAACTATAAACCCTTCGTGCGCGAGTGCAACTCGCAGTTGACCGATTTTTTTAGCAATTTTTGCCCGATATTAATAATGGTAACTTAAATAATTAATAATAAACTTAAAATAAGTTAAATAATTTTATTAAAATTAAGGGGGGCTCCTATATAAAAAAACTATATTCGCCTATACTTTTGTCTCTTTATTACTGTACGGCAATCTTCGTGCGTGAGTCCAAGTCGCACTTGGTTTGACTATATTATTGTAATATGTGAGCAACTTCAAATGGTTTATTGCTCACCTACGAAAAATAAAAACTAAGGAAACGTAACTCCCATACTTCAACCGTTTTGAATTTGGTTTCTTTTCGCACACTAAAATATGACAATAATTACGAAACACTAACACTCAAATTTACGAAAGAAAGCCGTTGACAATTATTGTCACTTCTATATTGTGTACCGAATACATGCATAAAGTATGCATGTATTCGTGTCACATTTTGTAGGTCACTCGAAGACACAATTTTTGACGCAGTTACTCTTCCTTAGTTTTTATTATTCGTAGTTGCTCACATATAACAGGGCGCTCACATAATATAACATCTTAGTTTATCGATATCCTCGACAAATATCAACCGAGTGTCCCATCACTATAGACCGCCATGTTTAGTTCTTGGCAATATGGCGCCGGCCACGCTTTTTTTGTAGTTATGTCGCTTCCATCTGTTTCCTTTTTCATTGGATTCGCGTGATACTTGATAACTAGAATGAAGAATCATCAATCATGATAATATTGATGCGTGTAATCTGCGTCATTCAGAATAATATTTTGTATCAAGATTTTGTATAAACCATAGACAATGACTAGATGTCAACTTTCTGTCAAAATTGTGTCAAAATTACATCAATATTTTGTGAAATCGAATTTTTAATTTAAAAATGTCAACTCTTCTAACTTTTTATTCCTTGCAAAAATCTAAAAATTCTAAATTATCATGAATAAAATATAAGAAAAGGGATCTATAGAAGCCTATTTCGTATAATGGTAACATTATTTAAACTAGACAACCCCTAAAATTGTAATCAAAGATGACGAAATTGCAACTAACTTTAGCTATTATAAAACCTCATGCTGTGAAGAACCCTGTTGCATTATCGTACATAAGAAATGTTATAAAAAATAGATTTATTGTAGTCAAGACGAAACGTGTTTCATTGGATGCGGAAAATGCGGGAAAGTTCTACAAGGAACACATGGGAAAATTCTTTTTCAATAGACTTGTCACTTTTATGGCTAGGTAGGTGAAGATTACTTACCTCTACTCTTTCTAGACGAGTTAGAAATTTAACCTATATCGTTAACCCATCAATCCCCAAGCGGCAGCCGGCTGCCGCATAACAATTGAAAATCTATTGTGTCTGCGACACCCACGGTGTGGAGGTGTTAATGTGAAATTGTTTCAGTGGAAAAATAGACCTGCATATAATCGGGCATGCTAATGCAATAGAACTGTGGCGGCAGATCTTAGGGCCCACAAGGGTGTATAAAGCCCAGTTTGAGGACCCTTCCTGTTTGAGGAGCATGTTTGGGCTCTCCGATACCAGAAATGTAGCACATGGCTCAGGTATAATATGATGTACTTTTTCCTAAATAAAATTTATGTAATTGATTGTACTGTCGGTTCTTGGTGGAAATTCATTTTAAACACAAATAAAACACAATATTGTGTTTTATTTGTGTCTAAATTAAATTGCTTTGATTGGTACTAGAAAATTGCTAACCAAGCAAATTTTAGTTTTTTCATCATTAAAATGAAAATAGTTACATAATAATTAGTCGCAGATTGATGGTCATTATTTTCTAGCAATCCAAATACTACAGCTGATATTTTATAGAATAGGCAATCAAAAAACAATTATCTCATGCATCATACTGTAACTTTTTCAGATTCGGAACAATCAGCAGAGAGGGAAATTAAATTTTTCTTCCCTGATTTCTCCTTCGACAACTGGCACAACATTCACGAGGAGGGTTATAGAAAAGGACCTGTAGTTTTCAATCCTAATTTGTTCCAGCATGTTAAAAAGTAGTTTTTAGTTGTATAGGAATAATCATAAATAGTTATTTCATGTTTATTTGTAATTACCAGAATGTACCTGTTGTTTATTTCCTAATAGTTAATTATTTTCTAGATAAATAAACATGTTTTTGAAATAATTTGTTTTTGTGAACTATATTTTGCTTTAATTTTAGTTTTAAGCATTATCATTATTTAGTTCAGTTTTGTAAGTTTTACATTACTCAGTCAGCTACCCGCTAGCCAAAAGCTTTGAGTACAATAAATGGGATTATTAGTTTTGAAAATTTATTCTGAATTTGTACATAGTTATAAAATATTGGAATGTATTGATAAAATTATGAATAAAGCTATCTAAACTATCAACTAAAATTTATAATAAAAATACTTTTCGTTTTTTGCTTTACAAAAACTATACAGAATTTTACTATTAATCACAGTTTAGTAGAGATCTGATATTTTATGAGTTTGTTTCACAATGCACTGATAAGCATCAGTTTGCTTATGTGTATCATGTTTGTTTTGTATCTGTCACTCTGTATAAAGTAACCAGCAACAAAACAGACTAATAAGCTAAGGGGGCGTCCACAAATTACGTGAGGTGTTTTTTTAATTTTCTGACCCTCCCCCTTGGTGAGATTTCATTCAACCCCCTCCCCCACCCCCAAATCTCACGTGAGATTTTTCAAAATGTGCGTTGCCGTTGGATTGTTTGACAGTCAGTAGATAGATAACGTCAAAGTATGAATGAAATTATTATTTTTTTTCGAACAAATTAGTGAATGATCTCAATTTGTATTACGATTACGCTTACGATTAAATCTTGAGCATACGTACAATCTGGATGAAATGGACCAAAATAGTATATATTCTTTTTGTAACAATGAGAAAAAAAATTACGTGAGATTTGCTGAGACCACCCTCTCTCCAACGTAAGATTAGATGAGATTTGACTAGACCCCCTCCCCCCCCTTAAACACCTCACGTAATTTGTGGACGCCCCCTAATCAACACCTATAAAGGTATTGTGAAACAGTCTCTCAATAAAATTTTATTCACCAATCTTGACGAATACTTTGGGCCTGGAAAACACTTTAATTCCTTCTTCTAATTTTGTTAATTGTTTTTCAAGCTCCATCTTGCGAGTTTTCATTCTTAATGTATCAGTTTTTACTGGCAGTTTGTTTAATTCATTAACTAGTTCTGCAAAACCTGGAAATAAAATAAATAATAATAAATGTATAACATTTTGTGCAGCACAGAAAGAGTATCCTTGGAGATGGACATAGACAACCTTTTATATAATAAAAGGCTATAAGCCTATTGTAAGTAATCTGAAAATTTTTATTTTCTTCATACAACAATACAGAATCTATACTTGCTTTACAATTTTAGTTTGGTCCTGTGGTAAGTTCTCAAACATCTTTTATTTACACACAATAAGCAACAATATTATAGTCTTCTTGTAAATTTAATGATCATTCAAAGGCAGTTTGAGACTTACTATTTCTGAGCATACGCAGTGTCTCCTTCCTTTCGCTATCTGGTAGTGTCACATGCCCTGGCGGGCAGAAACCATCATCATCAACCTTCACACCCTCCAACTCTATTGCCTTCTCTTTCTTTTCACGAAGGTATTTTGGTAGCACTCCCTTTTGATAACCTGTAATGTTACAATAGTAAAAATGAGTAAGTAAACCAGGCAAATGCAAAGGGTTAATTGACTTTTTTACATTTTTAAGTCACGGCCACAAAATCAGTAACTTTAGTATAATAAAAAGAAGAATATTTTATAAATCATTTATTATTAGACATCGGATTATATGCATGATCAAAGTGCCGAAATATGCTTGCAAATATGCACGAAAAATGGCCGAAATATGCAAAAAATATGCACAATCAAAATCACTTATTATTAAAATATTAAAATATAATATATATTCATCAATAATGTCAAATAAATATAAAATATATTCATCAGAATATTGGCCCATTTATTAATGGCACTACCGGAAAGCTGTTAAAAAAAACAATAAATTAGATGGGAATACAAATGATTTCCTATCCATCAAATCTGGGATTTTTCATTTCTTATACAGTACCAATAATTTTCTACCAATATTTTCCAATTGCAATCTTAGTGCCCATGAAAGTTCATTACCTACCTTTATTAATTTTTTTTCTAATGTTGCCAATTACAAAGAAAAATTTTGTTTCTAGAAATATATTGAACCTATCGGGTATATTGCGGAAGTCTCGAAAGTAAATAGGGATGGGGCCACATATTTGAAGTATTTTGATCTTAGATTATACCTCTATATTGTGACATCGGTGTGTATTATGATAGCTAGTTTGGAGACTACGAGGGCATAAAATAACTGAAATATGCACTATCAACGAAAAATTGCCAAAATATGCACTAACGCCTAAAAAGTGCCATTATATGCATTTGCGCAAATATGCAAATGCATATATAATCTGACGTCTAATTATAATATTTACCTGGTGGTAAGTATGGGTCTTTATTATTCTTTTCCAAAATAGCAGTAACTCTACTCCTGTTTCGCTCATCAAACATTTCATCACCATGTTTGAGTGGTGAGTGCAGCGGTGATGGACTCTTCTGCCTTCCTGAATCTCCACTTGCCTTAACCTTGTCACTGTCCTCTTTAGAAAATAAAGTTGTCAGTTTTGTGCTCTCGGAAAATCTGTCGGATAGGTTAGATTCTATTGTCTGACAGCCAATGTCCCGGAGTCGTCCTGATGATGAGTTGGAGGAGGCCCCTTCATCAATAATCTCCTGGTTCAAACGACGCATTTCTTTACGTTTCAAGAACTCAGCCATGTCACCTTTCTTTATTCTTATAACTTCGTTTTGCTTTTTGTCCCCATTCAAAAGAGGTTTACTGGTTCTACCTGAAGATAATGATTTTACTTTGGGCAAAGCTGCCGGGTGTGCTGGTTTGCGTATATTTTGAGATGGTCTGTTCTGAGTTAGGTCATCTTTTGGTTTATTCTGTATTACCTTCAGCTGCCTCATATTTTCTTTGATGAAATTCTTTTTTTGTTCTTTTTCTGGAATAAGTATAAGATAACGTTATAAATTCATAGTAAGTATATAATATTGCAAACGATAACATTTTCGTTACTTAAATGTAACGTATATTTACTTACTCGGCTCGGGGAAAATACCCTTTAATGTGTACATTGTTATACACTTTTAAACACTGTATTAAGAAAATATACACTCATTCTACGGTTGTGATAAACAACGTTAAAACGTTTTCTAAATATTAAGAATTTTCTCCATATTACACAAATAAGAAAACAGCAAAAACGCACATTCGACTAGTTTTCGTTGTTTTCTGATTTTTTAATTTGACATTTTTGACAACTTGACAACGATACTGGCTGTTGGCGCCATAGATTATACAGCGAATTTAAAATTGTAACTCTTGACAAAACCGTTAAAATAATAGGTACATTTTCCGTATTAAATAAAGTAACAATAAAAGTGGTCAAGGTCTATAATTTTGTTTACTGTACAAATTACCTAGGTGATGTATAAAACTATCCTGATAAGATACAGTGGCGTAGCTAGGAAACTAAGGGCCCTGGGGCAACTTAAAAAATGGGGCCCTACTGCTATGTAAACTGAATAGGTTTTTTTAGGTGTAGGTTTGGGTAACAAAACGAAATAGAGAAGATTCAAGGGGACCAGATGGTCCAGTAGGGTCACTGGGTCAATACGATATCTGCAATAAAACTTCGTTATTTTGATATCTATCTAGTCTGATTAAGGGCCAACCCACACGTACCACAACCACAACCACACCACGTAGTCGGGCGTATATTTCGTATTGTAAATGAATAAGACTGTTCACACGTACTAGTTACCACAACCACGGCCGACCACATCGCAAACACAACGTTGCGTTGATGCAACGACAGTGCGCGCACGCCGGCCGCGCGCTCGCAAGGATAGCAATAATAAAGTTAACTCTTCGAATTTCTTGAGCTTAGTCAACACGTGTCAAGCCGGAATCGAACTATGTCTGCACACGACGTATTCACATCGCAACTACTGGCGACAACGCAACCATGTCGACATTTTGTCGGTACCATAACGCAACTACAAAAGCTGCAGCGACACTATTCACACGTAACCACTGCTTGACAGCATTTTGTCGTTGCGACGTGGTGTGGTTGTGATACGTGTGGGTTGGCCCTTAGTGTTTTTTAGAGTGGTGTCCGATTTCCCAGTGAATTTTGACAGTAGATCCCAACGTTTGATGTTGTTTCCGAAAAGGTTATAGAAATTATGCAACGTTGCGAAAATAATCTATATTTCTACACAACTACTAACGGCATCATTTATCACCTTTAAGCTATGAGTCGCAAAATGTACATACTCTGCGTTAGGCTGGATATCCTTAATATGTTTTTGTACACCATATCATTATACACACCAGTCACCACTCATCACACTGGCTCCATCATAGTCTTGCCACACATTTTTTAAATTAATATTTTTGTCGATAAATAATGTTGTCACTTGGTTGACTAAATCTACTGCGCCATGTTTGATGGCTGCATAAAAGCCTAGAGACACTTCTTTTACTCTGTCCATTTTTCGATCTCGTTATTACTGCATACTTCAGAACAATGCTTAGCTCTACCTTCGATATGTCTTATCTTAACTCGAATTCACAATAAAACGCACATCAATTATAGGTCTACCAGAATCTGATGGCAAAAAGTGAGAAAATACAATGACTCTAGCAATACGGGGGTAATTGGAATAAAACATTTTGACCCGTTTTTTTTCTTATAGCGGCTGATTCTGTTTGTTAAACATGCAAATATAAAAATTTATCCAATGATCAAGGATATTTTTTTAAAATCTGGTGTCAAAAATTGCCATCAGATTCTGGTAGACCTATAATAATAAAACGCACATATCACTAACCGTCAAATTAATAACACTGCCAACCTACAGAAAGAATTTAAGGGAATTCCCTATGCTTTAAGGATAACTTTCGAATATCTCTCAAATGAGTTGTCATGATTAATTAGGTTCCAACCTTCCATATTTATTTTGTAAATGGAAGAAATATCCAAAAGTTCAGTTCGATCGAGATTTCTGGTAAGGATTCGAGGGCCCCCTGAGCTTGAGGGCTCCGGGGCACTGCCCCGCCTAGCCCCTTAGTAGCTACGCCGCTGATAAGATACCGTACTGAGTAATTTTGTAATGGAATCGATAATATTAGGTATAAATACCTACCTATTTACCTACCGGCAAACATAGCCTGTATCCAATTTCTTTACCCTCCTTAGCAGTATGCAGAAGTGGTAAATTTCTATTGGTCAGTGATGACGTGCTTTATGTCAATGAGAAATAGGCATTTCGAAAGAGAATTTATTCACTACGTTTTAGGCATTTCCTTTAAAATTTTATTGTCCGACAAACGGAAAAATAATTATGCGTCGTCAAAATGACAGTTTAATAACCTCATACGTGGTAACAAACGAAGAAAGATTATCGGAAAAACAACCAATGGGTACTTGTATTGATGAATAATGGCAGTATCAACAAAATAAACCATGACTAGCGAAATAAACAAGTCGTCACATACTTTAAATAACTTGAGGCTGTCCAGACAGGTGAAAAGGTCACCAACGGACAAACCTAGAACACTGGTGGCATTACCTGATGATATTCCAGAGACTACATGGTTAGTACTTCTATAGACTTCAACCAAACGACTGGAATAACCTTTTAATCTACAGAATGAATAAATTTATTCCGTTGTGAGACTTAAAAAATCGGCCAAGTTTGAGTCGGACTCGCGCACGAAGGGTTCCGTACCGTTATAGAGCAAAAATAGGCTAAAATTTGTGATTTTTGTATGGGAGCCCCTCTTAAATATTTTATTTTAATTGTATTATTAATTACAAATATAATTAAAGTGCCTAGCTATTGCCATTATAAGCAAAAAAGGCAAAAAAAAATCACGTTTCTTGTATGGGGCCCCCCTTAAATATTAATTTTATTTTGTTTTTAGTATTTGTTGTTATAGCGGCAACAATTATACACATTCAGTGAAAATTTCAGAAGTCTAGCTATAGCGGTTCTTGAGATAGAGCCTGGAGACAGACAGACAGACAGACAGATAGACGGACGGACGGACGGACGGATGGACGGACGGACAGACAGACAGACTGACGGACAGACGGACAGACGGACAGACGGACAGACAGACGGACAGACATCGAAGTCTCAGTAATAGGGTCCCGTTTTTAGGGTTCCGTAGCCAAATGGCAAAAAACGGAACGCTTATAGATTCGTCATGTCTGTCTGTCTGTCTGTCCGTCCGTATGTCACAGCCACTTTTCTCCGAAACTATAAGAGCTTATACTATTGAAACTTAGTAAGTAGGTGTAGTCTGTGAACCGCATTAAGATTTTGAAACAAAAATGGAAAAATTATTAAAAATTTTAGGGGTCCCCACTCCCCATAGATAGGTACAACTGAAACAAAATCATCTAACCTATGCATGTGGGGTATCTATGGATAGGTCTTCAAAAATCATATTGAGGTTTTTAATATAATTTTTTCTAACCTGAATAGTTTGCGAGAGAGACTCTTCCAAACTTGTAAAATGTGTCTAACTTCTAAAGTAGGGGCATGATAAGTCTAAAAAAATATTAAAATATGATGTACATTACTATAAAAACTACCAACGAAAATTGGTTTGAACGAGATCTAGCAAGTAGTATTTTTTATACATCATAAATGGTAAACTTTAAATTAACTTTCATTAAATCAACTGTATGTAAATATAAAAATAAATCAAAAACCTTTTAATTTCATAAAAATAAACCTTATTGCTGCTGCGGAACCCTTCATGGGCGAGTCCAACTCACACTTGGCCGGTTTTTTACTCTTTGGGTACGGAACCCTAAAAAAACAAGTAGGAGAGTTTTTTTTTTAAATAAAATTAGAGGGCAAACGGGTTATCTGATGGAAAGCAACTGCCGACGCCCACCAGAAGAGTTGCAGGTGCGTTGCCGGCTTTTTAAGAGGGAATACGCTCTCTTCTTGAAGGTTTGCAGATCGTATTGGTCCGGAAATACTGCTGGCGACAGTTCGTTTCACAGTTAACCGTGCGTGGCAGAAAGTTATGCGAAAAACTCACTGTGGAAGACTGCCACTCATCAAGGCCGGTGACGAATTGCTGTTTCAGAAAAAGTTGCCTAGTTAGAGTGTTTCAATCAATTTTGTAAGTCTCGAAACCGAACAAAATAAAATATCTTATATTTAGGCGAGAGTCAACATCTATTTTGCCATAAAAGCCGGCTGAGTACATTTACGTGGGAGAGCCATGCTTCGGCACGAATGGGCCAGCTCGACCGGAGAAATACCACGTTCTCACAGAAAACCGGCGTGAAACAGCGCTTGCGCTGTGTTTCGCCGAGTGAGTGAGTTTCCCGGAGGCCCAATCCCCTACCCTATTCCCTTCCCTTCCCTCCCCTATTCCCTTCTCTTCCCATCCCTACCCTCCCCTATTACCCTATTCCCTCTTAAAAGGCCGGCAACGCACCTGCAGCTCTTCTGATGCTGCGAGTGTCCATGGGCGACGGAAGTTGCTTTCCATCAGGTGACCCGTTTGCTCGTT
Source organism: Cyaniris semiargus (assembly GCA_905187585.1). Lineage (NCBI taxonomy): Eukaryota > Metazoa > Arthropoda > Insecta > Lepidoptera > Lycaenidae > Cyaniris > Cyaniris semiargus. The sequence continues at coordinate 14,410,983 of LR994564.1, forward strand.
TGCCCCCTTATTTCATAAAAAAAAAATATCTATTTAGGCGAGAGCTAACAGCTATTTTGGCTTATTCAAGCCGACGATAAAATAATTTCAGGTTCGACATACTAAACACTGAGGAGACAGAGCTGATCATACTCAGTATAAGGGAAGACATTATAGACCAGGCGACGGACGTGTGCTACGAGAGATATATGGAGAAACAGAAGTTCGCGTTCACAGCGCACTGCGCCGCGGAAGCTTGGCTGCAGATCATAGATTGGTATTTTTGTTTTGTTAATAAAACCGTACATTTTTCGGGGTAAAAAGTATCTTTTGTACTTTCCCGGGACTACCCTAAAGTACCTATATCGATCGAAACATCAAAATCGGATCAGCGGTTTGACTGTCAATACAGACAGATAGGTATACTTTTAAATTTTGAACCTATGGTATATTATATGTTTATCAAGTAAATACAACTCTTTCCCTTGAGTCCCACAGAATAGAACATTTTCCTTTGACAATAGGACGTAACTGCCTACGTTTTATTTACATCTGTAACAAATTTTATCAAAATGCGTCCAAAACTATTTTCTCATCTGTCGGAAATTCCTCAACAAGGCACTACTTTCGTCACGACCCAGGAGAAGAGTCGTCCGCGTATCCCCCCTCAGACATCCCCAATCGGGAGGTGTCCTGGATCCCGGATGAGATCCCCGAACCCTCGCCCAAAGACACCTGGTGCAGGCACGACCTGGAGGTCGGAGAGGCGCAGGAGGAGGCTTGTTGCTGCTCCTGCTCCTCATTGGATATGGTTGAAGGGAGGATAGATGAGGAAGAAAGGTGGGCTGGTAAACATAGTTTTTATGGAAGAGTGTGATTATTATTTGTGAGAGCTTAAAAGATAGATTTTCTCAAAATAAGAGATGCTATCTTCAGTCAGGACTAGGCCTGAAAATTTTAGGAGTGGAGTATGTTGCGTCTACTTTATAAACTTCAATAGCGTGAATAATATTTTGCGCTCAGGTCCACTACACAAAACCATTAAACCATCACATCCGCGTGTGATGGTTTAATGGTTTTAGCGATCATCCTTAAGGCCAGGTAGTCCTTAATTCACATGATCAATAATAATCAATTTAAGGGTGAGGCCGCCAATTTTTGCTGATTTGGCACTGAATTATTGCGTTGGTAGCGTAGATTCTTCTACTACAAGAAAAAGTGTCCACGCTACTCTACATACTAAAATGGTAGCGAATTTTTATTTCTACGCTACCGTAGCGTTGAGAAAATCAAACTTATCTCTGTAAATAATACATAATGTGGTTTGTATTATAGTCCCAAACATGGCCCTTTTGACTACTTACATGATGAATTGATACTCGTAGTTTTATGTGAAACAGTAATACTTACATTTGTGTCACAAAAACACTTCCTTTGAAAAAACTGTGTACACAGCCCGTCTGAGGTTCAAATGTGAACTGTCGAAAAATGGAAATTACGAGATTTTTCATAAAGTAGGTAAAAACTCAGCATTGCCATCTCCTTATTTTACCTTCCCTAACACTTAACGATAATAATAAACGGGTATTATTGGTGACGTTTAAAAAGTGGGGTAGAATTGATGTTTCTAACGATTCATTTGATTTTAAAAAGTTTATAAAGAAAGTTATCTTAAAATACTATAAAAATTAGGTGAGTCAGAGCCATTTATATAAGTATTCATAACATATCCGATTTATCTTCAAATCTATCATACTTATTGCTACAGCAACAGTTGAAGTGCACCTCTTTCACGGCGGATGGCATATTTTAAGCTATTTTCTTACCTTTTTTTTATGTTTAATTGTAAATATATTTTTAGACTATGATTTGAACCGAAATAATTGTAATGCATTCTTGAGTGCTTTATTTTTAGAATCTGTTTTTGAACATAAGATAAACACAATAATTTTTAAAATACCGAGGGCGGAGAAAAAATATTACCAAATCAGCAAAAATTGGCGGCCTCACCCTTAAATGATCAATAATAAACAAACAAATAGTGACTTTTAAAAGCCAAAAAAAATAATACACATTGTTGTTTACTTAATTCATTTTTAGCGTTTTCGGCATCTAGAACTGCCCCTGAGCAGGGCGGGCAGGGCAGGCCGAATGCAGGACGGAAATAGCCGAACAAAACCGGTGATCCACGAAGCACTTAGACTTAGTATAACTAGTAATACGTAGTAATTTAAACTCCGGCTATTTTCGTATCCATTCGGCCCCGTGGGTCCACCCTGCCCCGGGGCAGTTCTAGATGCCGAAAACGCTATTTGACAATTTGTGGTTCGAATTAATATAATATTGAAAACTTCACTCGATCAAAAATAACTCCGAAGAGGAGGCTAAATTCGAATATTTTGTGATATTTTTCTTATTTTTCATGAAGAGTTTTACTTTAAAAAATCATATCTACAAAAAGCTCATAACTTAAAGAAGAATAATATGTGGTTACATTTTGCATTTTGGTCTTTATCTAAGTGAAAAGTATAATTTTCTCCCATTTCGCCCTATCAAGGACGCGGCGAGCGTCGTAACCGCCACTGTACAAGGCGCGCTGATATGAATGTTATTTGAATGTGCATTACGTCGATATTCGTACTGACAGACATCGACCTGCTAATTTTAGGGACTACCTGGCCTTATTGATAAAATTAATTGTACCTAGATGTGAAGCGCCAATTTCGTTTATGAAAACTCGTGTATTTCGCAGGATCGGTGAGACTAAGGAGGATGAGGAATCTTGTACCTGTGACAGCAACATTATAGCTGAAAGTAGTCCATGTGTAAGTAAGGCTGTGTCGGCTGCATATCCATTAGCTTACTTGGAGAGCTTTTGTGATTTTAATTGATCCTTGCATGAATTAGAAAAATAATACAGAAACACTGTTTTATATTTTCAGGAGTGCTCAGAAAAGTCGAAGGATGGCGGGGCAGCAGCCAGCTCCTCCACCAACAGTAACTATCCCAGCGCAAGCGTCAGGAAAATGGTGAGCATTTCATGTGACACCTAGAATCTATATTCCGGTTACCGAACAAGTAATTTGGCCACTGACTTAACGCTCCTTAGGGTTTCTTTCACTCGCTGTTATCAGCCATTCTTTATCCACTGTCAAACGATAGGAGTGTAATAGCAAAATTGCCTCACGTTACCCAGTTATTTACTTGTACTAGTAATATAACCTCTCTCAAACCTAGCCCAAGTTAGGAACGCAAGCCTCGTGAATCTATGAACTTATGTTTTAGTTCTCCTATCTTAGATTCTGACCCTGCAGGTTTAACACCTACGAATAATAAAAACTAAGGAAGAGTAACTGTGTCAAAAAAATTGTCCGCGAGTCTACAAAATGTGACCCGAATACATGCATACTTTATGCATGTATTCGGTACACAATTTTGTGTAAATATAGAAGTGACAATTAATGCCAACGGCTTTATTTTGTAAATTTGAGTGTTACGGCCTGTACACATCTCCACGTTACGACGTCGCGCGTAAACGTGAAACGACGTTGTACGTCGCCGTGCCTTGTAAAATTCTACCTATTGTGCTGTGTGCATTAACTAGGGTATGTTATTCGAATAGAAAAAGTGTACGGTACGGCAACGTCACCGTAAAACTGCAAGTCACGTCGGCCGACGTGGCTCGATCCGTTGCGCTTGCTCAGATAATACTTAATGCACAATAGGTAGAATTTTACAAGGCAACGTTGCGTCGTCGTGACGTGCATTTTCACGTTACGTGAACGTAAGTTTGCACGTCGCGACAACGTAACGTGCCACGTAACCGCGCCGTTCCACGTTGACGACGTCGTCACGTGGACATGTGGACAGGCCCAATGTGTTTCGTTGTTATTGCCATATTTTAGTGTGCGAAAAGGAACCAAATTCAAAACGGTTAAGTATGGGAGTTACGTTTTTTTAGTTTTTATTATTCGTTGTTTAATACCTAGATTCTTCCAGGACTCTTCACCTCACGGTCCGGTGAGCTCGGAGTGTGGTGGAGGAGACTCCAGCAGCGGCGCCAAGCCTAGGAAGATGAAGAACATCTTTAGTCAAAGGTAGGCACTTAATTCAATATTGGAGGCGAATGTACCATCGAAGAAATCGATTCATAGTCAGTTGACGGACCTAAGTCAAAATGGTCGGCTTATGTCAATTCAATGTTAGCTGTGATCGGTCCATAAAGTTAATATACCTAGCGGAACAGAGAAACAAAGGCCTGAGCAAGCGAGATGTCACTATCAGTAACACTGCGTGGTAAAAAGAGACGTGTGATACATGACAATTGCCAGCAGAACCAATTTTTTTCATCTGTTTGACGTCCAGTCGGCACTTATCGGCACGTTGACAAAATAGATGCTTGTAGTGTATACGTACACATATTTTTACACACAGATGTAAATCAATTTCGGTTTCGTTTGACAGCTCGAGATTGTTGCTCTATTCCGCTAGGTACCTATATTAACTTTATGGATCGGTCGGATGAGTTTAACTTAACGCGACCGAATTACTCAGGTCCGCCATCTGCCTTGGAATCGACTTCTCTGATAGTACTAAGTCGTAAAGTAGCATTGCATTAAAATTCTCCGTTTGCAAAAAAAATGAGCACAAAACTGCATTATTTGATTGCAATTATCTCGGCTATCTTTGCGAATATAAAAATGCAGTTTTTTTTTTAATATTCCTAGAAAAAACTTCGTTCAGTCTGGATTGTATGTAACACCTTTCATAAAATCTTGAACGACGACGTCGAAAGCAAACGAGAGTCGAGACACAATAGATATTCTATTGTGTCTCGGTCACCGGTGACCGTATGGGGTTATTGGGGCTTGATGAATGATGAAGGTTTTATTTAATGAGGAATGAACGTAAAACTACTTTGACTAAATTTTACGTTTTTCAGTACTTTGGGACGATCGAAACAAACTCTGCCACCAATTCCAGCTTTGCGACCGACACAGAAAAGTTCGAAAACGCGACGAAAGTAGATTTAAAATTTCAATATAAGAAGGGATTATTTTAGAAGAAGCGATTATTTATATGAAGGGATATTTATAGATTTTCGGGAAAAACTCCTGAACGAAATAATATGATATTCCTTATTTTTACGATTTCCAGAGTAGCAGGAAAGTTCCCATAATTAAACACAAATTTGTCAAATATTAGTTAATACTCAAGTCTTTAGTTTTCAGCGCTGTTATTAGCGCTGAGTTTTGTTTAAATCAGCGATCTTAATTTTTGATTTTCTCTTGTTTTTTTTATCCCCGTAAAAGTTAAGTCCGACATATACTTAGATGTGTTTCCTATACGTACCTATGTAGGTAATTACATACTTTATATTTTTTCTTTCTTTGTGTCCCTCTAATACTTTACAAAACTTTAAATCCTTTTACCTTTGTTAAAATGTTCTCACCTTCTCTAATAAAACCCAGCTCATAAAGTATTTTATTTCTTACTTCCCTTCTAAACAAAGTGTACAATAGTTCACTTGTATATTGTATGATTGTATGGTCGATTGATAAAAATAAGCCGTGGTTCTTATCAATTCCATACAAAGGGCCCCGTGGTTCCCAAAGGGTTCCCTGGCCCTTTGAGCACACGTGCATACTGGATAGGGGGCTATGTGATCTGGGCGAGTCAGTGACCTCAACTTATTCAAATCTTACGCAAATTGTGGGGTATGTAAAAAACTATTACGGATTCTGTACGCCATTATAAGGAGATTCGTAGGGCTGTCACTTTTTGTTTTGTATAAAGCACCTGAAATCAATCAACTTTAAAACATAGGTCTAGTACCTATGTTTTAAAGTTGACTAATCAGAACGTTAGTCTTAAAATATTTTATTCAAAATATTGTGTGATTGAGTGATTTTGAAGAAAAGATATGACTAAATAGATATTTAAGCATTTTTTCCATGGCGGAGACTTTTGTTTGATGATGAAAGACAATGTACCTAATAGGCTTTGTCAGTACTTTTTGCTGACTGGACGCTTTCCGGCTGTCTACTAGTCACCACATCTGCGGGGCTAAAATGGTCACATAGCAATTCCTCTCAATCGATTCACAAAATGAATTGTCAAAACTGTCAAAGTCACGAATGTCGAATTAGTACGAATTTAGACCAATTGAATTGGTCAAACTCACGAATGTCAAATTAGTACGAATTTAGACCAATTGAATTGGTCTAAATTTGACATTCGTGACTTTGACAGTTTTGACAATTCATTTCGTGAATTGATTGAGAGGAATTGCTATGCGACCATTTTAGCCCCGCTGTAATTTAGATCGTTCTATGAAAGCTTTACGTCCTTTTTATACTTTGATACCGAAAGTATCGTTACTATAAAATCTACGCTCGCAATGATTTACACATCCTTCACATAACTTCGGTGATCGAATATAATCCTTATTTCCTTTACGTCAAGGTCGTATTAGCTGTAAAATAAATCTGAACGTGATAGTTTTATCGGCAAATGTTGCGGTGGACCCTTTGTCGCGATATGATATACTGCGATAACATTTTATTACGTGTCGGTAAAAAGTCGGGGAAATCGTGGTGAAAGTTTTCATGGTGATGGTGATTGGTAGCAAAAAGCAAACGGTTTTAGTGTGGTAGTTTAGCTAGGACACAGTATAATTTATGTGTAGTCCTTTCAGAGTTTATTAATTAAAAGTTGCATATTATCCGGTAATGACGAAACCAAGTAATTTTAGTCTATGAATGCAGATGTGTGTATGTAATACGTTTGTATATCCTGCCGTTGCAGCCTGTAGCGCCTAAACTACTGACCTTTTAATGAAACAGCTGTAAGTAATTAATTTGTAGATACCCATTCCTATTATTTGTCTAGGCGGGTTATAATTTTAAACTTTTAATAAATCCTGTCAAGAGTCCAGGACATACAGATTCACCTATTTGCTCATAACTTCATGACTTAGCTACCTATATTTTTAATTTTCTGGTCATCGCCAACCCTACCTCGTAACCCAGGTGTCGCGGGGTCAGCCCCCTCTCCGCTCCCCGCTAGCCCCCAATACCCACTCCCCGCTAGCCCCCAGCCCGGGGCAAGTTGCATCAGCGGGACGATTGACCGCGATTACATTATCAATGGAGTTATTGAGACGTGGATTCAGAGGGAGTATTGTAGTAATATTATTTATGTGCTAGATTCTAGAAGTTAGAAGACAATGAAGTAATGTTGGTAATAGTTAAACTGTTAAAGTATGATAACCGAAAGATATTGAGGTCTAGAACGTCTTGTAGTCAAGTACAGTACAAGTAGAAGTTTACTATGGAAGCTGACGCCAAGATAATTTTAGCGTTGCAAATTGATCTACCAACTTGAAAACGTTAGAAAACGTTCGAACTTCAAAACGAGTATTATAAAATACCAAATTTGAATTAAAATATTTTGAATTAAGAATTTTTTTTAATAGCGAATGAACCCTTCAGCGCCCACCGCGTTGTCCCGACGCGGGCGGTGCTACGCGGTCGTTTCTACCCCATGATGGATGACTGCCGAATTGGCCCGCGTCATTAGCGGAAGTGCGAAAACACAACAATTAGTGGAATGGGTTGGTTATAGTTTTGTTCATTACGAAATGGTGACAAAACATTTGGAGATGGATGATCATTTTGTTCGCAAAATACCCTGCTTTAATTTAATTTTTATGTTGACAAAGAGATTGGATTTTACCAAATTGATGTGTATTTCTTTATTATGTTGTGGTAAATACTGCTAATATTATTGTAATTTTTAGCAAGCGACTGGATGTTTTTTTTTTATGAAATAAGGGGGCAAACGAGCAAACGGGTCATCTGATGGATAGCAACTTCCATCGCCCATGGACACTCGCAGCATCAGAAGAGCTGCAAGTGCGTTGCCGGCCTTTTAAGAGGGAATAGGGTAATAGGGGAGAGTAGGGAAGGGAATAGGGGAGGGTAGGGATGGGAATAGGGTAGAGGATTGGGCTACTTTTTAACATACGATTGCATTCTATCTGAACGGTCATGTTATTGTGAAATGTCCCCTATTCCAAGATTTATTTCACGAACGCAACGTATTTACTATGTAAGGAGTATAATATTTTACCCTCCGGTAAGTAATATGGCACTAACCCGAACATAGTTTCACGAATAATGCAGCGATCATTTTTATCATATCTTTTATAAGCCATCCGAACCCTTTCCTTTACTTTACGTGCAGATATTTTTATGATAAATCAAATACTAAACAGTGAAAATAAAACTATGTAAAGAGCAAACATAAAACAGTGGATTCGAATTTCCATAATATTCAAAACGGGATTCGCGATGAGTGCCTTTTATTATACTTCCATTGAAATAACCCTTTCGGTGCTTCTGATATTGATGTAGTAGGGACAAAGCGACCCCACGTATTATTGTTATTTATGTGAAGGAACTCGTGAATAACAATTATACAAAGGAGAGTTGAATGTAACTTAATTGTTTTGTTGAGTCGCCACGTGAAGGCTCACGGTTTATGGATATTTATTGCCACTGTTAACTAACGTAGATGAATGCTATAGCGAAAACTTGATTGAGAGAACTATTCATAGACATAAGTGGTGCTTCTAGGCAATTGACTTTAGGGTCGTAGATTTTGATACAAAAGCTTTAATAAAACATTAATAAGTGGGTACTTTATATCTGTTTTATGTCCTATCATAGAGGAAATATTTTCCTTAGTCTATGGTCCTATCGAATAAATCGATTCAATCAAGTCAATCATAGGCAGATGGCGGACTTATGTAATTTAGTCGCGTTATCTCATACCCAGCCGACAGCGACTAATATTGATTTGGCATAGCTCGACCAATTGATGTTGGTCCGCCATGTATGAATCAATTTCTTTGTTGGCACAAAATGACTTGTGTGTTCTTAAGGTCCTTATCTTTTTTGATGACAACTAATTTTCCATAAAGTGACTATCTGAGGTGATTGTCCTTTCACCCGAAGTCCGAGGTTCGACTCCCGGCATAATTCACCCCGATTATGCGGCGGCCGAACAGATAAACATATACCGGAATTTTAAATCAGCCGGGGTTTTATAATATTTTTTTACGATGTGCCGTAAGGACCCCAGATTATGGCTTGAGGGTTTTTTTCTTCGTTTTACTGTCTTTGTTTTATCTTGGTGAGCCGTAATATTTGGTTTTTTATATACCGCCTTCACAGGTTTACGTCTGCAGTTTATTTATATTTTGAGCAGCCGTTAGGGATTAGTATGATTAATTTTCCTTTTGTTCAAAATGAATCTAATTTTAGGCTGCCATTGCGGTTGTAATAAAAATGTTACGGAAAATTTTACAGCAACCCAGTACATTCATTTTAATTAATTTATTCTGCTTTTTCATATTTTGCGGTTTAACATTAGTTTGTTTTTGGTAATGTTACTTACACTTAATAAACATACTAAAATATTCAGAAAATGCTTCATCTTAAATGATCAACATCCTCTGAGCTCTTTGTTAGAGATATTTACCAAGTTATCTTTATGAAAAGTCTGAAACTCTTGACGCTCGCTCACTCTTATTTCATAATGCTTTTTCCGTGCCTGAAAGTTGAAACACTGGTATATCTTACAAGCTTCTATATCTTCACTATCTTCTATCACTGGAGGTTGTATTTAACTGTAGTTCTCTACTGACTGAAGCCCTGCAGGAATATTTTTACAAGCTTCTATATCTGCCTGCTCATTGAGCGTTTTTTTAGTTTTGCCTGAAACCCAGTAGCCCTAGCACGGCGACCAGTGCATGGAAATGCAAAAGTATAGAAAAACTGTGGAGATAAACTTAAGGTGCCGTTCCGATCTTTTTTCGTTCCGAAAAATTCAATTAAAATACCACTTTATGACAGACTATAGTCACAAACTGTGGAGATAAACTTAAGGTGCCGTTCTGATCTTTTTTCGTTCCGAAAAATTCAATTAAAATGCCACTCTATGACAGACTATAGTCTTAAAAATTCAAATAATATCCTACTTTATGACATAATACTATAGTCTGTCATAAAGTGGCATTTTAATTGTATTTTTGTCGGTCGCGAATCGAGATTAGCCGCGGTAAAGATCGGAACGGCACCTTAAGTTTATGTCCACAGTTTGTCTATACTTTCGCATTTCTACTGGTCGCCGTGCTTCGTCTTCTGGTATCTCTCTTACAAGCTTATATATCTGTCATCACTCATCAGTCATACCTGAGCGTTATTTTACGCTAGCTTCGTCTGCAGTCCTGGTCTCTTTTAAAAACTTCAATGTCTGCCATCGCCCAGCACTGAAGCTCGTTTTAATTTGAGGCCCTGGTAGCAGTAGGTAGCGACATGTAGCGACTAGCTAGGGACGCTCGGGTAATGGATGCAGCTGCGCGGGCGCATTATGCATGCGGATTCCTCACCTGAACATCACCAAGTCACCTTCAAATTTATCGGTCGTCCACCGCCAGCCGACAGGAGGGTTACTCACATTGGTTGGATATATTATAACCACATCATAACGTTAAGTTGAAAGTTTGTATGTTTGACTGTTCTTCGCCCTGAGAGTACTAAAAACATTTTGAAGGAGCTTCTAGTAAAAGTAATCAAGGCTCTGGAAGTCGCCATCTTTTATTCGGAAAAAGTACAGTTAGTGTTCTTGTGGGATTTTACTAATATAAGAAATATGAAATACATGACGACATAATAATATTAAGTATTTTAACTTTACTTAACTTGGTACCTACCGGCTACCACAGAGTTCCCTTAGAATGAAGTGCCTGGTTAAGCCTGGTTAGCTTCTTCTCGTTATAAACTTAAACCTTCAACATGTACCTTACAGGTCAGTCAGTTGATCGTTTTAGTGTAATAATCGGCCAAGTGCGAGTCGGACTCGCGCACGAAGGGTTCCGTACCGTTATAGAGCAAAAATAGGCCAAAAATTGTGTTTTTTGTATGGGGGCCCTTAAAGTTTTATTTTATTTTAATATTATTATTAATTATTAAAGTAAACATGAGGGCAATGAGGGCCATTGTGAAAATTTACGCCGGTTCTTCTCGCCGGGTTAGTTCCCGAACCGGTGGTAGGCACCAGTATAGTCCCGACGTTCAGAGAATATTTGAAAAAAATTATTCTGAATAAAAAAAAAATTGAGTTTGAGTTTTCAAGTGCCTACCTGTTGTCATTATTGATAACGAGCAAACAAGGCCAAAAAAATCACGTTTATTGTATAGGAGCCCCCTTTAAATATTAATTTTATTTTGTTTTTAGTATTTGTTGTTATAGCGGCAACAGATATACACAATCTGTGAAAATTTCAGAAGTCTAGCTATAGCGGTTCTTGACCTGGAGACACACAGACGGATGGACGGACGGACGAACAGACGGACAGACAACGAAGTCTTAGTAACTCCCGTTTTTACCCTTTGGGTACGGAACCCTAATAAAAAATTGTTTAAATTCAATCCAGTTGAAACAATTGCTGGGATCCAATTGGTGGAAAATAGTATTTTATAATCCGTTTTAAAAGCAAGGCAAGTTTCCGGAACATTCTGTACCAGGCCAGGCCCCACAGGTGACAGGACCCGCTGAAATTTAAGTGTGATACGAACACACACAATTATAGACCTACTAAAATATTATGTATTGTAAAGCTTTTACTGACATGTTAAGATCTTTTCCCTGTCTGGATCATGGATCGACAGGAGATCATCCATCAAAGGGTAAAGTTTCGATAATGATGGGACATGGTGTGTTCCATAAAAGAAAAGTTGACCGAACAAAAGCAAAAATATCATCTTCAATGTAATATGGAACTTTGTTTGTTCATATTAACTATTGTTTTGGCGTAACTTGTAGGCTCTTATTATATAACTTTTGCCCAGTTTTGAAAAATTTTACATAAACTCCAAGCATAAGTCAAGTTATTATCTGAGGCCGAAAACTCCATTTGGGTGCCCGAGGAAGTGTGTTAACTTTTTTAACCGACTTCCAAAAAGGAGGAGGTTATATGTTCGGCTGTGGATATTTTTTTTTTATTTTTTTTTTGTATGTTCAACGATTACTCCGCCGTTTGTGAACCGATTTTAAAAATTTTTGTTTTGTTCTATTAGGTTTCCCTCCAATTTGGTCCCATTTTCACAAAAGTGGTGATCTGATGATGGGATCCATGAGTAATCGAGGGAACTCCTCAAAATTTATATGGAAACATATGGTGATTTTGGTTTTATGAGAAGTATCCTAAGCATATGCTACCAAAACGCAAGATTTTGCACCAAGGTATACTATGGTTCCGAAGAGTTTCCGAAGAAGTTTGGGGGTTTAGGCGCTGTTTTAAGAACTGAAAGCATATGCTACTATGCAAATTACATTCATCATCATCATCATGATCATCATTACCACGTCAGGGTCACCAGTGTCACATGGTTGTATATGGATACAATATGCCCCCACAACGCCATAATTATATCATCACGTGATGTCCTTATAATAATTGGTACTTTTCATAGCGATTTTAATAAAAATATAATATTGTTTCAAAATAAATGATTCAAGTTCTAAGCGACTTATATGTACCACAAATTTTAACATAACAAAGTCAACCTTAACTCCAGAGCGTAAGGCACACATTTGACATTACTTTTGAGATTCGTAAGAAAAAAGAGAAGTAAGTTGCTTCGATAGGTACTACACTAGTTTAACTATTAACCCATCAAACCCCAAGCGGCACCCGGCTGCCGCATAACAATTAAAAATCTATTGTGTCTGCGATTCCCACGATCGAGGTAATAAATTGAACCCTTAGTACTTACATAGGAAAACAATCTACATCGTAATAGGAATAAGAAACACAATCACATTGAGTGTGACTCTTAACAAATTGTAATAAGATACGTAGAATATACGCGATGGTTTACTAGGTAACTAAAAAGAGTGAAATTATTATTTTTAACAAAAAAATTAAACCGACTTCCAAGGTAAAAACAATAATAACATCCTTATAATATGAACTAAAAAGTATTAAATAATGTTTCCTATCTAATAGTGTACAAAAAGATTGAGTACAGAAATAGTTGAGGTTTAGCCGAATCTGGAAAAGGCACTATTAGATAGGAAACATTATTTGTGACGTTATCTGGGAAAAGGGACCTTGTTGTCGGTTCTAGTTTCCGAGATAATCCTTTCAAGCCTTTAAAGTAAAACGTCGAAAAAAATCATTTTTTCTTTTTTTGCTCCATATTGATAAACAGACTCTAAATTTTGATATAACAAAGACACAGACTTTAAAAACGATTTTTTATAGGTTAAAATTGAACCTAAAGTTTAGTAAAAAAGGGACCTTATTGTCGGTGCTGCAGCCGAGAGTCGATTGCGGCTTTCTTTCGGTACGGTATCGGGTTAAAAGACTTTGACCAGTGGTCCCCAACCTTTTTTTCATGCGGGCCACAAATATCTTTTGGTCTTGGTGTCGCGGGCCGCAACAAAAATTTTTTAGGGGTAAAAAACAACTTTCTTCAAAATTAATGATTTAAAAGTGGAAATTATTTTGCCGGTGGGCGTGAATTTCAAAATAGTTTAACATCACGCGGGCCACAGTGCACAGTGTTGGGGATAGCTGACTTTGACGGTACTAGTCGGCGAGACGCGGTGGCGGCGTGTATCAAAGGATTTGTCGTCTCTTTCTGATTCGTGGCGTCGGTTCTGCCCACTCGCTCACCCGCTGCGTACCCGCCTGTTAATTCGTTTTTTCGTTACTCGTCAGTGCGTCAGTTTGTGCTCGAGCTTGTTTGTTTAGAGTTATAATGAGCCTAGTGAGTATCTACATACTAACTAGTTTAAATTTTATCTAAGAGACTGTGGAAGCCTATACTAAATAGTAAATACCTGTACCATAGAAGTTTGCACGCTATTTGCGATCCTTTACAATTTTTTTCTGTTTATTGCTCATGTGGCAAAGCTATGATGAAAAGGCTAATGTGGGGTTTACACGGGTGACTATAGTCGTACGATTTACGCCGCACGGCGAAAATCGACTGTCTAAATGGCAATTCGGCGATAATGGCAAATCGGTCATAATCGTCTTAACTGGACACATAATATTATGTGGCCAGTTACGACAATTTACCCTAATTGGTTTATTTAGAGGTTGACCACCCGTTGATTTATAATTAAATATTGTATAAATAGAGAGACAAATTATAATTCGTTGTTACAACTACGAAATTAGTAGTATTTTTGTATCTTCTTTTAACTTTTTTACTAAAAATGTAACGACCGACATTAAGGTCCCTTTTAATATATTTTATAATAACTAAGAGAAATTGCATGTTTTGGTACACGTCTTGTTACTTAAGGATAATTAAAGTTATTTTAAAAATAAGAACCTCAATGTTAATCAAAATTTATATTCATTTTTATGTGATATCACTAAATTTTTAATCACCGACAATAAGGTCCCTTTTATAAAATGTTTAGTGTTTGTACCAGCTTTTCACTAAACTTTAACTTGAATTTTAAGACTGAAAAAGTTACTTTTTTAATAGAACTTTATATATTTGATCTCATTTGACTATTTTTAAGCATAGTAAATATATATTTTTGTTGATTTTGACTGATTAATAAGATAAGTGAAGCACAATGTTTCATTTGTTCAAATATTTTTTTATAAAATAAACAATGTCGTTTAATATTTAAATCGGTTGGGCATTTTCATTACATAATGCACTTTGGCGTGGTAAAAAACGGGAATAAGGCTATAAAATTATATAATTGAAGTTAAAATCTAAAAGACCATATAATTTACTTCTCAAAAAACATAATAATTATGTAACTTCCCACAATAACATACTTTTTTTGGGTTTCGAAGTTTGAATGCGATTTTCTCAATATCACCTTTTACGACTTTCGAGTTTCAACATTTTTTTAAAAAATATTTGCCAGGCCTACACGCATGTTATTTACATGGTTCGATAGCTTATTAAATATAGATTTTGTGGATGCTTATAACTCAATACCGACAATAAGGTCCCTTCACGCTGATAACGTCACATTTAATACTTTTTAGTTCATATTATAAGGATGTTATTATTGTTTTTACTTTGGAAGTCGGTTTTAATTTTTTGTTAAAAATAATAATTCAGAGCGAATATTGAAAAAATATACAGTAAGTGTCTAAACATACTAGGCCGAAAAAACGCGGCCGAAGTTCGGCATGATTACGCCTGCAATGCGTTTCGTTTTACTACATCGCTATAGAAGCCAAAAATGTGTTTAGTCTGTCTGTCTGTCTGTATGTTTGTTCCACTATCACACGAAAACTACTGATCCGATTTGAATGCGGTTTTCGCAGATATATTTGTCTTCTTCCAACTTAACATATGGTGTATAAAAAATTTCCCCCCACCCCTCTAAAGGGGCGAAAGAGGGGGTCAGATTTTGTATAAGACTTTTGCTTTAACACGAAAACTACTGATCCGATTTGCATACGGTTTTCGCATATATATTTGTCTTCTTCCAACTCAAAATCTGGTGTATAAAAATCACCCCCCCCACCCCTCTAAGGGGAGCAAAGAGGGGGTCAGATTTTGTATCAAACTAGACTTACTTCATATTATTAACTGTTTTTTCCAACTTAACATCTGGTGTATACAATTTTTCCCCGCACCCCTCTTAGGGGACAAAAGAGGGGGTAAGATTTAAATAATTTAAATGGCAAAACAATGTTTGCCGGGACAGCTAGTATACAATATAACGCGACGTGATTTCGGCATAGTGTGTCATCAGTAATTTAAAATACATTGCAGGCGTAATCATGCCGAACTTCAGCCGCGTTTTTTCGGCCTAGTGTGTTTAGTACTTTAGAAACGAGTTTTTAAAACAGCGCGACAGCGTTTTGAGGACTAGGTTGAGTCATGAGTATTATAAAAAGTCATTTTTCATTGCATTAATTTACGATGTATAAATTATCTCCTCAAAAATATGATTTATAGCATGGCAAGATGTCGCACAGGATCGGAAGAAATGAAGTGTGCTTGTATCAGAGGCCAATACTCAATTTGGGTAGCTGCGCCGCGGTAAGTAAAAATCTGACTCTCAGCAGCTTCTACCATCTCTTTGTTTATAGTGGGAAAGCCAAGAAGTCTACACTCTACATCCTCAAATACCACTATAGTTATAGCTACAACTTACAAGCAAGCCTATCTCTCCTCATTTCTACCACAAGATGGGATACCATCTATGTGCACACACCATCATCTGTCCAGCTCTATTATACCTAGTCGGGCGTTAGCAATTCTAATCGCGTCAAGGCTCTTTCAGCGAGTCAACGCACCGCAAACATATTCTACATTACCATCTGCAGTAGGTAGATTACTGACTCCAAAGTTCATATGCGTCACCGAAATTGTGACAAATAACTATTTAGTGAAGAAAATACCCTCACTGAATCCATGTACCCACTGCCGCTGTCCACTGCATGCATCTATTGCCATCGTCCCGCGCCAAACCGGAGGGCTCCAGTATCGCTGGCACGCCGGCAGTGACAAGAGCCCGACCAATAAGGTCATTCAAGCTGTGATGCCGCGAAAAGCGTCCAGCACTTCGCGAGCAGTACAACCCGTGGTGACCATAGCTATCTACGTGCGCGCCGCAAACACACTGATGGGGGACGACATGGGGGGCACCAAGACGCAGGGCAGTGGCAAGGCGGAATGTATTCCGGCCCAGCAATGTTCCTGTGTTTTTAGATGGTAGTGCCTGCAGCCAAGCTCCCGACTCCCACCTCTCCACGGCCAAAAGTCGAGCCCGTTCTACCGCGCTGGTAGACGTGTTAAACAGTTTATTACGCACCAGTTCGCAGACGGGCTCGTCCCAGAGCCTTTGGGAAGATGTGTTCTTGGGGACCTCGTTGCCGGCACTAGCAATGTCCCAGGCGGCCTTGGCCTCGTCCGCAAAGGAAATGACGAATGGGCAAGCTGAGGGCTCTAAAATTTTGGCTACTACTGCGCGATTTGCGTGGACCGAGGACAAGAACGCCGGTAAAGCTGTGTATGATGTTTTTCGTATTCCCAGTCCACCGAACCTTACTGGTAGTATAGCTTGGGTCCAGGAACGTTCATCAAATTTTATGTTTAAAATTGTGGAAAGTGTATGTTTTAGGGTGTCATTTAAGCTATGGAGAAGTTGTGGGAACTTTCATAGCTGACAACACCGTAAAACATACGTAAATTTGGGACCGAATAAACAATATTATCGAATCGTAAATGTCATGTGACTGTTAATTTAGTTTTAAAGCGTTTTTTTAGTTTTTAAAAAACTAAAAAATACGCTTTAGCCAATCCGCCATCTTGGATGTCCGCCATGTTGGAATTAAGTCACGTGACTATTTTTTTCGTATTCCTGACAGCAAACCCTTTCATTTGATACCCATATCATGGGGGTGCATGTCAAACAGCCTGTCTGCCATCTTGGGGAGGCCACCATATTGGATCTGTAATGAATGATGTTTCTTAGCTAGTCATGTATTATTGTCATCAGAACTCAGAGCGTGTGCAAAATTTCATCCTAATCGAAGACCGGGAAATGGGTCAAATTAAGATTCCAAAATTTTCTTTTATTAGCTTCACTTGTATGTAACAAGTGAAGCTAATAAAAGCGTGTTAAAAATTAACGGTTAGGCTGCATGACTCAAGAAACAAATCATTATTTATGGCTTCGCTTCTCATCCTCACCTCGCGAAATGTAATAAACATTTTGTGGAAACATATTCCGAGTAATGCGATATATACAATATCTGTTACAGGAGGGAGTTGCAGAGATGTAATGAGATGAGATGAGACTTGAGAGGGTGACGTAATAAAATGTGCTACAATCTACACGCGTGTTGATTTCATTGCAATTTGTCGGGAGATTTCAAAACGTGGGTTACGTGTACTTGACAAGTAAGTCTTCTTACATGAGAAAGTTATCTTAAAACTTACAAAGATCTTGTGGCACCTGCATGACATTGTTATGGGCTCTGAGTGTCTAAGCTCTGCATCGAACAGCTGTCTATACCGTGACACATTACAAGGTGGCGACTGGCGGCTTTGTTCTTTAGCCTAAAAGACCCTTAATTGTCGGTTTAAATAAGAGAAAGTAACAATTTTAAATTTAAGGGTAGTGTCTTTAAGGTGACACACTTTTTGCCGTCAAATATTCTTTATTGTATAATATAAGTTCAAGAATTTGTCTGAAATTTCTCGTAACTTCAATAATAATTAATCTATGTTGAGCTAGCCTATTGCTATTAAATTAAAACTATGCATCTAGAAGCAAAAAATACTAATGCCATAAGTTAGCTTCACAACGATAAATTCCCAACTAACAATTTAGCGATGAAATAAGTTCTATAACAGCCCGTTAATAGTTTATTATTAAATAGTCGCACTCGCTCAAAACACAGGTAAATACAATAACATGCAAAATAACATAAACGCCATAACCTACAAAACAACGTTCGCCGAGCCCCGCAATAACAGCTTCACCGTAAGCCCATCACTTCCAAATATCCCTATCTCAACGCAGCGTTTTCCGACTTTGCAAATTTTCTTACAAAAATAATCGTAAAAGTACGTGTGTGTGTACGTACAAAGCGACGTAACAAAAATGTGTTTCTTTAAAGTGAAAAGTTTTTAAGTGACACTGTGCAGTGTTTCGGATAGGTAAATAATCGGCCAAGTGCGAGTCGGACTCGCGCACGAAGGGTTCCGTACCGCTATAGAGCGAAAGTAGGCAAAAATTGTGTTTTTTGTATGGGAATGGGCCCCCTTAATTTATTTTTATTTTATTATTAATTATTAAAGTACAAATAAAATTAAGGATTTAGTGAAAATTTCAAGTGCCTGGTGCCTTTATTAATTACGAGCAAAAAGGCCAAAAAAATTACATTTGTTGTATGGGAGGAGGGAGAGAGAGATACTAAAAATAAAATAAAGTTAATATTTAAAGGTAAGGTTTACTGACGACGATGTAAATAACGAAGTATATCAATTTTCCCGTTGTGTGTGCGTAAATAAAAAAATAATTCTTTGTGAATTGCAGAATTCACGATGCAGTTTTCTATGAAGTATTTCTTACGTAATTAATTATTTTGCATAATATAATCTTATAACACCCCGTCGCATAGTATGTAAAAGCGTCAAAAATAAAAAATAATACGGTGCTTGTGGAGATGTCGCTTAGGTTTTTATTGATAAATTATAATTGTGTATGCGCATAATGCGACTGTTCGCTTTTACGAGGCTTTCATTTGATTAAACCGCCTCCCTCAGGTTTGAGTGTGATGACGCTGGCGCGGCGGTTACATCAACATTCATTCAAATACCTAAGCGACTTGACGAAACGTAATTATTACAAAATGAAATTTAGTTGTGCGAGCTACTCTATATGAGATTAGCTATAATCTTAAATGGTGCTAGGTCCATGTGAAAAACTGTATCTGTTGGATATTCTGTAATCTACTAAAATCTAAGGCTCAATTTATACAGCCGCGAAATGGAGCACTTTGGGCTTATATCATTATTTTTTGGTTGTGACTTGTGGTTGATTATAATATTTCTGAAATCGTCATTTCCTCATCGTCTATACCAGGGGTCACCAATTAGTTTCACTAGAGGTCCATTTTAAGAAATGAAATGAGCTTCGCGGTCCGCACATTTTATAAAAAAATATTTACTAAACAAAGGTAATTACGGAAATTACAAAGGTATATTTTACTTACATATCAATGAGAAAAGTGACCATTTTTGTTGCTTGTTTGGAGTCAAATTGGTGTAAGCAATTGACATTAAATCCTGGAGATGTTCAATCATCAGTAATTCGAGACCGAAATTTATTTTTAACGAAGTCCATCTTCGAAAATGCTTGATCCGCACACAGTGGGTCGGCGGTCCGGATGCGGACCGCGGTCCGCCAGTTGGTGACCCCTGGTCTATACCTACTTAGTACATAGTTACAACTTACATTAGTATATGATTACCCATGAATTTAATAATGTAGTTTGTGCACAAGCCATAACACAAGCTGTGTCCTATTACGAGCAAGCTATTCAATTATTTTAAATCTGTCGTAAACTACTGACGTGATGTGATATGCCAATCTTTTTCCAAATGAGACGATCCCGGGGTATCTCGGTGGTCGTAAAAAGGCCCGATAAGGGACGCGACCCTCGCGGGGCGATGAAGGGTAGATTTGACGTTATAGGTACACTCAGCTCGACTTTAACGGATGAGTTTTTGAATTGGTTATTCCCGAAATGGAGGTGCATTTTCCTGGATTGCAAGCTTGAGGGATTTTTCTTTTGTATGGTGTGATTTGCATTAGCAAAGTTAACCTAGGTAACCTAGTTAACCTAGGTTCTGGGCATAGTATTAACTATGCCCAGAACCTAGGTTCTATAATGTCTGTGATAAAGCTGGACGCTAGGGTGCCATGATTGCTCAGGTCAGGTCAATTCTAATTTGTGTCTATGCGGGTTGTCAAAGGATAGATTGAGATCAACATTTTTAATAACAACTGCGCTCCAAGCACTTTTTAATAAATAAATGTTTCCATAGTTCCTTATAGTTTCGTCATTTGCATTTGTCTTCGGTCTACCATTTAAACAGTTGGTGTTAGTTAACGTATACTCCTATAGGCTAAGGCTTACAAACCTACCCCAATTTTTTTTTGGTGGAAAACCCCCCCGTTTAGGAGAAATTCGCATTTGAAATTTTCGTAATCTTGAGATAAGGTCTTATGTTTTCTGGTGTTAGTGTTTTCAAGGCATCGTAAGGCTGTGGTGAGTGGGGGACGATAATTTATCATTCCAAAAGTATTGTATAAGAACAGTATATTATAATTATTAGGTAATTAATAGCAATGTTGGCCCAATACAACTTGATTGGGTTCGGTTAGATGGCTAAGGCGGGAGCGTAGCGCAGCGAAGCGTAAAATCTTTAGTATTTCTGAATATCTATGGCTTCTTCAAATACATTGCTTCTGAAAGACAAGTCATCTATTTCGGCGTTTAGAACATTTTACCAATCTCACGTAACCCAAATTCCGTGTGGTTTCAGGGAAAATATACAATACTAGACGTTCCGCGCGGCTTCGCCCGCGTAAATTAGATATTTCGCAGACAAATCAGTCTACAAAAATAGCCTATGATCTTTCACGTGGTCTACTTCTTATCTAATCCAAATAACAGAAAAATTGCTCTAGTAGTTCGTGAGATAAGCCCTTTCAAATAATTTCCCCCGTTTTTTCCACATTTTCTCCTATTTCTTCGCTCCTATTAGTCTTAGCGTGATAAAATATAGCCTATAGCCTGCCTCGATAAATGGGTTATCTAACACTGAAAGAATTTTTCAAATCGGACCAGTATTTCCTGAGATTAGCGCGTTCAAATAAACAAACAAACAAACTAACTAACAAACTCTTCTGATTTATAATATTAGTATAGATATGTGACAGTCTCGCCATTAATAGAATCAAATCTTTTTTCGGAATCTTCCATTGTCGTTAGCATAAAGGATGTCCCACTTGTAAAATATTCGAGACCCGGTCCTTTTGTTCCGGGCGCGGGAGGGTTGAAATGTAATTACGTTTCGGTAATATTGGGCCTAAAGTACCCGATATACATAATACAAGCTAAATGTCCTAAGGGCTAATATATGGGGTGCTCTTTTTATTAAATTAATATCGTGTTTTGTGTAATTATTTTATTGTATCTAAAACTAGCTGTCCCGGCAACGTTGTTTTGCCTGTTTTCCCTGTTTTCCTGCTTTTCTCTTGAAGTTTTTTCTGAATTTTTTTTTCTATAAACCTCACGTAGCCCGAGATCTTTCCAACGAATGCAAAACCGTGAAAATCGGTTCGTGCGTTCTGGAGTTATAGCGTCAGGAAGGAAAACCCGACTTATTTTTATATATTAGACTAGACGTTCCGCGCGGCTTCGCCCGCGTGAATTAGATATTTCACAGACAAATCAGTCTACAAAAATCTCTTATTAGTCTTAGCGTGATAAAATATAGCCTATGTTTATTGGTTAATTTTTTACGTCACTTATAGAATATGTACCTGGCGCTAAAATAATTAAATAGGCATATACGACAGCGCTCAGCAAAGATTATGATATCCCCTCACAACGCCAACCCTTATTCTATTTTACCCCTGAACCCTCAACCCTCCTTTTATCATGATCATGAACAATAAAAAAAGTATCAAAACTTTAGGAGCACGCCGTATAAGACACGTAAAGCTAAATACTGGAGTTAAAATTGTGTTAATTTCGAACGTGGGTTTATTTATTTGTTTCGAGTCAGTGTAATGAGATAATTTGAGCACGTAATGCTCTCAAATGGAATTCCAAACTTCCCCCTTCCGTGGGGTAAAGATGACGTGATTTTAAATAGTTTAACATGAAATGTGTGTTATTTATTAAGGTTAAGTATACTATATTTAAAGCAGATTCGAATTATGATTACTTTTTATTAAAGTTTCTTTTTTAAGTTTTACGAGCCTTTGCGTTATAAGAATAGAATAAATACTTAGAAATCATATCTAATATTCATACAAAGCCTGGGTTCATATTATGGTTTTCACAAAATATTGTCCCTAACTAGTAATTCTGTTAGCTTCAACGGGACAAAACTACTTTCGCTACTGAGAAGGATAATTACTGATTGATACGGCTGATTAGATATATATATACTAGATGACGCCCGCAACTTCGTTGCGCCAAAATTAATTTATCGCGCGGGAACCGTACATTTTTCCGGGATAAAAAGTATCCTATGTCCTTTCCCGGGACTCAAAGTATCCCCATATATCGGATATTTCGGATGGGGCTGTTTGGCATGCAGGTAGATGTTATGACGTAGGCGTTCGCTAAAAAAGGAATTTGATCAATTCTACCCCCAAGGGGATAAAATAGGGGATGAAAGTTTGTATGAAACTTTGTCAATTTAAAACCGATCGGGCTGAGACTTTGATACCTAATTAATATATAATAATACTTCTTAACGCGAGCGAAGCCGCGCGCAAAAGCTAGTGTATTATATATCGTACAAAATTTTTCACTAGTACCAAAATCAGACCTCAAAATATCCAACTACACTGGCTCGTGTACGAACTAGTATGAATTAATCAGGCGCCAAAGGCTTAAACAATGGTGTCGAGACACCGACAGTAACATTAATAACGATTTACTCGCGATTGTGATGGATGGAGATGTTTGCGGAGCTGATGAAGGGTAACATTTGTCTCTGTCCTTCGGCCCTTCGGAGGGATTTGGCGATTCACTCCGGCCCTCCCTGCAGAATTAACTCTCCCGTGTCAAGAAGCTGCCTGGTATCATAAGACTACAGAATCATTTGGAATGCTTTCAGGAGAAGTGCTTTGAATGCTATTGTAAAAGTATTCAGGATAAAAAACGAAAACTCCAGGAAATTATTCGTTTTTCATTCATTGGATAAGCTCATACCATAACAAGTATCTAATACGAGACAGCTTCCTCGCTCAATGAAGTCAGTGACTATAATAATATAATATAGGTACTACAAAATATATAATGGTATACACTATGTTCTATAGTATTGTAGGTATAGAAACAATTATAAATCTATACATATAATAAAACTGTAGAAATGAAAATTCTGTACATTAAAGATATTCAAAAAATAATAAGCGGGGGGTGTTACTACATCGCTATAGAAGCCAAAAATGTGGTTAGTTTTTTTGTCTGTCTGTCTGTCTGTCTGTATGTTTGTTCCACTATCACACGAAAACTACTGATCCGATTTGAATGCGGTTTTCGCAGATATATTTGTCTTCTTCCAACTTAACATCTGGTGTATAAAAAAATTTCCCCCCACCCCTCTAAAGGGACGAAAGAGGGGGTCAGATTTTGTATAAGACTTTTGCTTTAACACGAAAACTACTGATCCGATTTGCATACGGTTTTCGCAGATATATTTGTCTTCTTCCAACTCAAAATCTGGTGTATAAAAATCACCCCCCCCCACCCCTCTAAGGGGAGCAAAGAGGGGGTCAGATTTTGTATCAAACTTTTTTCTTTAATGGACTTACTTCATATTATTAACTGTTTTTTCCAACTTAACATCTGGTGTATAAATTTTTTCCCCCCACCCCTCTTAGGGGACAAAAGAGGGGGTAAGATGGCAAAACAACGTTTGCCGAGACAGCTAGTACTATCTATGGGTGCTGGAAATACTATATGACCTATCTTATGTTTATCTATTCATAACGTTTCAGATTCACTAATTCAACTTAACTATATCAACAGAACTGTGAGTAAATGCTTTTCTAGGACCTTATATTATAGCGTTCTAAAACAAAACCTTTCTCATACCCTGATAATACTCGAATTTTATTAGATTCTCACATAAGTGTAGCTTTGGTTGAATTTTCAGCAATGTACATTTTGAGTCGCTCAGTGCTGGCTCGTCGGGAATGAGAATCAGGGCTCCGTGATAACCTCGGGCTCCGTTTATGTCCCATAAAGCCCCCGAGAGGCCGTAAAAGCCTCGTAAAAGTGGAACTAGCGAACGCCCCGCGATATATAGATACGTAGATGGAAAAGCCCGAAAAGGTCTAACCTTGGAAGTTGGAACGAAATGGTTTGAAGCGAAAAGTATATAATATTTATTATTATTATTATAAGCTTAAGCTGTCCCACTGCTGGGCAAAGGTTTAAAATAATATTAAAAAAAAATTTAAATGTTATGACAATAAATGAAATATAATATAATATAATAGAATACGAGAAATTACTATCAATATTTTTATTGCAGCAAAATGTAATGAACATAAAATAATAATATGTAATTGCATGTAAGTTATTACTTCTTGTTAAAAAATCATGTATGAAAGTAATTTTATATAAATTTAATGCATTTATTTCAATTATACATTTTAAAAATATATTTTTACTTTAATTCGTAACCAATTTTGATATTCGTGCATGTAGCATCTGTGAAATGTACTAAACTTCTTTGAGTTTTTCATTTAATCTTACCATAATATTTTAATTTCTTAACAGAATGTATACAAAAAGTAACAGATGGATCCACACAAATGTATATCCCTGTATTCTCCGTATCAGAACTAGCAGACGTCCATAAAATCGCAGGAGCCCCATATAATTGGCGTTTGTTATTTTTGCCAATTTGTCTCAAGTGCCGACTTACCACTGTTACTGTAACTGCACAGTTAGTACACACTAAACATTATTTATTACTCTGTTATTGTGTACAACTTATTTGTAATATTATTATTATTTACTCTAATTCAATAAGACTAAGTTGATTGGTGGTTAGTCTGTTTTGCTTTTAATATTTTAAGAGGATATGGACGCGACTAGTGGGGAGTAAAATACAATAATAATAAACATTGTGTAGATAAAATTGTAGTGGAAATAAATGTTGATAATGAATTTATAACTTGACGGGCGTTTACTCAGCTTAGCATCTAATCTTAAAAAAATATTTTCTATAATGAGTAGTGATTGGACAGTACCAGTCATTGGACAGAGCACAAAAACACAATATTTATTAAGGTTGCTTTAAAAACTACCTGTTTATCTTTTAAAACAGGCATTCTATTACTTTAAAATCAGGTAGTTTTTAAAGCAACCTTAATAAATATTGTGTTTTTGTGCTCTGTCCAATGACTAGTACTGTCCAATCACTACTCATTTACCTTATAACTGAACGTTTTGATTTGGACTTGCAATTTATTAATAGGAAACCGGATTGAACAAGGAATTAATCATAGATATCAGAAAGAATGAATCTAAATTTAAAATACTTGAATTGCGGTACCGATTTTGCCTTTTGACAACCATATTTTTTTTACCATAGACATTTATACACCTAGCCCACAACCGGTATTGAGGTTGTAATAGTCCAGGCTACTTAGACAACTTGCGTTCGATAATTTTGACACCAAAATTAGCAATAGAAAAACATATATATAACTTCGCAAGCATCAACATTATATTATGCCTTATGTGAAATGCCAAATAATATTTTTTATTTCTCACGAGATTATCGTACGTAATTTGACTAAGTACCCATGTTGTATGTGTGAAGATCGTTAGTGTGTAATTAGTGTGTGTGGTGTGTACCGGACGAGTTATGCCCCCTCTACACGATAGGGGTGGTTTATGTGGCGATATAATATGTTTATGTTACGAGCTGGTTACTACAGCTTTACATGCTATCACCAAAAGTAGGTACATAGAAAAGGGCTGCTGGCCACGCACTTGTGATTGCTCTAGTGTTTATTTATTTATTATGGCCACAGACCACAGAATAACAAGAAACACTACATAAGTTTACCGTGTACCTAAGTTTACATAATGGGCCGGCTCGACCAGAGTAATACCACGTTCTCACAGAAAACCGGCGTGAAACAGCGCTTGCGCTGTGTTTCGCCGAGTGAGTGAGTTTACCGGAGGCCCAATCCCCTACCCTATTGCCTTCCCTACCCTCCTCTACCCTATTACCCTACCCTATTCCCTCTTAAAAGGCTGGCAACGCACCTGCAGTTCTTCTGATGTTGCGAGTGTCCATGGGCGTCGGAAGTTGCTTTCCATCAGGTGACCCGTTTGCTCGTTTGCCCCCTTATTTCATAAAAAAAAAACAACAAAATAACAATTATAACTTAAGACTAAAGTCCAATCATTCATCCCCGCATTGCAGATAGCGAACAATATTAGAGTGAAAAATAGGGAAACACACAAAACATAGCTAACTGAAAAATATACAAACTAGACATAAACTCATCACAAAATTGTTGTGGCAACCACGGTAATCTTTTATAATAACTGTGTTCCTTACAAGTTTATTGCCTATAAATTCATTTGTCGTGCAGGAATCGTACATTTTTACGTTATAAAAACTATTTTTTGTATACGAGACTCCGACTATTTTCATACGTTATTTAATCCAAATTGGTTGTGTTTTAACAGACAGACACATCTTCGAATTTATTACATTAGTAACAATAGTATATCGATAGTATAGTAATTCAAACGCTTGTAGTTGTCACTGCAATTTTAACTTTTAACCCAATTTTTCACAAACTAAGCCATCCGCCTCCCCCTCCCGTCAATCACCCCAAGGAATGCTCATAATAACCATCGCATCATCCTCCAAATATTCCACATATAGCGTCCTCCAAAACGCACAACGAATTCTACGACAAACGTTGACGGACCTTGATGGTGAATATCTAGATAAAAGAATTTTATATCTTAAGCAGGATGAAATAGAAAATAAGATGTCAGCTGATGAGGGTCGGTATCAGTTGTAATGTTAATTGACTCGGTCTAAACCCGTTGTGCCGCGCCGTAGTGACTAGTGACACTTGACTATTTTAATAATTATTATTATTAGCATCTAAATAGAAATGAGCTGGAAAAAAGCGTGCCATTGTAATCGGTCCTTTCTGTTTATCATAGACTGTTTAGGGTTAGTCCAATTACAACGTGTAGCGGCGATGCGATGCATTTTTTAATGATGCATTCAAATTGTAAAAGGCAGCCCTACACTAAGAATGGAAAGTACCTAATTTAATATATATCTTCTTGTGTAGTAAACAAAGTTTAGTTTTGAATGGTTCACTTAATGCATCGCAAAATATCAACGCGTTGCAATGTGAACTGATCCTTAAGGTGGGTACTGACTAACGTAACGAGGTGTAATGTATCTTATTACACAGCGAGCATTCGTGCAATCAGTACGTCGTGTTACGGGTACTGACTGCACGCATGCTCGCTGTGTAATAAGTAACATTACACCTCGTATCGTTGGTCAGTACTCACCTTTACAGTCTACGCTCGTAGTACCGTAGCACCGTAGTTTCGTAGCGCGTAGAGCCTCTACGCAATTATTTGTGCATCTAGTATTTTTACATCGTGGCCAAGAAAAATGTCTGCACAAACTCGACGACTTTTATTACTTCATAAAGATTCAAAACGTACGTTATTACATACGGCATATTGTTTGTCTGTTTGTGCGCGTTATTGCACGACGCCCGCGCCATTGTGAACATTTTCGTTTCATTTAATTATGTCTTATTTAATCTTTTATGGATGGTAAACTATTGTGGAAAACAACGTGAATTTAAGTAATTTAGTTTAGTTTAGACTATAAAAAACGATATATCGAGTACTAGATGACCCGGTGAAGTTTGTATCACTTCCATTCGATAACAATTAACAAACCAGGGGGGTGTGCCAAAATCTTTTCGTTTTCGCTTCGTTATAGATTCGCCGATAAAAATGTATGGAATTGACATAAGTGTTCGTTAGTATGACGTTGACGTTCGACTCGTCTTATGTCAATTCCATACATTTTGATCGGCGATTCTATAACGAAGCGAAAACGAAAAAGTTTCGACTAAATGGCCTTGTATGGACTTCACAAATGTTTTAAGACTAAAATTAGCTCAATCGGTTCAGTCGTTCTTGTGTTTCAGCGAGACTTTAAAATTAAGAAAAATGGCAGCGAGACTTTAATATTATGGTGATTGCGAAATGAACTAAGGGAATAAAGTGTTGACCAATTACAAGTATGACTTGGGCACAAAGGGTTAATCCTTATAACTAGTACTTATATAAATTGTTGTATATACATTGTGTTATGTGTAGTGTATAATCTTATAAAATATGCAAAAGTGTGTCTGTCCGTCTGTCTATCTGTCTGTTACCTCTTCACACCCAAACCGCTGAATCGATTTTGCTGTAATTTGGTATGGACATACTTTGAGTCCCGGGAAAGGACATAGGATACTTTTTAACCCGGAAAAAGTACTGTATCTGCGCGATAAACGAATTTCGGCGCAATGGAGTTGCGAGCGTCCTCTTAAGTTGCTTTAATAAGCGTATTCGTCCTATCAAACAAGTAATTATTTCGCTTTTCTCTGTCATTTCCCGGCCTATTTTCTTGACAATGACGTGATATATTATCACGAAACACCAAGATATGACCCCGCCCACTGTTTTGCTTATTTTTAATCATTCCACGAGCACGGAAAGGGCTGCGAACAAAACGGAGCTTCATAAATAATTCATAGGCAAGTTTTTGGGGCAGGCTTCAAAACAACGCTGTTATTATACTGTATGAATTTATAATAATTGACCAATCTTCTAAATTATAGACAGCTTAGTTAAATACGTGAACATTTCGTTGGCGGAACTGTGTAACAGGAATTTAAAGTGTGTGCCCAGTACCTACACTGCACTATTTTGTCTAACTTCTTTCCCTTACCCAGTAAGACTAGTGAGAACAGGCGACTGATTTTGTACTAGTTCATCTAACAAATATAAGTAACCTTTTTTGAAAGAAAAAAAACTCGAAATGTACCATCAGAGAAATTTATTGATTCAAAGGCAGATCTAGTATCAACGTTATTTGATCGGGCTTTATATCAAACCCAGTCGATGAATCACAACTAGCATTAACTTGATAACATTTCTGCCATGCCATACCTGGTTACTAAAAATATACTTAAAATTAAAAGATGAATATAATATAGTATAGATAATATTATTATCTATGACTATATTATCATACAGAAATTATAACTTCACTAATAAACGTCTTTGTGCTATTTATCCACGTTATAATGGCGGAAAATATCATATGCATATAAATTAGACTTTTCACAGACAAAATACTTGTAAATTCATAAGTGGATTCTCTCAGCGAAGATCAAAGGAGTATGCATAATTAATAAGCCAAGCTCTCCGCTTTGTCATCAAAAAACGATTTAACTACTTCCTCAAGTCGGCCAAAGAAGTAAAAAGTTAATAAAAAACCGAAAAAAATATCCTCAGGTCATTAGAAGTTGAGCGCCGAGCAAAAACGGCCCAAGTTTTCGCAGTAAACAAAGAAATATTTTATTTTTATCTCTTTTTATTCGGTGTCCTCCCCGGCGCGAAGTTAACTAACTTTTGTCGTTGAGGCGCCTTTAAAATTTATTATATTTTCGCTAGATTAAAAAATAATTGCAGAGAGTAGGCCTTTTTAATCGACGTCTAAAAGGGAACATATTTTAATTTCTAACCTTTTTTTCTTGTAACTATAATAGGTAATACTCGATATATTACGTAATATAAAATTTGCATTAGGAGGCCTCCTCTAAATGCTTTTTCTGAGCGGTCTTTTAAAGCCGTGTTTTTCAATCTTTTTTATTATACAAAAGTTATATGACGAAATATTTTGCAACCCATTATCTACCATTACATAATATATTGTGTCAGGTAAGTTCTGAAGCCCTAAGATTTTAATGACATAAAATTTGGTGAAATCTTAGTAGCTTAGTTAGTAAGGCTAACTATAAGCTACTAAGATTTCACCAAAATATGTCCGTATTTTTTTTTTTATTTATTCCTCCCCCTAACATGATCAGGGCTGTTTTTTATCTTTTATTTATATCTTTTTCGTTTTCATCTTTTTCTTTTCTTTTTTATGTCATTTTTCTTTTACTACTTTCTTACATGGCTAATATATTGCATTGTCTTTTATTTCTTACACTATTCTTATTCTCTATGTCTTGACAATATTCTTTTGTTTTCTTATTTTACATTCCTACATTTTACATGTCCATTATGTCAATACATTATATATTTATTACACATATTGTAATTCGTCAGTCTCAATCAGATCTTGTTACATAATTTTTTAAATATATCTAGTACAGGGTGTCAGATAGCCTATGTAATATAATTTCTAATGTTATAACTTCTACATTTCAAAGTTCCCATTATAATATAATTTCCATACAATAATTTCAGCAATAAAATATACAACTTTAATTAAAACCAATTCAAAAATAATACAATCAAAATTCAATAAAATAAAATCCAATTTAATATGTCCGTATTAGGAAGCGGTTGGTGAAAATAAATTCTTCAAACTCACCAAAACATATAATAACTTTTAATAAAATCAAACATAATATAATAGGCTATTTGTATTCAGTATTCACATTTAATTTGTTCATTGTCAGGAGTCGAAGCCAAACCAAATTAATGAATATTGAATACCATCCATCCATAATACCTCATCCGTCCATATTAAATTATGCAAGCGCCTGCCAAAAGCACCATTGCAATGTTTATAAATTAAAATTTGCATATTTGAATTAATTTTACACTTTGTTGGAGTGTATTTGTAATAAAAATTTATACAATAGAATAGAGAGTCCACGTAGAAATTCTTTAGCAAGCAAAGGTAGTAGACAGAAATGCAAGTTCAACATTTATATCATCTACATAAAATCCACATTTTTTTTATTTCAAACCTTTTTCCCGGTCCGAGAGCCTTTTTATACAAAAAACGATCCTTTTCAAATTGTTAGTTATCCACTTCATCAATTCATGTCTTCAATTATGTTTTTGTAAATAAGTACTTCTTAGATCATATGCCCGAAATATACCATATTGATTCTACCAAACCCGTCGTTTGAATGATGAAATATCCTGTTAAATGAACAAACTAAGTAATAGGCAGTAACAAAATATTATATCGGCGCAAGTTACTAACCGAGAGACGAGAGAGTGGAGCACAACTCGGAAACTTTTACTTTCCGCTCCCTAAAGTAGACCGCAGGCTGCTCTCACACCGATACGAATCATAATATAAACTATTAAATACCTAGACTTACAAGCTTGAATGTTACTAGAGCTTCTTTCGCACAGAAATTCAAGTAACGCGTGGAAACCGAGCTTCTCTGAAGAGAGCCTTATATCGGTGTATAAGCGTGAAAAGCGTGTCAAGTTAGGTCCGACCTACTCGGTCATAACGAAGGAATCGGTCTGCATATTTCATGTAATAAAAGTATTAATAAAGATTTTTAGTGAACATTTTATGATAGAAATTGTTGAGTTTTGTGGTTTCGCTAAATAATAAACCTTAAGAAAGGCCAAAGAATGCCTCAAACACGTTAATTTAACATTAAATACGTATGTTTTGAACAACGTTTTTTGGGCTTTTCAATCGATATTTTTGTAAGGTAAAAAGATAATTTACAAGTTTAAAAATCCCTTATTCGTGCTATATATTGAATTTTATTAATCTGACTGAAAAGATATATTGTTTCTAACACTTCATTTTGCGCAGAGTAGGTAATACGTTTTTGCTTTGTAATTCCCACTTGCCAGGAAAATTGACATTTATTTTATCTTCCAGGGGGGGCAGCTGCCTCCACAATAAGTCTTAAAGTCAGGACACAACACTGCGTTACAACGTCGCAACTCGCAACGTAAAAATCTACTTTGCTGTGCATTGGTTGCTTTTGACTATAGACAGATGTCACATCATGAAGGCAATGATTATGATAATATGATGGATATTGGATAACGTGATTGTCCAACATGATTTTAAGAATATCATTTGCCAAAGCCAAATGTTGTGTTTGAATTGGCGTGAATTGGTATTTTTTATTATTATTGGCATTGGTATCCAATTTAAATTATGTTAACATACATTGCACTCAAGAATGCAATGTAATGAAGGTGCTCAAAACCCTTGTAAAAGATACGCTAAAACAGCAGCCGACTGTCGATTTGGAGGCTCATAATATTTTAATGAGGCGTTGAAAAATGGAAGGGTTTGTTCGTTTCTGTGTAACAGTCAGCACGGCGGGGTCCATATGATATGATTTAGTGTTCTCGGCGAACCGACTTCGGCGGTAATATAAATTTCAAAATGTATGCCTCACTCGCAATGTAAGGGTACTCAGCTTTTGTCTTCCAGATTAAATGCTATTGTTTAAACTTCTGAAGTTATTATCTTCTCGTTTTATGTTCTGTCTTGACTTTGAGTTATGGGGTGCGGAGTTTCATTGAAATTAAATTAGCTTTATTTCCAAATTGGTTAGGATTTGGGAAGAATGTATTTTGGAATTGCCCTACTTTTTACAATGACCTGCTATCAGTTGACGATCAATCTGTTCGGGAACAAGCTCTAATACTGGGTGGGAAGAATTATGATTTTTGTCAACTTTAAACTATGGTCCATTCTATCAGTAGACAAGTTATCAATATGTTTGTTGGTAAAGAAGGCTTCGAAACTAGTAGTAGTAGTAGATTGATTTTAAAAAGCAAATATATAATAAAAATAGCCTAAAATCACTGACATATAAGTACTACGTAGTACATAGTATCTCTATGCCTAAAATAGACTATTTTTTATTGCAGGTTAAGTGGGCGCCTAGACCTACAATAATATTGAACAATGTCACGTATTGCGTAATATTATTGACCGTCTAGGGTTGATACTGAACATAGCGCGCCTTCATACCCCAGTCAAGTTAGACATTTGAGGTTGCATAAATTCGCACCAAGCTGAAAATCGGTAAAATTGTTTAGAATATTATTAAAAATTAAATTTGAAAGCTCCCTATGATTCCCTTGTGTGGAAAAAAAAATACCCAAACGACGACTGCAACTTTAACAACTTTTTGAATCGTTATAATATTTCAAAAAACGGTGGCTCGTAGGGCAAAAATATTGGTACATTTTTTGTAGATAATTTTATGACCTACAATTTTGTTTCAGGCATTTTTATGAAAAATCTTACCGTTTTGCTAAAAATCGTGAATAACTAATTTTTTGGACCTTTCACCTTGGGTGAAAAAAAATCATACAGGGGAACTATGGGGGACTTTCAAATATATCATTTGTAATCATTAGGGCCCGGATTATTATGTAAATACATATTTTTAATTTGCGCTATTTTCGGCCTAGAATGTGTTTTTTACATGAATTATCATATTTAGACTGTGAAATACCAAGTTTTATTTTCCATATTTTTTCATATTTCAAGGTTTTTTAGGGTTAAGTCCATATTTTACAAGAAAATGTCACTATCATCCATATTTTCATAAAAATACATAAATTTGAAGCGTCGAGTCTTATTAATACCTTCTCGCGCTTAAACTAGTAAATCGATTTTGATAAAATTTGGAATGGTGATTGGTGATACTTTGAGTCCCTAGGAAAGTAGAAAGGATAGTTTTCATCGCAAAAAATGTACGCTATCATTACGATAATATAATATATCCTTCTCAAAAACTTGCAGGCAACATCTAATTAATGCTTTACCGACTTTCATGTAACAAAATATTATCACCTAACCACACGTTTTAGTTGGATCCAGATGAAATGCCCAAGCTTTGACCAGTTCTTACAGTACCGTACCCCGGGGGCATACTGTCGCAACCTCCCCCCCCCGCTCCCCCTGTTTCTCCTCGCCCCCCGCCGGCCCTGCAGCCTTTCTAATGGCGGCGCGGCGCCGAAGAAAGTACCATAAGTAGTGGTTTGTAACCTTTCGATGTTGAGGTGTTAAAGTTAAGAAATAGATAAAAGATGGAACATTTGTGAAACTGTGGAGAGGTTTGGCGTAAGAAGACAATGAACAAAGAAAAGCAGATAACATCATAAATATTTAGCACCTCGAATTACTAATTTTTCTACAACTTGAAAATAGTTCTTAGTCCACGTTTGCGTATTAAAAATAATAATAGAATCAAAAATATAAATTCTTTATTGTGGATAACAGGGACCAAATATAATGTAGGGAGTCTTACATTTTTTTGTTATAAAAACTAGTTTTAATATATAAATAACTTGTTCCGGAAAAGGGCATAAAATTAAAACCAAACCTTTCCCGGAAATATCTCTACTCAATTCGATTTAAATCGGTTCGGCCACTGTAGCTTACGCCTAAAACTATGTGTTGTCCACATGTAGTAATGGAATAAAATAATTTATATTTTTCCAATTAAAATATCAAAATGTTGTGTGCACCTGGCGACCTTTCCCTGGCCACTTACACTACAGTAACAATTTGGAGTCTCGCGACTTGATAATGCTGTCCTTTGCAGTCCCCTCCCTCTTCTCTCCTCTATGAATGGCTGACTGGTTGCAGTCGAACGTAAATAGTAATTAACAATTTGGCACTATCAGCAAAATCATAGGCAGATGACGGACCTACCTAATTTTATCGGATTACTTCAAACCCCGCCAGTAGCCACGAACACGACTAACGATATAATAATCCCTACCAAATAATGTATGTTCGTCATCTGACAATGAATCAATTCCTCTGGTGGTCTATATGTAGGACATTTAGGCTATTTGTAGGACAGTGTTACTCTTAAATTATATAACTGTTAAACATATCAATATACAAAAAATCAGCTTGTTAGGGTTCCGTTTTAGGGTTCAGTAGTCAACCAAGTTTTGTTGATTACAGAACCCTATAACGGAACCCTAACGAGCTGATTTTTTGTATATTGATAGATTAATAGTCATATAATTTAAGAGTAACATTGTCTTACAAATAAAACAGTCCATATTTTAGGACCATCAATTCAAAGTATGAAATCCTTTCTATCTCTGTTAGCTACCACTTTCGAGATTTTTCACAAATAAAAATGTTGTTCGTCTTATCAAAATGAAGCTACTCACAAAAATTAGTTTGATAGTAATAAAAAAAAATGTTCTAGGGCTCCCGTACCATTAGGTTTGAAATGGCTGAAAACTATATTTTTCAAGGAGCCCAGTGTTAATTACACCACCAAATTGGCCACGCAAAATTTCAATTGTTCCGCTATCGCATATATCTTGAGGTAGAGTCTGGTGACAGATAGATAGAAATGTAGCCACCGTACTCAGAGACATTAAATTATGATTAACCTTCAATTTAATGAAGAGTTTGACAGATAATGTATCGGGTTTATGTCAAAATTTTGAATTATAGGTCTACCAGAATCTGATGGCAATTTTTGACAGCAGATTTTTAAAAAATATCCTTGGTCATTGGATAAATTTTTATATTTGCATGTTTAACACACATAATCATCCGCTATAAGAAAAAAACGGATCAAAATGTTTTATTCCAATTACCGCGGTATTGCTAGAGTCAATTTATTTTCTCACTTTTTGCCATCAGATTCTGG
This sequence comes from Cyaniris semiargus, assembly GCA_905187585.1. NCBI lineage: Eukaryota > Metazoa > Arthropoda > Insecta > Lepidoptera > Lycaenidae > Cyaniris > Cyaniris semiargus. The sequence continues at coordinate 14,447,010 of LR994564.1, forward strand.
TAGACCTATAATTAATACATTTAAGCATAGACAAATGAAAATAAGTAATTAATGTTCCAATCTGAGTGCGGCAGTCAATCTCACTAATATAGGTCCCGTCTAGCCCTAATGATGATGATAATGACAGGTTATATTCTATTAGAAATTCATCATCAATGAGGTAGATGATGTGGTGATTGTGGCTGCATGCGGCGACTGTGGCGCCGCAGTGGCGGTCGCCCGCGGCGGCGACACACTGACACTTACAACATTACATATAGTGGGTAACGCGTCGCCATGTGATGCATGACTTTTAGGATATTTTGGTTTATGTAAGGTCAAGTTAAATCGTAGAAGAACATGGTTAAGCATTAGGGGCAGAATAAGAAAGTGTTTTGTGTTCTAAGGTGTACTCGGGGAATCTAGACAGTAGCGGTAATTGACTCCCTGTCAAAAAACTTGTCATTTTCTATATAAACCGCGATTGACAATGAAGTGTCAGATGTTGCTAGTCTAAAGATGCGCTTACACGAGCAATAATTGCGGCAATAATTGCTCGGCGACACGAATGGACCGATCTGGAGCAATTAGTGTAGCAATATGGAGCAATTTCAATAAATTAATTGCTCCAGTTATTTCATATCACTCAATCTCGCAGATACGAATTGACGTATATCCGACGGGCTTGAAAATTCCAGGCAATTGTATTGCGCAATATTGCTGGTTGTTGCTGCTTGTTGCCGCAAATTGCTTGATGTAGTCGTGACGTCATAGTTGACGAGAATTGACTGGAATTGAGCAATTTTAGTTGCCAAGCGTACCTTAAGGGCGATATCGTATTTTGCATACTCGATGTGAACTGAATATGAAGCATATCACTTCGAACTCATAAAAAGTTGGAGATTATCATTCTAAGAGTTACCAAGAGGTTTTCCGATGAATCTGTAATAATCTGGGTCTTTATAAGAGGTCAATTTTATTCTTAAATATTCTAAATACAGTGCGAGCATTTTTCATTTATGATTTAGCGCCTAGACTAAAAAGTCAATGACCGCTACTGCCATGTTTCGCCGAGTAAAGTATAACTTATATTATAGTAAAACACCAAATGTTTGACACTGTAAGAGATCATTCTACAGAAAGTCCTTTTAATAGCGTTCCTAGTGTTTTCATACAAAAACTAAGGTGCACTAATAATAATAGGACCGACGATGGCGTAGTTTGCCCTGTATGACTTTTTCGAACTAACCTAGTTTGCTATTAAATTTAAGCAAATATTCACTTTTGCTATAAGGTGGCCCGTTGAAAAACTAGAAACAAAATATTAATTTGAATTCGACCACCACATCGCCAACTACAATTCCGTTGCTTTGCTATCAAGTAATGAAAATTGCTCAACATTTTTAACTATTCGTGAGCATACCATTCTCCATACTCCATAGTAAGCCAGTCGTTACAGCTGTACTGTTAGGCGTTAGCACTGACCTCCGGCTACGTGACCTCTGGGAGAGGTCACTTAATTATTAATTCAATTGACACGGTAATTTAGTTTTATTGTGTAGACAATTAAATGAAAAGTATTCAAGTTTTGTTATGCTCTTCCATGATGTAGAAAACCAAATATGCCCCATGGCTCAGTGGTTTAAACTTTATGACGTATGATCGATTCTCATCAAAGCGTTTAACGCAACTTTACTGCATACAACTTTTGTTGCGCTGAAATAACTTTGTCGCCCGGGAACAGAAAATACAGTGCATGCGTCGTATATGAAAGGCTAGAAAGAATAGACATGTATGAAAGACAAATCTGCACCTACTCTCTAGATAAATTATTATTTTTTACTATCCGTTTTTAAATGAAAATTAACGAAACGCGAAAATACTCTTGTAAATTACGCACATACTTACATACACACTACCTAACTGACCTAGATTTGTATAAAACCAAATAGGCGAAAACCCACTTAGGCACTGCCTAACTATAGGTCTACCAGAATCTGATGGCAAAAAGTGAGAAAATAAATTGACTCTAGCAATACCGGGGTAATTGGAATAAAACATTTTGATCCTTTTTTTTCTTAAAGCGGCTGATTCTGTTAAACATGCAAGTATAAAAATTAATCCAATGATAACCGATATTTTATGAAAATCTGCTGTCAAAAATTGCCATCAGATTCTGGTAGACCTATAACAGCTTAGTTTTGTATAAAACCAAACAGACGAAAAAGCGAATATTTCCTTATCACCTCCGTCCGAACAAAGAGGAATGTTTTATTCAATGTTTGAAAGTTTCGATAATGATGATGGACGGGAAAGGCATCTGTCCGCTGTGAACGGCCACTAAGGGCACCGAGACACCCGGCGCGACCCCACAGCCTACAAAAAACTTTCGCAATCAACCCTCTTTACCGTCTTATGCTGCGTTTAAACGGGTTTATTTTATATTGTTCAATTTACTTTTGAAGCTAAATTTTCTTTAGCGGCGTTATGGGTAAATTCGTATTAGGTCTCAGGTTTCCTGGTCTTGCGTGACCTGATCAAAAATTAGTAACACGGCAGGAGAGGAAATAATATATCCCCCTTACTTTCTACCGTGAGGGAAAAATATAATATGCGTACGTAGGCCTACGGTCTCGTATATTAAAACTGGCGTAAAATCTTGCTTTGTTTGCCTGCCGAGTTAAGTTACAGAAATATTGGGGGTTTTGGCATTGTAAGTTTAACTTTGATAGTGGTAATCACTTACCTTCAGGTGATAATAATGCTCTTTATGTACTAAAATTCGTAGGGGTTTATTTGTGATGTCGGGCGGGTCCTAATTATAATTAACCTACCAAGTTGTGATTTGTTTGGTTATAAATTGTTATAATTAGGCCCAACACATAGCTTTAGTTGGCGTGCTTTATGATAATTAACTTTAATTATGTTAGAAATGTTAACACAATATGCTGTGACTCGGGTTAATTTGGTGGCGTCATTATGCAGGACATCTTTATTGCTTTCGGACAAAACTAACTGCTTGCTATTAAAACAATAACAAAAAGTAGGATAAACTATACGTCTACCAGAATCTGATGGCAAATCTTGACAGCAGATTTTCAAAAAATATCCTTGATCATTGGATAAATTTTTATATTTGCATGTTTAACACACAGAATCAGCCGCTATAAGGAAAAAAAAGGATCAAAATGTTTTATCCCAATTACCCCGGTATTGCTAGAGTCAATTTACTTTCTCAATTCTTGCCATCAGATTCTGGTAGACCTATACCATCGTTGATAGTCAATTTATTTTTGGCACCTTAGATTTTTGTTTGAAATATTAATGGAATAATAATTGCGCATTTTACTACAGTATGATAAGCATTTAAGAATTAACTAACATACTTAATAGATTGAATAGTAAAATTGAGTTTGAATTGAAAAAAACGATTCAAGTTACTTGCACAACAGAACGGTCCACCGCTAAGTTAAAACAAAAATAGGGTAAAAACGCTCCCCAATAAGCAAGTGGACCGTTTCACCTGAAGGCTATACCCGAGCGAACCCGGGTATACCCGGATATAGGCCTGCCAGGTCGCTTAACCGAAAAGCCGGACAAAGCAGTCAGATAGGCCGGACATTTGTACAAAAAAGCCGGAAACTCTACTATTGAGTATTTAGAACCTAAATTACTATCCAGAGCAATACGTTCGGCAATGCGTATTCAAATTTTCTGTTTTATTTAGAATTTTATAGCTATAATTACTCTTATTGGGTATAAAACTGTATAAAATTAGTAGGATTTTTATATAAAGTTAAGTATAGATTCAAAGCTCTACAAAAGCGGGACTCCCTTTAATGCTTGTGTCCGGCTTTATCCGCCTAGCAAACCTACCCGGATATACCCGGATATAACCGGTAGAGATAAAAGATCAAAGGTAGTGAAGAAAAACGGTCTAAAGAACGTTTGAGATTTTTGTAAGGAATGTGTGAATATGTGTTTGTACTTTGGAGATAAAGCCATGTTTTTCTTTGGCCTTAAGGATTCCGGACTGACTTCAACATTAGCATAGTTTGATGGAGGCTAACGGCCACACTCAGTCAGATACATAATATATTATAATGATGAGTAAACTTCATTTGAATGAAGAGTTTGACAGGTAATGTATGGGGCTTATGTCACAATCTTAATTTAATTACAGTCTATTTAGTAATTAATGCTCGTCTCTGAGTGTGACAGTTAGTATATTATAAAAAATAATCGGCCAAGTGCGACTCGGACTCGCGCACGAAGGGTTCCGTAACGTTATAGAGCGAAAGTTGGCAAAAAAATGTATTTTTGTATGGCAGCCCCCCTTAAATATTTATTTTATTTTATTATTATTATTTATTATTAAAGCACAAATATAATTAAGGATTTTGTGAATATTCCAAATGCCTATATGTTGCCATTATTGATTACGAGCAAAAAAGGCCAAAAAAAAATCACGTTTGCTGTATGGGAGCCCCCCTTAAATATAAATTTTATTTTGTTTTTAGTATTTGTTGTTATAGCGGCAATAGAAAATACACAATCTGTGAAAATTTCAGAAGTCTAGCTATAGTGGTTCTTGAGATACAGCCTGAAGACAGACAGACAGACAGACAGACAGACAGACGGACAGACATCGAAGTCTCAGTAATAGGGTCCCGTTTTTACCCTTTGGGTACGGAACCCTAAAAAATCGGTATAATAAAATGACAAATCAACACAATACGCGTTCTGATAGGTCCAAACTCCAGCAAGTCATTTTGACGTTTTTTTGACGTTTATGAGAATACTTTAACTTGCGGTTGATCAGTTCTGAACTGGATCGGAACTGGATCGGAATTCATGTTGGATTAAGGAGATTTAGGGCACATGCGGCAGACCATATTATTATTATTGTAGCGGGTGATTATAAATAGTTTTCCAACTCTATAAAGCAATTAAAGCAATAATTCTTTGATATTTCATTCTTCCGGTGATAAAGTAAGTTTAAGGAAGTTTCTTAAAGCCATGTGTTTCTTGTGCTAAGACTATAATTATTATAATACATACACTGTTATATTACCTCTCATTACACCTCTATGTCAAAGACATAAGGATGATTATCGTATAAAGTTTTAGTTGTATTGTGTATGGAATATGCGTTGTACACGCTAAATCAATATTATCTAGCCATAAATAGACTTATGAAATGTATCTTCTCGTAAATAAAAAAAAAAAAAAACAGTAGTATTATGTACAGTCGTGTGGGCAGGTGTCACATTGCCACAATATTATGTGTACAGTCACAGAAATCTACAGTTTACCTTTTAAACCTTATCGCCATATACATAAGGCTCATAATACACCACGTCAACTGTGCATTATACCGGAGATGGGGCATTATAAACACAGTTTATTTGGTGGATACTGTTATATCTAAGTATACGAGACTGAAGGTGTAAATAAATGTTCTCCATCTCGGAGAAAGATTTAATAGAATGGAAATGAATAGAAGTATTATTAAAGTCGACTTGTTTATTACCTAGCTCCATAGGCCTTATGGTGTTTATGCGTGATAGCTTCGAATTATAGAAAGAGAGAGAGAGAGAGAGAGAGCAAAGCGACACATAAAGAAACGACAAGATGTCTCTTTATCAATATGCGAAAATAATATTACGTCTGTCGCCGCCAAATGGTTTTGATTCGTATGGAGATATTTTAAGATCGTCGTCAAAGATAGTGTAAGGCACTTTAAGGGCATAATATATTCGTTTTTGTTGCGCCAAAATGTATGGTTCCAGCGCGATACACGAATTTTCAGGCCAAGAAAGTTACCCGGCAAGATCTAATCACTAAATAGTATTTAAAACAAGTCGTTTTCCGCTGTATAATAGATCTTTAATTAAATCAATGCAACGGATTTTGACGATATTTTTTTAGTACAGTGATTCAAGAGGAAGGTTAATTTATACACCTTTATCAGAGCGAGCGAAGCGAGCCCTACTATATCCCACAACCTGAGCACTTTTGTGGTACACTTTACGGAAAAACTATCACGCCTATTGATTTGTGCTTTAACATAGTAATTTTTATTTATATGTAGATGTGTTATCATCGGTCAGTCAAGGTTTGGTCACTATTAAAATATTAAAATAATCGGCCAAGTGCGAGTCGGACTCGCGCACCAAGGGTTCCGTACCGGTATAGAGCGAAAGTAGACAAAAAATTGTGTTTTTTGTATGGGAGACCCCCTTAAATATTTACTTTATTTTAATTTTATTATTAATTACTAAAGTACAAATATAACTAAGGATTTTGTGAAAATTTCAAGTACCTAGCTGCTACCATTATTAAATACGAGCAAAAAAGGCCAAAAAAATTACCATTCTTGTATGGGAGCCCCCCTTAAATATTAACTTTATTTTATTTTCAGTATTTGTTGTTATAGCGGCAACAGATATACACAATCTGTGAAAGATTCAGAAGTCTAGCTATAGCGGTTCTTGAGTTACAGCCTGGAGACAGACGGACAGACGGACAGACCACGAAGTCTTAGTAATAGGGTCCCGTTTTTACCCTTTGGGTACGGAACCCTAAAAACTGCCTTAAAGAGAAGAAAACGACGCGAGCCCTCACAAAGCTCGGCTTTTAGCTAGTTTATAATGTTAAATGCATAAGAACGGGGCGTACAGCAAAACAATGTTTTCCGGATCAGCTTTTAAGAAAAACGCAGGCTTCTCCACGTTTTATAGTGCCCATGTACTCGTTATGTAAATGTATAATCTGTGTATAATGTATATTGTGTATGAGAGTTCAACAGCCTCCCGACATTGCAGTACTCGTGTCTATTGTCCCGCAGACGAGACAGTGGCGCCCAAACTGTCGGATTATGAGCTATAATTAGATTTTGTAAATGAAAAAGATTGTGGGTCGATAGAGCCAGATGATATAGAAATAACAATTTCAAAATTTTGCTACAGCTGTAGATATAGCTAAATAAAGTTCTAGGTGCTATCTTGAGTTTTGGCTGGCTATCTAGGTGTCTGTTTTTGGTGACGTAATCTGTTAATTTAAATATGATATTTGAAATCTTATGACAAACCTAGAAAGTAGAATATATTCTTCATACATCATCGTATCTACCTCAATAAAGTTATTATTTTATATAATTAAAACTTTCTAGCTATCTGTACAGTGTAACTGTAATAACCTCATTTTTGGAAGTCGGTTAAAAATGCCCTGCAATTCAATGCTATCTTATATCTTCAATACTGTATTTGGAGCTGATATTTTATTTCAGTGACCCTTATATTAAAGTCCTGTAAGATAAAAGTATACAAAATACTTAAGGCAACTGATCTCAGATGTTCAGAAGCGGTGTCTGACTCTGTCCCCACGTGGTGTTGGTACTGACGACTTACACAGTGTACAAGGACGCACGTGTTGTGATCGACATGTTTGTTTACTGTAATTAATACTTGTCTTATTGCGGTTGTTGTAAAAATATCTTAAGTATTAAAAGGTTAAACAGTCGCTGTTAAGCATTTTGTGTCCTATCCCACAAACATGTTTTTGTTAAATTTTTAATGCAGTCTTATTCTAAGGGTGGGTTGCACCAACTTACTTTAACTGTAACTGTAACTTTAACTATAACTTTAACTATAACTACAATGCAAAATGTGAAATCTTTGGTTAAAGTCAAAAATGGACGCCATATTTAACCATAACCATAGAGCTCGACAAGGCTTTAAATGCACGTGGCGAAAAAAGGAACTAACGCCTGTCATCATACAAAAACGCCATTTTTGACAGTTCTCCTTTACCAGTAGCGCCCCCGCCCACGTTCATTTAAAGCCTTGTCGGACCAGCAACAGACATCTGTCAAATTCTGTGGTCAAAGTAAAGGTTAAATTTAAAGTTAGCCTTAACTATAACCATAACTTTGACCATAACTTTAACTATAACCACGTCTCTGGTGCAACCCACCCTTAACCATCTAAAGAACATAACTACATTCTTAAGTCAACACGTAATTTTTTAGTCTAGAAAACGTTAGATGTGACCGGCGCGCGCGGCGCTTTCGTTCGCTTAGAAATCATAACTATGTTTTTAGGGAACCGTACATTCTATCATGACTATAAAAAGGTACACATAGTGCCTAGGACTTAAGAACCATCTTCAATGCCTGCAAGCATCAAATTTTATCTAAATCGGCATTACTGTGAAGACTGAAGAGGTAAAAGACATACCAAAACTTTCGCATTCATAATACAGTGTGTTTGGTCACAAACTAGCGTTATTTTAAGCACTCATATATTATATGTACTTGTTATGCACAAAAACACTAACTACTAAGGTACTATATCTAGTATAGCCCCCTTCGCCTCTGTCTGGTAGGCACTTTATTATTTACTCTACCCGGTTAGCTAGAAACATTCTTTCTTTGCGAGGTTTCGTCCTATTGTCATAAAAATAGCCTTAAACGAAGGGTAATTAAATAGCCTACCATATATATGAGTGCTTAAAATATTGCTAGTTCATGACCAAACACACTGTGTAATTTATACTGACTCTCGAATATTCAAACTAAAAGCATCTATATAGTCTATAGTTCTATACAATGGGCAGAGTGTTGTTGTCTACAAAGTCGGTCTTATATCTCCGGGTGAGGGGATCCGTTCATCACACTTCTGTTCCGATCACATCGACTTATGCCCGGGTGAGGTTTTGGGGGGAAAGTTGTTTTTGGTTGTCCATCAACATAACACAAGTATTAATGTTTTGATGGACAACAAAATAACATTATTGCATTACGATACGTACATTGCGATTTGAAACATTTGAGGTACATGAAACCTCATATCCACATTGAGCCGTGATCGATGGCCATGATTGTCACTTTTATTACGGTACTGTGTAGCAATCGAAGTTGATTATTGGCAAAAGTTGCCGAATATGCCCCTTTTACACGTTTGTAATCGATTGTAATGGTCCATCGTGAAAAGGCTGCATGAAAGCACCATAATATGATTGTTCTTTTACAAGATTTTTTATTGTTTTAAAAACCAGTGGGACAGAAAACCGACACGACTGGCGAGAGATCATGCACAGGACCGACTTTAAATGCCCATCTGATGCATGGATAATCTCTTGTCACTTGTCAGACAATCAGGCGATCAGCCCGCATTTTCCTAGCCAAACTTGGAAACAATATGTTTGCAGAACGGTAATCGAACCCACGACCACCCATTTAAGAGCCACGCTCTTAACCACTGGACCACGGAGACATAATAGTACCTCTACATTAGATATAGTACATTAGACACACAACAGTGTATGTCTGACATCACCCGCAATCATTACGATCTATAATTACTTGTATCAAAGCCGCCATTGTGCTGTGTAATTGAATAGATATATCTACTAACACATCTGTGCGTCTGTTTGTTCGACCTCAAACTTTGACTATTGCACACGTGACTAGCATGTGATTGGACTTTAGTAAAACAAAGCACAAATAAATGAGAGTAAATAAGTGAGATTTTTGTTAGGCGTACCATTTGCGATCGAGTTTCGATTCATATAGGATTCATTCGAAATTAGCTGGTGTCTTATAAGTTTTATATAATTTTCTTTGTCAGTTCATACCAGTTCAATTGCGATGAATCGAATCGATCGATTGCAAACCAGTCGTTCTATATCTAGCCTTTTGTACTACGACGATATTAAAATTCACGCAGTAAGACGAATTTTGCGATACGATCAGAAAATATGTTATATATAAGGAATTTTGGCTTTTGTATTCTTAAATAGTGATAAGCAAAGCAAGACCAAGACCAAGACTCGACCAGTCTTGGTCTTGGTCTTGGTCTTGCTGTGCAGTCTTGGTCTTGGTCTTGCTCAAATCTGTCTGGTCTTGGTCTTGCACGCCTAGTCTTGGTCTTGGTCTTGCAAAAAGTCTTGGTCTTGCAAACATTTTTCAAAACTTTTTGTAAACGTTTTAATTTTCTCGAAAAAACAATTTCAAACCTAAATTATTAGACTAGCTACATGATCTTATCTTAACTTGTTAAGAGAATGATTCTTGAATTGAAAATACTAGTGAAAAGTCGAGAGCCAACTCAGCATAGGCTGATTTTTAGAGGAAAGAAGTCCTTTAGAAAAATGAAAATTTTGAAAAATAAGAACTTTCTCTCGGATTTCTTTTAGAGTATTTTTAGGGTTCCGTAGCCAAATGACAAAAAACGGAACCTGTCTGTCTGTCTGTCTGTCTGTCTGTCTGTCTGTCTGTCTGTCTGTCTGTCCGTCTGTCTGTCCGTCCGTCTGTCTGTCTGTGTGTCTGTCTGTCTGTCTGTCTGTCTGTCCGTATGTCACAGCCACTTTTCTCCGAAACTATAAGAGCTATACAATTGAAACTTGGTAAGTAGGTGTAGTCTGTGAACCGCATTAAGATTTTGATACAAAAATAGAAAAATTATTAAAAATTGTAGGGGTCCCCATAGATACAACTGAAACAAAAAACAAAAAAAAACTTGAGAGGTGAGCCCGAATGGAACGAAGTTATTTCTTATGTTCAAAAAACCTGTACACTCAAAAAAATTGTAAAAAAAGCCATCTATTGACGCTACACGGCGACCAGTAGAAATGCGAAAGTATAGACAAACTGTGGACATAAAGGTGCCGTTCCGATCTTTACCGCGGCTAATCGCGACCGACGAAAATTAAATTAAAATGCCAATTTATGACAGACTATAGTATATGTCATAAAGTAGGATATTATTTAAATTTTTAGGACTATAGTCTGTCATAAAGTGGCATTTTAATTGAATTTTTCGGAACGAAAAAAGATCGGAACGGCACCTTAAGTTTATCTCCACAGTTTGTCTATACTTTCGCATTTTCACTGGTCGCCGTGCTAGGGCTACAGGAATACTAACAACGCACCGCTGTTTATTCTCAAAAAACGCTATCTAGTTGACGAACAGGAATACTATCAACGCCCTCTGCCCCTACTATGCAGGGACTAATAAAAAAGTGTCGAGGTCAAATATCGTTCTGTCTAGCCTCCTTTCGCAACGCCGAACGCGCTAGACGGAAGGGGGCTAGACGGAAAAAGTTGTAACGACACTTTTTGACCGACACTTTTTGCCACAGATGCGGTATCTATCTTGATCTATGTCTGTGCTTTTTCCTATAGTTGTAAGCCGTATGGCGTGCGCGTGTTTCTCTGTCTATCTCTCTCTCTCTTTAGAGAAAGAGAGAGAGAGATAGATATATAGAAGATAGAAGATACCATAGAAAGCAAGCCAGTTATGATTTTTTTTTTCGTTTTTTTTTTGTTTTTTTTTGTGTATACTTACAGGTTTTTTGTACTTACATAAGAAATAACTTCGTTCCATCCGGGTATTCCTTGACACCTCTCAAGTTTTTTTTCATCTAACCTATGCGTGAGGGGTGTCTATGGATAGGTCTTTCAAAATCATATTGAGATTTCTGCCCCCCCCCCCCCCTCTAACTTCTAAAGTAGGGGCATGATAAGTCTAAAAAATATAATATGATGTACATTACTGTAAAAACAACCAAGGAAAATTGGTTTGAACGAGACCTAGCAAGTCCTTTTTTTATACGTCATAAATGGTAAACCTTAATTTAACTTTCATTAAATTAACTGAAATATGAAAATAAATCAAAAACCTTTTAATTTCATGAAAATAAACCTTAATGCTGCTGCGGAACCCTTCATGGGCGAGTCCAAATCGCACTTGGCCGATTTATTTTATTTTAAAAAATCCGGATTTTTATATTCTTTCTCGGTTGGAAGATCTTCATTTTCAGCCGCCACGTATATACCCAAATTTTTAGTTTAAATGCATAGTTACATAATCAAAGGGTAAAAACGGGACCCAATTACTTACACATCGTTGCCTGTTCGTCTGCCTGTTTCCAGGTTGTATCACAAGAACTTAAAATTCATGTTGAGTAGATATATTGTTATAAATATTTTATCTCATATTATAGTCAGTAGTCACTACGACTAAGTAAAAATTAGCAAGAGTCTTGCATGGAGCAAGACTCTTGCATAGTCAGTCTTGATCTTGGTCTTATTCTTGCACACCTAGGCACGTATTTTAAATAGTCAGTAATCAAGATGCATCTCGGTCTCAAGACACGGTTCAGGCTCGGTGATTGGTTGGCTGTCTAAATTTGGACCAATCACAGAGCCGAACCACGTCTTGAGACCGGGTCGCATCTTAAGTACTGACTATTTATACGGGCCTTAGTCTTGGTCTTGGTCTTGCAAAAAATGCAAGACCAAGACCAAGACTGCAAAACCAAGACCAATTTTGCTCATCACTATTCTTAAATAATATCTTGTGCCCTTACATTTAAGGTTTAACTGTCTGTATTTCTATATACACATATTTTACATGCAAACGAGAAAGGCCTACGATCAGTCCAACTGAGGCCATTAAATAGAAAATTACTAGACGACACCCGCAACTCCGTTGCGCCAAAATTTGTTTATCGCGCGAGAGCCGTACATTTTTTCGGGATAAAAAGTATCCTATGGCCCTACCCGAGACTCAAAGTATCTCCGTACCAAATTTCAGCTAAATCTGTTCAGCGATTTGGGCGTGAAGAGGTAACAGATAGACACACTCTCGCATTTATAATATTAGTATGGATACAAACAAATCTCAAAAGATTCGTTTTAGGTCATGAATGAACGTTTTCAATGAGAATGTTTACTCGCTAAACTATACCAGGTGGTAACATCAAAGCATTTCTAAATTCTTATATTTTATTGTCGAATGTGTTAAGAACAATAACAAACTGGTTAACAGTTGAGAACACACTTTGTTCCCATGCACTTGGGGTTACAATAATATACAAAGGAGGTTTGAATTGAAACATGGTGGTCTTGTAGAATCTGTAACAATACGAAAATATACAGTAACTCAATCTTAGAGCAATATAAGCAAGACACGCGTGTGGCGTGATTCTGCATCGCTCTGAGGGGTTAGTGCGAGTTTTATTCGATCATACGCATCGAGCGCATAAACGCGAATTTATATGGGATCAAAGCAGTATCCACGTTAGCCAGTAGATGGCGCTGCTTTGATCCCATATAAATTCGCGTTTACGCGCTCGATGCGTATGATCGAATAAAACTCGCACTAACCCCTCTGCTCTTTAAAGTTGTCTGAAGTCACGCTTTTGTGTGCCTGTATGAAGATGGTCTACTAATTAAAATTTATACTATGATATGTGTTTATAAAATTTAAAAAGCAAGACAACCGTATTAGGAGAAAAACAACCGTATTTACAGCTGAACTTTCAAAATCTTTAAGTTGTTATCTTATCTTTTAAATGACAGAATATAGTCAGCAGTGGTTACGTGTGAATGTTGTCGCTGCAGCTTTTTGTAGTTGCGTTGTGGTACTGACAAAATGTCGACGTGGTTGCGTTATCGCCAGTAGTTGCGATGTGGTTAGGGAACATACCCATACTACGTGACCTATTTTTTAAGATTTTTGACCCCCAAAATTTAATTTATTATCAAGTTACCAAGGGGGGGACCCTTGGTAACTTGGTAATAAATTAAAATTTTTACAAAAGAAATGGTTATTGTACGTTAACCATAAAAGATAGACATAATATTATGCTGTCGCGGACTTTTTTGTAGATAGTGTAATACACGGGCGTACCCAGTTAGGGGCAGGGGGCGGGCAGCTTGCCAGAAAACAATGGATCATAAAAGTGGGACCAATCGCTAGATGAAAAAATGTTAAAAAATCATATCTAGTCATTGGGCCCACTGGCCCCAAGAACCTTGGGCCCAATCGCCCAAGTACTCATTTAAAAATTCTGATGCTTCAAGTAGGGCTGCCATACAAAAAGTTCCTTATTTTCAGGGGCGTATATCGCAAAGTTTCAAAGTAGAATAATTTACATTTAGCATTCACCCCTGTATTTAAACGTAATAATAAAACTATTCACTTATTGCTTACTTTATGAGGGTTAATGTAATTAGATTCCCAAACTTTAGGCCGCTGTCCCAACGAAATGTTTTATCAAAATTTCAAATTTAATTCTGAAAGTTGGTCAAAGTTTTAATTGCAGTAAATAATTTAGTGTTTCCTGCGAGTGCGGCCACAGCAGAGGTTTATGGGCCATAAAAACTCACGACAAATGTTGGAATACTAAATAGCTTTCTGGCTATTTCGAGAAACGTTGCCAGATTGGAATAAATCGATTACCCTGAATTGTGGGAAAGTTGAGCCTTTAGCCATAAAAAAGTTTTGTGAATCTGCAGATTTTTTTTCAATTAGAAAAGGGTTGCCTCCATGTGAAGTTGATAATTTTATTCAGGAATCAGGGGTGAGTTCATACTGCAGTCTTGAAACGGAATAAATAATAATAATCACTCTGGTTATTACCATATTGTGTGTGATGCCTAGTTCATTAATTTGTTTTTGTATTAACAGCTATTTAACCGACTTCAAATAAGGAGGAGGTTTCTCAATTAATTAAAGGTATCTATACTAATATTATAAAGCGGAAGAGTTTGTTAGTTAGTTTGTTTGTTTGTTTGTTTCTAATACTGCGCTAATCTCAGGAACTACTGGTCCGATTTGAAAAATTCTTTCAGTGTTAGATAGTCCATTTATCGAGGAAGGCTATAGGCTATATTTTATTACGCTAAGACTAATAGTAGCGTAGAAATAGAGGAAAATGTGGAAAAAACGGGGGGAAATTATTTGAAAGGGCTTATTTGAACGCGCTAATCTCAGGAACTACTGGTCCGATTTGAAAAATTCTTTTAGTGTTAGATAGCTCATTTATCGAGGAAGGCTATACGTTATATTTTATCACGCTTAGACTTATAGGAGCAAAGAAATAAAAGAAAATGTGGAAAAAACGGGGGAAATTATTTGAAAGGGCTTATCTCACGAACTACTAGAGCAATTTTTCTGTTATTTGGGTCAGATAAGAAGTAGACCACGTGAAGGATCATAGGCTATTTTTTGTAGGCTGGTTTGTCTGTGAAATATCTAATATACGCGGGCGAAGCCGCGCGGAACGTCTAGGAATATATATGATTTCCTATGTTTGTTTGCGGATAACTTCGTTATTTATGAACCGATTTTGATGATTCTTTTTGTTGAAAAGAGGACATTCCAAAGGTGGTCTCATGATACGGAAATACATTTTGAAGTCTGTTTTTTTGTTAAAAATATCAGTTTTTTTGCGTAGACGTCCTCCTTCTACTAAATCTAGTTGCTACATCCGTCGGGGTAATTTCACATTGACATAGCAACACCGACATCCTCAGACCACCTCATGTTGTGTGCCGACTGCCGAGGTGTGAGGTGACATGTCGGACGCATGATAATTAACTGGCTTCCCGATTTTGACATGATACACGTTTAATGTTTGATATGTATCAACATAATAAAGCAAATGTTATAAATGTTGGAGAGCCATGCTTCGGCACGAATGGGCCGGCTCGACCGGAGAAATACCACGTTCTCACAGAAAACCGGCGTGAAACAGCGCTTGCGCTGTGTTTCGCCGAGTGAGTGAGTTTACCGGAGGCCCAATCCCCTACCCTATTCCCTTCCCTACCCTCCACTATGCCCTTCCCTTCCCATCCCTACCCTCCCCTATTACCCTATTCCCTCTTAAAAGGCCGGCAACGCACTTGCAGCTCTTCTGATGCTGCGAGTGTCCATGGGCGACGGAAGTTGCTTTCCATCAGGTGACCCGTTTGCTCGTTTGCCCCCTTATTTTATAAAAAAAAATATAAATATTTGTGGAAGAAAAATATAACATGTGTGTAGGCCCCGCACAACTTTAAAAACGCTTGACGGAAATGGAGGATAAATGAACAGTGCAAATTTTTTGGTCTTTGTTTTATTCCCTTCAAAGCGACGTATCTATAAATGTTAATAAGTTTGTAAATTGGCACTTTTTAAAACAATATTTAAAATAAATAATATTATAATATGTAGTAGCCTGTTTCCATATAATACTAGACTTTACGAATCGGGCAGACGCACACATTGACGTGGTTTCAGATGAAATAAAGGAGCAATACACTGCAATATTACGCACGCAGTATATTGAATTAATTTACACAGAAATTTCAACATTATTAGGTCATTGAATCTTATGCGGAAACATAATAACTCAGTCTTACGCAAATTCAAGATCTTAATTGGTAAAAAACAATATTTAAATAGGATGAAACATTTAAAAAGTGTCATCTCAAGAAATATGCCAAGGCCTGGCGCACGAGTTGCAAACTCACTAAACTGGTTTTAAAATATTAAAATATTTTTGTAAATCTTAAAATGTACAGAGGGTATAGAGGGATCCGTAGAAAATCCTAGTCAGGGCGCGGGAAGCGAGCCCTAGTATATTTCACAACCTGAGCACTTTTGTGGTACACTTTATGGAAAAACTATCACGCCTAATATTGCTTTGTGCTTTAACATAGTAATTTTTATTTATATGTAGATGTGTTATCATCGCTCAGTCAAGGCATCAAGGTTTGGTTACTATATATATATATTAAAATATTAAAAAAAACCTACCTTATAGATTATTACCACGCAGAAAAACGACACGAGCCCTCACAAAGCTCGGCTTTCAGCTAGTGTAATTACTCGTGAGATCTCGTCCTAACAGGACGAATTTTTAGACGATAATATGAACTGTGTTACGTATTGTAAAAACTTTTTTAAAAGTTTTAATGACTGTAAAAATGCATTAGCATCATACACACATCATAATCATGTTGCATTAAAACCAATTTATGGAAGCTTTAAATGTAGGGCACATTTAAACTTTCCTTTATGTAGGACCTTGGCATAAAGAAGAAGATTAGCTATGGATAAAAAAATATCCACAGCCGAACATAGAACCTCCTCCTTTTTTTGGAGGCGGTTTTTGGAAGTAGGTGGGTTTTACAGAATCTTATAAACGTAATTTTGTTAAAAGCCAGGTCGCCCTTTGGGGATAAGGGCTCAAATTCACACCCCCGTCCTCATCCTTCAGATTATTGGAACTGATTCTTGAATAGATTCTAAGGAAATGTCTCTCAATGTGTATAAGTTTAACAATGTTTTTACCAGACAGCGAAGAAAAAAATATCTTGGCAGTTTACTATGTGCGTATAAAAATGAATTTTCAGTTTTGTTAGACTTGCTAGAACTCGAATTGGCTGAAACGATTTCGCTAATTTTAGTCTTGAAATATTGAAAGTCCAAGGAAGTTTTATAATTTATATATAACTAGCTGTGCCCCGCTGTTACCCGCGGTTTAAGTGATATATAATAAAAGACTATGAAAAGTACCAATAATTGGGTCAAAACGGGACGATACATGGTTCTATAATGGTTTATGGTAGTGATGATAACGATGATGAATGTAATTTGCATAGAAGCATATGCTTTCCGTTCTTAAAACAACGTCGAAACTCCCAAACTTGTATCTTTAAAGAGTCAGGAGTTCTTTCAGCACCTTCCGAACCATGGTATACCTTGGTGTAAAATCTTACTTGTTGGTTGCATATGCTTAGAATACTGCTCACGAAACCGAAGTCACCACATGTTTCCATATAAGTTTTGAGGAGTTCCCTTGATTTCTTATGGATCCCTTCATCAGGTCACCACTTTTATGAATATGGTACCAAATTGTGATGATAACCTATACACCAAAAGAAAAATTTTGAAAATCGGTTAACAAACGGCGGAGTAATCGTTGAAAATAAAAAAACGAACATAACACCTCCTACATTTTGAAAGTCGGTTAAAATTGTAGCCTATGTGTTATTCTGATGTATAAGCTATATTATTGTAAAGTTTCATTAAAATCCGTTCAGTAGTTTTTGCGTGAAAGAGTAACAAACATCCATACATCCATACATACATCCATCCATACATACATACATACATACATACATCCAAACTTTCGCCTTTATAATATTAGTAGGATAGGAGGGAGTCATACCAAATTCACCGGTATCTATCTAGTGTAAAATAAATATTTTGCGATTTTTCTATGGAACCCTAAAAAGAGAACACTCGTAATATTAAATACATATTTTATTGCAAGAAGTCATACCGTTGAAATAGCATAATGTATGCTAATATACATATTCTACTACTATTATTACTCTGGATTCAGTTCAAATCTGATTCTCCTTAAATAAAATCGTATGTTTATATATATGGACTATAACTATAACATTACGATTATAGTTCTAGTTAGATATTATCTAAAAGGTTTACTATCTTAATACTTGTATAAATGAGAACTTTCAACTTTCACATTTGAAGACGTAAATGGATGAAGTATCCACTTCATCCATTTACTAACATTGTATAACATAAGGGCAATTAATTTTTTTTCCCTTATAATTATTTTTTTATGAAATAAGGTGGCAAACGAGCAAACGGGTCACCTGATGGAAAGCAACTTCCGTCGCCCATGGACGCAGCATCAGAAGAGCTGCAGGTGCGTTGCCGGCCTTTTAAGAGGGAATAGGGTAATAGGGGAGGGTAGGGATGGGAAGAGAAGGGAATAGGGGAGGGAAAGGAAGGGAATAGGGTAGGGGATTGGGCCTCCGGTAAACTCACTCACTCGGCGCAAGCGCTGTTTCACGCCGGTTTTCTGTGAGAACGTGGTATTTCTCCGGTCGAGCCGGCCCATTCGTGCCGAAGCATGGCTATCCCACGTGAACAAACTTGTAACTTTTTATTTATCATCTAGCTAATATTATATCTGGCTATACATAAAATCCACATTTTGTTGATTTCATAATCATATTATAATGTTCCCGGTCCTAAACCTCCATTTATCCTTCCTAAACCTGCAAAACAACGAAATTTTTAAATGGTAATTTACCCACTTTATCTACTTACGTCTTCATTTAGCGAAGTAGGATTATTTTATAAAGTTGTTACCCTTTCGCTCAAAAACTACACAAAGGATTTTGATTAAATTTGGCTTCGAGAAAAACAACAGAGCTGTCTTTTTGTGTATAAAAAACAATATTCTTGTGGGACATGCATTACGTATGCCCGGGGCAAATCTACTTTATGTCTTTTTAGGGTTCCGTAGTCAACAAGGAACCCTTATAGTTTCGGTCTGTCCGTCCGTCTGTCTGTCCGTCTGTCTGTCCGTCTCTCTGTCCGTCTGTCTGTCTGTCCGCGGTTTTGCTCAGAGACTATAGGACCTACAGAGCTGTAATTTGGCATGAATGCACATAATAATAATGCCGACAAAATGGTACATGAAATCATAAAAAAAAAAAAAATATGGTACCTTCCTATACACATCAAGCGTGAATGAATTTTTTTTTTCGCGTCCACCCCATCGTGTGGGGTGTCGTTGGATAGTTTTTTTTTAAATATTATGAGTATTCATAGATCATTTTCCAATTTAGGGATCCGTTTGTGAAATATTAAGTTTTAAAGTGGAAAAAATCGTTAGAGGCCAGTGTCCCCCCTTCTACCAACTAAAAAGGGGCTTCTAGAAATGTGAAAAAATTCACGGGAGTAGGAAATATGCTGAATTTAAAAGGAAAACTATCATGGCTAAGAAGACTTTGAAGAAGTTATTGAGTAATAGTCGATCAACTAAAAAAAATGTATTCGGCGAAGTATAAAGGAACTTTTCGTTCAAATTCCTTTGTTGTTAGTAGTGTAAAACATTATAAATGTACATTAATTAATCATACAAACATTTTAAAAAACTAGCGGTACTACGGAACCCTATATTGCGCGTGGCCCGACACGCACTTGGCCGGTTTTTTTAACCTACTTTTCTATACTTTTTTGTATATTTTTATGTTTTCTTTGAAACAAAAAGAAAGTTATAAGCAGGTGGATTTTCACAGTAATTCAAAGGCCCCTATAATTGTAAACGATTAGAAAGTGACAGGACACAGGTGTGGAACCACCTTGATTATTGCTTAGCATGTAATACTGGCAGGCCTGGCACTTGCCCTCAAAATATGTCATTGACGTTGGGTGTGCTTCAGCACGTATGGGCTGGCTGCAAAGGATTGATCTAATGCTGCGTTTCCATGCTTGCCAAGGCTTGACCAGCGTGAAGCCTCCACAAGCACAAGCGTGTAATGCTGAGTTTTTATGCTTGCCAAGGCTTGACCAGCGTCCACAAGCACAAGCGTGTAAAGAGAGTCTGGCTTGGCTTGCGTGAGCTTGTGGATGCTTGTGCCTTGTGGATGCTTGCCAAGTCTTGGCAAGCATGGACACGCAGCATCAGACCAGATACTTGTTTGATTGCATTGAAATATTTGGACCGGTTTTGATTAAAGGGTTTTGTCCAAACTTGATACTGACTAAAAACACAGTTGACGCCTAAAGGTAGTCTTTCAGTTTCCTCACTTTTAACTATTACTGGTTAAAACGTCTTCAAGATGTAAAACTGAAGCATTTTGTTTCTATATTATTGTTATTTCTCAAGCAATCATAAAAAGCACTAACTCGCCTTTAATCAATTTGACAGTCTAATCATTCGATTGGGAAGTTAGATATTGTAAGAACACTTTGCAAGAGCCATGTCACTAACGATACGTATATGCCTAATTCCATACATTTTTTATATCTAACTTTGTTTTATCAAAATATGCAATTTGACTAAGCACCCAGGGCTGCCGGTTCCGGATAACCCTCCACTATAAAAGGCATTTAACATCCATAATTGATCATTTCGTCCATAAATAGAGATGGAACTCAATTGTAAAATGTAATGGAACGAAAACATCACCCCGCTGTGGGGGTGAAGGGGGTGAAAGGGTTGAAATCCCTTCCAAGTGCTTGTCCTCGATATCTGTTGGAACTCGGAATTTTGTGGGGTATTGGCATGATTGATTTTAATTAATAATTTTTGGGAGAAGATTTTGTGTAGAAAAGTCCTTGTTTATCGGCTTTATTAATTAAGACCAATAAGGTTTTCTAAAATATTCATAAAATATGAGGCTGTGGTAAAAAATATTTTCCGTACGATTTCTGCTCTCTACTGCGATGACTTCTCAAGATTGTAACTACAGCTGTTGTTGTGATGATAATTAAAGACGTGAGTGGAAGAAACAGATAACATTTTATAACATAAGGACAATTACTCATTTTTTCCCTAATAATTTAAACAAACCTTGTAACTTACCTACTTCATCATCTAGCTTATGTATATATCTGGCTATACATAAAATCCACATTTTTTATTTCAAATTATTTCTCGGCCCAAGTCTCCATTTACTTACGCAAAAAAAGGTAATTTTTTAACTGTTACTTACCTGCTTCTACCACTCATGTCTTCAGTTATTATTTTTCGGCATTCAAACTCATCATTGGGCGGAAGTTCAGCCGAAGAAAACGATAGGAATGATGATAATTATTTAAAGCGAGGACTTATCTCAATTCCAAACGATAACCTTGCACACAACCAAAGACCAAGCGTGTATGCATCGCAATAAGATTCATTTTAGCTTAGCATAAAATTGTAGTTTCTAGGGGCGGATCTTCTCTATTTTTCATGTGTTTTTTAAATATCTTTCTAAATAAATATTAAGAAAAAAGATTATTCGGTTCAGACCTTTTTAAAATAGATTCATTAACAATTTATTAAAATAAAATGTAAGTTATTCTTGTTAATACTTATATTTCGATGACAAAGAGTTTTGTCGGAGGTGAGTTTGTAAATTTATTACAGCGAAAGTATTATTTTTTATTAAAATGTTTTTGATTTAAGCCCTTTTAAATATTGTGCTCTATATCTCATATTTTTTTACATTTCGTTATTATATTGGAACTAGGTAAATCGGGTATCAAGAAATAACAAAATGGGGTTTCAGCCCGCCTTAAGAGCGCGCTGTGAAAACGCTAGCCCCGCCTACACACAATGCTATCCTTCAATCGTGATACAATGATTCCATGAATCGTGCTCCCGGGCAATGTACTTTAGGTAAGGGTACTTTAGGATGCAGCTAATAGTGAACAATATCGCGTAACAACGGTTCCCGCATTTATAGCACGAAAGTAAAGGTCGTAAGTCCCAAAACTGTTTTTTGGTGATTACTTAAAAACTAAATACAATGCTAATATTTCCTTTAGCTATTATTTTATAAAGTGTGTGATTGTAGTAGTGCAAGTTATTTAATGATAGTAACTCAATAAGTGTAACCGATATTTGTTGAAATGCCCAAAAAGATTCATAATTTCGAAAAATAAAACTATTGAGTCAAAATAAGTGAATCGTGTTTTCCGTTAGCTAAATATCAGATAAATATACAATGATTAAATAAATCTTAATTTCATTTGAGTCAATCGTCTTTCGGGATCGTAATACTTATTAGAAAACACAGCAAAATTGCACAGCCCGCTCTTAAACCTAAATCCTAATAACTGTAACTGTAGATGAAACACCTACTTTCCTCACTTGCCTTCACAAACAAACATAACATAGGAAAATCCGGATAAAATTAGCTAAGCAAAGGATTAAGGAATTGTAATGAAACAACAAAAGCAATACACAAATGAAGTTAAGCTCGAGCCGGTTCGCAAAAGGGCGGAAAGCCGATCAGGCCCTACAATATGAATGTTAATTTAAGGGCGAGTTTTTACCAAATTGACTGGAGCTAGGGTTGCCAGACGTCCGGATAAAGTCGGACACAGTCAGGCTTTTTGATTGTCCGGCCTAAATTAAAGGAAATCCGGCTTTTGTAGAGCTTTCCTATAAAATGTCGACTGTCTTAACCTAATAAGATGTAAAATTTTATCTAGTACATGTTTAAATTGTTTTATTACAACATAAAATATGTACACGCGCTGTCGGACGTATTTCTTATATTTAGAATTCAGATATGCTGAAGGGTTCCGGCTATTTTATACATATTACATATTATGTCTATCTAAGCTGACTGTCTGGCTTTTTAGTTTACAGACTTGGCAACCCTTACTGGAGCCCTTCCACGATTACTTCGGCGGATTAATTAAAAGTTTCCGCCGAAAAATTCGACAAAAACGCGAGAATTCCGCCCTTTTTGTCGGGAATTTTTTCGAAGATTTTATAAAGTGATAGAATGGTTAATGACAAATTTGATGATACGGAATTTTTGAGTTATTCAACGCCATTATCTGCGGGAAGCAGCCGGGGAGAAGGAATTAACTTTTAATTTTGTTCGTTTCGGTCACTCGTAGCCTGTAGGCCTAGTAGGTGCTACAGTGGATTTCATTAATAACGACCTCGGTTGTAACGGCATTTTGGTTATAGCGATGTCAAACCTATGTCCCTGAATTTAAAGCATACTTTCGTATGAAATTCTTTCGGTAATAGCGACTTCGCATATAGCGTTAATTTCGAGTATAGCTACTTGTTTTTATGAACAATTTATGACAGATTCCTAGAAATCTCTTACGGGTATTGCGACTGAGTCCCAATCGGCTCATTCTTAAAACTATTAAGCTTTCTTATCCATTGTTTGCATTTGTCAAAAAATTGCTTTGCTAGTTTGTAAGACTGCTTAGCACGTGTTAAACTTATAAATTAGTAATTAGAAAGCAAAATTCTAATGGTGTTTCTTAAATAAGGCCAAAATAATTTTGATGTAGAAGGAATTATGAAAATGGCATACACCTTACAGCGTGAACAAAAAAATAAATATGTACAGTGGAAATTGGAATATCCGTATACGTATAACATAATTAAATAAATTAAAGTTAATACATTTAATATGACATGACTTATTATTATTTCGGATGTAAAGACCTTCGGATATAGCGACGAAATTAAAGTGGACCCTCCGCCGTCGTTATAACCGAAATTTACTGTATATTTATTATGAAGAAGTTTGCGAGGTTGAAAAATACAGGACAATGCAATTAAACCTTCCTGCCAAATTTTTTCCAGGGCTTAGGTATCATTAGGAGAGTCCATTTAACCAAAAAAATTGGGTGTTATTTTTTTTTCAATGACATATTTTATCCCATTTAAAATCGTTGCAGAACGGTCACTCGTGCCGCGGGGGAATGACCGGGGGTGACGCGGGGTGAGGCGCGCGCGCGGGGACACGTCACGCGCGGCCGACGCGTCGTGTCCATTAATTGTAGTGTTTTTTAGGATAACTTTCAGAAGCTATTTCTCAAAATTTTAGTACTGAGTGATTATAAAAGAAAAAATACGTGTATTTTTATTTTTAACAAGGATCAATACATCAAAATTTGGCAGGAAGGTTTAATTGCACCCTGTATATCCTTTCAAAAATATTGGCACAAGTAAATTTACACAAATCCCAAAAAACGTGCAATTATTGTAAGGGCAAATAAGTATCTGGCTCTTACCTTTTTCAAACTTAAGGACGCTATCACATTTTTTCACAAATATCAGCGATTTTCAGGTACCATTTACTTACTACTATACCATATACTTATTACTGCGAGTGTCCATGGGTACTTCCGTCGCCCATGGACACTCGCAGCATCCGAAGAGCTGCAAGTGCGTTGCCGGCATTTTAAGAGGGAATAGGGTAATAGGGGAGGGTAGGGATGGGAATGGAAGGGAATAGGGTAGGGGATTGGGCCTCCGGTAAACTCACTCACTCGGCGAAACACAGCGCAAGCGCTGTTTCACGCCGGTTTTCTGTGAGAATGTGGTATTTCTCCGGTCGAGCCGGCCCATTCGTGCCGAAGCATGGCTCTCCCACGTATAATCAAGAAAAGGAAAAGAACGCCCTATCAAGAACGCGGCGAGCGTCGTAACCGCCGCTGTACAAGGCGCGCTGATATGAATGTTATTTAAATGTCTTAACGTCGATATTCGTACTGACAGACATCGACCTGCTAATTTTTATGTGATAGCGTCCTTAAACCGCAGAACCGATTTTAGTGGCATTTGATGTAGAGCAATTTTAAGTCCCGGTGGACCATGATAGTTTTATCGAAATAATTCAAGGTTTTGTGTAATAAATGGATTACGGCGGAACGGAACTATGAACGGGCAACATCTAGAATGTTCTTGAAGTACCTCAATAACAGTCTTCCTTTTTTTGCACAAAATTCGTACAAAATACATTATCTCTATCGGCGCTCAGCAGGCGGCTAAGCCGGAAGCGATGGGGATTTGCATAATTGTGTGTGACGTCATCGTTGACGTCACGGGGTGGGTCAATTGGGACCCGACTGGCGCCGGCGATATCTGGAGACATTATTGCAATGGACAAGAAGACCAAACTCTTAATTTATTCTAAGATGCCAGGGAGAGATATTGTCTGTTGCTGTCTTGATACTATGGTCCTATCCAGAGTTACTGAATTATTCAGTGTAATATTTTTACTAGTTAATCTTACAGTATCTGCCGTCGTTATGATTGTATTGAGGAAATACACCACGAATTTTCAGTCACCCAATGAGACAGGGAGCAATTGGTAGAAAAAAGGTCATGTAGAATTTTTAAGTGAGAGTGCAGCCATGCAGCAGATGCAGCCATGCTCGATTCTCATATATCGAACTTACTCAGACCCTGATTCTTCAGAGCTCGAGCGAATTCTTGCTATTGTAAACGAAAAAACTAATATTAATTTTAATCATTACTGTTTTACATCTCGCCTTGAATATAAGCTATGAATGTGTTTAGTGATGTTTATGAAAGATGTTAAGTCCGTTACCTTGTATTGGGCGGTACAGTATACCTGTCATTATATCATACTAACGATGGTGTTCGGTGGACCACGCAAGTTGAACGCTTCATTTGAAACTACGTAGCAAAGGTAGTATTTTTTTTATATAAATAAGGGGGCAAACGAGCAAACGGGTCACGTGGTTGAAAGCAACTACCGTCGCCAGATGAGCTTGGTATCTTTGATATAATAATATATCATATTATGCAAAATTAATATCTTTCGTAAATAATATAATATCTATGGACGCTTCACACCACGTCAGTCCGGCCCCGTGCTAAGTACCTGAAGGACTTGTGTTACGGGCATCAGACAACGGAAATATATTTATTACTTTTATACTATACATATATTTAAGATTTTTATTATATCATACACATATTTAATACACATCCCAGGAGCATTGAAAACTTTTTGTTCCGTCGGCGGGATTCGAATCCGCGACCCCCGGCTTGAGCTGCCACACACTCAACCAATTGAGCCACAGAGGTCGTCTAAAAAAATAAAGTTTGATCTGATTTTGATGATTCAGGTATCATTAGATTTGTAATAATATCGCGAATAACTAATACTATGTTAATTACGTAGCTAAATTACAGTTAACTTAGAATTAATTACGCAAAGTCAGCATAAAGTAATTGCCTATCTTTGATATCAAATACCAATATTATGATACTTTGTTACGTCAATATTACTTACCTTCCTTCGCGATAGTTTTGTTGTTGAATCAGCAATTCAATAAATAGGCCAATTAATGGAACTAGGTAACTTTGGGTAAACTGTGCCACACTGTGCTTTCTCACTATTTATTGACCACAATAGTCAATAAGATAATGTGAAAATTGTAAAGATGATCACTGTATATACTTTTTATTTGTAAAAATATCAGGGGACATTCGTAAAAACGTAACATCTGAATGAAAGCGATCCTCTAGCAAAGCCAATAGAGGGAAAATCTCCTTGAGTTGTAAATTTGTTTTTTTTTCCGAAATGAGAAGTCGTAGGCATTAGAAAATCAATATTTGATTGAACAGACTCAGACTTCCGAAACTACTGTACCGATTTGTATGAGACACCCATAAACAAATAAAGCGTTGGAGCCTTAGTTTTCATTACACATGAACCGGTGGTAGGCCTCATGTAGACGCGACGTTCTAAAAGTGTTAACTTTGTTAACCTATTTAGAAATAAATATTTTGATTTTGATTTTTGAACGCTCCTTATAACTCACGAAACACAAATTTTGACTTACAAACCTGTGTCGCTGTCTGTACAGTTCGATTTCTCAACAGCTCCATCAGTTAAATATATTTAACCTTCTTGTTACTACGAGTTAAATCTCGGCGTATCTCGCTACTCGCTAGCTCAGTGTTTTTCAACCTTTTTCATGATGCGACCCCTCTGAAATAAAAAATATTTTGCAACTCCCATTCTTTTATTTATGTATGTATTTTTATTAATATACTGGATGACGCCCGCAACCCTGTTGCGCCTAAATTCGTTTATCGCGCGGGAACCGTACATTTTCCGGCATAAAAAGTATCCTATGTCCTTTCCCGGGACCCAAAATATTTCCATACCAAATTTCAGTAAAATCGGTTCAGCGGTTTGGGCGTGAACAGACAGACACACTTTTACATTTATCTTCTTATATTATGTATATAAAATTTTCGTGTCACAATGTTAGTTACCGTACTCCTTCGAAACGGCTTTACTGATTTTTACCAAATTTTATATGCATATTCAGTAGGTCTGAGAATCGGCTACTGGCTACTTTTTATATTGATATTATGTGCATTTGTTGAATAAATAATAGTAAATTATTACAACTCGAGACTGACGGCGACCATTGTTTGTGCGACGGGATAGCGATGGACGTTGCCATGGTGCTATATTTATTTAGTCACTTCAATAAAATAATATGGGCGAAATACTTTATATGGCAAAACAACGTTTGTCGGGACAGCTAGGAATATCATAAAAGTATGGATCTTTTTAATGGTCCTACTATTTTTGATCTTTATTGTTTTTTTTTCGAAATGGTTTTCTCGACCTCTGGCGATCCCTCTACAGAAGCTTCGCGTCCCCTGGGGGACCCACAGGTTGAAGAACACTGCGCTAGGTCAACACGCTTTGTGTTTGGACATCAAGGAACTTTGAGATACCTGTTTGAGACGTTAACACAATAATGTTTCCGCAATAATTTAGTTTAACAATAGCTTGGGTAGGTTAGGTCATCTGTTCAATTTGATATTTTTAATGACTACATGAGTGTCTGTGGCCTAGTAGACCTTTGGTTCGCACTCGAGAGGGTGCAGGTTCGATCCCGAGCGTGTGATCGTGTTTATTCCTGGACTAGGCCGACTATGTTGCGAGAATGCCGTATGTGCTTGGGCATACATAAGGACATTTAAAATGTTGTCCCAGGCACTACAGTACTTGTACTACAGTATGACGACCTCTGTGGCTCAATCGGTTGAGTGTGTGGCAGCTCAAGCCGGGGGTCGCCGGTTCGAATCCTGCCGACGGAACAAAAAAGTTTTCAATGTTCCCGGGTCTGGATGTGTATTAAATATGTGTATCATATAATAAAAATCTTAAATATATGTATAGTATAAAAGTATTAAATATTTCCGTTGTCTGGTACCCGTAACACAAGTCCTTCAGGTACTTAGCACGGGGCCAGACTGACGTGGTGTGAAGCGTCCATAGAATATAATCTATAGATAATCCACTTGAAGAGAGTTTTTTTTATAAAATTACTTTTCAAGTAGGAAGGTTGCTTCTATAGTAAAAGTTGCTTGTATGCAGGAGTATATTTAGTATTTACGCTGCAAAGTCTTGAAACGGAATAAATAATAATAGTCATCATTTAAATTAACGATCAATAATTTTAATTTTAACTTGACTTAACAAACCTAATGTTGATGATGTTTTATTACCTCGTCTATTATGCAAAAGTAATTCTGATGTCATAATGATTTTACGATTTTAGAAAACTTCTTTAAGTGCTTGAGCTTTCACAAAGTTGTAAAGCTCCAACTCCAGGACCGTATTAAATCGAGCTTTTAGTGCTTTTATTAGCTGAACTTTTTTATTTTCATATTTTATGTTTTAAAGCACCGGTGGAACGAGTGGTTATAGCTTTTTATAACGTTTTTAGAAACAATATTGTGTAAAACAACGTTTTAAAGGTTGTATAAAAATAATTTTATTTCAGACTAGATGACGCCCGCAACTTCGTTGCGCCAAAATTCGTTTATCGCGTGCGAACCGTACATTTTTCAGGGATAAAAAGTATCCTATGTCCTATCCCAAGACTCAAAGTATCCCTATACCAAATTTCAGCAAAATCGGTTCAGCGGTTTAGGCGTGAAGAGGTAACAGACAGACAGACAGACAGACAGACAGACACACTTTCGCATTTATAATATTAGTATGGATTTATGTTTTTAAATGACTAGTAAAATGGTTGCTTTATAATAGCTTTTGACGACTTTAAAGTAACAATATTTATGGTATTACTAAGTTTTAAGTACTTATATTGTAACATTATTCACATAAGAGATGAACACGGATCGATTTTCAGGTTGTGGTTAGTCACTTCACAAACAACCCTCATTTAAGCTAGTATAAACTGGGCCCTAAATTCAAATAAGACCTATTCTTAAAATAAAAGTTGTTACTCCAGCAGCTCGTGATAAAGCAAAGAGGATCATCGTCACTTCATTATTTAACTCTGACGGAATAGAAAAATACATATAATTATAATACACACTTTTTACCGTTTAAATACTTAAGTAATGCGTTTCTCAAGATTTAAGTAGTTCTTTTATCGTTAAAACCCGAAGTTAAAACCCATAATATTTACAGATTTAACAGTATACTTAACACTTTATTGTAATAAATTGTTGCAATACGTTAATGATCTCTTAAAGAACAGTTAAGTTTATGGAGCGTTAACTATATTAATGGTTTCAGTGATATATTGCCCATAGCCTGAGTTGTCACTTAATCTTAAAAGGCCAATTGAATATGACGTTGTCTCCCTCTTTATTTGTATTTATAAAAGAAAAGGCAGGAGGAGGAAGGATAATATTATGTCTAACTAAACTAACCTAGACTGGCATAAGAAGACCTTAGTTACTTTAACTCTTACATTAGAAAAACGTATTACACTTATTATTACAATGAGTCATCCAAAAACGCATGCTAAGAGGATTATGAATTTTTCACTGGTGTCATATTTATGTTGACATCCACATCTCCAGGTACATGTGCCAAAATATTCTTGTGGATTATGATATTATAATAACTACTAGCTGTCCCGGCAAACGTTGCTTTGCCATAATATAAAGTATTTCGCCCATATTATTTTATTGAAGTGACTAAATAAGTTTGTCGCCATGGCAACGTCGATCGCTATCCCGTCGCACAAACAATGGTCGCCGTCAGTCTCGAGTTGTAATAATTTACTATTATTTATTCAACAAATGCACTCATCAATATATAAAGTACCCAGTAGCCGATTCTCAGACCTACTGAATATGCATATAAAATTTGGTAAAAATCAGTGAAGCCGTTTCGGAGGAGTTGGCTGACTAACACGAGAATTTTATATATAAGATTTCTGTGATTATAATCACAGAAATAGGTATTTTAATATCATCCAAACTGGTCACATAACAGACTGATGCAATTTTTGGTAAAATTACTATATGTGATAAATAATATTAAATGGCGGGATATTCTCACATATCCTCCATAAAGTCAAATGCAGTAAATAAATTAAACTAATCTGTTCAAAATGGGATTTTTAGAAGTTAATTTAAGGTAATGCTTCGGCACGATCCGATTTAGACCCCGGTCTCACAGAGAACCGGCGAAGCTAAACTGGATCAGCCATCAGGGACTCGATTCTCATCCGAGCTTTAACTTAAGGCGACGCCTTAATAATTTGGCTGTAGCGATATCGATTTTTCTCAGCAATGACTAAAGCTAAGAAATTAAAGTTCATTGTCAGTATTCATCATGTCTTTGTCTTTGAATTAGCCATAGCATAACACGATTGGTCAACTTTTATAACACAGAAAAGACCTCTGTGAAAAAGTGATTCTAATTTTGCCAACAGATGTGATTTAAGCTTCCAAAATTTGTACATAGATTGGTTCAAGCATACACTTTAATTTGCACATAGCTTATATGAAATATATTTATGGTTTTAAAATTACGCGACAAAAACCATTTAATATATTTATGGTTTTTAAATTACGCGACAAAAACCATTTTGTCGCTTACGCCCTTTCCATTTCTTGTTTTCTATGAGAGGCCGGGCCGGCCTCTCATAGAAAACAAGCAATCTAAAACATATCCAACACGGTTTTTTACTTTAACGCGGCGTCACCTTTAACCATGAAAATCGGCCCCCTGGCTAGTTGCTACTGCGGATTTCCTGAAGCCCTCACGCCTATAGTCAAAGAGCCACCGATCACCGATCATAAACAACTGACAAACAAAGATGGCGGTATAGTAAAGGAGTGATGTGTTTGACGTGTATCGCGCCGCGCGCGGCCCCAGGCGGGGCCGTGAGCAGCATAATGTCATGTCGATAGTTGATACATCATTCAATGCACGAACTGACACTCATACACCCGGTGTAGGTTGAGAGCTTGTGACTTACGAAAT
Organism: Cyaniris semiargus; assembly: GCA_905187585.1. Lineage (NCBI taxonomy): Eukaryota > Metazoa > Arthropoda > Insecta > Lepidoptera > Lycaenidae > Cyaniris > Cyaniris semiargus. The sequence goes on from LR994564.1 coordinate 14,478,370, forward strand.
ATAGTAAAAAAAGAATACCTCATTCTCTCTGCTGGAGGCATTTTTAAGAAATTGTAAGCAGATATTATAAAGTTGGTCACAGGGTAGGAGGTAAGCATTTTTATCGGGTAGGATTGTACTTGCAGTATTTTATTTTGCGCTTACGTAGTCGCTGGGAAAGTGGGAACAGCTGGTACCTATGGTATATTTATAAATATTACGGCCTAAATTGCACTTGAACTTTCTCTGATGTAGGTATTTGAAAAAAAAAGTCGCTTGCTGTAAGGCGATTCGTTTATTGCATTAATAATATTCCTATTCACGTTTTAAATGAAATATCAACACAGCAATACAATAATGATTTAATTAATTGTTACAAAACACGTGATAGTCACGCGAATACAAATTACAATAATGACTCGTATTGGTTTGTTACGTCACTTCCAATCAACCGTGAAGTAACCGATTACCGATGTATCAAAAGCAAAATAAAAGTTTCTTGTAGTCAGTGTCGGTCAGAGCAAAATAAGAGTTTCTTGTAGTTACTACGGTATCCTAAAAATTCTATAGTATTAACTAAGACTTTTCTTTTCTGTCTTCTGTCTTCTAAGACTGTTTGCCTATAAGACTAAAGTCTTTGACTTTGACAGAAATAAAAAAAACTTGAGAGGTGTCAACTGTCAAGGGACACCCGGATGGAACGAAGTTGTTTCTTATGTACAAAAAACCTGTATACACTCAACAAAAAAAAGAAAGAAAGAGAGACAGACAGAGAAACAAACACGCGCTAGTCACTACGGCATGGCTTACAACTATAGCAAAAAGCACATACATAGATCAAGATAGATACTCTATCTTGATCTATGTCTGTGGCAAAAGGTGTCGTTACAACTTTTTGTTCTTAATTTTTTCCGTCTAGCCCCCTTTCGTAACGCGCGATAAGGAACTTCGTTCCAAAAAAACATTCTCGGCTGCGGGCTCCTGGTCTATAATAGCTGTTTCTCATGTGTATGCACGGTGTGTACGGTAGCGCGATCTAGGACTATAGTTATTGTTTACACCCATACTAATGCGATTGTATTGTATGGATGTATGTTACATAATAGATACAGTGTGACCATGCTGCTTTTGGTGCTCAATCTGCGTTTCTCTATGGTCATGACAGATAATAATATTATGTTTGAAAAATGACGATTATTGAGTACTATTTGCAATGTTATGGTCAAGGTATTCACTTTTTTAGGGTTCCGTACCCAAAGGGTAAAAACGGGACCCTATTACTGAGACTTCGATGTCTGTCCATCTGTCTGTCTGTCCGTCTGTCTGTCTGTCTCCAGGCTGTAACTCAAAAACCCCTATAGCTAGACTTCTGAAATTTTCACAGATTATGTATTTCTGGTGCCGCTATAACAACAAATACTAAAAACAAAATAAAGTTAATATTTAAGGGAGGCTCCCATACAACAAACGTTATTTTTTTTGGTCTTTTTGGCTCGTAATCCATAATGGCAACATATAGACACTTGAAATTTTCACAAAATGCTCAATTATATGTGTACTTTAATATTAAATAATAAAATTAAAATAAAATAAATAATTAAAGGGGGCTCCCATACAAAAAACACAATTTTTCCTTATTTTCGCTCTATAACGGTACGGAACTCTTCGTGCGCGAGTCCGACTCGCACTTGGCCCATTATAATTTGAATCGTCTTAAAAAGATGTTCTAACTTCTATGGGTACACAAAAATCCAGATGCCATTCGACTTTTTTTTTTGTATTTATTATTTACTAGCTGTCCCGGCAAATGTTGTTTTGCCATATAAAGTATTTCTACTGCAACAGTTGATACAAAATCTTACCCCCTCTTTTGTCCCCTAAGAGGGGTGGAGGGAAAAATTTTATACACTTTAGTGTTAAGTTGGAAAACAGTAAATAATATGAAGTAAGTCCATTAAAGAAAAAGTTTGATACAAAATCTGATCCCCTCTTTGGTCCCCTTAGAAGGGTGGGGGGAAATTTTTTTTATACACCAGATGTTGAGTTGGAAGAAGACAAATAAATATATCTGCGAAAACCGTATGCAAATCGAATCAGTAGTTTTCGTGTTAAAGAAAAAAGTTTGATACAAAATCTGACCCCCTCTTTTGTCCCCTTAGAGGGTGGGGAGGGGGGGGGGGTAACTTTTATACACCAGATGTTAAGTTGGAAGAAGACAAATATATCTGCGAAAACCGCATCCAAATCGGATCAGTAGTTTTCGTGTGATGCTGGAACAAACATACAGACAGACAGTCAGACAGACAGACAGACAGACAAAAAACTAACCACATTTTTGGCTTCTATAGCGATGTAGTAACACCCCCGCTTATTATTTTTTGAATATCTTTAATGTACAGAACTTTCATTTCTACAGTTTTATTATATGTATAGATTTTCCATGGGACTGATTATCAACCACTTAATTAACAATATGTATTAGGACACAAAAAATTCCATCGCAATTAGACAGAATTTGAATGAGGGCAATTCACGTTAGATTCACGTAGATTCACGTTAGATTCACTTAGATTCACGTTAGGTTAGATTATTTAGATTTGATTCAAAACATTTCTGGTTTAAAAAGTTTTTCGACTGGTTATATTTGCGTAAGTTAATAATAAAAAGACAGAAAAGTGTAAAGACCATAATTTGTCCAGTTTATTACATTACAATTTTATGTAACCACCTCACAGTAAGGTCGTTACTCCCAAACAGGTGAGCCGTCGTAAATTCGGCTTGTGAATTTGGTGTAACCTCCGTAAAACAGCAGTATACTCCCACCACATAATAAATATACCATTATGGTATTGTACGTCTGTAATCTGTATGTGTCCTTCCTGTAGTATATTGTACAAGATTTGACGACCTCTGTGGCTCAGTGGTAGAGCGCGTGCTACCCGTCAGTCCCGACTCCCGACGACTGCCGATAAAACAAAAAAGTTTAAGATGTGGTAAAATCTACTGCGGATATTTTGGGTACCTATATGATTTACTGATTAAGGCCCTTCCCCTACGGAGATTCCGTAATTTACCGTATTTAAAGCCTTATAAACTCATAATTTGAAAGCTACAAAGTTATAATAAAAATACAGCAATAATCTTCAGTATATCAACATTCCTTTCCCCGTTTTCTATTTTTGTTTATTATACTCATGATATTAGCTTCCAAAGTAATACCAATTTATTAAAATTGAAGCATACTTTCAGCATCTCCCTAGTATTTACAAATTACGTTTATTTGAAACACACGACAATAGATAGACAATTCCATTAACTACATATTCCCCGTTTTAAATTTTTTTTAGATCAATTTTGAACTAAGATAAGTAAAAAAAAAATTGGCTTTTTGTGCGATCTCGGCAACGCGTCAAATGTATGGTCAAGGTCGTTTGCTCGGGGGATGGCCTTAAGTATATACAGGGTTACCTCGTAAGTCGACCTAGATCCTTTAAGGGGCTATAATTTAGATCATTTCTGACTGATTTGACTATGAAACACCCTATCCTAAATCCAATGGTTTTCGAGATAAACTAATTTTAAGTATTTTTCATAAAAAGTCCATTTTTTGCCTTTTGTTGTATCTCCTTTTTGTAATCTGAGGCTCTGGTATGTTTGTTTATACGTTTTATTTTAGAAGATAAATTGCTTTATCCATTACAATAAAAAAAAATACAATTGCAGAATAAAATGAGTCGTAAAAGATGGAGAAAAGTGAAAAATCAAACAAGAAAAAAACCTAAGATGTGTCTTTCTTTAAGCGATACTTAAAAAAAATCTATGGAAGTCTGTTTGCAGATGAGCTTAAAAACATCTCCGTTTTGTCAGCTATCCAAAAAGGTATAACATTATAGGGTAATAGCAGTTTTTATTACAAAAAACTCAGATGATAGCCTCCCCGGGCATTGAAATAAAAATGTTAGTTAGTTCTAAAAATTAAACAAAAAAATGTAAACAGTAAATATTTATTAAATTTTGTTTTTACAGTTCATTTTCTACGTGTCCGCCTCTGTTTCGGACACAAATTCGCATTCTTTTTCTCAAAGCACTTTTAACTACTCCAGTTGTTAGTGTAGTTCGCATTTTATCGGCTGCATCAATAATCTTTTGGCGTAAAACTTCTACACTCGTTATGGGATTGGGGTCGTCATACACCAAAGTCTTCATGTGTCCCCATACGTAATAGTCCATGGGGGTTAAGTCGGGACTTCTGGCTGGCCATGGTGTAGGTCCACCTCTCCCAATCCACTTATTGGGATACGTCGTATCTAGCAATTGTCGGACTGATCTTCGGTAATGTGCAGGACAACCGTCGTGTTGAAACCACATATTTTGGGTGATTTCCGCCGGTAAGTCCTGCAATAGTTGTGGTAATTCTTCAGTCAAAAAGTTTTCATATGTTTCTCCATTTAAATTTTCGGGTAGAAAATATGGGCCAATTAAATGGTTACAAACTATACCCATCCACACATTCAAACTAAATCGCCTCTGGGATCCCTTTGCTCTTTTCTTTTTTGGATTTCCGTCTGCCTTTGAGGCCCAATAGTGAGCATTGTGGTAATTTGTTATACCATCTTTGTCAAATTTGGACTCATCAGTCCACAAAATGCGTTTAAAAAAATTTGGGTCTTCTAAATCGGCATGCAGCATAAATCTGCAGAAATCCAATCTCCTCACAGGATCGCCTTCTTCGATGACTTGTACGGGCGTGTAATGGTATGGGTATAAGCCAGCTGTATGGACGGTGGACCACACTTTCCACTGCGAGCATCCAAGATCTCGGGCAACAACACTCGTTGTTGTAGTTGGATCTGATCTAAATCGTTGTACTATATCGTTATCTTGTTCGTCGTCATCATTAACACGTGGACGACCCAGGTCAGACCGTCGTCTTGAAACTGAACCAGTCTCTCTAATTCGTCGGTAAACTCCATCAAACACACTGACATCTGGGGCGCGGCGGTTAGGAAACCGTCGTGTGTATTCGGCACGAGCTCTTGATGATACACCATCGCAATATCCGTAACACAATAACATGTCAGCATATTCCTCGTTCGTATAGGCCGCCATTTTCAACAGTTCCAAATCAGAAGCACAAAACAAAGTCCACAAAGCAAGCACAGGTAGTCACGAAGATAAAACGGGATCAGTCCAGAAATACAAGCCGAGTCAAAAAACAGAGAGAGCACAGAGCAAGAATCGCATCTACCACGGACGAATCGCATGAGCAGACTAAGCTAAATCTTTTGTTTAGTCATCCAAACTCCAAAGTAACTCAAACTATCTTTTTTCTCACTCCCACATACACAAAACGTATCTCATCTCGCTCGCACGTATCCTATTTCAAACAAGGATACTTAACAAAAGACCGGAATTTTTGCTACCTGTGGGCCTTTTAACAAAGTTTTTTTTATGAGGTTTTGATGTTACCCTATAATGTTATACCTTTTTGGATAGCTGACAAAATGGAGATGTTTTTAAGCTTATCTGCAAACAGACTTCCATAGATTTTTTTTAAGTATCGCTTAAAGAAAGACACATCTTAGGTTTTATTTTTGTTTGATTTTTCACTTTTCACCATCTTTTACGACTCATTTTATTCTGAAATTGTATTTTTTTTTATTGTTATGGATAGAGCAATTCATTTTCTAAAATAAAACGTATAAACAAACATACCAGAGCCTCAGAATAAAAAAAGGAGATACAACAAAAGGCAAAAAATAGACTGTTTATGAAAAATACTTAAAATTAGATTATCTCGAAAACCATTGGATTTAGGATAGGGTGTTTCATAGTCAAATCAGTCAGAAATTATCTTAACTATAGCCCCTTAAAGGATCTAGGTCGACTTACGAGGTAACCCTGTATATGCGTATAGGCGAAAAGTAATAATTATTGTTATACTCAAATGAAAATCATCTCGAATATGTGTGAGTTGTGACTCTCCGCTCAAAGCAACCTCGTCCATATAAAGAAAGAAAATACATAGTATGACAATTACTTTTTCTGCCTTAGCATAACATCTTTTTTAGCCTTTCTTGGTTTTAACCCTCCTGTCATGTCAATGGTAGGCACCACGTAAAGTCACAGTTACAATTTTACAAGTGTGTCGAAAATAATAATTAAAAACAACACCCCTCTTTTTTCATCGGGGGTTCAAAATAACCTAACGTTACCTGTGAATTTTCTTTTGCTTTTTTACTGGTCAGTACCACTGCTCAAAGGGCCTGTCAGGCACTATTTTTGTTTATTTTCCATCACCTTCCCCCACGTGTCCGTCTTTGATCCCACCTGAAGGGACATCAAACGTTATAAAACGCTGGCTCGTATTAACACGGACCGAATGAAAATATTGTTGGACGGTTGCCATAATACAATAGCATACAGTAGTGTCACTTAGACGTGTTCTTGAAAACTGACAATACTTTGAAAGAAGTTGAACCACAATAACTTCTAACTACAAGCACAATTCGTTTTAGTGACTTTTTAGGTCGTATAAACTTTTTGTTTTATGCACGTATTCTGTTGAAAACGTTTTGAATAAAGTATGAAAACACCAATTTGAATGTAGCCTAGGCTTTTTACCTTCGGAAATGAGAGAAATTATGAAAAACTAACAGTGCCCGTTTTAGACCTGACCATTTAGCCAAGACTTTTTCGTTATTTCTTCGTTATAGATTCGCCGATCAAAATAATATATGGAATTGACATAAGCGTTCGTTAATATGACGTTCGACTCGTCTTATGTCGATTCCATACATTTTGATCGGCGATTCTATAAAGAAGCGATAAAGAAAAGACCTTGGCTCATCCCCCTGCAGAGCTAAATTATATCTGATGTAACGTTTGTATATGTGTGCGTGTACTTCGCTGATTCGAACTATAGTAGGAAGATGGTCATTGCTCTACTGTAAATTATATTTATACTGTGGTTAACTTAAGGTAAGTAAACAATATTACAATAAAGTGACATGAATACACGATCAATATTTGTGAGTCATAAACGCTAGCTGTCCTGTCTTATGTCATATTTTCATCTCTGTAGGTTGTCTGGATGAAACCGCTTGAAGAGGTAAGACCGTCAATTTGCGCACATCCTTTCTTTTTATATTGTTTGTATGATGTATTCATCCATACTTAAATACTTCCATACTAATATTATAAATGCGAAAGTGTGTCTGTCTATCTGTCTGTCTGTCTTACCTCTTCACGCCCAAACCGCTGAACCGATTTTGCTGAAATTTGGCATAGAGATACTTTGAGTCCCGGGAAAGGACTTAGGATACTTTTTATCCGGAAAAATGTACGGTTCCCGCGCGATAAACGAATTTTGGCGCAACGGAGTTGCGGGCGTCATCTAGTGTGGAAATAAAGAATTTATTATTATTAACGCTGATGACTCAACTCAAGTCAGATACTTAACTGAGGGCTACTCTCACATGTAGAGTCATCATTCATCATCATCATTTCATCTCACTCACTCACTCTCTCATTCAGAGTAAACAAAGCAATTAGCGAAGGTAATTCATTGCTATTGTTATTATTGAACTACAACCGGTTCGGTAGGTTTCTAATATTATCGTCACTATTCTGTGAGGGAGAAGCGATGTTATAACGATATAGATTTTGTCGACATTTTTTTCGTAAAACCATCGAAACAACACAATATGGAAGAGTAGCTATATAAGTGAGTCAGATAATGGTGCCATGAAATGCACATCGATTTTTATTTGGTTCTCTTAAAATTTTCTTTGCCCTAGCTACGTGTTTAAGACAGTGACCGGTCATATTTACCAGTACGAAAGTCACCGTTCTATTATCTATAGGATGGTATTTAAGGCCATCCCCCGAGCAAACGACCTTGACCATACATTTGACGCGTTGCCGAGATCGCACAAAAATCCTATTTTTTACTTATCTTAGTTCAAAATTGATCTAAAAAAAAATAAAACGGGGAATATGTAGTTAAAGAAATTGTCTATCTGTTGCCGTGTGTTTCAAATAAACGTAATTTGTAAATACTAGGGAGATGCTGAAAGTATGCTTCAATTTTAATAAATTGATATTACTTTGGAAGCTAATATCATGAGTATAATCATAGAGAAAATAGTATAATAAAAAAAAATAGAAAATTTAAAACGGGGAAAGGAATGTTGATATACTGATGATTATTGCTGTATTTTTATTATAACTTTGTAGCTTTTAAATTATGAGTTTATAAGACTCTAAATACGGTAGATTACGGATCCTTCGTAGGGGAAGGCCCTTAAATCTCACACACAAATGTTTACCAAATTGGACAGATTCTGTATTGAGTTTACAGAACTTTCGCCTGGTGCCCCAAGTGCCCCAAAGTGTCCGGAATTGTGCCCCTAATGGGCAGCGATTAGTGCCCCAGAGATTTAATTACGCGAACGTGACGGCAACTTTGTTGCAGTGCGTTCAGCATAAATTTACCTCGGAGTATCTCATAATAGCCCTTATTATGTCGTAACCATAAGGGTCTTGTGAGAGTTAGAATGATTGTGAACGATCTGCAACGCCTGCAAGTTCGACCCTACACGAGGGACGAATTGAATTGTGATTACGAAATCAAAATGCTAAACGTTGTTTTACGTAAAAATTATTGAATATGTACAGTTTTTATAATTGGAACAGTAAAACCGATTGGAGTAATATCTTTATTAAAAATAATAATTGTAAAAAAAAAACAAATGACCCACCCCAAAAAATGCACTACGTAGCTAAAGATCGCTTTAAAAAATCATTAGAAACATCTCTACGTTACCTTAAAATTAACTTAATAATGTATGTATTTTATTAAAAATCTACACAATTTACACCAAAAAACCTTTACATTATATCAATTTATGGCCAGTCGTATAAAATGTTTATCGTATGTACCTTAAAGATGTCCGAAACTAAAATCCCAAAAATAAACGTATAAAAATATCCGGAATAAGTCGAAAAAGTCGTCGCCGCTGCAGTACAGTTTCCATATTTGTGGATATTATACTCACATACCTGACCGTGCTACGTATTACAAACTGTCAACGTAAATCATAAATCGATAAAAACCAGACTAATATCGAATCAAATTACAAAATAAGCGCAGCATTATTTGAAGTTGGCGAAATATCCACTATACTTTATTATTACTCCTCCACTACATACTTTGCTAGAATCTTGTCAGTTGCAATTGCCATCTTATTAAGAGCTACTTAAGTTTTGATTTAACCCTGCCCAAAACACCATACGTACGCGGATCTAGCTTTTTCGTATTTAAAAATTTTCTGTCAGATAGATACATCATGTACGCTGCCTATCGTAAATTTTTTAAATCTCTCATTATTGATATACGTATATCAATGTCGCCATCTCTTTCAGAAGTACAAAGAAGAAGAGAGATAACATGATAATCGAAGCTAAACTTCAGTCCCGATGCGAGTTGGCCTTATTGAGTTTTTTGTGACGAGAATAGTGATCTTTATCAGTCCGATCACCCCCAAGCTCAAGCCTTCAACCCTCATCTTGGTCGTTTCTCCCCGAGCTGTAAAGTTTCAGCCATTTAGTTGGCCAGCTGGTTCAGCGGATTATGTGATTTTGTGAGAAAACCTTGCGTAACATTTTTATATTTTCTTCAATAAGTATAAATTACGCCCATTTAAGAAGCTCTGTAGAAAGCATCTACAGAAATACATTATTATGTACCTACACTGGTATTATATATAATATTATGTAGACAGTACAACGAAAGATGGTAGAAAGATCTGCCACAACTCACAAGTCATAACATTACAAGGTTTTTTTTTGTTCCATATAATTTATATCCATAGACTGAAAAATCTTACTGAGTCGACTGAAGATTACTGTAATATGATGCTTTTTTGGGTTCCGTACCCAAAGGGTAAAAACGGGAGACTATTACTGAGACTTCGATGTCTGTCCGTCTGTCTCCAGTCTGTATCTCAAGAACCGCTATAGCTAGACTTATGAAATTTTAACAGATTGTGTATATCTATTGCCGCTATAACAACAAATACTAAAAACAAAACATTATTAATATTTAAGGGGGGCTCCCATACAACAAACGTAATTTTTTGGCCTTTTTAGCTCGATATCAATAATGGTAACAGGAAGGCTCTTCAAATTTTCACAAAATCCTTGATTATATTTGTTCTTTATTAATTTATAAAAATAATAAAATAAAATTAAAAATTAAGGGGGGCTCCCATACAAAAACCACATTTTTTTTATAACTTCGTAAACTTCGTGAGCGAGTCCAACTCGCACTTGGACGATTATTTAAATTTCATATAACGAATGCAGCTAAACAACAAGAAATATGGCAAAGACATTTTAAAAACTATCAGTTAGGATATTTCGAGACCAAAACAAAGTCAGCATCCCTTTGTTTGACGTATCCATAAAACGGTATATATTTACCGTATATTATACTGTATACAGTACAAAGATGGAGAGATTTGACGCGGACGTGACAAACAAATATACACCGGGCGAGCGACTTTCCAAACCGCACGGCTATTTCGGTGGTACGTGCGCCCGGGCCCACGATTATACCGATACGAACAAGGACTATATCCACGATTTCTTATAGAAATTAGTGAGAAAACTGAGCTACCGGATCGCCTCGTGATAATAATGGATTGGCGTTGCAAGCAACACCAGAGAGGTGGTCACAAGTGTGTTGCTGACTTTTAAATTGAAAATTTAAATTTTTCGCGTAGTTATTAAGAAATCCAAACCTTGAGCATTTTCATTTGTCAGCCATTCTCCGGAGAGCAAAATTTACGTGTCCCGGGCTTGTATACTCTGTAATATTATCTTATTCAAGATTCAACATTTTTAAACGGTAGATAGCATCAGTATCTAGCTACAAACTTAAACACAGGCTTCTAATTTAAGTAATTCAGACTAAATCAATTGAAGTCGTGTTCAAAAACCGTGTTTTTCTAATTACCGTAACGTGTCCCTACGCCAACTTGATCTCGAAACTTGCTTGTAATTTTTATTATGTACATATTTACTTTAATCTATTCATCATTTTAAACGCTTATAAACATTGGTTATCGCATTGCAAAATATCGACTCAATAGGCCCAGCCTATAAATAGTTATCATGAAATAATCGCTTGTCCGATCAAAAGTTCTAATTACCGTAACACATGCTGTTTTCGGATGCACACCCAAAAATAACATGATTTGGCACATTACAAGTGCATGGGTCGCTTCTCCTTAGTGTGTGCCACGGCCCATCAGCGGTCCCACGTCGTTAATGTTAGTGTGCCGCCGATAAAGCACGTGAGTAGATACTCACGTGCCAAAGCTACGGTTATTAGATAATTACCGTAGCTTTGGTTACAAACTTTTGTAATTACCGTAATTTTTATTTTTAAATTTTGTTTAAATTAGATTTTCAATATGTATAATATTATGTTTATTTATATTTTGTTTATTATAACTTGGCCTACGTACGTTGCCATAAGCTAGTTTTTTGCAAACTGTGTCGTTGTACCGTTACGTAAAACATTACATTTGTCTAATTACCGTACCCATAAAATTTGTAAGTCTTATTACTTATCTAAAAAAACTTTAATTAACTGTTACATGCCTCATTTATTATTGTGTTCGTATCTTTCATTTCTTTAATATTTCAATGTGTTCAAGTCAAATCAACGAAGAAAAAAAATAGGTTACGGTAAGTAGGCAAATAATGCCAAACCGAAGAATGACCGTTGTATTTAAATGATAACTGTGTTCATTTAACTGTGCACATCACTATCTCATTTCTTTTTCTTATTTATGGAAAGATACTACGAGGATAATAATAATAACTCCCACACCGGTTTCAGTGACGGTGGCCGGCTTCATTGAAACCAGGCCAGTTACGCAGGAGTCATTTTATAGTGGCCAAGTGTGTGAGCAGTACACAAAAGCACTCTCTATTCCTTTACTCTCATAACCCAGTAGGACGGACGACCGACACGACTAAGGATACGAGGATATAGGTATGCTAAAGATATCATTGTATTTGAGCTAGTACAAAATATTTAATAATTTTTCTGAGTTACTCAACTGACGATCATAAATCTTTATGTAGGTTCTGCTAAAAAGTGAATAAACTTTAAATAATAAAATGATATGTATTACGTCTTCTAATATTAATCTATATTAAGTATGATTGAATACAACCAAATGTTATCTGGAAAATAACAAAACACAATTTATATTAAAATATGAAAATGGCTTCCACCCACACACGCGGAAATCAATTTTGTATCGAAAATTTAATTTCCGATGTTCAATATTCTCGAGAAAAACACAGATTTATTGAATGTTTTTGGAGCACATTATATTTAAGAAGACAGCGGTAATTCCATTGAGCATATTTATTAGATTCATTGTTACGGCTTACAAATAACGTTTGTACATTGTAAGGATAAGCTTCTTGATCATAGCTGATCTTGACGAACTCGTCAACTATTACTTCAACGTCAACTAACAAACTTGTTAGTGTCAGTTTAAGCCCATTGAATAAGGAGGATTTCACGATGGGAATTTCTGCACTAATTAATCAACTTTTCACTTATCTTGCGAACAGGCTTTGCTGAAATGTCATCATGCTGCATTAAATGCTGATTGCCGTCTATCTTGAGATATTGAAAAAAATAGATAGGTACATTAAGGACGCTATCGCATAAAAATTAGCAGATCGATGTCTGTAAGTACGAATATCGACGTTAAGGACATTAAAATAACATTCATATCAGCGCGCATTGTACAGTGGCGGTTACGACTCTCGCGGCTCGCCGCGTTCTTGATAGGGCGAAAATATATGAAGAAATTTGAGAGCGTTTCTTATTTGTATTATAAATGGAAATTTTATTTATTTTTATATAAAATATTTAGCTATTCGTACAGGGGACTAAATAAGCAACATTTTTTTTATATTTGTTTTCCTTAGTTCAGTGTATTTAGCTATACTGGTACCTAATCAAACCCCATTTTTTTAAGCTTTTGCGATTATTGTTATGGTTAAAACGTATTTATGTGAAAATTTTGTATGCAAATTTATGACCCGGAAAAATGACAACTTTGACACTCTTTAAAAAAAAACTACAAAGAATATCGATCTTAGAGTTTAACTGTAATGTTTATATAGCTATCAACTATAGTATTTTGAAAGAAAAACGAGGTGAAACAAAATCGAGGTTTTTATCACACTGTGAGACGTGGAGATGAATATATTATCTTTCATTTGAAACCAAAATATCCTCGCAGTGTGACTCCTAATTCTTTAAAATGGTACCTGAAAATCGCTGATATTTGTGAAAAAATGTGATGCGTCCTTAACGCTTTTGCATGAATCACTTATTCTTAGTTGAGCTAATTCATGGGAAGGTTTCTTCCTTTTGATTTTAATTCACATCGACAAAACTATGCGGTGAAACAAGCAAGTTACACGTTACGCGTCGGTGTAACAGGAGGCCATCACTAACGAGAATCTTGTATTTTGGTAGTTGTTGACTGTAATAGCATGATTTATTTATACTAGCGCTTCCTCCCTGCGCCCGCGCCGCCCGCCGCCGCCGCCCGCCGCGAGCAATAACTTTTCATTAGCGCCCAGTACACAATATCGGAGACTTTGTTGAGAAATATGGGTGAATGTTCAGTTTGTATATTTCTGGGTTGGAAGATTTAAAGTATAAAAGAAAGTAGAGAAAAATAAGTCTTGCTTCATCGAGTGTTTTAAGCAAGAATAAGTTCTTGATGATATTTTTTAATAACTACACTGAAACGAAGGCCCGTATAAATAGTCAGTACTCAAGTTGCATCTCGGTCTCAAGACACGGTTCAGGTTCTGTGATTGGCTGTCAAAATTTGGACCAATCACAGAGCCGAACCGCGTCTTGAGACCGGGTCGCATCTTAAGTACTGACTATTTATACGGGCCTTAGAATGTGTGTAATTACAAAACGTCAGCGTTTGAACTCAACTCAAGTATCTCCTAAAAAAAATTGTCTGTCACCTTTCTCCTCAGAGTGAGCCCCATAAAATTAAAAATATCATTTGTATAAACGAGACACCTGCAGGCTTAGCATGGTCATCATTGAAACGGATTCTTTCTGCGGAAGAATAGACAAAGTGACAGATTGACAAAGGTAATCCGCCATTTTGTCACTAAAATCTGTCAGTATGTCCATTCCCTCCCGTTTCTAATGTTGTTATGCCTAGCCTGTTGGTCAGAAGCCCACATTATAGCGCTAGTTGGTCCGCCACAGACCCTAACCGCATAAGTAACAAAGCCTGGGTAAAACCTTAAGAGGTAGCTACTTGCTATTCTGGCCTCTAGTGAACACTTATCGTTAGTGCAGTCGGTGAAGACAGGCATAATAGAGCAGTTGTTAAAGTTACTTTGCAAGATGTTAAATGAGTCCAAAGAGATTAAGTATAGTCCAAAAGCAGCTTTAACTTCATGTTACTACTATATAAAAATAGTTATTTTAAGGCGCGACGATTTCCAAAAATATATATATTAAAGACTTATAAATAAGAGTGTAAACTCAAAAAATATTTTTATATCCAACAAATACACTTTACACTACATTTTAGTGACAATAAATTTCGCTGTAAGTATATAATCTTTTTAAACGTAATGTAATTTCAACTGGCGGTTATTTTCAGCGCGCAGGTGTCTCCGAAAGTCGTAAAAGTCGGGACTGTCGTTTACGACCTTTCTTCTATTCTATACTAGATGACGCCCGCAACTCCGTTGCCCCAAAAACGTTTATTTTTTCCGTCTTTTCCCGGGACAAAAATATCTCCATGCAAAATTTGAGTATAATCGGTTCAGCGGTTTGGACGTGAAGGGGTAACAGACGAACAGACACACTTTCGCATTTATAATACAAGACTAGGTGACGCCCGCAACTCCGTTGCGCCAAAACTCGTTTATCGCGTGGGACCGTACACTTTGTTTGGAATAAAAAGTATCCAAGTCCTTTCCGGGGATTCGAAGTATCTGTATACCAAATTTCAGCAAAATCGGTTCAGCGGTTTGGGGGTAAAGAGGTAACAGACCGACACTCTCGCATTTATAATATTAGTATGGATTCTATTCTGGGACCGCGCTGGAGGTGGGTTTTACAGCTTACTTTAACAGCTTATAAATTAATTAGCTGATTGGCTAGTTGACGGTTTATAGCTGTTACGAAGTGTTGGTAGTTGCTACAGTTATAGTCATGTCTCCCGCGCCGGTTTCGGTAATAGTGCACAAGTGTGTGCGCAATACAATAGAAAACTCTCTATTCCTTTATGTAGTCGTTAATCCTGTAATAATGTAGGTTATAGGAAACCCAGTGGATTACTGACTCGACTGGCTGGAGAGAATAGGCGCAGAACCGACTTTTTACATGCCCATCCAACGCATGGATCGTCTTACTTGTCAGACAATCGGGTGATCACTGATCAGCCTGCATTGTCCTCGGGAATCGAACCTACGACCTTCGAGTTGAAGAGAAGAGCCAGCCAGTTTCACCATTCCCTAAGTATCAGACTTTGAGAGTTCAGCTTCCATCTTTACTTTCAAATTTGGAAGCAAAAGCTTACAATATTACCTACTTTATGTGGACTAAGGCAATAGCTATCGGAGTAAACGGTGTAAGTCTGATGATGATGAGAACCACCACAACAAACTATAAATAGTCCCCGAGTTCAACTGAGCTATTAAACGAAAACAATATTACGCTAATGGCGAAACATAATACAAAACATGGCTTGTTATTAAATAATTTGATATTTACTAGCTTATATTCCGTTACGGCATTATAACTTCTATGTATTTGGGTGTAGGGGTTAGAATACCGTGTGTCAATAGTTGTTTAAGGCCAACGCTGCACGACGGGGGTACTCCGAGGTCGTCGGATTAGCATACTCATTGGTTTATGTGCAGGGACGTATTTAGTCGTGGAGAGGCCCAGGGGCACCGGAGTGGAGGCTCAGGGGCTAACAAGAGGAGGCCCTATAACTATTTGTCCAAAGTTTTTTCAGTTTCAGAGGCTTCTATCAAATTATAAAGTCAGCAAAGTTTGATATCAAAATGTATGGGACTTAACGCATCGCTAAGTGAAATGGCACTATTTAATTTGTCAAGTAAAATTTTCTGGTTATGGTGACCACTATGTGGTTTGTTACAGCGTTTATTATGGCAATTATTAGCAACAAATAGAAGGGGAAACTTCTTACCCACCTATAGACACAGGTAAAACGCGAAAACAAGGAATTTTGCTCTAAGTATATACCCTGGGGTACCCTTCTTGTGGAGATCCTCCGCCCTGGATAGCTGCCCCGTTGTCCTCCTCTAAATACGCCCCTGCTTGTACGTGGGCGCGACACGCCACAAGTATTGTCTTCGGTAGCTAACGACAAAGTGGCTCAAACTTGGCTCAAACACTTTATTAACTAAACTTGTAACTGCTTGTTGCCTAAACTGTGCCCTTAAACTACCTATTACTTCTACTAAAATGATAATAATCCTCGATTAAGCAAATGTATGATACAATCTATAATCCGACTTCGTAAAAAATATAATATGTTGAAACAAGACAATAATCCAAGACATAGAGAAATTCATTCGCATCTCTATATCTCTAAAATTAATGAACTACATACTCGTAGACTACCAAAATCACTACCGTTTTGCGGCCCTGTTACTATAAGACAATATAGTCTAAATTAATCTACTTGATGTAAGCTTTGTATTGATTGAACCCACAAAATTCAGGACAAGTTTTCGACCAAAATATTCCATATTACATTTCACTGTCCCCTAAGACGTGCTTTGAGCTAAAAAGTTTTAAACTAATTTTTCGCAAGTTGACGTGTTAGGTTACAGCGTTTTGTCCTAACAGGACAGGAGGGTAGTTTGGCCTTACCGTAGATGAGTAAAAAGCGTTACTACAAAAGAATATTTCACGTTGGCCAACAGTTTGATACTTTTTAGTATTCCATAATCCATACTCCATAGTAACAAGGAACCCTTGAGTATGGTATATCTTTGAAGTCATTGACATTTCTTACATGTTCATGTGCTTTGTCAGCTAAGTTACATAAGATTAACAGGTAGTTAAAATGTTAATCCTTCGTTTACTTTACTTGGCTAAGGGCCTATTGAAATATCAAAGCATTTCATCAAAACATACAATAATCAGAAAGTTAGTAACGAGGTGTATTGGCAATCATCTTGATCGTCGTAGCGAGCATTGGAAATCGTTTCAATTATTATTTCATAACTCAAAGCCATGGGGTGACATGGGGGAGTGACATGACATCAGAGAGGATAGGGGAGGGGGAGGAACGTGACATTAGAGGGGAGGGACTACTTTTACAGGTTTTAATGCAACTGTAATGAGTTCATTTTGGTTTGTTTGACAAACGTGGGTTTAAGTTTTTATTTTTAGTTGATATTGCTCGTAAGCCGCACAGGGACCGTACATTTTTTTCGTTTAAAAATTATAACATTTCTTATGTCTGAAATCTTTATACCCCTAAAAATTGGGTGATCAGTTTTAGCGTATAAGTAAACAGATAAAACATTCGCAACATTAATTATTAAACGGACTTGATATTGCCCGCTTCTTTGGCTAAAAAAATCGGCCAAGTGCCGACACGCACTTGGCCGATTTTTTTAGCCAAAGACGAAAGCCACGCGCAATATAGGGTTCCGTAGTACCGCTAGTTTTTGAAAATTTTTGTATGGTCAATGAATGTACATTTATAACGTGTTTTACACTACTAACAACATCATCTCAGTTACTTACAAAGGAATTTGAACGAAAAGTTCCTTTATACTTCGCCGAATACATTTTTTTTATTTTTCTTTATTAGGAACAATAAACAGTTACATGTTAAAACTTAATTATTACAATTACTTATATAGAAGTGGTAAACACATAACCCATACCATTGTTCACAGATTAAAAACGGAAAGTACAGCGTATTAAAATGGATAAAAATATATTACAGTAAGACTAGATATAAAACAACAATAGCATATTATAGAACTGAAATAAATAAAGAGTTAATAAAAATAATTAAAACAAAGGACATTTACAATGTAAAGTTAAAAATAGTATAACAGAGGATTAAAATCATAGATAGTTGATCGACTATTACTCAATAACTTATGAAGCCATCTTAGCCGTGATAGTTTTCCTTTTAAATTCAGCATTTTTCCTACTCTCGCGAATTTTTTCACATTTCCAGAAGCAACCGTTTAGCTGGTAGAAGGGGGGGGGGGGGGGGCCACGGGACACTAACGATTTTTTCCACTTTAAAACCTCATATTTCACAAATGGATCCCTAAATCGAAAAATGATCTAAGGAAATTCGTAATATTTTTTAAAAACCTATCCAACGACACCCCACACGGTGGGGTGGACGCGAAAAAAAAAATCATCCCCGCTTCATGTGTCCCCTACACATGAAGGAGGGAGAGGTACAGGGGAGGTACCATAAATAAATATATTTTTTAAAGTTTTTGTATACCATTTTGTTGGCATCATTAATATGTACATTCATGCCGATTAACAGCTTTGTAAGTCATATAGTATCTGAGCAAAACCGCGGACAGACAGACGGACAGACAGACGGACAGACAGACGGACAGACAGACAGACAAACGGACGGTCAGACCGAAACTATAAGGGTTCCTTGTTTACTACGGAACCCTAAAAACCCACAAGAAACTAAGATTTTGCAACAATTTTTCTGCTATTGTAATTAAATGGCAATAGAAATACATGTTTTTTTTAATAATTATTGTCCAGTTAACTGTTAAACCAATTAGGAGGCAAGGCCCAAAACTTCGTGTTAAATATTAAAGTTTGTATAAAATGTGACTGACTTCTTAGTTTAGACCATATAAATCTTTAAACATATAGGTTTATGTACAGCCTGATGACGTACAGACAGAGTCTAAGTATAATGGATGTATTATGTTCTATTTGTCATAATAAGTTACCCAGCAATTGTAGAACATCAAGGTCTTAACAATTAAACATGCTATTTAAAGAGAGCTAAAATACTTTATATGGCTTTGTATTATGCAACTATAAATTATAATATCTACCACGGGGTTTCGTTAACGGCGGCCGGTTTCATTGATACCAACCCAGCAACGTAGCTGTGATTTTCTAAGGCCCATGTGTGTACTCAGTACACAAGAGAACACTATTTTCCTTTACAGTGGGAATCAAGCGCACGACAGTTTTTTTTCACGCCTATTCGATTCATGGATATTTTGACTAGACGATGAATTGATTAGCCTGAATTGTAGCCAAACTTGAAAACAACATTTTCTAACTCGGGAATCGATCCAACGACCTCTAATTCAAGAGCGACGCTCTAATGTCTAAACCACTGGACTACGGAGGCGTATCAACAATATTCCACTTTCAAGGCTTTAGACAGGTGATACAACTTGAATAAACCGACTGCGCTAATGTAAGTTTTGTTTTGGGTTAATTACAGAAACTATTAAGGTTAATGTGTACTCTAATAGATAAAGCAATTATAGTCTAAGTTAGCAGTGGCCAGTGAGTCGTCAGGGCTAATTACAAGGAATTATTACGATATTTGTAAATATTGACAGATAACTCTGCAAAGATGTATTTTTTACACGAACATATTAATAACTCCCACACCGGTTTCGGTGACGGTGGCCGGTTTTATTGAAACCAAGCCAGTTACGCAAGAGTAATTTTTTATAGTGCCCAAGTGTGTGCGCAGTACACAAGAGCGCTCTCTATTCCTTTTACTCTCGTAACTCAGTGGGACGGAAGACCGACACGACTGGCGAGAGATCAGGCGCAGGACCGACATTTTACATGCCCATCCGACGCATGGATCATCTTACTTGTCAGACAATCAGGTGATCAGCCTGCATCGTCCTAACCAAACATGGAAATAACACGTTTCCACCGAACCCACGACCTCCGAGTCTAGAGCCACGCTCGACTTAACCACTGGACCACGGAGGCGATTGTACACGAATATACATTATGCTATTGCTATCGAGCTCTAGTATCTATAAATAGTTCATAGAGATAGCTGTCGAGGTAGATTAAAGTTTGATGAGTAATATAATTATATAATAATAGTTAGATTAAAACGTATTGAACTTATTTTAAAAAAGCTTTCTTCAATTTGGCAACACCTTTATGTAAAAAAGGCAAGAAAGTAAGAATAATTTTTATTAAAAAATCCAGCTACAAAACCAAGCCTTTAGCAGCAAAATAGCAAAACCAAGCCTTTAGCAGCAAAATAGCAAAACGGCTTTGTCCTAGATTTTTAACAATAACTCCTTTTAAGGGAACATCGTTTTGGAAATATCCAAAGTTCGGTAAAGACGCGGCCATATTTGCAATAGAGCTAACAGTTTTATTAGGGTTCCGTACCCAAAGGTTAAAAACGGGACCCTATTACTAAGACTTCGTTGTCTGTCCGTCTGTCTGTCTGTCTGTCTCCAGGCTGTATCTCAAGAACCGCGCTATAGCTAGACGTCTGAAATGTTCACAGATTGTGTATATCTGTTGGCGCTATAACAACAAATACAAAAACAAAATAAGGTTAATATTTAAGGGGGGCTCCCATACAAAAAACTTGATTTTTTTGGCCTTTTTTGCTCGTAATAAATAATGACAACAGCTAGGCACTTGAAACTTTCACAAAATCCTTAGTTATATTTGTACTTTAATAATTATTAATAAAATTAAAATAAAATAAATATTTAAGGAGGGCTCCCATACAAAAAACACAATTTTTTGTCTATTTTCGCTCTATAACGGTACGGAACCCTTCGTACGCGAGTTTGACTCGCACTTGACCGATTTTTTCTAACTAGTTTTGCAATACTATGTGGCCTGCATATTGGTCAGTGGAAAAATACAAGCGATTAGGCGAGTTTAGATAGCTTCACAATCATGGTCATCCATCAATGCCCAACTTAGAGAGGGGCAAAGATTGTATATGGCAAACAGAGATGTCTTTTGCCTTTTTAAAACTAATACCAATGGAGATACTTGCAGAGTCGCAAGATCAGTCGAGTTCATTGTCCTGAAACTTCCAAAATGAGAATTACTCTATCATATTTGAGCCAATTCGGAAATTTAGTTTAAAACTATAATATCTATTATATCTATCTATAGATATTATAATATAATCCCATCTGTTACCTAACAGAGATAAGTCCTATAGGTCAACAGTTTACAGTACTTTAGCCTCACCGAAAACGAACGCTACATTACCACATACACACAGCTGATCGGTACACGCTCAGCTGTTCGTCTGTCTCTCTCTAGCACGTTAGTTGTGTCAGCCATCCCGCTCGCACATACACACACATAGATGTTTGTGTGCCATAGCCTCGGCCGGGTCGTTGACTCATGCAATGAGTGGGATGCATCGGAGTTAAGACGCAGAATCGACATTACATACACAATGCAATAGAAGGTTTAAAAATGGAAAAAAAATACAAAAGTAAGTTAATAGAGAGCGTTGCATTTATATACAGTACCTAAGATTAATTTTTATTACGGGCACTATAAACTTTTATTCGTCGTTAGGTAATCTAAAACAATATTAATTTATTGTTGCAAAGTTTCTAAGAACTGAAAGTAAGTAATTTGTAGAGTCAGTTCAAGAATATAGAGTTATTGTCTTATGTTCCTCACTATCCAATAGTATAATTTTAATTCTCTTACCAAATGCAATAAAAAATAATTTAACACTGTTATTATTAATTTATTAAAAAACCTGTTCGACCTAACCTTCATTATTAAAGACCTGATTGAAAGAACCTCCTATTATATTCCTCTTTTTTTTTACCTCATAATTTAAACAAACCTTGTAACTTACCTGCTTCATCATGTGGCTAATATATCTGGCTATAATTCAAATCCACATTTTTTTATATCAAATCATTTTCTCGACTCAAAAGCCTACATTGATCATGCAAAAAACCGGCAATTTTTTAACTGTTACTTACCTGCTTCTTCCACTCATGTCTTCAATTATATCTGAAAATAACATATTTTGTGTTACTATAGGACTACCAGAATATGATGGCAATTTTTGACAGCAGATTTTCAAAAAATATTCTTGATCATTGGATAAATTTTTATATTTGCATGTTTAACACACAGAATCAGCCGCTATAATAAAAAAAAGGATCAAAATGTTTTATTCCAATTACCCCGGTATTGCTAGAGTCATTTTATTTTCTCACTTTTTGCCATCAGATTCTGGTGGACCTATAAAACTTCGCGTCTATACGTGTACACTCCAGTACTTTGTAAAACAGTTATAACTATTTTACAAAGTACCTAAGTAACACTGTTTATAGTGTTACGATTTACGACGTTAAATAATTTAATCTGTTGAAATATTAACAAAGCACTTAGCTCCACATTTCTAGTTTTCACAGTAGGCACAATATACTTTTCTCATCTGTTTGCAACATGCTCTATGCGCCTAGCAACAGCGTAGCTCGGTAGCGGTGCATTGCGCAACGTAGCGGGTTCGAATCAAGGCTGAGCCGCCAGATAACGACGATCGATTGTTGTGCATGGAGATAGGCTATATTTTATAATAAACGTTAGGTTAGTATAGGTTAAGAGTATATTCGAGGCCGATTTATGTTTCATAAGCATTGGTCTGGTTTAGATGGAGATAGGCCATGTTATTTTGTTTGTGCACTATAAAGGTTTCTATAGATAGGCTACAATATTCAAACGTAAGGCGTTTTTACAAGAATATTATATGGACATAGTATAAATAAGGAGGAATGGATTAGATGGAGATGGCCTACATAAAATATAGTTATAATAGACTAGAACATAGGTATATATATATATATATATAGGCTTGGTATTTTATATCTAACGTTAGGAGTTTAATGTATAAGAATGTTCTATTATGATCTATGTTTCCTAAGCATCGCTATGATTTAAATGGAGATGGGCTATATTTTATTTAACCCGTCGATCGTGGGAAAACGAGACACAATAGATATTCTATTGTGTCTCGGACGCCGGTGACCGTATGGGGCTTGATGAATTAAATATGCTATTTATAGGCTATATTTATCAGGTGTAATAATAAATAGAAGAATTTGTTGGACAAAAGTCAAAATGGATATTATCCAGGATAAAATGGGTCATTTTAATGTATCCCACAAACACACATACATTTTAAAGGCGAAAATTTGTGTCTATGTTTATTATTTCTTCCGCAAAAAACTACTGAATGGATTTTCATTAAATTTGGCACGGTCGCAGTTTATGCTCTGGATTAGCACATAGGCTATTTATCACCCAGAAAAAGTACAGTGTTACCGTGGGATAACTGTAATACTAATAAGCCAGGAGAAGCTAGTTTCATGAATAATGTATAATAGCATTTTTCACAGTCGAGTCATCGTGAAAGAAACAGTGTTATGTGTGTAAACAAAACCTGTTTATGAGTTGAGGTGTGTATTAACGGTAGGTACATCCATACATCCATTATTGACATTTCAACTGTTATTTTTTTGTAATTAAAACATCATTGCTGAAATATTCATAATATAATTTAGAGTTGGTCGCGCATTTGTGTATTAGCCCCCAAAAAATTTAGTATTTAGTTATGAATGCAGTCTCGTTCTAAATGATCTAAAGAACTTAACAGCATGCAGTTATAAAATGTAGTTACACAATGTTTTATCCTGGACCATCAAACCACTTTTCTGACGTATCAGACAAAAACTAAACATTGTCACACGTCTCATATCTTTTATCCTAATCATCCTTCTCATATTTCTCTATCCTCATCCTTAAATGACGAACATTTTTAACCAGCATATTATAACTTAAAAATTCAAGCCTTACAACCCTGTAGTCGCTGTTTTTACTTAGTAAGGGTACACTCAAAAACATAACCATCATTCTGTATTTGGTGTTCGGGACAGCATACAGTTTATCATCAACTCATCACTCATCAGTTTCGCTTTTGGCACTTTACATCCATTTGGAAGTAGATTGCCACTGTCGAACACCGCAGAGCTAGGTAAACTTAGTACTAGCTACATGACCTACATGATCCTATAAAAGGTGTAACAAAACTAAAGCGAAAAATACTTTAGTGTGTGTACTGTGTATGTGTCCCTTTATCCCTTATAATATACAGTTCACTGTGAAAGTAGCAGCGCAAAGGCAATCATCCCAGCTTCATGATTTGCCCATACAAAAGTTTAAATAAGTTCCTCTTTCAGCGCTGCTACTTTCACAGTGAACTCTGTATGTATAAGGGACACATACACAATTACACACATTAATGTTTTATCATTTATCACTTTGTTTTATTATACCTTGTATAGCTAATTATACTACGTGACATTTTAATGGTTGTTTTCCCGCAGTTAGGTACATGATTCTAGCTTATTAGTACAATAGATTTGTGAAGTTTTTTTTTATTCAAATCATAAATAAAATTCGGCCGGGTCATTGCCGCTCACGCCTGTCGGCATAAAGTTGCCACTTACGTCATACAAAATATTTTCTCACCTCCGGGCGGAAAACGTCAACTTTATTCCCGCTGCGCTTACCGATGTTGCCGTTTTCCGCCTCCGTCGATGAGAAAAATAGTATACGCACCATGGGCAGTAAATAAGAAAGCCTCAGATCACATGTTTGTTGAGACATTTCTTATTTTCCTGTAGGTGCGGAATGTACTATTTTTATTTTCAAAAAATAACTTGCATGTTTCGATAGTACTACTATAGGTAAATCGTCCTGCTGCGGGAAAACAACCGCTAAAATGTCACGTTGTATATTAAATAGTATTTCAAGCATTACATTTCTTTAACGAAGTACCCTGTGAAATTAAACTAAAATATAATATTATAATTATATTCTTTTAATTTTGATTTTTTTTTTCACTTGTAACGTAGCTATTTACTGGAAAAATATTTTTCAAAATCGATTCTAAGGATCCAGAGATACTAAAGCAATTCTATATAAGTCTATAATACTACCAATTTAAATATCACGTTTAGAAAAAGCGCATATTTTTAATAATCAAGTTTTTTGAAACATTGAAACCGACACGCTCCTTATCAGAGTTCAGCTAATCAACCGTTAAGTAAGATGAGCTTCAAGTACTTATCATCTTTTTGAATAATTTTGTTTGGCGGATTAAAACAAACCTTTTGAGCTCATAATCTCATCTCTCATCCCCTCTCATCTCTCTCTCATCCCTCGATCCTCATTCCGGACACTATAATATTAAACAGTATTCTAACTTTACAAAATCGCACGAAATGAGAGTTATACCTTTTACGACTCTCAGTCGAGATGGAAATGTAACTGTCTAAATCGCGGAATTCTGTCTGTAGCGGTCATGTCATTGTCATTTTCTATTCAAAGTTACAAACCGCAATTGACAATGAAGTGACAGATGTTTCTAGTCTAAGGGTGATATCGTATTTTGCATACACGATGTGAACAAACAAAACTCATTGAAACTCATAAATAGTTGGAGATTATCATACGAAGAGGTAACCAAGACGTTTTCCGATGAAACTATAATAGTCTGTTTCTTTAAAAGAGTTAAATTTTACTCTTAATTTAACATGCAGTGCGAGTATTATTTACATAAGTCTTTTACCAGGCTGCATCGTTATGCAGAAATTGTGTATTAAGAGGATACCAAGGGCTAGAGAAATGCTGTGTTACTATATTTTATTATTTTTTTGTATAATCTAGCCAAATTTGTTTTCTGGATGTTTGAACACAGCGGAAAATCTGGCCATTTTTTGGGTTTTTGAACGTTCATATCTTTTCTAATAACTAGCTAAAAGTCGAGCTTTGTGAGGGCTCGCGTCGTCACACCTGACAGAATATGATAACACATCTACATATAAATAGAAATTACTATGTTAAAGCACAAATCGTAAAGTGAACCACAAAATGTAAAGGTTGTGGGATATACTAGGGCTCGCTTCGCTCGCCCCGATGAAATTATGAAAAGAAAGAAAACATAGGGACATGCTAATAGTGGCCATAGATATTCAGGAAAAAAATTATAACCCTACCGGCATTATCCAGGGAGGAAACAGGGGACAACGTTTGTATGGAAAAACGGCCCTAGTGTCTCCTTTTAACGTTACCGCTATACCAACAAAATGCAACAAACGCGATTTTTTTGCTCTTTATCGAGCAACTATATCAATAACGGCAACACAAAATAATCAGTTTTGCTTTTACTTCAATATAATTAATAGTCAAATCAAAAACAAAATGAATACGAGCTGGCTTCATGTACTGTCATGGAAAACTTGGCCGAGTTAGAATACTGTCAGTATTACCATGTGCAGCACTTTCAGTGAGATTTGATCTTGTCTCTTGATACCACAAATTGACGTCCATTTTAAACAAATGAGGGTAAACAAAATATACGTGCTTTGTTTTTAAATTTTAAGCCGTATCACTACCGAATGCGGTTTATTTTCCTTTGTTCTATTAAATGTGTTGCGAAGAATATAGGAAAGATATAGATCACATTTTATTTGTCACTGGTTTTCTGCGAGGCCGAGGTGTTTGTTGCCAGCCTAGAGTTGAGTTTTTTTTTCCTGGTCTATCTAATAGCCAGTGCCACGAAATATACAGATGACATGTCTGTCACTTTCTATGTCATGAACCGATGTCGTGAGTCGTGACCCGGGATCGAACCGGTACCGCGCTACTTCCGACCTCCCACCACTGCCCCACCGCCCTCTCCCCCCTCGGGTTACACAACCCGCGGAGAAAACAAACAAATTATAGCGCAACCATATGCAGATTTGCAAAACTGTGTATGACGTGATTTATCGTTAAGGTGACGCCGCGTTAAAGAAAAAACCGTGTTGGAAAACAAGAAATGGAACAGCAAGAAATGGAAAGGGCGTAAGCGACAAAATGGTTTTTGTCGCGTAATTTAAAAACCATAAATATATTTCATATAAGCTATGTGCAAATTAAAGTGTATGCTTGAACCAATCTATGTACAACTTTTGGAAGCTTAAATCACTCTCCTCTGTTGGCAAAATTGGAATCCCTTTTTTACAGAGGTATTTTTGATTGATTATTCTGTGTTATAAAAGTTGACCAATCGTGTTATGCTATGGGTAATTCAAAGACAAAGACATGATGAATACTGACAATGAACTATAATTTCTTAGCTTTAGCCATTGCTGAGAAAAATCGATATCGTTACAGCCAAATTATCAAGGCGTCGCCTTAAGACGGCAAAAAGAAGTATGGTATCAAAGCTACCATTGTTACCACTAGCCCCTAGTGGTGTGTTATAGTTATACTAGTGCTTTCGATTCCATACTTTTTATAGTTGACTAAATGAAGACAACATCTTTCAAAACACTCAATGTTTTTTTTAGGATCAGCTGATCTTTCTATCATAAGATTCCTGTGCACCGGTTACAATATAAATTAAAACTTTAACATATTTTTGGTTAAATCGGTCATATACTTAATGAGTCAAACAGTCACGTTGCGAAGTTTTGACAAACGTTTGCGAACAAACAGACTTGCCCTTGTGTTCGTTAGTTGTTCAATATTGGTTATGACTTATTGGCAGGCAACGATGTTAATCTGTAGATATGCATAAAGCCTAAAGGGAACAAAGGTACGCTACGACCAGTTGCCAATTCGAAACTTCTACTTGAGTTGTGCCGCCACCTATAGTTCCCGTACCTTCCCTTCTCACCCTTAATAATGTCACAGAATATATATTAGTAGATAATGTAAAGATATACAAACATTGTGTCATATACAGTCACTAGACGTTCCGCGCGGCTTCGCCCGCGTAAATTAGATATAACACAGACAGATTAGTCTACAAAAAATTAGCCTATCATCCTTCACGTGGTCTACTTCTTATCTGTGCCAAATAACAGAAAAATTGCTCCAGTAGTTCGTGAAATAAGCCCTTTTAAATAATTTCCCCCGTTTTTCCACATTTTCCTCTATTTCTTCGCTCCTATAAGTCTATAGCCTGTAGCCTTCCTCGATAAATGGGCTATCTAACACGGAAATAATTTTTCAAATCGGACCAGTAGTTCCTGAGATTAGCGCGTTCAAACAAACAAACTCTTCCGCTTTATATTATTAGTATAGATTAGTATCTATACTAATATTATAAAGCGGAAGAGTTTGTTAGTTTGTTTGTTTGTTTGTTTGTTTGTTTGTTTGTTTGTTTGAATGCGCTAATCTCAGGAACTACTGGTCCGATTTGAAAAATTATTTCAGTGTTAGATAGTATATTTATCGAGGAAGGCTGTAAGCTATATTTTATTACGCTAAGACTAATAGGAGCGAAGAAATAGAGGAAAATGTGGAGAAAACGGGGGGAAATTATTTGAAAGGACTTATTTGAACGCGCTAATCTCAGGAATTACTGGTCCGATTTGAAAATTTCTTTCAGTGTTAGATAGCCCAGTTATCGAGAAAGACTATAGGCTATATTTTATTACGTTAAAACTAACAGGAGCGAAGAAATAGAGGAAAATGTGGAAAAAACGGGGGAAATTATTTGAAAGGGCTTATTTGAACGCGCTAATCTCAGGAACTACTGGTCCGATTTGAAAAATTATTTCAGTGTTAGATAGCCCAGTTATCGAAAAAGGCTATAGGCTATATTTTATCACGCTAAAACTAATGGGAGCGAAGAAATAGAGGAAAATGTCGAAAAAACGGGGGAAATTATTTGAAAGGGCTTATCTCACGAACGAACTACTAGAGCATTTTTTCTGTTATTTGTATCAGATAAGAAGTAGACCACGTGAAGGATCATAGACTTTTTTTTGTGGACTAATTTTTCTGTGAAATATCTAATTTACGCGGGCGAAGCCGCGCGGAACGTTTAGTAGATGATAATATTATGCTTCGTAATATGCTTACACTTAAGTATAGTAACTTTTTAAGATCCAGGGACACACATACAGGGAAAAGTTTTATACGTGGGAGAGCCATGGTTCGGCACGAATGGGCCGGCTCGACCGGAGAAATACCACGTTCTCACAGAAAACCGGCGTGAAACAGCACTTGCGCTGTGTTTCGCTGAGTGAGTGAGTTTACCGGAGGCCCAATCCCCTACCCTATTCCCTTCCTTTCCCTCCCCTATTCCCTTCTCTTCCCATCCCTACCCTCCCCTATTCCCTCTTAAAAGGCCGGCAACGTACCTGCAGCTCTTCTGATGCTGCGAGTGTCCATGGACGACGGAAGTTGCTTTCCATCAGGTGACCCGTTTGCTCGTTTGCCCCCTTATTTCATAAAAAAAAAAGTAATATACATACTGTAAAATATTTTTATTAGGAAAGGAATAAAAATATACCTACTCTGATAAATTTTCATATTTTTAGAATATGATTTGTTTTTCTGCCAAGATATACATCCTTATAAGCAAAAAGTCTCCTTAACTTATTTTACCAAATATTATTTAGATGACAAACAATATATTTAATACCTCGATCGTAGGAATCGCAGACACAATAGATTTTCAATTGTTATGCGGCAGCCGGGTGCCGCTTGGGGATTGATGGGTTATTACTGTCTATGTCAGTACTCAGTACAGAACAAGAATTCTAAGGGCAAATCTAGATAATTGAAGTCAATGTTGTATCTAATCTCTGAATATAATAAGTTGCCCACGCCTCAATAATTCACTGCAATTAGCAATTCATTAGCCCAGCTGTGGGAATGTACCTGCTGGGAATAATCGAGAAGTTACAAATGTAAACAAACAAAATAATGATCATTATTATCATGTTCACGTTCCGAAGATTTTACATTGCCGATTAGCAAAATCGCGCCGCTGTTTCATCATTACATACCATTGCCTGTGATCTCGCGATGTAGCCGCCAAAACGCGCGTTCGCGCGGACACAAATAATTCGAGCCTAAGTTTTTTCCTTCCGCTATAACTCTTAAAATAACGTTTATATAACTTTTAGAGGTATAAGCCATTATTTTATCGCAATAAAACCTACATTTAACTATTGGCAGGGGTTCAAATTTAAGTGTGACGCGGAAAATGTATCTTCATCTGAGTATGTCTTTATTATTTTATGATAATACTAATTCCTATTTTATACCGCGCAGGCGGTCTTTTCCCCATCACTCGAATTTTCATGTCCTACGTCTTTATGCAAGTACTTTTTTTTTACCCATCTCAAAAACACAACAAAAAAGTTTCATTAAAACTTGCTGATTTCATTCAAAATGTTTAAAACGATGGATGGATGGATGGTTTCATTCAAAATGTTTTAAAATAAAAAAAATACGTGTGGCACTCGGGGACTGCCGCGGTAAAGCTATTGCACACGCATACGTCTAGTGTACGCGCACAAACACCGTGCCGAAGTCTGCCGAACTGAAACGACGTTAGACGACGACGTGTTAGGTTTATTTTCGTTACAGAATTTCTTGACTTGGTCGCCGGGCTCGAAGCCCGCGACAAAAGCTATGCAATAGCTTAAAACTTTTTGTAGTATTTACAACAGACTACAGAGCATCAGTGTCCAGTGCTTGTCACGGCCGATCTAGGTTTACGACCCGCTAAGAGCACTAAAATAGACTGGTGTTCTAGTGTCCAATACATAAACACTATGAAGCAGTTTAAATGACTCCATTTTTACGACTGACTCGCTAATTGTGACTGTAAAATAAAATTGGAAATCCTGAGTACATTTAAATTGCATTCGATATTTTGTACAGCGAAGTAAAATTTCAAAAACTATAGAAATACAGTATAGAATATAACAGTATACAGAATGTTACACAACAAAGGGAGAATATTTAAGTGTGTGTGTGTGTGTGTACCTTATCTACACTAATATTATAAAGAGGAAAACTTTGTTTGTTTGTTTGTTTAATTGTAATGAATAGGCTCAAAAACTACTGGACCGATTTTAAAAATTCTTTCACCATTCGAAAGCTACATTATCCACGAGTAACATAGGATAAATTTTATTTTGGAAAAAAATAGGGTTCCGTAAGATATTTGGGTTTTTCGGACACAAGGTGTAAAAATCAACCAGAAAAGTTACTTATTTTGCGTACGCTGCCTAAACTATAAAAGATAGAACCATAAAAAGTTGTAATTAATTGTAGATCTTATAAATATCTACAAAAAAGTCCGCGACACACTATACTTATCTATGTCGAGTGAGGCACAACAACCATTTTTTTATTTAAAAATCTTGAAATTTTTTTTTTGGACTTCATTTAAACGCGTTTATTTTACCCATGCTAATAATCCTTATCAAAATAAATTATTTCATCACTAAGCACAGTTTATGTAGATAATAATATTTGGTCTTTAAATGATTAAAATTGGACGTTTGATTTTGAAGTTATGGCGAAATTAAAATATTACGATTTCTGCCTGACCGAGCATAAAACCTCGCTCGGTCGGAAGATCTTCCTTTGTGGCCACCACGCACACATCCCCAAAAATTCTACCCCCAAGGGATAAAATAGAGGATATACCGATCGGGCTGAGACTTTGATACCTAAATAATAATAATACTTCTTAACGCGGACGAAGCCGCGGGCAAAAGCTATACTTTATATGGCAAAACAACGTTTGCCGGGACAGCTAGTAAGTTATAAAGAGTTCACTGTGAAAGTAGCAGCGCTGATACAAATACTTTTTTTTGTGAAAAATCATGTCGTTGGGACATTTCTCGTAGAAACATTGAAGTCAAAAGTAACTCTTTCAGCGCTGCTACTTTGATAGCGATCTCTATTTAATTAAGGGAGACATTAAGGACACACATAACACATTATGCACCCCAAAGTATTAATATTACTTTGTTTTGTTACAGCCTGTAGAACGTACGGTAGGGAACGGTAACTCTCATACAAAGGTACCTTTTAAAAATTGCTCTAGTTACTGTCGTAAAAACGTAACTAGGGAAGCGTGAATTATGAGACCGACCCGAATACTACAACAAACGTACACCTACATGTAGATTTTGTACACCTACATGTGCATTTCAATGTCATTTTTAAATCCAAATATTCATACAAATATTCAGAAGAACATTGAATTGCCAGACTTATCGCACTCGGTTTTGGGCTGCTTATTTCAAATTTAAATGCATCGCCTCGATCATTGCAAAGTGAACTAATCCTTAAATCAAATCCCATATTATATTTCTAACTTCGCATCATCAAAGGCTCGAACTTTGAACATAAAATGAAATATAACTCAAATTATACTCAGTATAACCATGCACCAATAAATAGTGGTATAGAAGTCGGTCTGTGCGTCCGACCTCGATGTTGCAGCTTAGGCTCCAACTATTGACTATTGAACCTAGAACCACTTAAGCCCTTAAATATACAGACTGAGGGACTGTTAGATAGTACTATTTTTTAAAATTTTTATGAAATAAGGGGGCGAACGAGCAAACGGGGACGTTACGTGGGAGAGCCATGCTTCGGCACGAATGGGCCGGCTCGACCGGAGAAATACCACGTTCTCACAGAAAACAGGCGTGAAACAGCGCTTGCGCTGTGTTTCGGCGAGTGAGTGAGTTTACCGGAGGCCCAATCCCCTACCCTATTCCCTTCCCTACCCTCCCCTATTCCCTTCCCTTCCCATCCCTACCCTTCCCTATTACCCTATTCCCTCTTAAAAGGCCGGCAACGCACTTGCAGCTCTTTTGATGCTGCGAGTGTCCATGGGCGACGGAAGTTGCTTTCCATCAGGTGACCCGTTTGCTCGTTTGCCCCCTTATTTCATAAAAAAAAAACGGGTGACTATAGGCAAACGAGCAACGGGTGATGGAAAGCAACTACCGTCGCCCATGGACACTCGCAACATCAGAAGAGCTGCAGGTGCGTTGCCGGCCTTTTAAGAGGGAATACGCTCTCTTCTTGAAGGTTGCAGGTCGCATAGGTCCCGAAATACTACTGGTGACAGTTCATTCTAGAGTTTGATTTTATTTATTTATTTATTTATTTATTTATTTATTTATTTATTTATTTATTTATTTATTTATTTATTTATTTATTTATTTATTTATTTATTTATTTATTTAAACACTTCATGCAAATATTTACATTGGCGGGCTTAATGCCCAGTGGCATTCTCTACCAGCCAACCTTAGCGTGATGATGAGAATGTAGAATAGGCGCATTCTAAAACAATAGTAGTTAAAAATAGTTTTATAAATATTAATATTTTATTATAATTAACCTACATAAACCGTACTTACCTATTACATACTGATCCACACTATAATATTATGATTATACCATACATATTTAAACTAAATAATTAAAATATACCTACATAAAATATGTACATAATTAAAATACTAAATTACGAAAAGAAAATATGGAAAATTTGTTGAATATGAATTCCTGTGGAAACTAAATCTAATTACTCATTATCATTCAACTGATTTATTAAATATAATTGACGAACTCTGTGTTTAAAGATATTTTTGTTAGGGGACATCCTGATTTCTTGAGGGAGGGCGTTCCAAAGGAGGATCGACTGTACATGGAAGGAGGAGTGGACAATGCTGGAATTATGAGGACGCAAGTTACAGTGGAGGCACAAGTTTTTGGATGATCGAAGTTCCGTACTATGGGTATTACTGAAGAATTCAAGGTGGGAATATAAATATGGAGGAGCGCTAGGAGAGTAAAGGAGAGAGTACAACATACACAGTGCACGCAATGAATGACGTTGACAAATTGGCAGCCATTGCAGCTTAGATCGGTATTGAGAGACATGATCAAACTTACGAAGATTGAAAATTAACCTGATGCAGTTATTTAGCATACGGTCAAGTTTGTTAAGTAGTTCTTCACGGAGTTCGAAACATATTTATTTTTGTTTTATTCTATAAATTAATCGAGACAGTCTTGTACTTGTATTTAAAAGAACAGGGAAGACTTTTTTTCCTGAAAACGGCTTCCACGGCTACGGGTATAATGTAAGGCATAACAAAGTCGCGGGAATTATCTAGTCTCAATATAAAGCCCTATCGGAAGTGCATGTAAAAAGAAAAAAAACTCTTGTGTACTACGCATACAGCTCGACAAGGCTTTAAATGGGGAGTTTTGCCGGGAATGTGAAAGAGTGATGTTGTGTTTTTGTATTATTGTCCTAAAATTGTGTTAATTGGTGTTTTTAAAGTGTAATATTAGTAGGATATTAACCATTGGATATTCGTTATCGTGCACAAGTGTGGGAAAGTGATGCAATATCCAGAAACGTGCTATTTTGTGTTCCCTCCAAAACTCCATCGAAAGTTTCAGTAAAACGTCTACCACTTTACTGAATCGACCGACTTGACTTCTTGACTGTATTGACTTTTACTTAGACTTTGACTAGACTTTAGACATGACGATATAGTAAAACGTTGATGAAAATTATTATTATACCTTTGTATGTGGCAAAGTACACCCCCGGTGTCAGTGCCAAAAGCCAAAAAAAAAGGCTTTAAATGAACGTGGGTGACATTGACGGGAGCGCTGCTGGTAAAGGAGAACTGTCAAACACATGTCAAAAATGACGTTTTTGTATGATAGAAGCGTTTAGTTCCTTTTCTCGCCACGTTCATATAAAGCCTTGTCGAACTGTAGGTACACGTCGGCCTAATAAAAATGATACAAACCTATCCAGCCCTTTCTTAGAGTTCTCTAGGTGTATAGCACCTGTCGAAACAAGGCCAGCGCGGCATTGAGCGAGCCAAGCCCTTTGATGCTAGCGGACCGCTTCATGCAGTACACCACTAAAAGGGCAAACGCAGGGACCGCTTTATGCAACACAAAAAGGGCTTAGAATAGGTCCCGCTTTAGTTAAGAGTTCACAACTAAAAGCCTTTTGAGCTATTTTGCCGCATTCAGAAAAATAGAAAAAACGTAGGTAAAATAAAATAGAAAATAAAAAAAATTAATTATATTGCTTAATGTTATCCTAGTTAAATTAAGTTTAGTATTATAAGAATGACTATTATAATAGGTATAAAATTTATGAAAAAATGAGTAGATAACTTATATTAACCCATCAATGTTTCTGTTGTAGTGGTCAGGATAATAAATGTAGTTTTTCTTTAGGTAACCTCAAGTCATGGTGCAACAAGTTAATTTCTTTGACTCTTCATCTAATCTCACATCCTCCAGCTTCCTACTTCGACAAATGGGTGCTAAAACAAAAAGTAATAAGTAATTAGAATAAGACTCTAGTAAGACCCTCCATTAGAAAGAAGGCTTTATAATATTATGTACTTACCGTATGTGTGTGCACCTCAGGAGTCAGAATAGCGAAATATTGCTGGATTTGGATATCATAACACGTAACAAAGCATAATATAATATACACCGCTATCTGTAATTATATTTTTAACGCCACGTGGTCAGTAGATGATATTGCAAATTTGATGAAAACTTCAAGTCATGGCGAGCAAATTAAATTATTTGACAATTAGTTTTTTTTTTCTATTATTGTTTGACATTAGTCGATTAAATATAGTTTTTTTTTCTCTGTAAAGGCAACTTTTTCTATTGTTATCTATTATAGGTCTACCAGAATCTGATGGCAAAAAGTGAGAAAATAAATTGACTCTAAGTAATACCGGGGTAGTAATTTAAAATCGCTGTAATAACTAAATATTTATGTTAATTTTTGCATGCTTCATAAGCAGAATATTTGATACTGTATAAAACTTACTATAAGATCTTTGTAAACAACATTCTTTGCAAATAAATGATTATTATTATTATTATTATTATTATTAAAACTATTAACAGCAGTACAAATACAGAGGTTTATACTGATAGCGCGTAACGAACACAACTACAGTGAAGAGACAAGTGTGCTAACTTGATCTAAAAGTAGAGCAAATAGAGTCGGAGTACCCCAAGGAAGTATACTTGGTCCACTCCTGTTCTTGATTTACATAAACGACTTCCCAGATATTACAAATTATGACTGTACCCTTTTTGCGGATGATATTTCTATATTAATTAACTATGATAATGATGATAAAAACAAAACTAATATTGACATACACAATTTAATCAAATCTGTAATTAACTGGATGAATAACAATAACTTAAATATAAATCTGACCAAAACTAATTTTATTGAGTTTAAAAATATTGGGACTAAACCCGCCATCTGCAATAAAATAATATATGAAAACGAAAGTATTCATAAGACAACTCACACAAAATTTCTGGGTTTGCATATTGACGAGCACTTAAATTGGAAAGCCCACATAGAGTACGTCTGTAGCAAAATTAACCGATTTGTATTTGTCCTGGGAAAACTTAAACAGGTTGCATCGATGCATACAGTTTTATCGGCATATCATGGATATGTAGCATCCATCCTTAGGTATGGTCTGTTACTCTGGGGCAACTCGACGGACGTAGACGAGGCTTTCATTGCACAAAAAAAATGTGTGCGTGCTATGTGTGGCAAGCCACCTTACGAGTCCTGTAAACCACTGTTTCAAAAACTAAGTTTAATGACTCTACCGAGTATGTACATATATGAATTAGTTAATTACGCAAAAATAAATTATAAGACTTTCAAAAAAGCACGTGACATATATCCCAGAAACAAAAGAAACCCTGACAGATTAGTACTCGACGTCATTCCAAAATATGCAATGTACCAAAAACAATATTATGCTATGTGTGTAAAAGCTTATAACGCTATTCCTAATAATATAAA
Source organism: Cyaniris semiargus (assembly GCA_905187585.1). Lineage (NCBI taxonomy): Eukaryota > Metazoa > Arthropoda > Insecta > Lepidoptera > Lycaenidae > Cyaniris > Cyaniris semiargus. The sequence continues at coordinate 14,515,200 of LR994564.1, forward strand.
AAACCTACCGTACGATAAATTTAAAAAGGAAATAGTGAAATGGTTAAAAATTAAAAATTTCTACTCGGTAAAGGAGTTATTCAATTAAAAAAATGATATACACTTGTAATTATATTATTGTAATATCTTTGACTAATTTATATTTATACTTTTTCTTTTATTTTAATAATTATGACCATAGTTGAATTAATTTTCGTATATCATTGACCATATTATTGTAATTTAATTATTTAACTATGACATTCACTAATTATCCTAATTATTTAGTATGAACTGGATGTGTTTCTGTTTTTCTTTTCTATGTAATAAACATGATAATTTTAAGCAATAATTGTACTGACATGCCATCTACGATTTTATAGTTCATCACACTACCAATTCTTTATTTTAATTATTACTTAGACAAATGTTGACTTCTAATAATATAAAATGTTAACTTTAGACTATATTTTAGAGTTAATTTAAATTTTTATATATTTGCATGCTATTTTATATATAGCTAAAAGTGTTAGACCATAAGAACCTCATTACCACCTACTGTATTACACTTTTAGAGCATATAAATAAATTAAATTAAATTAAATTAACTACTTCTTGCTTTTATGATTATCATATATTTATGTTATGCCTTTGAGAATTGAGGAAAACAGAACAGTGCTACACACAATGAATGGAATAATACAATCCTGATAGGTTAGGTTAAAAATCATCTTCATTCAAGGATATCTTCTTGCGAAATTAAGCTCAATTTCAAATCGCTGCGTAGGTGCGGCCTAACCCTTAGTCCAACGAGCACAGGCACACCAATAGGAGGGTTTTATGCAATATACTGGCTGCAATAGTCTATGACTGGGATTGAAGCAATGTAGTAACGCTTTGAGTGGACGGCTTTATGCAACATTGTAGCAGGCCCTTCGGCTGTTTTAGCCCTCAGAGGGCATCATTTAGCTCTTTGAGGGCTGAAAGAGTTAAATGGCGTAGTATGAAGGTAGTAATGTAAAACCACAATAGGCTTTTTGAGTAGACTTCTTTTAGCACACTGGGAAAATATAGTGTAATAGACGCACGTCAACATTTCTCTTTAACCTGGCTACTGTTGTACTATCCAACTACATTTATTTAATTTTAATCAGAGGGGTTAGTGCGAGTTTTATTCGATCATACGCATCGAGCGCGTAAACGCGAATATATGGGATCAAAGCAGTATCCACGTTAGCCAGTAGATGGCGCTGCTTTGATCCCATATAAATTCGCGTTTACGCGCTCGATGCGTATGATCGAATAAAACTCGCACTAACCCATCAGTGCCATATCAGTGCCAATATAAGTTTATTCATGGTCAGAAACAGTCTACACGTGCAAACAATCCCTATTTATAAATAAAAGAACGAATTCCTTAGAAAGTTCGGTATGCATGATGCCGAAAGTCAAGTTCATTGCGAGCTGGGATAGTAAAGCGACAAAAAAAACGTACGCAGCTGCGCAGTTTTTACTAATATTAGTAACTTAAAAGGTACTTTTTACTATTCAATAGTTGAGATATTGTCGTTATTGAGAGTGGGTGTGATGCTATGTAGAGTGTATCATTGTATTTTATATTTGATTTGATATAGTGCTAAACCAACCAAAGTCAATTGATTTCGACGCTTTAGAGAGTTTGTCGTTAAATCGAGTGACGTTACATAACGTTTACACTGTATTTCTTACCAAGTGTCGAGGAGCATTTTTCTTCAACGTTATATTATGTCTACCAGCAAACATCTTACCCGGTAAACTTAGAGAGGGTTAACTGTTCAGTTAAAGCTATTAGTTACCTCCGAAAGGTCAAGTATGATGGATCACTAAGACGATGGGACTATAAGGGAGCCCTACAGTTGAACTTATAACAAACTTTGTTACCCGTTTATACTTCGCTGCGTTTTAGTTTAAAATTAATTAGATAATTTTAAACTAAAACTATGGGGAGAGCGTCAGATAAGTTTTCTAAAGAAACTACTGTAAGCCGCCGTTAGTACTGTAAAGCCGCCAATTAAAAGCGAAATACCACTCACTGATTAATCAAGTAATCACTGAATAAACATTTACAAACTTGAAATTACAATACAATATGTCGGTTGAGCCACTTTTGTCAAAGAGATAAAACATTGTCAATAGGTACGTCCACGGTAGGTCTATATAATACAAAGTTTAGATTTTTATTTCTTTATTATTAAGGGCGTTAGTGTATAAAGTTTGCTTGAATTTAACTTTAAGGCCATCCCCCGAGCAAACGACCTTGACCATACATTTGACGCGTTGCCGAGATCGCACAAAAATCCTATTTTTTTTTACTTATCTTAGTTCAAAATTGATCTAAAAAAAAATTTTAAAAATTTAAAAAATTGTCTATCTATTGTCGTGTGTTTCAAATAAACGTAATTCGTAAATACTAGGGAGATGCTGAAAGTATGCTTCAGTTTTAATAAATTGGTATTACTTTGGAAGCTAGTATCATGAGTATAATAAACAATAATAGAAAATTTAAAACGGGGAAAGGAATGTTGATACACTGAATTTTATTGCTGTATTTTTATTATAACTTTATAGCTTTGAAATTATGAGTTTATAAGGCTCTAAATACGGCAAATTACGGAATCTCCTTAGGGGAAGGCCCTTAAGTTGAATCGCTTAAACTTATTTCTCTATTAACTAAAGTTTTCAACTTGTAACTTAAACGGGACATAAAAAAGAACTTTACCGGAAAACGACGTTCGGAAACTTCCGATAACACCACGAATTGAAAAGGAAAAGTTTTGCACATGAATTTCCCGAAAAACTGGGGAAAATGTTGGGGAAAGTTGCCGTATTAAATATAAAAGTAACCTGGTAGGTTATTAAAAACTTTTGTACGCAAGAAGGAAATGTTTTTTATTTTGTTTTGTGTTTGTACCTTGTAGGTATTATTATGCATACTGTCTTATATTTTTTTAATACATTTTTACTTCTCTGTCAAGATATTTAGGCAGAAAAAATGCAATACAAAATATACGATTTTGTAAACAAAAACAGCTGTCAAATCGATTTCATAACTACAAGAGTGCACACTGAACAGTGTTTTTTTTTTTTTTTTATGAAATAAGGGGGCAAACGAGCAAACGGGTCACCTGATGGAAAGCAACTTCCGTCGCCCATGGACACTCGAGCTGCAGGTGCGTTGCCGGCCTTTTAAGAGGGAATAGGGTAATAGGGGAGGGTAGGGATGGGAAGAGAAGGGAATAGGGGAGGGAAGGGAAGGGAATAGGGTAGGGGATTGGGCCTCCGGTAAACTCACTCACTCGGCGAAACACAGCGCAAGCGCTGTTTCACGCCGGTTTTCTGTGAGAAGTTGGTATTTCTCCGGTCGAGCCGGCCCATTCGTGCCGAAGTATGGCTCTCCCACGTTAATTTTGTTTTTATTTACTTTGTGACCGAGCTCAGGCCCTTTAGCCAAAACCATTTCTTTATCGCTTCTTTATAGAATCGTTGATCAAAATATATGGAATTGACATGAGCGTTGGTTAATATGAATTTGACGTTCGACTCGTCTAATGTCAGTTTCATACATTTTGATCGTCGATTCTATAAAGAAGCGATAAAGAAAACGTCTTGGCTACAGGCTCTGGCCAGTATAGCCAGAGCCTGTAGCCAAGACACTGAGCTCACAGACTGTAGCTCACACTATGACAGCTTTTTTTCTATTTTCAAAGTTTTTATCATCTAACCTCAATTTTCCTCTTTTTCTTCTATTTTTAACTCCCACCAAACAGTTAATCAGCTCTTAGTTGTAATGAGAGGACCTGAGGACTCCTGCGTAAGTGTTATTTAAATACCCTCCCCCCTCCTCCCCCCTGCTGCCCTTGGAGGATCTAATAAGAGTCTTACGGGAGTAAACGCCGAGATAGAATTAGGTAAGGGTGGGTGCGTAGTGATATAGAAGATATAAATAATTTTACCTATAAGCCTGACTATTGTAGTCCTTGAAGGACTACAATAGTCAGGCTTATAGGTAGTCAGGCTGAACCTAGAAATATATTTTACAAGAGATGTTCATTATCATTCTTATAATACAAGAAAATGTTACGCCATATACATAGTTTAAAAATAGTTAAGTTAAAAATTTCCTCAAACAACCCCAAACTATAGGATCTTATGTGATGTTTCTGCATTGATATTCATATGCTAATTATGATGTCTATTTGATATGGCTATGCTATACTTGGCTTAAGAGACCCCAACAGAAATAACAACTAATAATAAGATTAAAAGTTTCACGCGACAAGCTATTTATCTAAGTTACTACTAAAATCCAAACTCATTATAGCTCATTGCTAGCTATAGCTTCGCTCCAGCTATGCCGTTGTCCTTACAACAAATTCCCTTCCGTAAGAAAAAAATCTTGTATCTTTAATTAGTAAATTCTAAGTGGCACTTGACGCCTTCGCCTCTTTTATGAAATCTGACCTGAGGAGGCGAATCTGCCCCCACGAGGGGGTCTGGGGGTCGAGGGGGGCGAGGGGGGACAATCCTTATTCAAATTAAACTGTTTACGTTAGCGAAGAGAGTCGTCGTGAAGTTTACTGAGCTCCGTCAATAATATATTAGAGTGTTATTTTCAATTGTCATTGTAATTAAGGGAACGGAAGTTTGTGTCAATTCGTTGTTTTCATAAGTTCTGTAATTTGTATTTCAGTGCTGTGGTTCGCTAATCGCTAGCGAATGTCACCTAAAATAATAATCGCTTCCTTTCCTACGCCTCACCGTAGCTGTTTATATTTCTCTTCGAATGAAAACGCTGATTAGAGCAGTAAATAGGTATATTATTCGATTATAAGAATTATTTATGACAACATTTTGCCTTGTTTGTTTATTAATGCCGAATAATTTTCTAATGAAGCGTCTTGAGGCCTTTTCCTATATTTCTTTCTAGAATATGCTATAAATCGAGTTGGTCATGGATGACGCACCACAATCTTTAGCCACGCTTTTTTTTACGAGTAAAAGAGATGGCGATATTGTGTGTGGAAATAGAGCGAGAGAGTTGCAGATTATGTACAGTAATTCTTTCTCCGTCTTACGAATTTACAATCAATTGTCGTGTCCTTATAAATTTTAAAATTTTTCACCCATCTCAAAAATGCACAACGTCGCTAAAGATGTTTTCACTTCAAAAAATACCCACATAACATATTTTTAGATTGAAAACAGTCTCTTATCAGTCCCATTTCTACCAATCTTATTTATATTACACATTCAAAACATCCTACAAGTAATAAACTATTATATTGATGGTAGTTTTAAATTACTCTACTGCCAATAAACTATACCACGTAGTGTTAAAAGTACATTAGTAAAGTACGAATAGAATTGAAGGCGCACCCTAGATGAAGTGGATAACTAATATTTTGTAATATAAGTGCAATCACTAATTTTTTCACTTATATTATTTGGACAAATCTTGTTACTTACCTACTTCCATAGAATTATAATTTTTAGAAGAGGCATTCCATACAATCGCTAGCGCGAAAATGTGTCACCCTCGAAATGAGTGAGCTCACTCATCTGAGAGCAGTGTGCCTTAGGACGCCGGTGACAGTCGGACGTGTTTAATGCATTGATTACGTAAAATATGCATTGAAAGCGTAAAATTAGTGAAAGAGAAGTAGTATATGCTATTACTGTAAGACAAAAAAGGACGACAGTATTTTCTCGATACACATTTTGCATGCAAAAACATTGCTACAGTTTTGATGGCGTATGCCATATCCAAGTATTGACATCGTTGCCTACTTCATCATCTTGTATGTCTAGCTTTATGCATAAAATCTATATTTTTTATATTTCAAATCATTTTCCCGGTCCTAAAGCCGGTCAGCTCTTGAGTCATTTTTGCAAAAAAAGTCAATTTTCAAATTTCACTTATATTATTTGGACAAACCTTGTTACTTACCTACTTCATCATCTTGTATGTCTAGCTTTATGCATAAAATCCATATTTTTATATTTTAAATCATTTTCCCGGTCCTAAACCCGGTCACCTCTAGTCATTTTTGCAAAAAAAAAAGTCAATTTTCAAATTGTTAGTTATCGACTTCACCCACTCACGTCCTCAATTTACAGTGAGTGCAATAGTATAAAAGCATGAGATGGCTCCGATGAGAAACGAATTACAGAAATAAGTATGATTTGGAGTTAGTAATATGTGGGTCAGATATATACGTAGACACTAGACATACAGACATACGGACATACGGAAATCGGAATACAGATTAGCGTGGAGTGGCAAAATGTAGGGTAATAGCCGGCTCCGAGTCTGGAATGTGTCAGCTAACATTTTTCGCGAATTCTAATAGCGAGCATTCGGGTAATTTACATTGAAATATTAGGTGTGGTAAAAAATTCTTCTGATATTTTGGGGATACGATCTAATGCTTATATTATTATGATAGGTACAGAATACATAAAATATGCATAATATTATAGACTTTCAGACAAAAACTATTTATTGTCATACTCAACTCTCAAGGTAAAGATTTTTAACTCCTTTTCCAAAATTTCTCCAAAACGCATGACTCCGCTCAACGCAAGTTTCCTTATTTAGAGGAAGATTTTTTCTCGAGTGTGATAATATTTAATGCCTATACGTCTATAGAGTTCATGCAGAAAAATATAAAGACTCTATACCAGGGGTTCCCAAAGTGTGCGCCGTGAGGCAATCCTCCATCATTATCCGAAACCACAAATATTATAAAATAAAATTATAATATCAATTATGTAAATTAGGTAGATGATTAAATATTTGTTTATTACTATGTACCTGCTTAACCTATCATCATTAAAGGTATTTATTTACATGTATTGCGCCATGACAAAATTTTTTGATGTGTAATTGCGCCGCAGGCTGAAAAAGATTGGGAACCCCTCTATACTAAAGTGGTGCCCAGGGATGACGTGCCCTAAATATCTTTATCTAGTTTTTTTACGCCCTCATATCGTCAAGAACCGCGATACACATTTTCAGGGTTCTGTAGTACTCGCAATGAACCCTTACAATTTCGTTCTGTATGTTTGTCTTAAAAATAACATTATCTTGTAATAAATAAACAAAAAAAAAAATTATTAAAATTAAAGAAAGGTCTAAGAAAAGCTTAGCGTTCAGAAGGGACAAACTATTATGCCTATTTGCATTTTGAATGGTAACAAAGTGTCACGTATGACCCCAAGTTGGCTTCCTCGGGCTTTTAGGACAATTAATAATCTTAAGGGCTCACAGAAAGGTGAGCCCTTATGCAAATGATGGTAGAATTTATGCAGATACCCTGAAATGTACATCAGCAGTTGATTGTTATGTGCAGGACTTAAGGGCTCTGAAACGAGAGCGCAGTCAGCTATTTAGTTAATGCGTGGCTGTTTGTCCGTTTGTATATCTATTATCTATCCGCTGAATTATGTTAGAGTTGAATTATGTTGAGAGAATTAGTAAGGAGATACTAACAAGTCTTGAATAATAATAATTATCTATCTATAGATATAAATAAAAATTAATTTAAATTTTTTCACTACATATTACAATATAAAGTCGCTTTGTCTGTCCGTATGTCCCTTTGTTCCCTTTAATCTTTAAAACTAAGTACGCAACGGATTTTGATGTGGTTTTCTTTAATAGATAGAGTGATTCAAGAGGAAGGTTTATAATTATAATAACATTCATTAAATAGTGGAGAAATACTGTTATTGTTGGGGTTTCTAATGTGATGTTTTAAGTCAGGCTGAACCCTACGAGATTTATCAAAATAATGTACCAAGTATTATGCACATTGAAAAGGTCTTCAGAAAACTCCGCGATGATATAATATGTCTATCTCTTATGGATATCCCACAATAACAGTTTTTTGTCATTTACTTTAAACGACAAATAAGAACTAATTTTCGAAGCGATTTTAACCAATACGACATTAATCCTTATTCAATTAAACACTTTACATACATTGTTGATTTAATATAGATCTATATGACCCTTTACAGCATATGATTTAAATGAATATTTTCGAAGATATTACATATATAAAAATTGCGTGACGTAGCTTTTGCGGCGGTATCGGCCAATGCGGCCCACGGGTAGTAATGAATATAAATCAAAATTACTGAATCGATTTTAATCATTTTTTCAGTGGCTATATATTTTATACCCGTGCGAAGCCGGGGCGGGTCGCTAGTAAGTTGTAAACTGTTTATATAAGGAGGAAAGTAATACGAAGTTCGGGTGATGACTGATGGCCCGGTATAGTTATACCACAGTAGTTATACCTTAGAATATATTTTGAGCTTGATCCTTATAAAAATGAAAGAAATGCTATTTTAGCTTAGTGCCCTGTGAGAGGCATGACAATACTTAATTCTATGTAATAGGTAATGCATCTATAACTCAACTCCTATTGAAAATAGAATATAAAAATCTCTATGAGGCAAATAAATTATGGTGGCAGCCATTTCGGTGATATTTTTACACGAAACATAAATCTGTCAGTTTGTCTGTCGTTTTGTGTTTTATTGCCTCGTAATTTAGTTTTAAAAATATAGACTTAACTTAATGTTCGTATACATTTCGTCGCCATAATTTTGTATATTCCTAATTTTGTGCTGGAATATTGGAGACCACCGCGCGTTTTGTATTAAGAAATAGACCAAGTTGATCTATTGATATATTTACTGTGTCTAAAAGAATCACGTTGCCTAATATTAAGACTATTTGTAATTCTCTCTCAAAACTGCACTATGCATTTTATTTTGATAGTAACAGTTTCCTTTGCTCATAAAAAAAATCGGCCAAGTGCGAGTTCGACTCGCGCACGAAGGGTTCCGTACCTATTATAGAGCAAAAATAGATAAAAATGTGTTTTTTTTTTTGTATGGGAGCCCCCCTTAATTATTTATTTTATTTAAATTTTATTATAATTTATTAAATTATAAATACAACTGTATTTTGTGAACAGTTCAAGTGCTTACCTATTGTCATTATTGATATCGAGCAAAAAATAGCAAAAAAATTACGTTTATTGTATAGGAGCCCCCCTTAAATATTTAATTTATTTTGTTTTTAGCATTTGTTATTATAGCGGCAACAGATATACACAATCTGTGAAAATTTCAGAAATCTAGCTATAGCGGTTCTTGAGAAACAGCATGGAGACAGACAGACGGACAGACAATGAAGTCTCAGTAATAGGGTCCCGTATTTACCCTTTGGGTACGGAACCCTAAGAAAAGATAGCACTGCATTTCTTACGCTGGTTCTTCGCGCCGGTATAGGCTTCGAAACGAAAGGCCTCAGTACAGGTAGGATCAATGCCAAAAAGTATTTTTATTAAAAATTGTTCACTACCAACATAGAATAAAAAATTAAAATATTATATTATCCTGGACAATCAAGATAATTTTCTGCAGAAATGAAACAAATGCAAATAGGTATAAAACTCACACCATCGCCTCTACACGGCTCCTTGCTCATAATATGTCCCAGATACATCCCGGAATTAATAAAGCTCTGATTTACACTCCACTAGCTACAGATCAAGTCCGCCGACGTTTTTATATCGCGCCGCTGAAATATAGAAATAGGTTGTAGAGCCCGCCCCTAATACTTTATTGCTAAGAAAGATTTTGTTAGATCTATAAGATTATTTTTAGCTTTAGATATTATCTCCGCTACTAATAACTACATAGGCATAGGTCTGCTTATCTGAGTCCGGCGTATTGGCAAAGACAAAACCTGCTTAAATAGTAATTACTAATTATATTGATTATACACCGCGTAATTATCTTAATTAGTAAAAGCTCTACGAAATTTATTTACCGTACATTTTTCCGCAACTAAAACTATCCTATATCCTTTCCCGTCTCTCAAAGTATCTCTATAATAAATTTTAACAAAATCGGTTCAGCATTCAGTTCAAGAACTAACCCTCTTCACGCCCAAACCGCCATTTGCAATATTAGTAAGGAGTCAGTCACAGAGCATATTTTGATAAATGCCATAAATTTTAATGGAGGTTGTTTGTAACGTGCCGTACATTTTCCCAATTTATTTTGTCATGAATTTTTCCGAGTACCCTCGCGGAAATGAGTTCGGAAAAACCGAATATGGGTTAAGTGGCTAGAGAGACACATACAAATCCTTTTTCCATTTCCATGATGCACGCTTTGTTTAACCGCCAAATAAACTCGGAATATTTTTACAACGAAAATTGGTCCTCCATTTTGAAAATGTAGAACGGAGAATATTCGTGTAATTATATTTTCATACAAAATCAATTTGAAATAAACATGTTTTATATTAAATTGAACTCTACTAAGCTACTGATACAGTCATATATCCCTACTTTTTAAACGCCCGCGATAAAATAAAAATCACAAGATTGTTTGAACCTTTAGAGGATTCGGTACGTAGTCTAATCTCCGAATGGCAGACGCGTTGGGACAAATCTACTAAAGGGAGACATCTTTATAACTTTTTCCCTAATATTCGTGAACGGCTGTCCAAACACTGGATAGATATTGATCACAGCGTATCTCAATTCCTGACCGGTCATGGAAATTTTAAAGCCAAACTTTACGGATTTAAATTGGTTGCATCACCTATGTGCGAGTGCTCGACCGAGGGCAGTATGTTTGAACAAACCGCCTATCACGTTCTTTGGGAGTGTAGTCTTTGGCAAGAGCAACGAACTACAATGCTGAACAACCTATATTGTAAATCTGGAGTCGCATACTACACTGACCTCGTGGACAGCGCTAGGAACTTCCGTGCCTTCAAGCGTTTTTGTCACAATTATTATTGGCGACAGTCAAACACAATAAACTCCAATATTAACTTAGCTTCAGCTTAGGAGTCACAACTATTTTCCTTATTTCCGTGGTGCTCCCCCTTAAGTTCTCTGATTTTCGGTCATTGCAACTTTGTGCTGTCTCCCGCTTTGTATGGGGAGGGAAACTGGAATTCTTCCTACTCCTCCTATTCTCTTCTGATTAATTTCGTTGCGGGTCCCAAGACAGTTTTAACATGTCCCTCGGGCTCCCTGAGATCATATCAAAGGGTTTTCGTGGTTGGATACCGCTGTCGATCCTGGCGACACAGGAGATACAGTGGTGGGAATGTGTCCAAAGCCCGTTAAAAAAAATACAGTCATATATGCTAAACTTATGATTAGCTATTAATTAGTATCTATCTATATTCTATAGATATGGCTTTTTTCATTTATTTAAGAAAAAATATAATAAACTAAATGACTTTCATAAGTGCTTATTTTACGTTTAACACCAGGACTTTTTTCCAAAGCTTAGAGTTTCTAGTTTAAAATCTTGGCCTTAGGCCAAAGGCCAAAAACAGTCTATTTGACCGGCTTTATATAAAAATGAACAAATCTACAATAATTGTTTCTTTTACCTTAGTTGGAATCGAAAAGCCTTTGTTCTTTTACTGGGTTTGTCAACCTGTCCTGCAGTATGGAGATGAACCCAGGCCTTGTACCATGAAACTGTTTTGGGACTCAAAGAATCGGACGAGAATGCCGCGTCCTACTCTAACAAACGTGAAATGACGTTGTTAGAGCAGGGCGCGGCATTCTCGTCCGATTCTTTGAGTCTCAAAACAGTTTCGTAGTAGGCCTACAGCTTCCATACATTTTAGCCGTCATCCTTTACTGATTAGTAATTACAGCTAAATAAAACACCTTAAAATATATTGACTGCAATAATAACCATAATTACATGCAGTTACAATAAACGGAAGGTGTTATCGGCAATCTGGATCTACAATTAATATTACAACAACATAATGTTCTCTAGATTCGTATCTGCCTTATTGCAGCTCTCACTTCCACGCGCTTGCACCGGATGGACAAATATATATTTATATCTAGATGTAATAAATAATCATCATCATCATCATAAGCCACTACCGAAGCCAACGTGCACCAACCATACTTGACTGCGAAAAATCCATGCTAACAATATAAATTCGAAAATGTGTCTGTCGGTTATATCTACACGCTGAAACTGCTGAACCGATAAAGACGTTTTGGTATGTATAATACTTTCGAATCCCGAAAAAATATAGTTATATGTTTTTGTACCGGAAAATTGTACAGTTTCAGCGATAAAAGAATTTCGGCGATGCGAAGTTGTGGACTACATCTATACTGTACTCGGCGAAACATGGCGGTAGCGGTCCTTGACTCCCTGTCAAAAACTTGTCATTTTCTATACAAAGCCGCGATTGACAACATCTGACACTTCATAGTCAATGACCGCTACCGCCATGTTTCGCCGAGTACAGTATAGTCTTTCTTAATCAACTCATTCAAAATATGATTAGGGTTGATTTTTGAGACTGAATCTTGACCCACCGCTCGTTATTGGCTATGATAGCCCGTGATGTGCGTAATTTTAGGAAGCGTTTTTGAATAACGCGTGGCAGACAGCGCAACACCAAAATCAGCCTTTTCTCTCATATAGATCAGTGGCTTGATTCGGCGCTGGCCGGTGTGTTATTTATATCTGTGTGTATGTGAACATCAAAAGATATATGTTTGATAGAAAGATATAATAATATATTATAAAATGTTAATATAACGCTAGTTGACGTCCTTCGCGAATTATAGTCGTCTATACGGGGCAACGACTTCACTATTAGCTGGTAGGAGAGATAGCAGATAAAATATTGTGTAACAAATATATAAAAAAATTACCGAGTGTTTTTGGTTTAGTGAGATTTCAGAAAATTATTATATAATTCAGAAAGGTCCAACCACTTAAAAGTAAAAAGTTCACAATCTGTCTTTCATAATACACAAGTTTTCTAGTGTTGTAGTTTCAAGAGAGAGGATTTAGAGAGAGCTAAAAGTAGCCACGGGACACTTAAAAATAAATTTTGTATTATAAACAAAATATGTTATATTACTGAAAGTGCAGTGTCCTAGGTCTGTCACTATATCTAATAATAACTTATCCTCTTTATCACTTTTAATCACTATTTTCCTCCAATTTCCTCATCATTCATTTAAGGCAAGGATGTCCCTAAAATTATCAGGCAGTACCAATATCGACGTAAAGGACATTAAAATAACATTCATATGTGTGTGGCGGTGTGTGTGTTGTGTGTGTGTGTTACGAGTTACAGTGGCGGTTACGACGCTCGCCGCGTTCTTGGCAGGGCGAAATAGGAGAAACTTATACATTTTATTTTATTTTTTTAATGATCGAATCATTTATTAAAAAACTATTCGGTTATTTTGTTAGAACTATAAAAAAGCTATCCTTTTTGTAAAAAAAATCATATTATCATTGTCATTGAAAATTACGAGATGTTCGAATTTGAAGTGTATTTTTATGGTGATATTCAAGATATTTTTACAGAATTACCATGCCATTTTTCAATATTCTGTTCGGTTATTTTCTTACTTTGTTCCTTTTTGAGTCTACATCAATTTTGGTGTAAGAGAATTCCACATAATTTCTTCAGACTGGAAGCTTAAAAATCAGTCTTTTCTAACTGGCCTCGCCTTAAGCATTTTATCATCACACTTCACTTCAAAAATACCCAAATAAAACCCAACTTTTCTGCTAACCGTCTCCCGAAAATTGAAAATACCCGCCCACAGGTCTACTCTGGCGACACCGCCATTATAACGACCCGCGTGGTGTTTATTCGGGGAGTTGCGTGTGCGATGACGATAGAAGGTAAATCTATTCTGTTTTTGTTATTTGTTAGACAGGTAGATGAGAGGATATTGTAAATTTACATGTAACTAGATGACGCCCGCAACTCCGTTGCGCCAAAATTCATTTATCGCTCTGAAACGGTACATTTTTAGGGATAAAAAGGATGTTCTTTCCCGGGACTCAAAGTATGTGCATACCAAATTTCGGCTAAATCGGTTCAGTGGTTTGAGCGTGAAGGGGTAATAGACAGACAGACGGACATACAGATAGACAGACAGACACACTTTCGTATTTATAATATTAGTATGGAGCTGAGGAAACGATGTAGGTCGAGTGCACCTTCACCGGAGTCCGGAGATGAGTTAAACCGTTTTCGTGAAATATATGTTTTTGAGAACCAATAAAATCGCTTTATTTGCTTCAACTCGCCCAGTGCAGAGAGCGATAGAAAGACTCGATTTTTCCTTTTTTCTTTTTGAAGCACAATAATTATGTTTCCTTGGTTCTTTGCTATAAGGGAGACCGATAAAAAAGCTTGGCTATTTGGATGGGAAGTTCGGTTTTCAAACATTTAAGGGAATCGAACCCATGACCTCCCCGAAAGCGAAGCTAACCACTACTACTGTCACGTGCGTCACGTCAGCTGTCCCGCTGCGTGTCACGACTATTTAGTACGCCTGTTATATGGATACTTTTTGTAGCTGGTGTCAGTTACTAGATACAGTAAACGTTTTAGATTCAAAATTATTACTCGTTGTGTGACAATTAGAAACAATAATTTCAATTCATCGTAAAAAATAAACCTCCTTCTAGCGCAGTCGGATGAAAATTATAATGCAACATTAATACAGCTTCCTTCGTGTTGGTCTTACACGGTCAGTCTGGCATCAGTTGAGTGCATTAGTCTCAGACTGACGCCAGAATGATGGCCGGAAAGTACATAATAAAAATTGATTAGTCCGTCAATCATACGGTTACACGATCATTCTTCTGTTAGTCTGGATCAGACTGATGGACTGACCTGATGCTAGACTGACCGCGTAACCCTAGTCTAACATCCAGTACTTTTTCTATCAAACTTAAAGTTCCTATGAAATGTCAAATCAAAGTTAAACGCATTGCGATCGGTCACTCAAAACTCTAAACTTCTCAAGAGACATACCAAATATTAGCACTGATTAAAATCGGTGAACTATTTCATCAACGGAGAGCTATTAAACGAATTAAAAAAAAGTTCATTAGCGATTCTTCAGCGAGCCGGGCAGTGAAAAGGCTGTACCCCCCTCGGCCCTTGGTCTCCCCCCTGCCCCCCTGGTCTCCTCCCTGTCCCCCCTACCCTGATGAAGTCGAGGGTGTCGAGTTGGACATCAATTATTGAAATAAACCGCGGCCGATGTGCCGGGCCGCGCACGAAAAATTGTCCAGTTGATGCCGCATCTAATATTCCCGAGGTGTTCCTCTGTTTGGAGTTTTGAGGATATTTTTGTTAGCCTATGCTGTTGTAATGCTAGGCAAAGTTCTCTCCAAAGGACTTTAATTTTATTTGCTCCTGCGCTGGCGAGCCTGGCTTCAGGCTTGCGTAACTTTTACTGTGGTATAAGTATCGTAAACTGGTTAATTTTTTATGTTTTCAGGATTTTGTTGGCACTGCATTTTGAATATTTTTAGTAGCCTTTTTGTATCATATTGTTTATATGAATTTCAGACACTAATGATGTTAAGAAAGCAGATTTCCGTTGTCAATCCGTCACTTTTACTACTTTTCCGTTGAAATGAAAAGGAAATGTTATATTTTCGAATTGGTTACAAAATAACGCTTTCAGGAAAGTATACGATGCCTCGTTCGCGAACTAACCCGGCGAAAAGAACCGGCGGCGTAAAAAAACTTTTTTTTTTGTTGGCCTTGTAAAGCGTCCCGATCTATCCCACGTATTCCTACAGCCTGGTCCCTCTACTCAATATACTGCCAGGCGGCAGCGGCGTTTGTATTGTGATTACGTTTGGAGGCTCTCTAATTATGCCGCCCTTAGTCCTTCAATAAATTTCACCAGCTCCATACAAGTGGAGAGTACTGCAGGGCTCCGGTTTCGAACCCTATCACTTTATGGCCAATAAAGTGTGAAAATAAATTGGTTTCTTAATTTAATAACGAGTTTATGTTTATAGTTATGATTGGAAAGTTTTAGGAAATTGACTTGTTAAGTGAATTGGGTGTGGCGTTTGTATTGTGATTACGTTTGGAGGCTCTCTAATTATGCCGCCCTTAGTCCTTCAATAAATTTCACCAGCTCCATACAAGTGGAGAGTACTGCAGGGCTCCGGTTTCGAACCCTATCACTTTATGGCCAATAAAGTGTGAAAATAAATTGGTTTCTTAATTTAATAACGAGTTTATGTTTATAGTTATGATTGGAAAGTTTTAGGAAATTGACTTGTTAAGTGAATTGGGTGTGAATGTCTGGTAGACAGGAAATAGGTTTTAAAAAGAAACTAAAAACTATGTCTGACGGTTATATTATTTTCATAAACTTATATCTATAAAAGTGTTTAAAATATATATTTTAGTAATTTCCGCAATATCGTTGCGCCGAAATTAATGTATTGCGCGGGTACCGTACATTTTACCGCAACGACAATCGTCCATGTCCTTGTTCGTATCTTTAAGTAAGTCCATAACAAAATTAATTTAAATCGATTCAGTAATTTAAGCGTAAGATTGAAGAAGTGACATACATACGCACTTTCAAATTTATAATATTACTAAGGATTAGATGTTATCTAGGGCTTGACACGAGACGAGAGTAAGCGAGAGTAACAAAAATCTCGTCTCGGTCTCGTCAATCCTCAAAAAATTGAGTCTCGTTCAAGTCTCCGTCTCGTCTCGTTACCAGTTGTCTCGTCTCGTCTCGCTTAATTGTAAATAGTAATCTATTTATATATAATTAAGAGAATAAGGAATATTTTATGAATAGCGTATTTATATGATAAAATGCATTTTTATAAATAAATTTAGTATCATCGGAAAGGTCTTGATCTGAATTTGTGACTTTTCAAGGTTTCATTTACAACATACCGTCCGGTCCGGTCCGTACCGATAAGAGATTGGTTAGTATAAGAAGCGTTAACAAATTTAAGTAAAAATGTGGAAAAATCATACTCGGTTATTGATTTCTTTTTAAATTTACAAAAAATATTTCACAGATGGTTACCAGATTTTATATTTTGTAAAATATATTGTTTTCCAAGTAGACATTTTCTGATTTTTCGAATAAAAACTTCATTAAAAAAAATTAACGAGACCCAAAACGAGACTCTCGGGTTGCCCTGTATGTGGTCTCGGTATTGCCCATAATATTTTCCAAAACGTCTCAGACGAGAACGAGACGAGACGAGAAAAATCTCGCTCTCGCGTGAAGCCCATAGTTACGACACATTCACAAATATAGACAAACCAATTTTAATAACAAAGAAGAAGGTAATTTTGTCATAATTTCGTCAATTAACTTATAACATACTCGTAGTATGTGGTTTTATATTTACGGTTCCACTAATTTGGCTGAGCCCATAACAATGTAATCACAAAATATAATAACCCGTGTGTTCAATTAGAAAGGTCAAAACAAACCGTACAATACCTGTTTGTGTGTGTGTGCGTATATAGTGTAAATATAATATACAGTAGACCAGCTATCCCCAACCCGCGGCCCGCCGGGACGGGTCCGCGTGATGTTAAACCATTTTGAAATTCATGCCCACCGGCAAAATAATGTAGTCATCGTGAAAGTCTTGTATTTTTTTTTCACTTTTAAATCGTTAATTTTGTAGACCGTTATTTTTTAAACCTAAAATTTTTAGTTGCGGCCCGCGACACCAAGACCAAAACATGTTTGTGGCCCGCATGAAAAAAAGGTTGGGAACCACTGCAGTAGACCATATTCTTCGCGCGTGATAAAATCGGACGCACCCATTTGCTTCACTTTAGAGAGCAGAAGGGTAAGCACAAGTTCTTCTAGTCATAGTAATCTTAATGTTATCAAAAACTATTTGTGTGGTGAATTTGATAACTCCCATATATTTAACACGACCGGTGAACTCGGTATCACTCGTCTCCTAATAAAAGTCCTCACTAGGCTTCCACGAATAATTCAAGACTATAATTGGCCAAATCGGTTAAGCCATTTTCGAGTTTAAGTAAAACTAACAAAATTTAAAATTCATTTTTATTTATATACTTAGTTTGGAATATATTTTGATAACGTTTTGAACATTCACTTAGCGAGTACTAAATTCTGCATGTCACAGGTATAACTCGTTTATTTAACACTGAGTTACATTACTGTGTAATATAATATTGTGGCATGTGCGTATGTGTGTATGTGTGTTCACGGTTCACTCCACAGCAGATCTAATTTGAAAGTGGCGCATAGCAACAGCGAAGTGGAGCGGGTCATTGACCCCGGCTCGCGCTTGGCCGCTACTATCAGCTTTATCAGATGCAGATAAATATCGATAGTTGAACGCACTTCAAAATGCGATATTTTGTTAGAAATTACGTAATTTTTGACCGACCTACCTTAGTAGAGTTAGTTAAGTCACAGAGTATATATTAGTAGCACCAAGTTAAGTTAATGATAAAGTAAAAGCAGATAGAAAAGTCACAAGTCTCTTCGGAAATAAAAAGGAGATCTCTAGAAATTTGTCCGTTAAAAATTATATTTACCTCTATGATTATTTTGAAATCTGTGTTATTCATTTTGCTTGCAGTTGGCTTGGTTAACCCACAGTAAAAATACGATTAAAATATAGAAATTAGGGTCAAGAAATGATAATTTAGGATTAAAAAAACATATTTCCTCTGTCAATCTGTTACTTTATCTATTCTTCCCTACCTACACATTTTTAACCGACTTCCAAAAAGGAGGAGGTTATATGTTCGGCTGTGGATATATATATATATATATACATTTTTTTTTGTTTCTTTTTATTTTTTATTTTTATTTTTGTATGTTCAACGATTACTCCGCCGTTTGTAAACCGATTTTCAAAATTTTTGTTTTGTTCTATTAGGTTTCCCTCCAATTTGGTCCCATTTTCACAAAAGTGGTGATCTGATTATGGGATCCATGAGTAATCGAGGGAACTCCTCAAAATTTATATGGAAACATATGGTGATTTTGGTTTTATGAGAAGTATCCTAAGCATATGCTACCAAAACGCAAGATTTTGCACCAAGGTGTACTATGGTTCCGAAGATACTAAGAGAACTCCGGATTCCTTATAGATACAAGTTTAGGGGTTTAGGCGCTGTTTTAAGAACTGAAAGCATATGCTACTATGCAAATTAGATTCATCATCATCATCATCATCATCATCATTACCACGTCAGGGTCACCAGTGTCACATGGTTATATATGGGTACAATATGCCCCCTCAACACCATAATTATATCATCACGTTATGTCCTTATAATAATTGGTACTTTTCATAGCGATTTTAATAAAAATATAATGTTGTTTCAAAATAAATGATTCAAGTTCTAAGCGATTTATGTACCACAAAATTGAACATAACAAAGTCAACCTTAACTCCAGAGCGTAAGGCTCACATTTGACATTACTTTTGAGATTCGAAAGAAAAAAGAGAAGTAAGTTGCTTCGATAGGTACTACACTAGTTTAACTCTTAACCCATCAAGCCCAAGCGGCACCCGGCTGCCGCATAACAATTTAAAGGCCGGCAACGCACCTGCAGCTCTTCTGATGTTGCGAGTGTCCATGGGCGACGGTAGTTGCTTACCATCAGGTGACCCGTTTGCTCGTTTGCCCCCTTATCTAATTAAAAAAAAAAGAAAAAAAAATCTATTGTGTCTGCGATTCCCACGATCGAGGTAATAAATTGAACCCTTAGTATGAAAATACTTACATAGGAAAACAATCTACATCGTAATAGGAATAAGAAACACAATCGCATTGAGTGTGACTCTTAACAAATTGTAATAAGATACATAGAATATACGCGATGGTTTACTAGGTAACTAAAAAGAGTGAAATTATTATTTTTAACAAAAAATTTAAACCGACTTCCAAGGTAAAAACAATAATAAAATCCTTATAATATGAACTAAAAAGTATTAAATAATGTTTCCTATCTAATAGTGCCTTTTTCCGAATTCGGCTAAACCTCAACTATTTCTGTACTCAATCATCATAATTTTGAAGTCGGTGCCAGTTCCAAAAGTTTCAAATACCTATTCTGTCAGAGAACTGAAGATTCAGCTGTATCTGGTACCGACTTCAAAATGATGAAGATTGCTTTTTTTTTTATTTCGCAAAACTAATTCTAGTGCATTTTTTACATCTCACTCCACATTCCAGTGTCGTTTTTAATTAATTTCCATCTATACCTGCTGGCACTGTGGACTTAGCGCTGGGCCCAGTGACGATATTGGGGGAGGCCATGTCCGACCGCTATGGCTCAGTGGATGGTTCGAACTTCGAATACTGCTTAGTGTAGGTTTGGTTGAGGTGTTTGGTAATTATAAGTAAACAATAGTATTGGACCTACTTGTGTGTCTTTATTATGTACTAGAATTTTTAAATAAATTAAATTAAATTAAGAAATAAAAAAAAAAAAACCCGCCAAATAACTTTAAAAAGTAATGAAATAATATTTACTCACTTTTTAAGTTTAAATAATTCCTAGTGTAAAGTAATATTTTAGTTCATAATTGTTGTCACGGTGTGTCGGGGGACCGCCAAGTTAATTAACTACGACAACAGCGACTTTTGCATTTTGTATCGCTGATTGTCTCGATTTTCTCATATTCGCTGTGAACTGACCTTTAAACTATAATGTTATGTGAAATCAAACATCTACATAAGCGGTCCCCCGACACACCTTGACAACAATTATGGACTAAAATATTACTTTACACTTAGGAATTATTTAAACTTAAAGTCAGTAAATATTATTTCATTACTTTTTAAAGTTGTTTGGCGGGGTTTTTTTTAAATTTCTTAATTTAATTTAATTTTATGCTTTTTAAACTTGTGTTGGTTATAGTGCAGAATTGTTCCTATCAACAGGATCATATCCCAATGAATACGATCTATAAATATCCTCTTGGATGAGGCCGTCAATATGAGCCCAAACATGAAACCTCCACCCTGGGTTCATTGGAGCTCGGTTCTTATACAATCCAGGTAATGCTGCAGCAGCAGCACGCAAATATTTACTGCTTATCTACGTCTTATTGGTTGTCGCAATTAAAATGAGCCCAAACACGAAACCCCTGCTCTAAGTTGGTGAGGAGTATCCTATTGATTACCAGGTGATGCTGCAGCACCAGGGTAAACTTTCCATTAATGTGTATATATTCATAAGTGTCACGAACCAGAATGCAAAATATAAAACCCATCAAACGACTGCAAGTTGCTAATCGGCCTATCACGAACCAGATAAACCGTGATATTTCAGCAATGAGTAGGCTGATGATGATTAAATATAGCTAAGAACACTCTCGATCATGTCAGCTTTCAAACAAAAAAACTAGATCAAAATCGGTCCACCCGTTTGGATGCTATGATGCCACAGACAGACACACACACAGACAGACAGACACGTCAAACTTATAACACCCCTCTTTTTGGTCGGGGGTTAAAAAAGCTTTTATTTGCACTTTACCTAGTTAGTTTGCATTCTCTTTCTTCGTAAAAGTCCTATAAACTTTTAACTTAAGCTTGTCAACCTGGCTGTTGTTGTTTTGATTGTTTTTTTTCTAGTTGATACGATCTGTTATATTTTATTAGTGGAGTAACATTTTACTTAAAATTTTATAATTTATTCCTTTGTTTATGTCAATAAAAATATATAGGTCTACCAGAATCTGATGGCAATTTTTGACAGCAGATTTTCAAAAAATATCCTTGATCATTGGATAAATTTTTATATTTGCATGTTTAACACACAGAATCAGCCGCTATAAGAAAAAAAAGGGTCAAAATGCTTTATTCCAATTACCCCCGTATTTCTACAGTCAATTTATTTTCTTACTTTTTGCCATCAGATTCTGGTAGACCTATAATTATCTACAACTACAACATGTTTCATTCAAACAAGAACTTGTTTTATGTAATTTAATGAGAATAGAATAAACTTGTTGCACTTTAATTGACTCACCCAGATAATCTGCAGAATACCTTGTTAATCTGCAGTCTAACTGGTTTACGCACATTAACGATACGGTTACGCACATAACTTGTTGCACTTTAATTGACTCACCCAGATAATCTGCAGAATACCTTGTTAATCTGCAGTCTAACTGGTTTACGCACATTAACGGCAACATAATCTGTTGCCGCTATAACAACAAATACTAAAAACAAAATAACATTATTATTTTAGGGGGGATCCCATACAACAAACGTGATTTTTTTGCTATTTTTTGCTCGATATCAATAATGGCAACATGTAGGCACTTGAACTTTTCACGAAGGTCTTAATTATATGTGTACTTTAATAATTAATAATAATATTTAAATAAAATAAAAATATAAGGGGGGATCCCATATATAAAACACAATTTTTGGCCTATTTTTGCTCTACGGTACGGAATTCTTCGTGCGCGAGTCCGACTCGCACTTGGCCGATTATTTCTCTTTGTATTTCCACAGAGAATGCTTATACACTTTACATATTGTCACCTTGCACATTTTTATCTCGATTTAATAAGGTTTTCATATTTTTTATGTGATTTCAAAATTGTGTACAGCGTCTACTCTTTTTTGACAAGCTATACTTGCAATATCAAATATGTTATGTTGGTCTTCATTATACCAGCTTCCTCGTGGAAGAAATTGAACTTAAAAACTTTCCATGTTGATAAGTCTGGCTACATGTTCTTTAAGTAAACTATCTATCTGAAAAGATCCTACAATGATTGAGATGGGCTGAACAATCTATACGGTGCGATCGATCGTTTCGATATCCATCGCAATTCGCAAAGTCAGGCCACTTTGGTTTTTACGACGTTGGTTTTTAAAAATCGAATATAAGAAAACCTCACAAAAATCATTTCATTTGCGATAGATAGATATTTATAGGATTGTCGTAAGCAAAACTATGTCCTAAATAATAAATATAATATGATCGTGTCTGTAATGTAATTATACGTGGGAGAGCCATGCTTCGGCACGAATGGGCCGGCTCGACCGGAGAAATACCACGTTCTCACAGAAAACCGGCGTGAAACAGCGCTTGCGCTGTGTTTCGCCGAGTGAGTGAGTTTACCGGAGGCCCAATCCCCTACCCTATTCCCTTCCCTACCCTCCCCTATTCCCTTCCCTTCCCATCCCTACCCTCCCCTATTACCCTATTCCCTCTTAAAAGGCCGGCAACGCACTTGCAGCTCTTCTGATGCTGCGAGTGTCCATGGGCGACGGAAGTTGCTTTCCATCAGGTGACCTGTTTGCTCGTTTGCCCACTTATTTCATAAAAAAAAAAAAATAATAATAATCTGTATGTATGAACAAAGCACATGATATATTTGCCGCGTGTGGCGTAGGCGAGACCTCAATTTTTATTAGCGTTAATAAAACTGTCCGTGTGTCCACTGCCCAACAATAAAACACTCGTAATGTTTAGAGAACTTCTGTTATATTTGAAAATATTAAAATGTGTCAACTCTAACTGTATCGCCTACAGTTTGTAGAGACTAGAGATTGTCCCACAAACAACGTTTTAATAACTCTAAAAAATTACTCGTAAGTCGTAACATAGAAAGTTCTGATATAATTTAAGCTAAACGGCTTACATTTACATAACTAAACTTGATAAAGTCTTCATGTTTTTGTTAGTTTTTCCGACTAAAACAGGTGCGGGTAATAGAAAAGAAGAATTAATCACATGCGAGCTGTTACTACGCACCCTGTATCTTATACGAGCATCTACGAAGCACCCTGTATCACGTATACCATCACGAATCACCATGTATCATGTCTACCATCACGAAGTACGCTGTATAATGTACGCTGTTACGAATCACCCTGTATCTTATACGAGCTATCACGACGCTATAAGGACACACCCTGTATCCTATAAAAGCATCTACAAAGCACCCTGTATCACGTATACCACGCCGCACCCTGTACTGTGTACACCAGGGGAAGTGACGCTGGCTGAGCTCTAATTGTGTATTTCGGCAGTTCCGACGTTTGCCACACACCGTAAAATGACCGATTATGCTTCCTGTGTTGTGATTAGCTACAGTATAACGTTATTCTATTATCAGCCTAATCGTCGTAATGAGCGTGTTTCCTGTTATCGTCGATGGAGATATTAGTTCTTCAAATTGTAGGAGTTTTGAAGTAAATTCGTACAATGGTTTGCGGTAGAGTGTGATAGCAATATATTGAGTGAAAGAGACAGGTAGCGAGGATTCTTCTCCGCGACCGGACTGTGTCTAAACACAGAAAACATACAGAGATAATGTCAACATCCTCATTAAATCAAAGTTAAATCATTACAGATATCTAAATGTGATCGTTACTTTAGAAAAATACTATTCTGTTTAAAGGGCCTCTATAGGCTTTTCTGCTTTTCTAACTGACAACATCAACAGGCTAAAACTTTTTTAAATAACAATTTCTTAAGGCTCCTTGTAGGTGCCCGAAAATCCTAGCTCCGTCCAAAAAAAAAAACACACGCACCTTCTTTTAAGAACAGAATAGTCTGTGGTTTTAGCTCATATATTTTAATATAAAGTATGTCGTCGCTACCGTCACCTCGGTCAGCTGACGGAGCTTTACGATTAACAAACTTACAAACATACTCACGGGCCACGGCCGCTAACACAATACGCGTAAAACAAGGGCGCTAAGTAACACGCTTACGCGATTCCCAACATTATTGTTATGGTAATAAAGGTTATGTTTGCTACTATAGTATATGTATGTATGTTTGTATCACGCTCGGTAATGGATACGTGTTGTGTCACGGCGTGTTAACAAGAGCCTTGGGGCCCTGTGGGCGGCCCCGAGTGTCCCTGCAGGGATGCAGTTACATGGCCAAATAGTTAATGAATGTCTTTCATATATTTTGGGTCAAGACTCACGACATTGAAGAGACGAAATTAAGCGCTAAAATCTTAGAGTGATTCCGCTTCAAATTTTATTTTCGTATCTCTAATATGCATCGCCACATCGTGCTACGTCTAGTCCCGCTATTTAAGCTGGCCCATATGAAGAAGCTATTGTCTCAAAGGTCGTGGATACGATTCCCGCATTGGGATAGCCAAAAAAGTTTAGTTCGACAACGCAGACTATTGTTAACAGACAAGAAAAATTATACTATGCGTCGGATGGTCATGTAAAAAGTCGGTCCTGAGACCTGAACGTCCGTGTTGGTCATCCGTCCCACCCCCCCCCCCCCCCCCGTCCGGGTTACAAGAGTACAAAGAAAACCTACTCAGGTATACTTCGCATACACTTGAGCACTACAAAATTACTCCCGCATTTCTCGCTTCAATGATACCAGTCACCATCACCTAGACGCTAGTGTGACGAGCACAGAAATAAATCAAGATAGAACGGTGACGCGCGTGCGTTGCTAAGGAATCGCTCGTGTCAATTTTTGCTTTGCTTTTAGTTAGAACAAATAACTTACGCGTGGATAGAAATAAATTTTGACCGATTCACTTTCGTACTTCTGTTTTTACAATTAGACACTGCACAATGAGGCATTTTTGCACAACCGCTCCGGTGTAATCTAGTCGAGACGCGCGCGCTGACTAAATGAACGTTCAACGAACCTTGCACACTTGTGCAAGATTGAAACACGCGTACTCCACCCGCTTAGCCGTTCTATCTTGATTTATTTCTGTGGTGACGAGCATCATGATTAATGCAGCATACAATATCTTGTACATCATCATCATCTCCCTAGCATCACAACTGGGGTTAGTTCTTTTCCTTCATCATCATCATCATTATCACCTCGCTCTATCACGACGGTGGTTGTTCTATCTCGCGGGTGAAGGCGCGACCTCTATCAGTAATTAACTCGATCTGCCGGCCTCAGGGCCACTTTCATACTGTGTGTACATACTATGAGATGATCTTGATTAGAACAATAGAACAACACGAAAATTGTGTTAAAGAAGTTGTTACCTGGCAGTCTAAACAGGATTTATATTATAACTAGACATTCCGCGCGGCTTCGCCCGCGTAAATTAGATATTTCACAGAAAAATTAGTCCATAAAAAATAGCCTATGATCCTTCACGTGGTCTATAGCCTTCCTCAATAACTGAGCTATCTAAGACTGAAATAATTTTTCAAATCGGACCAGTAGTTCCTGAGATTAGCGCGTTCAAATAAGCCCTTTCAAATAATTTCCCCCCGTTTTTTCCACATTTTTCTCTATTTCTTCGCTCCTATTAGTCTTAGCATGATAAAATATAGCCTATAGCCTTCCTCGATAAATGGGCGATCTAACACTGAAAGGTTTTTTTTTAAATCGGACCAGTAGTTCCTGAGATTAGCGCGTTCAAATAAGCCCTTTCAAATAATTTCCCCCCGTTTTTTCCACATTTTTCTCTATTTCTTCGCTCCTATTAGTCTTAGCATGATAAAATATAGCCTATAGCCTTCCTTGATAAATGGGCTATCTAACACTGAAAGATTTTTTTTAAATCGGACCAGTAGTTCCTGAGATTAGCGCGTTCAAACAAACAAACAAACAAACAAACTAACTAACTAACAAACTCTTCCGCTTTATAATATTAGTATAGACGTTAGACGTTCCGCGCGGCTTCGCCCGCGTAAATTAGATATTTCACAGACAAATCAGTCTAAAAAAAAATAACCTATGATCCTTCACGTGGTCTGCTTCTTATCTGACCCAAATAACAGAAAAATTGCTCTAGTAGTTCGTGAGATAAGCCCTTTCAAATAATTTCCCCCGTTTTTTCCACATTTTCTTCTATTTCTTCGCTCTTATTAGTCTTAGCGTGATAAAATATAGTCTATAGCCTTCCTCGATAGATGGGCTATCTAACACTGAAATAATTTTTCAAATCGGACCAGTAGTTCCTGAGATTAGCGCGTTCAAATAAGCCCTTTCAAATAATTTCCCCCCGTTTTTTCCACATTTTTCTCTATTTCTTCGCTCCTATTAGTCTTAGCGTGATAAAATATAGCCTATAGCCTTCCTCGATAAATGGATTATCTAACACTGAAAGAATTTTTCAAATCGGATCAGTAGTTCCTGAGATTAGCGCGTTCAAACAAACAAACAAACTAACAAACTCTTCCGCTTTATAATATTAGTATAGATGTGTTTACAAATACTTCTGAAAAATCAATTAGACTAATTTTTAGAAGAGTAGGGCAAAATTTTTATCAAATCAGATTCACTCATTGTTATTTTAATACTTACCTGAAAGTTTTAGAATTTATGTCTGACCTAAGCTGACCTTATACTTTTTCATATTATACTCATTAAAGATGGATCAGACAACAAAACTACGCTCTTATCCTTGAAGGTGTTTTAGTATTTAGGTCCACTTGAGATCTTATGATGGATCTTGGTAATATCTCGATCGTGGGAATCGCAGACACAATACACACAATGCGGCACCGGGGTGCCGCTTGGGGATTGATGGGTGATGGGGCTGATGGGATCGTATTTATAAAAGAAATCGATAGTAATATTAATTTACATCCAGATTTCATACAAAATCAGACCATTACGCGTGATTTCTTCCACCATCGCATAGTGCGCACACACAGTGTGTCTATGTAATTAAGCTGCGGGAGGACAGGGGGGTAGGGGGCAGGGGGAGGAGGGGTATGGCGCCACATCTGACTTTCTAACGTCTGTGGTACACTCGATCGGACAAGTTTTCGGAACCCGCTCTGCACAGTTGACCGAATCAGTCGTTACTATGGCAATGCTATGGTAAAGTTTAGGCGTAACTGTTTGACATGGTGGATCAAATGGGGCTTGATTGGTTCCCTCCGTGTGAGAGGGAAGCCTAGTAATAAGCATTTTTAAGAGCATATTATGTTATTCGACTGCTGGGCGTTTGCCTCCCCCAAGGTTTTCCACTCCTTCTGATCCAACGCAATCAGAGGATTTAGAACACATTTTTCGATGTTATGTTTAAAAACCGATAAAAACAACACATCTGCAGCCGTTGCGGCTACTTTGTATTTAATTTCAGGCGTCGTGGTACTATCAGATAAGTTGATTCCTAGGCAGATGGCGGACCTAATGTAATTTGGTCGCGTTACATCAAACCCAGCCGACCGATCACAACACATAAGCCGACCAAATGACGTAGGTCCGTCAGCTGCCTAGGAATCAATTTCCTCGATGGTACATTAGCCTTTTCACAGGCAAACTATTAATACTGGTAGAGCAGGAACTGTGTCGATATCGTGCACTATATTTTCTACAGTTTTTGCAATCTCTAAGTAGTTACAGCACATGGTGTAACTAAACTTAATGTAAGACCAAATTTTGGTGTGCTTATCTTGTACCCACATTTTGGTGTGCTCATCTTGTACCCACATTTTGGTGTGCTCATCTTGTACGCACATTTTACGGAAAATTAAAGATTTTATTAATTTTGACTTGATTTGACTGTACATACAATAACATCCGAATGGTAGGAATCAGCTATGCAATCATTATGGCAATTACAATAAACGCCAAAGCGTTGCGTGTGGGAGGCGGACGGTGGACGGTGGTGAAAACAAAACGGTAGCCATCAATTACCACACGAGACCCGTGCTTCCGACTATATTATAAGTAATTCTTATACATTTTAGGACTGCAAGAGCACCGTTCAGTTATAATGATTCTTATTTTAAACTATTTTATTACTTACCAGCTAAGACGCGATGAACGAGGATCGTTATACAGCTTACTATAATAAGTTTTTGAAATTTTGTGATAAAGTTCAGGTTTTAAACTTTAAACACAATGGTACAATTCCGAAAAACGACAAACGTAACGTGTTTTTAACTAGAATATTGATGGTACGGTATAACATGTCGCGGGCAACAACTTGTTTTTATTATAAGCCATAAGATTTAATCCAAATACATAACTTGACCAATCCTATTTTGGTAAAGATAGATCGGTTTGTCTCTCCAAAATTGGTGAAAAAGTATTGAATATGATAATGCGCTTAAATAACGTTATATCGATGCAGATCAGACGCCGCGCTTTCTAGAGACCGGTGTAGGAGTGAGTTACGGGACGTCTTCGTGAAAGTGATTTACTTGACACATGACACTGACCGCAGAATAATAACTCTTTTGGCACAGTCGGGTAAGTAATAAGACAAAGTATACCTGAAACTAGTTTTCGGATGTTGAGAAAAGGAGCCTTTTTAAATAAGAATCAATTTACATCAAAACGATGAGACTGCTGTCCTTTTAACGCAAGGGGCATTTAAGTTAATTTTGGATTAAATAATATCATAATAATATTGTCTCTTTCATTTTTAGTATTTCAAGAGAACACGATATTTTGAGCAACGATTACCAAATTAGTGCAATTAGGCCTCAGATATAATATACCCGAGGAATTCTAAGTGCGGTCTTTAACCCCAAAGATGATGGTGATGTTGCCACTTGCCTATGTATCGTACATAGGCTATTAATAATGAGCACTGACCGCGTGCTGTACCAACTGGCTTCCTGTAGAAAATGCCGTTGAAATATATCAAAAGTTCTGATTTTATTGCTGAAAGTTATTGCTAATTTGCCGGCCTAGTATCTTAACTAGGCCTATCCTAAATCCTCTGGAATAGCTTTAGGAATGAAATGACAGATATTGTAGCAATCAGCTTTCTTTATCTATTCTTCCGTAGAGTTAAACTCTTTCTACGTTAACTGTTTTAAGTTTGAAATATATGGATTGTCGTTATAACATATTATTATGACTGAATAATTAAAAAAATCGGCCAAGTGCGAGTCTGACTCGCGCACGAAGGGTTCCGTACCGTTATAGAGAAAAAATAGGCCAAAAATTGTGTTTTTTGTATGGGAGCCCCCCTTAATTTTTTATTTTATTTTAATATTATTATTAATTATTGAAGTACACAACTAAGTAAGGCTTTTGTGAAAATTTCAAGTGCCTACCTGTTACCATTATTGATATCGAGCAAAAAAGACTAAAAAAATCACGTTTGTTGTATGGGAGCCCCCCTTAAATATTTAATTTATTTTATTTTTAGTATTTGTTGTTATAGCGGCAACACATATACATAATCTGTGAAAATTTCAGAAGTTTAGCTATAGCGGTTCTTGAGTTCCGACAGACAGACGGACAGACGGACAGATATCGAAGTCTTAGTAATAGGGTCCCGTTTTTACCCTTTGGGTACGGAACCCTAAAAAACTAGAATATTATTGCCGCTTATTTTTATTTTATCGATAGTAATTGAAATTTGAAACAGTAAAATATGGTTTAATATTTATATGACATTTGCAAAAAATATAACACAATCAAAATTAGACCTCAATTTTGATTTAGGTTACTCAATTTTTTTCCATCCGGAAAAAAATTGAGTAACCTAGATTTTCTTCATTTTTCACACTTCCATACTAATCACTTTCTTACAGATTGTGCGCTGGTGAGGAATAAGGTCACATGACGCAACTGCCAACTGCAGGGAACAAAACATATGACTCCGATTTCAACACGTAGCACTTTGTAAATTATCTTTTTCGCATTGAGGTAGGTTTCCGAGATACAGGTCGATGACTTCACACACATACACGTGAAAAACCAAGCGGAAAGCAACTCTACATCGACAAGATAGAGTTTAAAGTTGAATGGGGGAAGTCAGTGTGCTAGATCCAACATACAATGCACTCCTGCCTCCGTGTGCGTGCATCGCTAGTGAAGAGAAAGTACAAAACGCCGATAAATAACAATAATTCATTACGAAACACAATTTACTGGCGTCTTTTGACGCGATGGACGATTTGAATAATTTTTTGATTATAATTCATTTTCCGTTAGACTCGAGTTACGAGCTTCTGCCTATCGGCCGCCATATCAATAATTAACAAATATTATTTATGAGTTTATGACCTTCGCTATCAGATGGGTTTTGAGATTAATTATACTGGGCCTAATATGATGGTACCTTTATTAGCTCGTTTGATACAAATCATTGCCGTAAACAAAGGTGTGGCCGACCATACCCTGTCTCAAATATTTTGTGTTGGGCACTAATTTATACTAACAATATTAATTTCATAACAGTAATTAAAAAAACCGCATAAATAATGAGTAGGCCAAGTATACTGTATATATTAGGTAGAGTCTCGAAGAGAGGCACGAAGTTTATTATTATTAAATGCCAAAGTGTGTATGATTTGCCTAGCCTTAT
Organism: Cyaniris semiargus; assembly: GCA_905187585.1. Lineage (NCBI taxonomy): Eukaryota > Metazoa > Arthropoda > Insecta > Lepidoptera > Lycaenidae > Cyaniris > Cyaniris semiargus. The sequence goes on from LR994564.1 coordinate 14,546,343, forward strand.
GGTTTTAATCATCGTTGCAGAAATTTGGCTTAAACATGCTGGAGACAACTGGGAAGGATATGAACGGACATAGGATATTTTTTGCGCATCTAAAATATAAATAAAAATTAATTTTAAATATTTTTAATCTCGCTAAAACTCGAGAAGAGCTCATGTAATCTAATTAAATTAAAATCTAATAATTCAATGCTAAAATTAGCCAAATTAATCAATTCAGATTGATTTGGCTGATTTTAGTCTGGAATGATTCGTGTAAATCCAGGGAAGGAAAGTGACGCGAAGTTCACCGGGTCGTCTATGTATAAATGAGTAAAGTTTTACACCATTACATAACATTTACAAGGTTTACATGTTCCCATCCCTAGCGGCGCAGTGCACTCACCACTACACGCGCGCCGCTCGCCTGGCAACCAGTGAAGGCAGATCTGCTGACTGCTGCCCCTCCTACCGACAACAGTTCTAGTTACAACGAGCGATGGGAAATTGTAGGTGATGTACATCGATGGTTGCAACAAAGTAGGAGTCTTTTGTATTAAATTAGGAGAGTTTGAAAGGCTAATTTCCACAGATTTGATAAAACGATTAATGAATTCCTTGAATAAAAATATCGTGTTGTCTTTTCAAGTTTTCATAAGCACAGAAAATGAGAGAGTCAACAAGATTAATCCAGAGTTAACTTTAACCTTTTGCGGAAATGTGCCTAAGAATAATGTTATTTCTATCTAAGTTTTAACTTTTATCCCAATTCCAACGTATTAAAAATTAAGTACACCTAGATACATTAAACACTTTATTTATCTCATGAAATTTCGGCACTTCTATGTAATGTAAATAGTTTTCAGCAAAACTTCCTAAAAGTGTTATATTTTGTCTTTTATTATCTACAATTTTATCTTGAAAATTATTCTTTTCAGCTTTTGCTTTTTGTTACATTATTACATCCACTACATAGTAAAGCATCCATGTATAGCTCCACGCTGAAAGCTATCGCGCGGCAAATCTAGTACATCTACTGTAGAGGTTCATAGAATCAGTTTCTAGGCTATTCGGTGGATGTAAAAACTGGTAGGCTATTTCAGCTTTTCTAAATCCTTCTAGAAGTGATAAAAAGATGGCCATACGTGGGACATTCCGATACATACTCCTTTGGACATAATGAGTAGGTTTCGAGTTAGAAAAAACTTGTTATAAATCCATACTTTATAATAAATGCAAAAGTAAGTGACTTTACGTTGAAGCTGCAATTTAGTAATAATTTTGAATCCCGGTAAAGGAAATTAGATAGTTTTGTCACGATTTAAAAAAAGACATAGTGTAACAAAAATTTTCTGCGTGAATTTCGTCAAATTTCATTCTCGATATCGAACGCCGCTGTAATTTTCGAAAGCATCATAGCTAAGGGCATCCACAATAGTATTGTAGGGTTATAAATTATTTATTATAATGCTGTTCGTTCTGTGGCGTCCCAGACATGAGACAGCCTAGCGACAGATGTAACTCTATGCCTGACTATAGTATTACTGTTCTACAGTCTTATATTGTGTGTTTAGCAGTTTCAATATATACGTAGTACGTGGGAGAGCCATGCTTCGGCACGAATGGGCCGGCTCGACCGGAGAAATACCACGTTCTCACAGAAAACCGGCGTGAAACAGCGCTTGCGCTGTGTTTCGCCGAGTGAGTGAGTTTACCGGAGGCCCAATCCCCTACCCTATTCCCTTCCTTTCCCTCCCCTATTCCCTTCTCTTCCCATCCCTACCCTCCCCTATTACCCTATTCCCTCTTTAAAGGCCGGCAACGCACCTGCAGCTCTTCTGATGCTGCGAGTGTCCATGGGCGACGGAAGTTGCTTTTCAAATCGGACCAGTAGTTCCTGAGATTAGCGCGTTCAAATAAGCCCTTTCAAATAATTTCCCCCCGTTTTTTCCACATTTTCCTCTATTTCTTCCCTCCTATTAGTCTTAGCGTGATAAAATATAGCCTATAGCCTTCCTCGATAAATGGACTATCTAACATTCAAATCGGACCAGTAGTTCCTGAGATTAGCGCGTTCAAACAAACAAACAAACAAACTAACAAACTGTTCCGCTTTATAATATTAGTATAGATAACGATTTGGATAATATTAATTTGTAATCCCGGAAAAGATACATAATATTATGAAACTAAGTAGCGGGCTAGAATACTGCAAGACTAAGTTGCAGGTTTAAAATGTATACTATGTTTTTAATATATCTGGACGTATTTGTGTAAGGTGAGTAAACTGAGTATATTTACGGAGGCGGAAGATATAATATTTTAAAGGAAGTTTGTTGCAAATTGTAATGCTGGAAGGAACATTTAGCGCCAGGAGGGTTATTTTTGTAGACATATTTTATATTTAGCTTGTTATATTTGAACCTAACAGTTATCTAGGTTCGTCTTAGGATCAGTTTAAACTTTTAAACAATATTTGATGTTCAATACAAGTCCCGGGAAAGGACATAGGATATATTTGTTATAGGGCGAAATGTGCGGTTCACGTGCGATAAGTGAAACTCGGCACGAGGAAAAGTTTGTTACGATAGGCTCTAAACTACTTTGCCGATTTTGAGGAAAGGCATAGACAGAGTACACCACGAAAAGGACATACTTAGGATGGAGGAGCCCCGTGTAACTTCTAGTATCATTCTAGTATCATAATCTAATAACATAATATTTCGTGTACAAAATATATAGGTATAGGAATGTTGCATGTATCTAATTATAATGTTGTATGTATGTACTATCAGAGAAGTTGATTTCTAGGCAGATGGCGGACCTAAGTAATTTATTCGTGTTATGTCAAAGACAGCCGACAGATCACAATTAACATTGAATTGACATGATCCGACCAAACGACGTAGGTTCGTCAACTGCCTAGGAATCAATTTCCTCAATGGTACATTATGCGAGCAATAGCTGGGAGTGCGGAAATTGGCCGCGGAAGCAATCTGCTCGCAACACCCACCGTAATATCGCGCGGCGCGCCTGTCCGTCTGTGTGTTACATGGTCTGTTATATGTGTGTCTGACTGTGTATGTGTGTAATATGTATGTATATGTGCTTTTTGTGAGTGAAATGTGTCTAATGCAGTTCTAGTGAAATTCGAACTGCATTAGACACATTGAATGCATTAAATATGCAGGCTGTTTTGCTAGTGAATGCTATAGACACATAGACGGACGGACAGATAGACAGCTCTTAGTTAGAGTTTCACCCTTTACTATAATGAGTAGTATTTCTTTGGGCAGTATGTCCCTAAAAAGGCGTAATAACTTATTATTACAATACAAAATCGTAATAAAGTAGCGATTGGTTAAAGTTTAAATTATTCTATCCCAATGGATGTAGAGCAGCTGTCATTCTGTTTAGTATGTAAGCCTGTTGTAAGTTGTATGCTATTGATGTGTAATGTGTGTGTGCATATGTCCTTAGGTCGTCTGAAGCAGACTCGGCGGCGACAAGACCACGCGACCGCAGTTTGACACGTTATACCATCATTACCACTCACAGGGCCGGATTTATATTTTTTATGAGTATAGGCCGCTTTAATTTTGCCGCCCCTATGTACGAACTCTGCCGCTATCCTAGAACGCTGCCGCCCCCCTAGGACGCCATAGTGCATAGGATGCTGCCGCCCATGGGCCATGGCCTATATTGCCTTTACGTAAATCCAGAGCTGATTTTCTACACATTTCAATGCAACGTTAGTGCAGCATTGTCCCTTGTTTGAACCAGCCTGTTTCCTATCAAATGTAGGCGAGACCGGCGACCGCACTAAGGGCCGCGCCAAACCGGAATGGCAGCAACGAGGCGAGCACTTTCATTGTCATATGATTTTAAACTTTATTTTCATTATTGTAATATATAGTATCGCTTGAGAAGTCTACGGCCACCCGTGGCCGCTCGTGGCCGCTCGTGGCCGCGATTCCTCAAGCGATACTATGTATTACAATAATGAAGATAAAGTTTAAAATCATATGACACTGCCTCGCCGCTGCCATTCCGGTGTAGCGCGGCCCTAAAACGACACTACGCGACGCGACACCTCACTGCTAAAATATTATTTACTAGATGACGCCCGCAACTCCGTTGCGCCAAAACTCGTTTATCGCGCGAGAACCGTACATTTTTCTGGGATAAAAACTATCCTATGTCCTTTCCCGGGACTCAAAGTATCTCCATGCCAAATTTCAGCAAAATCGGTTCAGGGGTTTTGGGCGTAAAGAGGTAACAGACAGACAGACAGACAGACACACTTTCGCATTTATAATATTAGTATGGAAGTATGGATATGAAATCTATGAGGTTTTATAGATTTCATATAAATAATATTTGGCCGCACTACGCGTTCTAAGAAAAGTGAGATTGTGCATCGCGTCGCCTAGTCTTGCAAAATGCTGTCTCTCCTATAAAATCAAATGCGTTCTAATCGCTTAAAACTTCAAAAATTCTTCTTCAAAATATGAGTTTACTAGCTATGTATAATTGTTGATGCTCTGTAGGACCTAGTCTATAGTTACAGTAAGACCTAGGTAGTATGATCATGAAACCTAGTCTGTCTAAATATAGGTAGAATAACTAATAAGTATTATAACATCTCGTAAAACCCCGGACTGGTCAGTGGGATCGACAAAGCCTCGCCCTTCCCAAGAATGCACCTATTGCAGCGTTAGGAAGGACACGGTCCTGGCGATTCCACTGGCTGGCATCTGGTAGATTCGACACAGAACGATATCTCTTCAACACCCTAGAAACTCCACCCAGCTTGAGTGACCCCTCTCCACCGAGCCAATGTCACAACATCTAAAGGCAAAGGGTAGAGCAGCATAAAATTTAAGGAAATCGAAAAATGTCGGATCTACTGGCCGCCACACTGGGACCACACCGTTCAAAACATTAATATTATAATAGAGCATTTTTTGTTTATCAAAATATAATATAAAAACTTGAAATTTTTTATGATTATGTTGTTATTAAAGTACTAAATTTTCATATTATAATTATGTAATTAAATATATATTTATTTATTATATGTATATATTATAATCTATTCTATTCTAAAATTAAAAAAAAAACTGTAAACAAAGTTTTTTAAAATGTAACTAAAGATATTTTGTTTTAAAGTCCTGCGTAGTTTTGAGACAAATATTTCGTCGTTGTTTTGAAAAATGAGTACCTACCTAGACATTTTTCACGCATTTTATTTTTTCACAGTCAAAACACAGTATACGATATATCATACAGTAAATAACCTCAGCTGTCCTCATGAAACTCTCTTAACATACCGTAGACTTACCGTAGACAACTTAAGAACGCACCTGACCCTAACTTGACTACATACTTAAACCTAGATCTCAAAATCTGTAAGATCTAGAAAACTGTTTTTTTTTTACACAAGTGACTTCAGTTCATGAAGATTAAATGCTCAAGACGAAAACATGATTAAGTACTGAAAAAATGCTCGATAGTTTCATTTTTACAAAAAGCCTTGTTTTAGACACATTTTTGCTTCGATCTTCGAAGTTTGCTGTATTTTCTTTAATATTTTTTAATATCTTAAAAGGCATTGATAAAACCTAAATTTGCTCAAACTACTTTTTTCATAATCATTATATTTCGTCTTTTATTCATAGTAAAACTAACTTGGCGATGGTTCCGCGTCGTCCTTTTTCACCTGGCATATGAAAGACGGGCGTGAGTGTGAAGAGAGAAGGACGATGTTTGATTTTTTGGGTTAGTAGGCCTCTTAAGGCGGGCTGAAACCCCATTTTGTTATTTCTTGATACCCGATTTACCTAGTTCCAATATAATAACGAAATGTAAAAAAATATGAGATATAGAGCACAATATTTAAAAGGGTTTAAATCAAAAACATTTTAATAAAAAATAATACTTTCACTGTAATTAATTTACAAACTCACCTCCGAAAAAACTCTTTGTCATCGAAATATAAGTATTAACAAGAATAACTTACATTTTATTTTAATAAATTGTCAATTAATCTATTTTAAAAAGGTCTGAAACGAATAATCTTTTTTTTAAATATTTATTTCGAAAGATATTTAAAAAAAAAAATACACGAGAAATAAAATAGAGAAGATCCGCCCGTCGTAACTTACAGTTTTATGCTAAGCTAAAATGAATCTTATTGCGATGCGTACACGCTTGGCATTCGCGTTCGCAAGGTTATCGTTTTGGAATTGAGGTAAGTGCTCGCCTTAAAACGCGCATAATATCTAGTAATATTTAAATAATGCTCCCTAAAGTTATCTGCAAGTATGTACGCATATGCGTGTGTACAGTCGATTTAGGCTGTTTACAATGAAGACGATCTACTGTATGTTACTTATATTATGTCCTCGTTTATCGAATACGTAAAAAATGCATATAAACATTTCAAAATGCATAGGAAAATTGAAAAATTCTTGAGCAAGTCGTGAAGTTTAATTATACTGATAACGACAATGTCATGTTGAGGTGGTCATGGTTTTTCGTCACGTTTCTGCCACTGCTGATAACGCTTTTGAACGCCAAAGTAACCATTAAGTTCTAGTGCATAAGGGTTATAATAGTGTAAAGTGTTGTCACAAACAAAACAGTAAAATTAGCTATAATGTTGATAAGTGGCGGTTGTTTTGTACGGCATTTGTGATGGCAACATGAATCACTTGTGGGTCACGTAGTCGAACTTAAGCCTGTTAAGGACTGTTACTAACAATCCTTTCAATACACATATACCAGTCTTGGTTACAGTTAACCTTTTTTAAGGGAGGGGAAATATGTTAGCCGGCCCCTAGACTATCAATTGTATTGTGCAATAACACGCTTCAATTTTATTGAACAGTTTATTTGACAATTAAATTGAAGGCGCGCGTTATTCAATATCGACCCTAGACGGTCAATAATATCACGCAATACGTGATATGGCGCAATAAAATTGTTCGTCTAGAGGCCCGCTTAGGCATTGCCGCTTAGAGAGGGTAGCAAGGCTATGCCAGTCTACCTCCAGCTCAAAGACTAAAAAGGGCTCGAGCCCTCCTTCCCGCTGTAAGACCTGGGCATTAACAAGCTACCAGTTCCTTACGGAACTAAAGTGTTATTTCACTCGCTCCTCGTATTTATAAAAGAAAAGGCATGGTACTGTAACACAGGGCTAAACTTAAATCTACCACAAAGTAGCCTAAGGACGGATAACATATCTATCTATACTTAATATTATAAAGCGGAAGAGTTTGTTAGTTTGTTTGTTTGTTTGAACGCGTAAATCTCAGGAACTGGTCCGATTTGAAAAATTCTTTAAGTGTTAGATAGTCCATTTTCCGAGGAAGACTATAGGATATATTTTATCACGCTAAGACTAATAGGAGCGAAGAAATAGAGGAAAATGTGGAAAAACGGGGGGAAATTATTTGAAAGGGCTTATTTGAACGCGCTAATCTCAGGAACTACTGGTCCGATTTGAAAAATTCTTTCAGTGTTATATAGCCCATTTATCGAGGAAGGCTATAGGCTATATTTTATCACGCTAAGACTAATAAGAGCGAAGAAATAGAAGAAAATGTGAAAAAACGGGGGAAATTATTTGAAAGGGCTTATCTCACGAACTACTAGAGCAATTTTTCTGTCATTTGGGTCAGATAAGAAGTAGACCACGTGAAGGATCATAGGCTATTTTTTGTATACTGATTTGTCTGTGAAATATCTAATTTACGCGGGCGAAGCCGCGCGGAACGTCTAGTACTTAATAATATACTGGAGCAGAAATCAGTGGTGTCTTTGAAGTGAAACTCACTCATAGTGAGTTTCCGTGCGCAACAATTTGTTCTCTAAAATCATTGAGTGTGCCGATTGGGGTGGTTTCCTGTGAAGGTGGTCTACCGTATCTAAGACTTATACTGTACTTTATGGGCTCAAAAATCAAAATCAAAATATTTATTTCTAAATAGGTTAACAAAGTTAACACTTTTAGAATGTCTACATGAGGCCTACCACCGGTTCGGGAACTAACCCGGCGAGAAGAACCGGCGTAAGAAACTCGCACGGGCTAGTTAAGAGAATATTTTTAACCGACTTCCAAAAAGGAGGAGGTATATGTTCGTCTTCTTAATAAGGACTGAGCATTGTATACAGTCAAATAAAAATTGATAATTAAAACAAACAAAAACTTAAAAACCACTAAAACCACCAAAGTCTGCATAATATTCATCACATTTCTCTACATACTTTGTATGGTAATTTCTAGAAGTAAATAAAAATAAAGACAAGGCATAGGAAGGTACAAATCGTCTCCACCTCAGCTGGCCCTTTTGAGATTGTCTTGTGTTTGACATAACCCGACCGAATTACGTAGGTCTACCCATGTACCAACGTCTATGAACTGCAACTCCTCTGATGCATAATAAGGTTAACACTTTTATAGCTATCCTAGAGCGTGGCTCTGACTCGGAGGTCATGGGTTCGATTCCCGCGTTGGAAACATGTTATTTCCAAGTTTGGTTAGGACGATGCAGGGTGATCACCTGATTGTCTGACAAGTAAGATGATCCATGCGTCGGATGGCCATGTAAAAAGTCGGTCCTGCGCCTGATCTCTCGCCAGTCGTGTCGGTCTTCCGTCCACTGGGTTATGAGAGTAAAAGGAATAGAGAGTGTTCTTGTGTACTGTGCACACACTTGGGCACTATAAAATTACTCCTGCGTAACTGGCCTGGTTTCAGTGAAACCGGCCACCGTCACCGAAACCGGTGTGGGAGTTATTATTACAAGCTATCCTTAGTTTTAAAATCATTGAACAATTTTTAGTTATATGCTAATATAGCTTAGGTATTAAAACATGTATATCGTATGATAAGAAGGCGCATGCGTCCGATACATGATGCTGAGAAAGTCACGTGTCTCACGTTGCCGAAACACGTATACATAATTATATTAATGCGAAAAGTCTGTCACTTTCACGATTGCTGAAACGATTTTGATGGGTATTTAGATTGCAGCCGGTGATAATTGTTCTTATCACGGTAAAATGTTCGATTTATGTGTGATGAATGAAATCCTTATCAACAAAGTTTCGGGAAACATCTGTATCCCTAGCATGGCCACCTGTAGAAATGCGAAAGTATAGACAAACTGCGAAAAAAGATCGGAACGGCACCTTAAGGTTATCAACCTTAAGGTGCCGTTCCGAAAAAAGATCGGAACGGCACCTTAAGGTTGATAACCTTAAGGTGCCGTTCCGATCTTTTTTCGTTCCGAAAAATTCAATTAAAATGCCACTTCATGACAGACTATAGTCATAAAAATTCAAATAATATCCTACTTTATGACATAAACTATAATCTGTCATAAAGTGGCATTTTAATTGAATTTTTGTCGGTCGCGATTAGCCGCGGTAAAGATCCGAACGGCACCTTAAGTTTATGTCCACAATTTGTCTATACTTTCGCATTTCTACTGGTGGCGTGCTAGGGCTACTGGTACTGATAAAATATAATATTTATTAGGGATAGATATTAGATACTCGTAGATGGATGAGTCTAATTTCTAAAATCGCTAATAGTATAACTCAAGTCTTTGATAAACTTCTCTTTGGCGACCGTCTTGTTCTTAACTATACAATATTATTGAATTTGTTGCAACTTTGACCAAGAAAAGATTTCTCAAAATTCTGCTCCTTTGAGGCTTAAATTAATAGGGGGGCTTTTATGCCAAGAATACTATTTCAAGCTAAGACGTAAGTAGAAGCTGGTGTATGGCTCTTCACGCCCAAACCGCCAAACCGATTTTGCTGAAATTTGGTATGAAGATACGTTGAGTCCCGGGCAAGGACTTGGGATACTTTTTATCCGCAAAAAAACGTGCGGTTCTCGAAGCGATAAACGAATTTTGGCGCAATGGAGTTGCGGACTTCATCTAGTACAATTGTACTATATAAGGTCTATATATCTATTTAAATGTTAAAGTTCTTGAAACAGCTATTAATAGCGAGGGATAAAGTAAATATTTCTCTAATCGATTTCGAGTGTCTTTGTAACGAATCCCTTTAATTGAAGGTGGAAGGTGCAAATAAAGGGTTGAGCCTTCTGAGGGCCGACGGGGAAGGGGGGATGGCTTAAGGGTGTTTACTCGGGCACTCGTCACAGTCAATATTCTGGTAGGGCTGTTACAAGAAGGAAGTAAGAAGCAGTAGTGGCTACAGCTCACCACAATAACTCTACAAATGAAGATTCCAACTCCTATTTTAGCCTCTCAAGGGTGGGGTTTTGTAAAATATCTATAAGCGGACGTCTTTCCAAATCCCAAATACCACTTTGTGGGTTTTACGAGAGTAGCTAGCTATAAGTTACAAAGTTCTTTAGCAAGAAAAACAAAATCAAAACAAAATGGCGGTGTATAAACACTTTTAAAATGGTGGTGGCACCATTTTGTCAAATTCCATTGATTAACAGCTGTTACACATGCGATATGTCAAATCCCACACATTTTTCATTTCTAACTTCCCAGTCAAAATTATCGAAAATAAGTTATTAAAAAAATAATGAATGACTTAATAACCCAGGCCCCCTAATCAAAATTCATTCGCGAAATTTCGATGGCGAAGTTAGACGCATCGCTAACTTAGCTGCCTAAAGGACGCTATCACATAAAAATAAGCAGGTCGATATCTGTCAGTACGAATATCGACGTTAAGGACATTACAATAACATTCATATCAGCGCGCCTTGTACAGTGGCGGTTACGACGCTCGCCGCGTTCTTGATAGAGCGAAAATGTATGAAGAAATTTGAGAGTGTTTCTTATTTTTCTTATAAAATATGGAAATGTTATTAATTTTCATATAAAATATTTAGCTATTCGTATAGGGGACTAAATAAGCAACATTTTTTTGTATATTTGTTTTCCTTAGTTCAGTGTATTTAGCTATACTGGTACCTAATCAAACCCCATTTTTTAAATCTTTTGCGATTATTGTGATGGTTAAAACGTATTTATGTGAAAATTTTGTATGCGGCTATAAAATGTTTATGGTGTAGACGTGGAGATGAATATATTATCTTTCATTTGAAACCAAAATATCCTCGCAGTGTGACTCCTAATTCTTTAAAATGGTACCTGAAAATCGCTGATATTTGTGAAAAAATGTGATAGCGTCCTTAAGTCAAATCCTATACATTTTTGACATAGAGAAAGTAGCGAATTTACTAAGCGCTCTGTTCTATATGGATATAGATGGAATATCGTCATTAATATAAAAGTTCTTTATGGGTACAGATTTTCGTGTCCTGTATAAATTATGACTTCCGATAAGGGACACAGATTCCCATTAGATCGGACACCATAAAAAGGTTATTCACACCCCGTCAGCCCTACCGCAGTTGTTCGCGATTATTTGCGTGCGATCTATCACCGCTGTCCACCGTGTTTGTAGGGGGGTAGAGGGGGTAGGGGAACAGCCACCCCCCAAAACATCGCCATATTTGGTAACCCATCAATTTTCAGACTATAAATAGTTTTGTGGAGACATTTTAATCTATGTTTCATAATGTAATGAGTTATTTTGAGTTTTGAAATCCAGAAATTATTAACACTTTACACGTATTTACAAGTCTATTTTAAACGAGACAATGTATATTTATGTACAATTCTCGAATTCTAAGCAAAGGGTATAAGTTTTTGTATGAAATTTAACAAGTTAGAAGCATATTATATAGGAGAAAACGGTCAAGCTTGATCTATAACCACTCATAGCTCGTAATAAGCAAAGTTCAGTCTCCCAAGTAGTTATTATTTAAACCTTTAATTGTGCTGAATATTATATTTAAAAACATTACTCTAGTTTTATAGCTGTGTAGCTATAAAAAAGAAAAAATAATTTAAAAATAGATCCAAGGAAAACCGTTGTGCAAAATATTTTTTTATGTCGGTAAAGCAGTGCTTTTAAACATTTTATGATGCGATCATGAAAAAGTATTTCACGATCCCCTCTTTGCTTTTTTTTTAATTTAGCCTTTTGTTAAAGTTCTCCTACTTAATAATTCAATATTTTTAATCTTTATGTTTTTTTACTGAAGTAGTTATCTCAACCTCTGGCGACCCCCTTCAAAAGCTTCGCGACCCCCCAACCTGTGGGTCGCAGGTTGAAAGACACTGCCGTAAAGTGATCCTATCTAGAACGAATTGTTTTATTGTCAGTTTATTAAGGAGGTATCAGATGACGTCGTAAACTTATTTTTGATCTGACCGACTTTACAAAACGATCTTCCTGTATTATGGTCAGATTGCAACGTCACAAGAATAGACGATGCATTTTTAAAATGAGCAACTCAAAACTTAATTAATGTCAATACTAATATTATAAATGCGAAAGTGTGTCTGTCTGTCTGTCTGTTACCACTTTACGCCCAAATCGCTGAACCAATATTGCTGAAATTTGGTATGGATATACTTTAAGTCCACTGTCCAGGGACATGGGACACTTTTTATCCCGGAAAAATGTGCAGTTCCCGTGCGATAAACTAAGTCGCAACAGAGTTGCGGGCGTCGTCTAGTTTACTATAGGTACAAGGTGTAACAAAACTAAGTTATTCTTAATACTGTGTATTCGTCCCCACTCCCCATATATGTATAGAGTTCGCTGTTTTTTACATAGTAAAAGTGTCTAAAATAATATATTTTACTAACATAAATATATAAGATATATAATGTTAGTATGAGTTGTATAGTAGGTGTTCGCGATGTAGAGTAGGTTAATGGTTGCTCACTACATCCATACCAAGTTTATGCCATAATAGCCCTTATGACATGCCCATAGAGTTCATTTTGGATGTAAAATACTGTACTCTGTAGAGATACGAACCCGCTCCTAATGTTATAACTTGCGTTTACAACATATGACCGAACGATATACAAGCTAAATATTATAAAAGCCAAAGTTTGTCTGTCTGTCTGTTACCTCTTCACACTTTAACCACGTCTTACGTTCTTTTTTAAGAGGGCGACTGACCCAAAAAATCAAACATCGTCCTTCTCTCTTCACGCTCACGCCCGTCTTTCATATTCCAGGTGAAAAAGGACGACGCGGAATCATCGCCAAGTTAGTTTTACTATGAATAAAAGACGAACTATAATGATTATGAAAAAAGTATTTTGAGCAAATTTAGGTTTTATCAATGCCTTTTTAGATATTAAAAAATATTAAAGAAAAGACAGATAACTTCGAAGATCCAAGCAAAAATGTGTCTAAAACGAGGTTTTTTGTAAAAAAAAAACTATCGAACATTTTTTCAGTAATCGTGTTTTCGATTGAGCACATCTTGAGCATTTAATCTTCATGAACTGAAGTTACTTGTGTAAAAAAAAAACAGTTTTCTAGACCTTACAGATTTTGAGAACTAGGTTTAAGTATGTAGTTAAGTTAAGGTCAGGTGCATTCTTAATACTCAAAGTATATTCATTCTTCATACCAAAACTTATCTGCATTGGTTCAGCGGCACTAAAAGGTGACAAATAGACTGACAGACAGTCCGACAGATAGTGTGTGTATCTTTTTTTTATGAAATAAGGGGGCAAACGAGCAAACGGGTCACCTGATGGAAAGCAATTACCGTCGCCGGCCTTTTAAGAGGGAATACGCTGTCTTCTTGAAGGTTTGCAGGTCGTATTGGTCCGGAAATACTGCTGGTGACAGTTCGTTCCAGAGTTTTACAGTGCGCGGCAGAAAGTAACGCGAAAAACGCACGGTGGAAGACTGCCACTCATCAAGGTGATGAGGATGGTATATTTTTCGCGTGGGACGATGGTGAAAAGTTGCAGGTGGTATGATTCCGAACAATTCCTCAGAGCACTCCCCGTGATACAACCGATAGAGGATGCAGAGTGAAGCTACATCTCGGCGTAATTCCAAGGGGTCCAAGCTGTTTGAAACACTATGGCAGTCAACAATTCGAGCGGCCCTTCGTTGGATAATCTCTGACTTCTAATGGCATAATCTTAAATTAAAATATTTTAGTATGCATGCCGTCGCATCAGTAACATAATATTATCTTGCTTGCCTTAGAGTTAGGTTAACAAAATTTTGCGGGTAGGCGAAGTTTTTAACAAGTTTTAAAATAAGTATACAGTAAGTTGACGTTGGTTTAAGTTCCCTCGTCACTCGGTTGACCAAAGTTTAAACCCCTGTCAAGTGAAGCTTCCCGGTAGTTCCGAAGTTACTTTAAAAGTTAAACTTCTGGAGATTAAAATACGTTGTAACCGTTATAGAGCAAAAATAGACCAAATATTGTGTTTTTTGTATGGGAGCCACCCTTAAATTTTTATTTTATTTAAATATTTAAGGCCTTTGTGAAAATTTCCATTTATTTAAAATTTGCCATTATTGATATCAAGCAAAAAATTCTTATAACGGCAACAGAAATTACATAATCTGTGAAAATTTCAACTCTCTAGCTATTACCGTTCTTGAGTTACAGCCTGAAGACATACAGACAGACAGACAGACGGACAGACGGACGGACGGACAGACGCACAGACATCGAAGTCTTAGTAATAGGGTCCCGTTTTTACCCTTTGGGTACGGAACCCTAAAAAGATAGCGAAATTATTATTTCAAGAAAAAATTAAGCACGTCACATGACGTGATGGGTGCATATTATAACTGCATACTTAATTAAACATCAAAAATCGGCCCATATTTTTTTTGTGTATTACTTAAATCCTTTATTTTATCCGAAGACCGAAACATACTTCAGTTTTTGTTTAGCCATGTCAGCAACAGGACCTTCAGCATCTGAAATTTTATTTTCTATTTCTTCAATAATCTTCTTTGGAAACAAAATACGACGATAAAACGCGAGAGGAACGAAATACGCAGCCGCATGGTGGCGGGAACGTATTTTGTTTCGTATCTTTGTGAATATATGGATGATTGTGACATTTTCTTGCAAAATATGGACTTATCTTTGTAAAACCCTAAAATATGGAATATAAAACTAATATGGAAAATAAAACTTGGTTTTTCACAGTCTAAACATGATAATTCATCTAAAAAACACATACTAGGCCGAAAACCGCGTAAAATAAAAATATGTATTTACATATAAATCCGGGCCCTAATTATTATAAGTGTGAGGAATTAATGGTCTTGACTCTTGAGATAATTATAAGAGTACTTTTTGCTAGTTGGGACATATGTTTTGGCTTTACACCTTCTCTCTACCCCTTTTCTACTTTCGTAGTTTGATAGAAGAAGAAACAAAGATGCATTTATGTCGCATTACAATAGAAGACTCTACTATTGTAATGCAATAGTAGAGAATGCAACGGAATCTGTGTTCCGTGCACTGTTGTTAAAACTTAAAATGACAATTAATGAAATGTTAGTTTTATTCTAGACCGCTTCATCAAAGCGAATGATGATGATAGACTTTACTGCACATAAAACGTGAAGATTTCGCATGCGGCATGCGAATATAAAACTGCAAAAAGCCGGTTTCAATGCAGTTAAACCGTTGTTAAATCTGGTTTTAACTGCTTTAGTTGTCGCAGCGAGGCGGTTTTAACTGGTTTGGGCTGGTTCGTGCGCTGCGGCGATCTGGTGCGAGGCGGTTCGAGGTATTATCGGCCTCACGTGTACAGTTTCTTGCCCTCGGCCGCTTTTATTTGCAAATCGCATACAATACGACACTTATCGGTGTTGCCAGCGTATTATATATCCACATTTTATCGGAATTTATACGTCTTTAGCAGCTTTATAATAAGTTTAGCGAGCTGCTTAACTATTGAACACTTTAAAGTATGGTTATGATAGTTTGTTAGCTTGTTTAGCAACATATTCCTTTGAGTATTAAAGCTCTAAAGAACTAATCTATTGCTTATAACAACTCTACATCAATCTATATCTCTTTATACGTGGGAGAGCCATGCTTCGGCACGAATGGGCCCGGCGTGAAACAGCGCTTGCGCTGTGTTTCGCCGAGTGAGTGAGTTTACCGGAGGCCCAATCCCCTACCCTATTCCCTTCCCTACCCTCCCCTATTACCCTATTACCTCTTAAAAGGCCGGCAACGCACCTGCAGCTCTTCTGATGCTGCGAGTGTCCATGGGCGACGGAAGTTGCTTTCCATCAGGTGACCCGTTTGCTCGTTTGCCCTCTTATTACATTAAAAAAAAAAATTAAACAGACAGATCTACATACAGTTACGTTAACTATGAGTGACGTTTACGACTTGACATGGAGTGGTTGGAAACGGTGTTGCTGGAGATTATCAACGTCAATTTGTTAAATAAACAGCAGTGGATGTTGCCAACATCCTCTGGATATATTCTAGGAATCTATATCCTAACTATAACATAACTTGAAAACTGAAAAACTGATATTCCCATTACTGAAACTTTGCTACTTTCTTTTTATATTCACCAGTTAATCTATGCTAATACAAAGCTTGTTTGTTTGAACGCGTAAATCTCAAGAATCACTGGACCGATTTTCTGTTTTTTGGCAAAGATATAGAGTAGACCACGCGAATGGACAAAGGCTGTATTTGGCGGCAAAATGTACGATTCACGTGTAATTCTTTGGGTGTTATGGAGAAAGTATGAAACTGAGATTTGATTGCCGGGTTTTCTGGTAAGGTTTTGATATGATGTTGGAAACACCAGGTAAGCGGTTTTAATATTCACTCGGTGTGTCTATCGTCCATAATGCATGGGCGCGTGTTGTGAGGTGACTGGTGAGGCTTTCTACACTCCATAGGTAATAGCGGTCTAGCTATAAACTCATTTGTGGGTTCAATTCCTGAAGTTACAAAAATGTTGTTTGCATATGCGGGCTGATGCAATTCAACAGGCGAAAATTATTGTACAATTTCTGCAGTCATAACTTATCCAAGCGAATGACCGCACAGCCCAGCTTTCATGAAAGTTCAAACCAGCAACCTTCACCGAAACCTGTGTGGGTTATTCGTTCAGAGCAATATACATCTTTAGCATAAGAATAACTTTCTTTGCCTCGACATACCATCTCTGTTTCAAAGGTTTTTTGGAAATTTATATTAGAAAGAACAATACCCTTTCGTTTTCCCCAAGGAATACCGCAAAAAGTAGTAGAAAAACTGACAGATGTAGCTGAAAATGTTATCCAGTCAACTGGGGGCTCGAACCCACTCCTGTCACGCTGACAGTGACAAAATACTCCGCTAAATAAATTGCCTTCGGCGAGTAAATCTATTGCAAAATAATTCGCTCTCAACATGGCAGGGTTTTAAGAAATGGTCTTATAATAATAGGTCTACTTGCTATAGAAGGTGTTGTAAAAATAATAAAATCAACTAACGATCTTCATGATCTACTACTTATGAAAAGACGACTAAGAAAACATAATCGTAGGTGTTTACTCGATAAAAATGAGACTCTACAAAAGGCAATTTGTAGAGTCATGTTCATTGAAAAAATGTTTATTACAGTATGATAATAATTATTTCATTATTATTACCTACTAAACTACTTTAACCTATGGTCAGATTAACTGACTTCATGACAGCACAACTAACACCAATAACACCCGGTTTCTGAAAGGTCTGTCAATTCATTGATCAACTAACACTGCTGTTAATTTAACATGGATGTCAAAATATCAATTTGACTTTCTGAAACATTGATCAGACGAAAACTAACTAATATGTGATCATTTTGATTTCACATGCAATTTGTTTATTTTCATTCATTTATCAGAATTTTGAATTTCAATTTTTCAGACGGTATCGATTCTTAAATTATTCTTCATTATAGAAATGAAATGGATTACATATAATATACATTTTTTGCAAATATAACAAGTATTGCAAATAAAACAGTTTTATTTGCATCATCAACATATTTATTACGAAGTTTTATTAAAACTTCATAATAAATATGTTTTGACAAACCTTATAGTAACGTCGATTCAAAGAGAAAATGTAGATTTACTTAAAAAATCAATTGAATTCATAAGTTAATTCGCCGACAATCGCCGATTAGTTGACACAGCTTTTGACAAACCTTTAATCTATGATCACGGCTGGACAAGCGTTTCGGAAACCCAAAATGGCGGTTGACATATTATTAAATCATTCTCGAGTCAAATTGAACAGCTTTGTCAACTGACACGCTGATCAAATTAAACTAACTAACCATGCTTCTAACAACCCAATTGGTACTTGACAAGAGATTTAACAGGCGATTTTTCAGAAACCGGGTGTAAGTAACGAAATCATAAGTTAATGTTATCGTTACTAATGTTGTGTTAGTTTTCATTTTCTCCTTAAACATTTTTCCTCCCATGATCAGACTGATACAAACTGATTTATTTGTTTAAAACACTCTTCATATTCTTCGTAATAACAAAGCTATGGCGAGATACATGGGAGAGATAAGTGGCACAGAGCTCTAAAAATAGCCGCTCCCTTAGCGATTTAATCAAAACTTCGCCTCCGTCGATCGCTGAATATTTCATGGGATCGACGGGAAAAATTTTTCATTCTAACTCAATATTGTCCGTAAATATTCCTGAAAAACGATACCGGGGTGCCGGAAGTTTCTAAGAAATGCAAATAACTTCTGCTTTGAGGAATTCCGGAGATAATGTAAAGTATATAACTGATTTATTAGGTAAAAGATACGTTACGATATTACGATCGATGAAACAAGAAAATTTAAAAGGAATCTCAGCTAAAAATAGATGAGGCTGAATGATGATGATGAGGGCGAAGATTTTGATGACCTGAATTCAACTGATTACAAAATACAAAACTACCATTATGCCCTCTAGAAAATCGGTTTTATGTTTGTCCGTCATAGTCACATCTGACAGACGATTACAGCAGTTCGTAAATAAAATGATTCCCTGTGAAACGACTGTTAGAGTTTCATTATGTAATAACCCAGTTAGCTGAAACTAATCTTTACTGAGTGAGGAGTGGTTTTATTATAAATTCACTCTTCAAAACAAAATTGAAACAAACATCTGTTCTTAATCAAATTCACATTATAAATAGCGCGCGTTAGAGGCTATGACGTTTGCTGTCAAAGCGAGCAAGATGGCCGCCAACATGGCCGCCACGTGGCGTTCGAAATTGGAACGTGCTGCTCGCAAACAATTGACGAAATTAATTATTTTGTTTGCGCCAACTTTGATAATCAACAGATTAAGGTTTATTTCGAGACCCAGATACTGAAAATATCAATCTATCAACGCCGCACGGGCTTGGAATATTTCGCCAACAAATACTTTTGTTTTTTTAGAGGAATCTTTGTAAAGTTTAATTTGGATATGGATTCTTGCCTAGAAAAATCTACTCTTTTTAGATCAGAGGTTCCCAAACTTATTTTGTCCACAGCCCACATTAAGAACAAATTATATTTTAGCGCCCCCATTGTTTCAATTTAAAATGCATTGTGATGAAATAAATCACCCCCCAAGACTGTACTACACAACTAGGGCATCGAGACCGGGTTTTCCCGAAACTCGAAAACCCGGGAAAACCCGGGTTTTTGGGATCACGAAAAAACCCGGGTTTCAAAAATGGAACCCGGGTTTTTCGAGCTTTTCGGGTTTTTCATTTTTTTGATTATTATTAAAGGCAAGACCTGATTTAAGGTATTTATAATAAACTAACATACAAATTCTTTATCTTTATAACATAAGTATAGATTTCATTATTTCTATTATTCATAATTAAACAAACTATAATATTTTAAAGTAAAAGTTTCGTTTTTAGAGCGTCACAGATTAATTGTCACAAAAATATTTATTAATATTTTGAACATTCTACCAAAACTATTCAATGTAAAAAAGCAAAGTCTCTTCAAGCAATCTATCCATCGCAAAAAGTTTTCAAATCTCATAGAAGTATAGTTTTCAATCAACATTCAGTGACTGACCACAGTTTTCTTCATTTTGTGATCAAAGGCTTACGAAATAAAGAAAACAATGTCAGAAGAAAACAGCTTCAAAGGGTGTTAAGTCTGCTGAAAGTACCACTGAGGAAATTGATTCCTAGGCAGTCGACATACCAACGTCATTTGGTCGGATCATGTCAATTCAATGTTGATTGTGATCTGTCGGCTAGGTTTGACGTAACGCGATCAAACTATGTAGGTCCTCCATCTGCCTAGGAATCAACTTCTCTGATAGTACCTTAGACTTTTGATAGTGGGCAAGTCAGCCGCTAGTTGGTAACAAAACGTTGTAACTTGGATCGACCGTTGCTGATAAAATACACCCATCAACACATCTAAAAACCAGTCAGGAATTTTTGAAGACAGTAAATGGAAGAATGATAGCTTATGTTTTGGTCTCTAATAATGTTTTATTGTGTTTATTAAAACACTTTTCCGAATTTTATTGTTTCTAAAACAATCACAGATTTTTCTAAGGCTTTCTAAAAAATCAATGATATGTCAACAAATCATTATTTCGTTTTATAAACTGGAAATTTAATTCGAATGGGATATTTTTATTGCTGATTGTCAAATTTATTATAATAATTAATCAGGGCGAGCGAAGCGAGCCCTAGTATATCCCACAACCTGAGCATTTTTGTGGTACACTTTAACGAAACCCGAAAAAACACGGAAAAAGTACCACGCCTATTGATTTAGATGTGTTATCATCGGTTAGTCAAGGTTTGGTAACTATTAAAATATAAAAAAAAAACTGCTTTAAAGATTATTACCACGGAAAAAAACGACGCGAGCCACAAAGCTCGGCTTTTAGTTAGTACTAATAATAATTGATGTTTACCTAAAAATACATTTTTGTGCCTTGCTGTGGTATGGGGCCCAGTCTTCATTGCAATTTAAAATCTTTTTTTTACACTCGTCTAACTTACTAAAAAACCTCTTAAAGCTTTTTGTCGTTATTTGATATATATTCACAATAGTCAATCATATCAGATAACTGTGAACTAGCCCTAAGTTAAAATAATCTGGTTAAATTAACCCAATATTAAGACAATACAACCAGTAAAAAGGCTCCAGGAAAGCAGCCCCTAGAAACCGATAAAACCATCCAGAGGAGTTTCCATCAAGTTTGTTCTTATGATGTGAAATCATTTTATATTCCATCATTACAATCTGGTAAATGCGGCAGATTGCTTTTCATGGGCTTCGGAGACTGATGATGGTAACACATAATAGGTCGAATGATCTTTCCATAGCCGATCGTGGATGGCATACTCACTGCGGAATTATTAATACAGTGATTTTAGTGAACCCAGATGAAATACAAGCCGGGGTTGTTATCAGCACCAGCGCCAGAGACTATTTCTTGTGTGTTGTACCATGACACCATGGTTTATCTTCCAAACTCATAAAAAAAAACCTTCCGCATTTGCCGAGTGGTCTGGTCTGGTCAAATAATGGTTATCTGACATGAATTCTGTCACAATATACTAGAACAAATAACGACAAGTTCTTTGAGGGATTTTCCAGTAAGTTAGAAAATTAACTTAAATTGCAAGAAGAAGAATCGACCTCATACCGTAGCGAGGCAGAAAAAATCAATTTAAAGTAAAAACTATGGCACAAAAATTTTGTTACAAGTATGCCAAACATCAATTAGGACTAAATAATTATTAATAATTTGACAATCAATAGTAAAAATGTAAAAGATTTGCTGGCATACGTTTTATATTAAAGTTTATTCTTCAATTTACTGTATTCAAAAATTCGTGATAGATTTTTATACATATATTTCATAAAATGCAAATACATTTTAATAATACATGTATATTTGGGGGTGAAGCTTGTTCTAACACGTAATTTTGGCCCGAAAATCTACATTTTTAAGCTTTGATAAGATCCAAAATATAGAAGAGGTAAAATAGTCGCTTGAATAAAAGTATGATACGGCCGTGCCCGTTTACCCGAGACTTGGTTGGGCACTGCTGTGACCCGAAACTATGGTATTTAAATAGTATTTAACTGGGTAGGTGCTGGCAATCGCAGAAAATCATATGTAACGTATTTTCGCATTGTTAATATTTGAATTGTAAAAAAACCCGAAAAAACCCGAAAAACCCGGGTACCCGGTTTTTATTTAACAAAAACCCGAAAACCCGGGTTTTGAAAATTGGGTCCGGGTTTCGATGCCCTATACACAACGCCTTCATTTTTTTCTGGGTCCCACACCGCCCCCCTTCAGACCTTCAGCGCCCACAAGGGGGCATTATCGCCCACTTTGAGAAAGGTTGTTTTAGATCATTCTACTTTTTACTTTTGAGTTATTAGAACTTTATTCATGCCCGGTTTCTACCTTTTGGGTTCTTTGAAAGCAATTTATCTATCCACTAACATACTTTTTAATTGACTGAGCTCAAAAGTTTGTTTTGCGCGGACACGACAACAACCATCAAAATAAATGCCAACGTGGCACTTAAAAATATTATAGAGTTGGCGCCGGTAAATAAATAGTTCAATAAATCTGGCCACTTTTTGTTTTTGAAGATGTCACTGGCAAGGCCGCAATTTTGGATGGGGCTCAAAGCTTCCAGAGGACTTCCTTTCATCTGTCGCTCCGGATTTATGATGCTGTGACGAGAACGATGATAATTTAGTCAACAATACCGACGTTGACGTATGCGGTATATCGCAAGCCAATTCATATTTAAATTGCCGAAGCGCTTCGGAAGGTCAAAACTCAAAATGTAGTTATTATTATCCGACCGCAGTGACGCGAAAAGGAGGCGATTTTATTTCAGCAGCGTATGCGGTGATAAATGAGATATATAAATGTTGTTTCGTTTATCTCGGTAACCGTACCTACATGTAAAACACTAATACACTGTCCCATGAACCTTCCGGGAACCAAAGTATCTTTAGACCGAATCACTTCAAAATCGGTTCGGCAAGGCATGAAGACGTAACACACCTACAGACAGACAGACATACAATTAACAGGAGAAATATCTATTTATATTGTTCCCTTTTTATGTTTCTTTTTCAAAAGAAGTGAAGGTATTTAGCACAGACATAGATCAAGATAGATACCGTATGTCGCTCTATTTGTATGAAAACGAGCGTACCACTTTTTTCCTACCTACTGTAACGTACCGATGATAAGAAACGTGTCTAGACTAACGTTTCTATTGAATTTCTACAGCTCAATACGGCACAATTAGGCATTAAGGCATTTTATAAATTCCGATTGACGTCTCAACAGACTTTCGAAAGACGAGCATTGCTCGTCGTTTGGGAACCCGATGGCACGCGAAGTACATACACATGCGGTATCTATCTTGATCTATGGTATTTAGGTATATTGTTTTCAGGGTCGATTATGGGTTGAGCAGCATCGGCCAAAGTATGTAACTTTATTCGGCGGCAATAAAAATAAGTGGGCAGTAAAAGTAAATGTAGCAATATTTTATATCGTAAAACTTTTTCCTGTTTTCCCCGTGTTTATTCTCTGAACACTTGCAGCATTCGCCCAAATATATTGCCCAGAAGTTTATATTATTGTTGTATTGTTCGGGTATATTGTTGTAGCGAGAAGCGTTTCAGAGTTAATTTACCTAAGAACTTCTGATTTCTATGACTTAATAATAATACAATTTGCCAGATGTTGCCAGCAACTTTGCCAGCAAGTTTTAAAGAGTATATTTTGTCAATTACCAGTTACCGAGACTTAAAGCATTTGTAAAAATAAGAACTAACAGCAAAATTGATTCATCTGTTACAATTTACAGCGGTCTGATATCACTTATCATGTTCCATCTCAGATAAAACCTTAAAATTTAGTATGTTATTATTTTTAGCAATATTCTGCGAAATAAACCTCAACCTGTAAGTAAATGAGTGAGTGTACGCATAGGCATGCGTTACAGCACCTCCCTCCTCTCCCACACTGTCTATGCGTACACTCGCATGCAAGAACCTGCAAACACCACCACCACACAAGCAATAATGTTAGCAAATTCGTGCAAGGCCTCTCACCACCATGCAAGTTGAAAACATCGACGCGCGTTTCGCCCCAACACCGGAGCATCCTCAGGATCTCTACGAACAACGTCCGTCATGTCAAGTGACTTAACGCCATGTTGCAAAATTACGTAATTTTACCGAAAACGCTGGTAAAATACGCGTATTTTACGGTAATTTATATAAATTACGGTAAAATTACCGGCTACGTATGTATGCAGAATGGTGGTATGGCAGCGGGCGGAGCGAGCGTGTTGCAAGTTGCAACTTGCAACTTGCGTACTGCGTGCGCGTCGCACGGTGTGACGTTGCCGATTAGTGCTGTTGCGACTTGTTGACAGTTGACGACACTCGACAGCCGGCAGGCAGGCTGGCTATTATGTTGCTTTGACTTACTGCACTAGACTTGCATTAAGTAACCTGTTTTATTGTTTATATCCCCATTCTTAATGAAAATTATGCCACGAAATCAAATCTTTTTTTACCCAATTTTACCGTAATTTACCGTAAAATATAATATTTTACGTAAAATATCGTAATTTACCGAATTTTACGATAGTAATTTTACCGCTTTACATCCCTAGTTGACGGACGTTGTTCGTAGAGTCAACATCCTGTTGGTTGTGGTGACATTGGGTAGATAGTGAGGTTCAATAAATCTCATTTCTTCCCTCTCATCGTAATATATGCTGTCTCACACCACACACGTCACACATGTTCCGTCTCGATTTTTATCTCTGTCGTTTTGTTTATGTTTTGTCTCTATCGTGTAAATATCAAATATGTATCGTCTCTTTCTACTCTGTAAATTTTTGTATAATTATATAGCCGTAAGTTTCATTGAATATTTTCAGTGAATAAAACACATTTGACACTTCTGATCTAACAGTCGACTTACCATTTACTCCTGTACAAAAGTAGTCTCAACATGGTTAAACCGATGACAATCGTAGAAATGCGACAGAATAGAAAAACTGACAGTTTGGCTGACAAAACATTTTCTTCTATTCTTCCATACCCTTTTATAGTTGTCATGCAGCATGCTAAGCAAGGTGGTGTATAAATGGCCCTAGTATAACTTTGAACACCCAAAACCGGCATTTACCGGTATTAACCAGTACCACCACGTGTCTGTCTAATTCCGTCCGCACGTGGGGACGAATACACCGGCATCTCGCATCAGGTGTGGAACATGTTTACTTGTTTACAGGTTACTTGCCCAAAACGCGAACATGAACATGGTACTACTAGGGATGTTTGGTATTGATAAAAAGTGTCGATATTTTGTTGATGTTTTCGATCAGCAGACCTAGCATAACAATTAACAACATTAGAAACGGGAAAAAATGGACATACTGACAGACTTAAATGGCGGATTACCTTTGTCAATCTGTCACTTTGTCTATTCTTCCGTAGAAATAAACCGTTTCTATGGTGACCGTGCTAAGCCTGCAGGTCCATAGTATCGATAGCGAATAGCGAAGTTTTGGATTTGGCAGAATCGCTGTGTAACTTTCTTTATGTAAAAAACTATCGAATGAAATTATTATTTGACTATGGGTAACCAGGGTATGGTTAGGAATTAAAATAATAAAATTAGCTTGCAACAATGTTAATAACAAATTATTATATTTTAATGTTTGTAAAGGCCAAGTTTTTGAAAAATATCCAGTTAATTAATTACTTGTAGTGCAAAACTATAAAGCTCTCACTGCGATTTTTTTTTTAAGATTTGCGTAGTCTATATTATGGTAAACCTTTTGTTAACGCATTCTATTTTATATGTATATCGTCCTAGTAAGGGTGAGGCCAAACGAGCGTAATTTAATGAGTCGTGAGTCGCAGAATTTCGGTCGCGTAAATATTTTTTCATACAAATCATGACTCACAAAATTCGTGTGAATCAAACAGGACTTTTGTATGAAACTGAATGCGGCAGAATTTCTGCCAGCCGAAATTCTGCGACTCACAACTCACAAATTACGCTTGTTTGGCTTCACCCTAAGTCGTAGCGACTGTACCGTATAAAAGATGTTTTATCGATGTCAATACAGTGCAATGGTTTCGCCTGAAGCCTGGCGGAGCGCCAGCGACTATTTTAGCCGGCAAAAGGTAAATTATTTTACACGTGGTATCGATAAGTCAGGCCCAACACTATTTCGGGAGTAGGTGAAGAGTTGGAAACCGATTTGGTTATTATGTTTTGAGGATTCCGTAGTAACTACAAAGTACCCTTAACCCTTATAATGTTACTCTGTCCGTCCGTCCTTCGGCCTTTTAGTAACTTCGGTAGGTATTCAACTCTTATGAATATAAATTGTCGAAATTTTGTACAGCAACATTGTTTATGTACTACGGCTTCTTTATTTTTGGCACTATTTAGTTCCCGAGCCAGTGGTGTTAAAAATATATTTTATTTCATCTATAGTACATGTTATAAAACTTTATGATGCGTTTTCAAGTTCACAATATATTATCTTGTTATTTACAAAAAAATGTTAAAAGTCTTATTTGATATTTAAATTATGGTAAAGGGTTTTATAATTAACCAGTCCCTGACATGGCTTATCACGACTTCTAAAAATAACTTTTAAAATAACTGTACCTACCTACTTTATGACCTCTGCCTACTCGTATATTAATTTAATGTTATAATAAAACTTTTTGGACGCAAAGAAAATTGTGTACATTATTTTGCATTTAAAATTAATAGTTTTGACAGCGAATTAAGTATAAAATGTATGGAATTCAACGCATCGTTAAGTGATAATATGGCACTTGCGACGCATTTTTTCCATACAATTTTAATTTGTAACTTAGCAAGCTTAGCAGTCAAAACTATCTAATACAATTTGACTAGTTAACAATTTACCTACGCAAGTTTCATTGCAAGAGGTCTGCGAACTACTGCTAGACATCTGTGAAGACAAGTATAGGTTTCTATTCTTGTACTAGAAAATATAAACGTGTAGATTTTTTAGTAAATATTATGGTAGGTATTAAGGTGATTTATTTGAAGTGCGTCGCCAACTCGCCACTAGTACTATATTGCGCAAGGTTTCACATTAACAAAAACTTTCGTGAATAAAACAGCAATAACATAATTATATAAAGCAGCAGATTACCGCGCGTGACGGAGCGACAGACAAACAGATAAATTGTAAAGTGACGTCTCACGTGACGTCAGAAGATCCACCCGGAATTTGGAAAAAAAACTAGGAATGAAATCGAATTTGTAGGAGAATAAATGTTTTATTTTTATTTTTTAAATAAGATAGAGCGGGGCAATCTCGACTGGTAAAACCTAAACCACAACTTTGAAGGTATAAAAATATTAGATGGATATAGTTTTATTAAAAATGTAATAATGTATTGTCACTCCAGAGTCATTATCTGTGTATTATTTTTACAAACTCATATTGAAAAATATTCATTAGTCGTAATCAATAAAATAAATACCAATCGTAATAATTAGTCGATTGTTACAAGGAATTCATAAAAAGAACGAGAACTAAAGTGTCTTTTAAATTTCGCCTTTTAAGCAAATCCTACATACTATAAAATGAGACAATAAAATCTGGAATTAACTCTGCAAAGTCGGAAAGGTCTTTAAACATCCAACTACACGACAGCTTCTTAAATTAGATAAGTTCTATAAACAACCATTGAGTCAATGCATAGTGATGATGAAATTAAGTTAATTAACAAATAGTAATCACTAGATGACGCCCGCAACTTTAGAATCCGTTTATCGCGTGGGAACCGTACATTTTTTCCGAGATAAAAAAGTATCCAATGTCCTTTCCTAGGACTCAAAGTATCTCCATACCAAACAGCAGAATTGGTCCAGCGGTTTGGCCGTGAAGATGTAACAGACAGACACACGTTCGCGTTTACAATATTAGTATACATTACGCTTAGGTCGTTGCGTTAATGGTACACTATCTTCTTAACGCGACTAGATTTATACGGGTTCGACGTGTGTTCAGTTCCCTGGCAGAACTCCAACCATCTGCTCTGCCTCTAGTAGAATTAAAATGATATTTTTATAATGGCTAATTTATTTGTTCCTCTCACAAACACCGTACATTCGGGGCATGTTCTGAAATATAACCCAGTGTATTAGCCAGTGCTCATGACGAGTATAACTTTGTTCGTATTTCCTTAATAACTTCAGACATCTTTTTTATTTATAAAATAAGGGTGCAGACGAGCAAACGGTCACCCGATGGAAAGCATTTACCGTCGCCCATGGACACTCGCAACATTAGCAGAGCTGCAGCTGCGTTGCCGGGCTTTTAAGAGGGAATACGCTCTCTTCTTGAAGGTTTGCAGGTCATATTGGTGCAGAAATACTGCTGGTGACAGTTCGTTTCAGAGTTTAATAGTACGCGGCAGAAAGTTACGCGAAAAACGCACGGTCGAAGACTGCCACTCATCAAGGTGATGAGGATGGTATGTTTTCCGCGTGGAACTATGACGAAAAGTAGCAGGAGGCATGATTCCGAACAATTCCTCAGAGTACTCCCCGTGATACAATCGATAGGGGATGCAGACTGAAGCCAATCGTTCTGAAAATCCAAAATATATCGCAATGCCCAATGCATTGACGTATATAACTTTGTTAGGGTATCATTATAATACGTGACACATGTCTCGCCAGGAGCACACCAGTACAATATGGCGTCGGATAAAATATAACGTCTTGAGTACTGGCCAGTATACTGAGTTTTATTTCGGAATCTACGCCCGTTATATCTTCCTTTGACGCTTCGAGACCTTTCAGCTTTTAATTTACGTGCTTTTGGAAAATGCGAAAGACATTTTGAATAAAATATGAGGTTTTTATTTATTTATCACTTCCGTATAATAGCTCCTCTTTGCATTTGCCATGGATCACTTTGATCAGTAGGCTTAGCATAGTCACTATAGAAACGGTTTCTTTCTACGGAAGAATAGAGAAAGTGACAGTTAGACAATGGAAATCCGCCATTTTGTCGATAAAATCTGTCAGTATGTCGATTCTTTCCCATTTCTACTGTTGATAACTAAGCCTGCAGCTGTATTATATAGCGGGTAAAATCTATGTCGATCATGGGAAATGATAGACAATAGGGAATATTTGGCAAAGGTTGGAGCAGAGGGTGCCGAGGGTGTGAGGCACATACAGTAATTTTTAATCCGACATGTCGCATTGACAGAAACACAGTCAAACGTCGAACAAACCTTTTTTTTATTTTTTATTATGAAATTAGGGGGCAAACGAGCAAACGGGTCACCTGATAGAAAGCAACTTCCGTCGCCCATGGACACTCGCAGCATCAGAAGAGCTGCAGGTGCGTTGCCGGCCTTTTAAGAGGGAATAGGGTAATAGGGGAGGGTAGGGATGGGAAGAGAAGGGAATAGGGGAGGGAAAGGAAGGGAATAGGGTAGGGGATTGGGCCTCTGGTAAACTCACTCACTCGGCGAAACACAGCGCAAGCACTGTTTCACGCCGGTTTTCTCTGAGAACGTGGTATTTCTCCGGTCGAGCCGGCCCATTCGTGCCGAAGCATGGCTCTCCCACGTATAAGTTTAATAATTTTTGTTTACTGTCCACGCTGGTGCTGCCTCTAGCGTGAAAATATTGCTGTAATATAATATCCTAGTAGACAGCTTCGCAATCATAGTGACAAACATGGTAATCCATCAACAACGTGGAGAGCCTAGCGTACCTCACAATAATATAATATCTATAGACGCTTCACACCACGTCAGTCTGGCCCCGTGGTAAGTACCTGAAGGACTTGTGTTACAGGTACCAGACAACGGAAATATATTTAATACTTTTATACTATACATATATTTAAGATTTTTATTACATGGTACACATATTTAATACACATCCATGACCCAGGAACTTTGAAGACTTTTTGTTCCGTCGGCGGGATTCGAACCCGCGACCCCCGGCTTGAGCTACCAACGTGCTTATCCACTGAGCCACAGAGGTCGTCAAGTATAACAAATATCCTACTTACTTCGTGGAAACCATATTTTCGTTATTCCGTGGAAAACATATTTTGTTCATAGTAACTACGAAATATTTATCAGCGAAAAGCATTGACTATTTTTTGCGATATACAAGAGGAGATAGAGCTGGTTTTTCGGAGATACACCAAAGTCTATCATAAGCGATTTCATTAATAAAATGTTACTGAAAACGCTCAGGGGCCATTGAGCACGCAAAATGTATGACATCACTATCGAAGGGTAGATATACATTTTGTTACAACACGCGATTTTCAACCTTAACAACAAATTATAAGGTTGCATATTGTGAACGCGAATCGATCCGATATTTTTTATATAACGATGAAAAAATACAATTTATTTGATTCGATATAAAGGACCTTTCATACTGATGTACGAATTGTCTTGTTGTTTTTTAGGTTATCGCTTATTGGACTTTGTTACGGCAAATGTTGCAGGTAATTGTGTTAATTCACGTGAATGATATTTGAAGAAGAAGAAGAAGGCCTCTATATATGTCATAATTTTTATGTGCCAAAGAATCTAAAATAAGAAATGTATGTTACTTGTGTCATTATCACCTTAACTATCCTTAACTAACTTAACTAACATTAACTATTAGGTATTCCAGCAGCTTAAATTGCGTTAATCTATTTTTATGGTAATATTCTAACTAGTTCTCAATTTTCGTTCTCGGTCCATTATAAATTTTTACTTATTTGCGAGTTCTTAGGAATTGTTCGAAATCTGAACAATTGCGGAGGAAGTATTTTCTCATTTTCTGTCGTAGCCCTGCTATACAACTCTTCTCGGTGTTCAGTGCTCAAATATTATACTTTTTTCTTTTAACTCCTACTAAGCTGCAGCGTTCCTCGCAGCTCGTGTGAAGCTCCTATCAGGGGCGCGGTGGCTGTCAATCTGTCAGGCCGCTTGTTCACGTCGTGTTACGTGTACGTCCCTCGGGGGGGCAGGGGGGAGATAGGGGGAGAGGGGGGAGCAAAAACAGTGGATATTTGTTACGAAGCTACGTGGTGGTATGATCGGCCGGGGTTTATTGTGAGAGGTAGAAATTACAGATATTATACCTGAGCCACGAGTATCTGATGATGATTGGCAAGTAGGATGACATTAGAAGTCTGGGTTTCCGAAGTAATAGTGACATTACAAGTCATTTAGGTAACATCTTAATTACCTAGAGTAAGAGCCCGCGAGGGCCAGACCTTCCTCCATTTCATAAAGCTGAAAGTTTACCTGTTTGTGACATTTACAGAGGTAAGAACGACCAGCAATTATGGAGTTTCGGTCGCGGTTACTTTAGGAGGTATCCAGTTCTGAAGGTCTACCTGACCTTCCAGAAAGAGTAAAGCTCAATTTCATAGCTTGTATTCTTCGCGGTAAGTGGAGGAATCTCGTCTTCCAGTGCCGGACATTTTTAATAGTTGCTTGTTGCACTGCTTGACACCCTCAAAGTCTAGTACTTTAAGAAAGTTTAAGGGTGTCTGGCAGCTGTCAAAAATGTCCGGCACTGGAAGACGAGATTCCTTTATTTATCGCGAAGAATAGAAACTATAAAATTGAGCTTTACTCTTTCTGGAAGGTCAGGTAGACCTTCAGAACTGGATACCTCCTAAAGTAACCGCGACCGAAACTCTATAGTTGCTGGTCGTTCTTACCTTTGTAAAGGCCACAAACAGGTAAACTTTCAGCTTTACGAAACGGAGGAAGGACTGGCCATCGCAGGCTCTTGGTCCATAGGGCACCGCAAGAAATATGTCTGTCTATATGCGATGCAATGTGTCAAATCCCAAACAATTTCCATTATATTATTATCTCACTCGAAACAATCAAATGCCATTTGGCTTACCTAGTAACTATTTAGTAATCTGGGATTTAGCTGAGTACCTAACCTGAATCCTGATACATATTAAAAAGTAATAACTATTACTGTGATCAATAAATGACATGAAAAAGACGACACAATTCACAAACGAACGACAGCCCCTAGTGACAGCTGACGCCATCTTGTGCACATCACAAGATGGCCGTCACTTCCGTTTCCGGTGACAAATGGACGTGGATGTTATTATTGACCGGCATTAATATCTCACCGGATTTTCCTTTATGACCTTCGAGGAAAATATGGAGGCAGTTGGCGCTTCATGACAGGACTATACGTTAGAGTAGTGCTTTTCAACCTTTTTCATTATACTGATGGTATGAAAAAATATTTCACAACCCCGCACCCTTTGCTTTTTTATCATACAGTATCATGTATGTTTATGAACATATTATAATCTTTTTGTTAAGAGAGCGAATAAAACAAAAAATCAAACATCGTCCTTTTCTCTTCACACTCACGCCCGTCTATCATATGCCAGGTGAAAAAGGACGACGCGGAATCATCGCCAAGTTAGTTTTTTCTATCGAGAAAATTTTAAGTTATCGTGTTTTTGCTAGGTCAGACCCTCGGAAATATTATGTAGTATCTATGTTTAAAAATGAATCAATTCGGGGCATATTTTCAAATATAAAAATGAATTGAATCGGTCATTTCAATAATAATAATAATAATATCTATTGACGCTTCACACCACGTCAGTCTGGCCCCGTGGTAAGTACCTGAAGGACTTGTGTTACGGGTACCAGACAACGGAAATATATTTAATACTTTTATACTATACATATATTTAAGATTTTTATTATATTATACACATATTTAATACACATCCATGACCCAGGAACTTTGAAAACTTTTTGTTCCGTCGGCGGGATTCGAACCCGCGACCCCCGGCTTGAGCTACCAACAGCCCACCAACTACGCCACAGAGGTCGTCATTAGTCACTTTTTTTCAAGATGCTTTTTTTACTGAAAATGATTCCTTATATGCACATAATTGGTAATATACCACGCACGTCAAACATTCCTTCCTATTTAAATAATACCACGAAAAGAAGACGTTCATTGCAAAAACGACTTATATAAGTCAAGTGACTTATAAGGTAAATTGATAATTTAACGTAAGCAGGACTGCATTTTGGAAGTCATTTTATATCATACTATGTCATTTTATAACAACAATTTTAGCTGGCCAACTGCAAATGTTGAAAATAATCAAAATGAAAATGTATGGGGAATTTGACTGCGTACCTTAAATTTATTAAAAAGTGACAAAGTAATACATGTTAAATGTTATTAAAGTTATTTTTGAGTGTAATGTGTAATAATTTATAAGATTATTACTACGATTATTTTGGCATAATTATATACCGCTCACCCTATTTCTTGCTAAAACAACATAAGTCAGAAACAGTTTTTCAGGTTTTTCAAATTATTATTTTTATAACTTTATTCCCTATTTTAATTGTTTACCTCCCAAATACTACATGCAGAACAAAAAAGTTGTTTAAAACTCATTTTTTTGATCATTAAACAGTTTTTTTTTTATGACTATTATTGGAATAATACCCATTTATGAATATAAATGGCTATTATTTCAATAATAGTCTCATAAATATGTTCAAAAACGGATAATAACGCGCGTCGTCATGTCAGTGCGCAAAAAATACGTCGTGTGGAAAGGCCCTTAGTCGCCTTCTTAACATTCCCCTATTTTTTAACTTTATTACTCTATTTTTCTAAAATACTTCTCTCGACCTGCGGTGACCCCCCTACAAAATATGCTTCGCGACCCCCTGATGGTCGCGACCCACAGTTTGAAAAACAGTACGTTAGACCTTCAAAGGTTTGCTTATCTTTGTATTTGTCTGTTATTCCGACATTTATTCAATGTTTCAAAGCGAACATAACATTTGAGAGAGTTTGTTTGATGATAATATTATGACTACATTATAATGTTTCAAACGGGAAAATAAATTTACGATATTAGCTTTAAAAACTCGAATATTATATTCTCAATAAACAGTGTTTTTTCTAAAAGCATAAGCAAAATAGCGCTAAATTGAAAACTTGCATAATTTAAGCAATATATAGTTTATTTTGCATTTAAAACTAAAATATATTTTAAGAAATAACAAGCCAATTCGTTTGTGCACAAATTCGTAAGTACCGCAGTTAACATAATTTTTTTCTCGACAAACTATCCCATGTATGTCAAAATATATCTATACAGAAATATGTCATGAATATCGGTTTAGCCGTTTGAACAGTAGGAGTAACTGAATAGACAGACACACGTTTGCATTTTTAATGTCTGTGTGGATATTGTATTCATAGCATTATTATTTATTATCTAGTACAGAATATACATAATATTATGGATTTACAAATATAAGAAGACCACTTGTTAGGGATAAGACGTGGGACGATCCCAGGAAAGGACGGAGGAGTTTTGAGGAAAATGTAGAGAGGAGAACACAATAGATCCACCGAGGCCGAGTCACGGATGTTCGTTACGGATATACATAATATCGGTAATGGGTGGAAAAATGTGTGACCAGTGCCTCCCAAAGTTTGGGGGTCTTGTTATTTGAACCCCGTACTAATAAAAATATTTAGTAAATAACTATACTAGGACTTTGTCTGATATATTATCAGACATCTCGTGACAGACAGCAGGTTATACTGAGAAATATTTTTATGGGTAAGTATTTAATTTTTGATCGCTTTGTTCAGGAGATTTACTATGTCCACTGTCGGTACGGTGTACATGTACGGTTTACTTTCCGATTCGGTGTTTCGGGTAACTTTATGGACGCTGCACTGTTAAGCATTCGTGTACTAACCCACAAAAAATACGTATTGAGTTATGAATGCAGTTTTTGGATTATTTAGAACAAGACTTCATTCAAAATTCAACAAAAAAAATGTCGCTGTTAGGACACAAAATTTGCGCATTAAGCTTAACAGCGACCATATAATATTATGTCATTTATGATGTAAATAAATGTGATTGGTTGTAACCTTTGTATATTTTGTATTGCTGTTGGTGTTTCTACTAAATAAATTGCAGGACATAATATTATAAACATCCTTATGTGAACAAATAATTCACATAAGCATGTCTAAATTAGGTATAATATGTAATGTCATAACTAAAATCGGTTTAAAACCTTCAGATCAAATAAGAGGATTTTCGTAAATCCAAAAATAATTTTACTAAACAACAAAAACAATTTTTTCAACAATCTTCACTTTATAAGGAAAATTGAGACTAAAATGTTTTGCGTTGGCCTATTTACATAGAGATACGAGTAAATACATTATAATATTTGAATATACTCGTATATTCATTGTTATTTATATTTATATAAGTATAATTAAGTCAAGATTATGTAACTTTCAAGCATTGAATATTGTGTAAATATAATTATGTTTGCAACACACAGGATACTGTTGACACAATTTTTTTAAGGCGTTTAATAGTGCTAATTTTATGAAAATAAATTATTTTAACACATCTATTATGGCGTTGTAAAAACATTGTACAGTTTTTGTAACCTCGAATAACTAAATAAAAAACAATTAAGAAATTTCGAAAAAATAAAACCCTTAAAATTTTTTTTTTTCATTCAAATTCAAAAGTTTTCGTTGACCCTTCGCATTTAATGGCAAAGTGTAACATGTTAAGTTGTAACTTGTACCCTTACTCTTGAAAAAAATTTGACTGAAAAAGTTCATTGCCAAAAAGGTTAACAAAACATTTTGAGAAACGCTGTCCAGCCGAAATATCCTTGCAAGTTGTCCAAGCGGAAACAACAGATACAGGTGTAGGGAGGCTACCGGGCTACCCCCTCCAGTCTCCACCCCCCTAACCCCCTACCACCCCCGTCATCCGGTTTCCTGATAATAATGTACGCTTTTATCGTGCAATATTTCTGCCACTACTGTTCGGCTCATACAAATACGGTGCGATCAGAATTAATTTGCCTTCGATAGGACTTTCAGGCCTACGACATAGAGATCATTATCGTTAACATAAGTTTGAAAGGACAAAAGAAAAATAACCCAAAGAAAATACTTAGATAACTTTTCAGCTTTTAAAAAATCGGACATTTTGCTCTTACGGCCAAATTGGGTTAGGACTTTAATTGAGTAGTATGTAGGATTTCCTCAAAATTTATTTGCTCGAAGAATCCGTATCCGTATCCGTCGTGTATCGTCCGTATGTCAGTTACCTCATTACGCTTTAGCCCCTGAAGCAATTTTGATGTAGTTTGTACCAGCGAAAGATTTACAGTTCACACGCTATAAAAATTTTTGCGCAAATGAAGTTGCGGGTAACATCTATATCATGTCTCTCCATTATGAAATGGCTAAGTTAAGATGATTACAACGACTGTCAAACTACTGAGCTGATGAACATGATGATGATGATGAATGATGATACAATAATGGAGCAACAATCCCGCGCGTGCTCCCGCAAGCCGAACTCGGCTCCGCCTGTATACTGGCAACAGGATCTGGGTCACGGCTTATCGTCATCACCATCATCATTACCGGCTTATCATCATCACCATCATCATCATTATAGGCAGAGCAATGAGGCCTAATCAGCCGAGATAGAAGGAGAAGAATTGTCACCTACTTAGATGTAATTTATACTATAAAAACAAAATTCAAAAAAAAAAAAAAGACTAAGACAATAATAATTGGAAACAACGAGGTTTCTTGAAACTGTATTTTTAAAAATGAGAGGTTTAAAGTTTAAACGCGGTTAGCAGCGTTGCCAGGCGTCCCGATTTTTTAATCAAAATTAAATAAATATCCCGCGCGGGACATGCTCAGTCCCGCTTTTCGGGGAAAGCCCGAACGTACGTGCAGCGTGCTGAGAAAGAAAGGTGCGTAATGAACATAAGAGTGTGGGAGGTAGAGGGGTGGATTTTCTTTGCTACTTTAGCTATCTATTGTCACGTAAACGTTATTTTAACGCAAATATAAAAAGAAAAAAAATCAAAAAGATTTTGATTTTATGCCTTTTTTTACTTTGTCCCGCTTTTGACTGAAGAATCCCACTTTTTCACTCAAAAAGTTCCAAAGTCCCGACTTGGCACAAAAAAAATCTGGCAACGCTGGCGGTTAGAGTTAGAAGGGAATCCTCCTAAGATTAAACTTATAATATAAACTTCGTATCTTGGTGTTTGCTCCATCATAACGGGTGGACAGATTTTGATGAAATTTTGTGTTCACCGAGTATGTCTGAGAATCGGCGAACATCATTCTAGAATTAACGTATATATGACAAAGGGTCAGGCCGGGTCAGCTAGTTAATAAAAAAATGAAATCCTAATTCACAGTCGTCCTAACTATGCGTTAAATATTGTAAACCATTCAATCAGAACCGCCGGAAAAAGGTATTCCGCAATTTTTTTCACAATTTCCGAATGTATTTTTACACAATTCAATATAATAATCCTATAACTGTAGCTACATGCTACATGTACAATACAAAAAGGTAATACGTTAAAGCCTTACCTAGGAAACTGACATAAATGCCACTAATATTCACTGATCGATTTTGAACATTCAAGAGAAAATTTCTTTAGTGGCGTGGTGCAGTTTTTGGGGCGGGTAGTAATTATTATTAATGTAAAAATCGCGTTCGGTCACGTGACTAGATCAAAATTTCGCAAGATAGATAAGAAGTAACATTACCTTCTCTTTCTACCGAGCGGCGATAGTGAGTGCCTGTATCTGCTATTTCGTTTTCACTTTTTTTTTACTAAAACATGTTAAAAATATTCTGTTACTAGTCAGGGTTATTTACATTTAATTTCAACATTAGGAAATAATTAATATTTTCTACTAGAAGACGCCTGCAACTCAGTTGCGGTCCGTATGGTCCGAAACTCCGAACCGTACATTTTTCCGGGATAAAAAGTATCCTATTGGTATAGGATCCCCCCATAGAACGACCTTCACCGAGCTGGTTAATGGATGAAAAGTATTTTATATTAATAAAGTACGTATGTCAATAAATTTATTGCAAGTGGGTTGCCTAAAAAATTTCAGTCCAGATTTTTTTTTTTTTTTACATTTTTGTGGTTTGGTTAATAGACAAATTCCAAACCAATAGAAAGTGTGAAGCCCGTGATTTAAGCATTAACCAGACCGGTACTAGTATCGATTTACCTGCCTACCCAAGAGTTGTGACGGGAAAAAAATAGACAACCTAACGTTTGCATATTCTACGGGCTTCATACTTTCGATTGGTATGGAATTTGTCTATTATCCAAACCAAAAAAATGTAAATATATATATTTTTTTTATTCTGGACTAAAATTTTTTAGGCAACCCACTAGCAATATATTTATTGACATACGTAGTTGAATATAAAATACTTTTCATATATTAACCAGCTCGGTGAAGGTCGTTCTATGGAGGTATCTTAGCCCATATTATGCTCTTTCTCGAAACCTTAAGTATCTCCATACCAAATTTCAGTGAAATCGGTTCGGCGGTTTTGGCGTGAAGAAGTGACAGACAGACAGGCACACAGTATGGATTGCAATACCTTCTGTTGGTTGTACGCCTGTCTATCGTCTTCTAAAGTCTACTGCCATGTCCAAGGCCGGACCCTATCGAGGAAAACTTCATTCTTCGGGTCGAAAGGTAAATGAAAAATTATTTTCTCTATCTTAGAAAATAAATCTTTCCCAACGCCGGCCATCTATCATTTTGTTGATAACAGAAAATGTAGAGAAAATTGTAAAAAAACGCTATTATATTAATCCATACTAATATTATAAATGCGAAAGTGATTCTGTCTGTCTGTCTATTTACTGTTACCTCTTCACGCCCAAACCGCTGAACCGATTTATTATTATTATTTTCATAAATACCTTTCTTTGGCTGAGACAATACGAGAAATGATTGCATCAGGTGTCTCAGCGTAATTAACATAATTATTAATAAATCAGTTAATTTTAACTCAAGGAGAAACGTTGAACTCTGTTACTAACCAGACTTCAATAGTTATTTAATTATACTAAATTATAATTTATACACTGTATAATGAGAAGAGATCTGTCCGTTTGTCTGCGTGGAACTAAGA
Organism: Cyaniris semiargus; assembly: GCA_905187585.1. Classification (NCBI taxonomy): domain Eukaryota; kingdom Metazoa; phylum Arthropoda; class Insecta; order Lepidoptera; family Lycaenidae; genus Cyaniris; species Cyaniris semiargus. The sequence goes on from LR994564.1 coordinate 14,585,335, forward strand.
TTAAGACCTACTGAAGCGATTATGATGAAATTCGGCACAGACATACCTAATATAATGCACCTCGGGAAATGATATAAGTAGGAAAATCTAGCAACGGGGGATTTTTGGGGTGAAGACTCTTTGGCAGTGTTGTTTTTTAAGTTCAACTAGTGTCATGGTCACGTGACCCTGACGTAAGATGGTAAGATGGCGGGTGAAAGAAAGGTTGTAAGCGTTGTATGCGGCGTTCGTTCATTTCAACACTTCGAATTTTATAAACAAAACTAACTACATAATATTGTTTTTTATTCTCTTTGCGTGTATGGACTATGGAGTCGCGGGCAACGCCTAGCCTACTGAGCAATTACGCGATAATTGCACAATAATGATTGTTTTTGTGTAACAGAATTTGCAACGAATTATAATTTAATCTTCAGATGTGATCCGTTATTATGCTAACTATTGTTGCTGTTGATTGCGAAAATTGAATAATTATACGGTCGTTAGGTAACGGGCTACGGATCGCCTGATGGTAATGCTGCTCATGGCTACAGAGATAAGGACAGTATGTCTAAAGTGTTTTTTCACACCCGTGTTTTATGATTTAAGATGCTAGACGAAGTTTCTCGGGACTGAAAGTATCACCATACTTTAAATCACATCAAAATCGGTTGAGTGATTTAAGCATGAAGGATCAACAGACAAGTTACCTAAGGATTATGGACAATAAAGCTCAATTTGCAATGCCTTTAAAATGAAGTTAAAATATTTGTTAGCGTTTACTTACAGTTGCTGCAAACAAAATATTATTTCGCCTATTCTATATTGTTTCATATCAGGCAATATGTCTGCTCGTTTTCCACACCATTAAAAGGTTTTATTTGATGGTAAAGGGTGAGTAACCATGGTTACTGTGGCCGGTCCGGTAACCGATACAGTTAGGTAATTTATAACCGGAAAAGATTACAGTTAACTTACGATGCCTTTTCGGCTTATTTTGGGGTAGCTTTACAGTTTATAGGTTTAAACTTAAAGTGATTTTAAGGTGATTCCTACGGCCGGAGCACAATTGGAAATGAATTGAGGCAACAAACTGAAAAGATCAATATAGGTGCAGAGTTATTTTTCAAATATTTATGCTATAAAGGAAAAAAAACATTATTTACAACTGAAATATTTTGTAAATTGATACGTAAAAAATGTTATATATAGATGAACAATTGCGTAGTGAACACTTTTTTTGTGGTACCTGCACCATGGCAGGAAAAGTGTCGAAACTACGAACATCCATGGAAAGCGGTTTCGACTCTAAAACTGTTGTTGATTACCTGTTTGTCTAACAAGATGATCCATGCGTCGGATAGGCGTCTAAAAAGTTCCGCGCCTGATTTCTCGCCACTCGTGTCGAGTTTTTATTAATGCAACTGGGTTATTGCGAGTAAAGGGAGTGTCTTCATGTATTGCGCACATACTTTGGCACTTTACGAGTTCGTAGCTGTCCTGATTTCAGAAAAACCGGCCACCGTCACCGAAATAGGTGCGAGATATTATCTACCGTGTTTTTTATACGCTGGTCGGTTATGGAAATACCAAAGAGCCATTAAAATAAGATCACCTTGCGTGTCGTTCGTAACTTATTTATACAATAAAGTATAAACGAAAGCGTAACGATGGTTTCCGAGATACGACGGACGTACACACACTTTTATCGTGCTAATTAAATATACGATATTAAGCCGTTTTTTCTTGTAAGGTGTGATTTATAAGCCCCCTTACTAATAAACGTTTTATAAGCTTTGAATAGTTATACAGTGTTTTGTTCCTGTCACACAAGTGACATTTTTAATTGGATTGAAGAAGACAAAACACTGTATAACTATTCGAAGCTTATACAGCGTTTATTAGTAAGGGAGAATGTGTTTAAGTTAAGTTAGGCCCGTATAAATAGTCAGTACTTAAGATGCGACCCGGTCTCAAGACGCGGTTCGGCTCCGTGATTGGTCCAAATTTTGACAGCCAACTAATCACAGAGCCGGAACCGTATCTTGAGATCGAGATGCATCTTGAGTACTGACTATTTATACGGGCCTTATTGTAAGTGTACGCTCTATAATAATATATTATTGTAGTAAGCGTTTGATAACGCCGCATAATATATTGTACTAGTTATCGATGCCTCAAGGAAGCGTTCTAGGTTGCTTTCTTTTAAATACGCTTTTTTGTAACCAAATCAACATCGTAGTTCATAATTATGTATATAGTTTAATTTAAATATATAAATACACACATAGTTTAATTTAAGCTATAAATTAACTCTACATTTTGCCGACAATTTCATTGCACTGACATTTTGGCACGTTTATAGTGCGCGAGCCGTACATTTTTCGAATTAAAAATACACTTTGTCCTTAGCCGGTACTCAAAGTACCCACTCAATACATTAGAAGAGTTATCAGTCAGACATAAAGACACACTTTTGCATTTACAAAATTAGGATGGGTTATTGCCATAATCAATTTGGTAAATGAGGGAGAATCAAAGTTCATTATTCCCATTTTTTAGGCAAAAATATTGGCTAAAAAGTGGACGTATGAATAATTTTAGCAAGGTTTCATCACCAATATTAACCTTGTTATATAATAATTCTCTCGTACGTTCTACAATATCTAGTATCAACATTTTGATTTGTGCGTTTGTATATCAACAATTACGTAAACTGTGGCTAGTGACGTGAGTTGCGGATTCTGATAATGAGGTATTACACAAACACCAAACAAAATCACTCGGAGCTGTTCTCGTCATCATGATTTCCAACTGAGGATAGGCTATAACGTACATTTATATTGCCACACAATGATTTCAGAATGTCAAGATAGGCTGCAACGTATCTTTATCAGTAGAATCTTTATGCAAGAAATTGTTACAGACCAACGATCTTGGAGCACTAGTGGACGACAATGTCACGGCCCGATTCTTGAAACTACGTTCGCAGATGCTTGTCAACTATCATGTAACTATTGACAAGATGGCAACATTATTAATTATTGGTAAAGACTAAAGCATCAAAAATTTGTATAACATTACGACATCTACGTCAATTCCAAGTTTGAAATATCAAAATGACTTCAACGCCAACGGATCTGGTATGGTCGGCCTGTGATCAGTTCGACTGCATCACCTCACCGTACCTGGGTATCTTAACGATGAAGACATCGAGATTTCATGACATCTATAATGGCGTGATGCGAGCAAATAAATTGTAACTTTAATTGCGGGCCGACATTGCTGCAGGCGCGGCTCATCTGCAAGTGTAATGAGATGATTACACCGCCACTTAGCTAGCATTATTTCAGTTACAGCCTGGGTGCTCACTGCTTAGTCAACTTAAACTAAGATAATTCCGACAGAGCAGAATGCGAACGCAGAACTCTTGAGGCGTGACCGCTCTCTGTTTGATAGGTCCCTAAAGAGCAATTGACAGCTATGTATTTGTAACGCAGAACACTATCGAAAGACACTTTTACGAATATTATAATCCATGGGACATTAGACATTCGCCTACGAGTAAGTACGTAGCTGTCAATTGTTCCCGCTGAGCCCCACCATTTGTACGTAGCTGTCAATTGTTCCCGCTGAGCCCCACCATTTGTACGTAGCTGTCAATTGTTCCCGCTGAGCCCCACCATTTGTACGTAGCTGGCAATTGTTCCCGCTGAGCCCCACCATTTGTACGTAGCTGTCAATTGTTCCCGCTGTGCCCCACCATTTGTACGTAGCTGTCAATTGTTCCCGCTGAGCCCCACCATTTGTACGTAGCTGTCAATTATTCCCGCTGAGCCCCACCATTTGTACGTAGCTGTCAATTGTTTCCGCTGAGCCCCACCATTTGTACGTAGCTGTCAATTGTTCCCGCTGAGCCCCACCATTTGTACGTAGCTGTCAATTGTTCCCACTGAGCCCCACCATTTGTACGTAGCTGTCAATTGTTCCCACTGAGCCCCACCATTTGTACGTAGCTGTCAATTGTTCCCGCTGAGCCCCACCATTTGTACGTAGCTGTCAATTGTTCCCGCTAAGCCCCACCATTTATACGTAGCTGTCAATTGTTCCCGCTGAGCCCCACCATTTAAAGCAGTAGTGACAGTGTCAACATTTATTATCATAAGCGACACGACAGTCATTTGTATCTGACAGTACAACGTAAACAACTTGTGTAATAAATAATAAGTCTATTATTAACATCACTATTTATTATTATGTAGGAAATTGAGTGTTTAGCAGATTGATAAAATTGTCGGCGTCTGATTTAATACATTTTGATGACGTTATTTCTAAATACCACGTATTATTTCCAGTTTTCTGACGATTCAGGTACAATCAGAATAACGTGATACAGAATTTCATACACATTTTGACGTTTTATATGAAGTTTGGTACCTGAATTAACTATTAAACTGTAGCTGTATATGTACAAGAACAATCATCACATAACTTAATCAACAAATTACCAGCCAGTAAACAGGTGTGTATGCAATTTCCAAATTACCACAACAAGTAGCGAGCTCCACCCCAATTACCTGCTCGCGCTGCGGTTTCGAGTGCGTTAATTAAATGTATCATTTTTATGCGGCCGTAAAGGCAATCGTAAATACTACCCTTGATCGTGATGTATGGACGACTCTCACGCGACTGATTGTGGGAAAATTAGCGGTGTTGCCAGTTGGGGGAGATTCTGCCGAGATTTTGGCAATTTTCATAATGTTAAAACTTTGTTGCAAAATAAAATTTAGCTAAGCATTTCAGTTTAATTTTCAGACTCAGGTACATGTAACACTCGTTTCCGCCATTTTTCTTTCTTTTAATATATTTTAAGGTATCTAGAGTACTGTTAACATACTTTAAAGCAGGGGTTCCCAGTCTTTTTCAGCCTGCGGGGCAGTTACCCGTAAAATATTTTGTCGCGGCGCCCTACTCTACCTAGCTATTACAAAAAGATACATTAATTAACACATTTAATGATTATAGTTAGGTTAAGCAGGTAAATAGTAAGAAACAAATATTTAATCATCTATCTGCATTACCTAATTAATATTATAATTATTTAATTTTATAATATTTTTGGTTTCGGATAATGATGGAGGATCGAATCACGGCGCCCCTCTTGCCTTTCCACGGCGTACCAGGGCGCCGCGGCGCACACTTTGAGAACCCCTGCTTTAAGGTGTCTAGAGCAAAGCCTAATATTTTGAAGCTGGCTCAGCAGTCAGCAACGACTTCGTCCCAACATTGTACATGACAGATATCTAAGTTTTTCTACTATCTCTTATTTGACTATTAATTTTTTATGATTTATCGTTAACCGCAACACATGTCATGTGTATTTCAATGTCGGCTAAAATATTTTTTAACCCCGACAAAAAAGAGGGGTGTTATAAGTTTGACGCTGTCTGTCTGTCTGTCTGTGTGTCTGTTTGTCTGTCTGTCTGTCTGTCTGTGTGTCTGTCTGTGGCATCGTACTTCGTAGCATCCAAACGGGTGGACCGATTTTGATCTAGTTTTTTCTGTTTGAAAGCTGATATGATCGAGAGTGTTCTTAGCTATAATTCATCATCATCAACCTGCTCAGTGCTGGAAAATCAGTGTTTATCTGGTTCATGAAAGGCCGTTATAGCAACTTGCAGTCGTTTGATGGGTTTTATATTTTAATTCTAGTTCGTGATATTTATGAATATATACACATTAATGGAAAGTTGACCTGGTGCTGCAGTATCACCTGGTAATCAATAGGATACCCAACTCCTCGCCAACTTAGAGCAGAGGTTTCGTGTTTGGGCTCATTTTAATTGCGACAACCAGTAAGACGTAAATAAGCAGTAAATATTTACATGCTGCTGATGCAGCATCACCTGGATTCTATAGGAGCCGATCTTCGTATGAACCCAAAGTGGAGGTTTCATGTTTGGGCTCATATTAACGGCCTCATCGAAAAGGACATTAATAGATGGTAATCATGGGAAATGATGCCGTTGATAGGAATTATTCTGCACTATATCAACACAAGTTTAAAAAGCATGAAATAAAATTAAATTAAGAAATTAAAAAAAAAAAACCCCGCCAAACAACCTTAAAAAGTAATAAAATAATATTTACTGCCTTTAAGTTGAAATAATTTCTAAGTGTAAAGTAATATTTTAGTCCATAATTATTGTTGTCAAGGTGAGTCGGGGGACCGCTAATGTAGATATTGTGTGATTTCACATAACATTAATATAGTTTAAGGATCGGTTCACAGCGAACCGAATCGAGATAATTAGCGTCTTGGCGGTTGTAGGTTGTAGTTTACTTGGCAGTCTTGACTAAAATATTACTTTACACTTAGAAATTATTTCAACTTAAAGGCAGTAAATATTAATTTCATTACTTTTTAAGGTTGTTTGGCGGGGGGTTTTTAATTTCTAAATTTAATTTTTCAGCTTGTAACACCTCACTAAATGTCAGATAAGACCGCGGAAGCGCGTTTCCCAACAGTGGGGCAATAATTAACAATACCGTGTACCCTCCCTATAGTCCCTTATATCCCGTGACTCTGGTAGAATATATTAAACTAATATTCATTTAAGTGTCTAAATATTTTCTAGGTATATAAAAAAAAATATATTTTTAAGCCCGGCCGCACATTATCCAAATTTCTGATCAGAAAAATTCGGACGCCCGCCGGAACGCACTCTGTTCATAAATTTTGTTATGGACCCCGCATACTATCAGAATTCTGACGTGTCAAAATGTATGAGCGTCCGAATTTTTCTGATCAGAAATTCGGATAATGTGCGGCCGGGCTAAATATTGTTGGAACTCGTGAGAACCTATTAGGCTGAGTTTAGTGTTGAAATATTCGTGGAAGTCCAGGAAAGATTTATATTAGGAGGGAAGTGATATGAAGTTCACCAGCACATATAGCTAGACTATATTGAATAATTTTATTATATTTCTAATACAATAAAATTATTTAAGCTACTTAAAACGAAATTATATCCCATTATCTTCAATCATTGGGACGTTTATAACCGGGCAAGTGGCAACTATCCCCGAATGGGACACAGCCCGCTCGACCGTGATATTGAACGAGGACACACAGACACACATAAATAACATAAAACAATAGAACAGCGTTCTATTTTCTCTGGTCAGGTGTTGCGTCTCTTTCTCACGTATGTAGATTAGATGCTCTCTCTGTCTCGATTTGGAATATGAGCAAAGTAATAAAAATAAGAATTATAATAGTTTAAAAAACTAAAAAACACGCTTTAGCCAATCTGCCATAATAATAAAAAATAATAGCCATCTTGGATGTGGAAGACCGGGAAGTGGGTCGAATTAAGAGTCCAAGATTTTCTTACATGTACATAGTTACAACTTTACAAGTGAAGCTAGTAAAAGCGTGTTAACAAGCCTATGTGATGAATCTAGAATCAAGATGGAGTTGAGGTGGTGACAGTGAGTACAAACTGCAACTGTAACCACCACGCATGTTTTCTTTCGAATAAACTATTGTTAAAATTGAGGGTGGCAAAAATGAAAAGCCGAGATACCTTAGTGCAATAGACTTATGTGGCAATAAGGATGGAATTTTAAATTATAAAGATCTCAAAAATGAAGACGTACAAACCAACAAACTGATCCATGGATGTGGATACCTACTTCCAGAAGAATATGTTACATAACAAAATTTACTCATCGAAAGAAATAGTGCAGTCATTAAGAATCGAAAGATACGCGATAGTATTTTAATTATACAAAAAGACAGAAAATTACGAGAATCAACTAAGAACAAAAACCGGGCCACGCGCAATATAGGGTTCCGTAGTACCGCTAGTTTTTGATAATTTTTGTGTGGTCAATGAATGTACATTGATAACGTGTTTTACACTACTAACAAGTAACAACATCATATTAGTTACGTTCAAAAGAATTTAAACGAAAAGATCCTTTATACTTCTCCAAATACATTTTTTTCATTTGATCGACTATTACTCAATAACTTATGAATATTTGTGACTTCTTAGCCGTGATAGTTTTCCTTTTAAACTCAGCATTTTTCCTACTCCCGTGAATTCACATTCCAGAAGCAACCGTTTAGCTGGGGGGGACACTGGACTCTAAAACCACTTACTTACCTACAACTTAACACTTTTTCCATTTTAAAACTTCATATTTCACAAATGGATTCCTAAATCTAAAAATGATTTTTGAATACTCGTAATATTTTTAAAAAACATATCCAACGACACCCCACACGGTGGGGTGGACGCGAAAAAAATAATCATCCCCGCTTGATGTGTAGGGGAGGTACCATAATTTTTTTTTTTAATTTTATATATAAGTACCATTTTGTCGGCATCATTAATATGTGCATTCATGCCGAATTATGATTTATGGCTTTGTATGCCCTATACTCTACAGACGGACGGACAGACCGAAACTATAAGGGTTCCTTGTTGGCTACGGAACCCTAAAAACTATCCTATCGAATAGCGTATAATTATTATTAATTTTAACATTGGTCTAATAATGATGTGATTAGTAATTACAATAATAATTATGAACAATGATGACGATTAATAAATATTTTTTCGTCACCGGAAGTCGGTACCTACACTGGTATTGATTTACTAATATCAGCAGGATAATGTGTAAATAAAATTAGTCATTATACCATTATCAGCTAAAATATTAACCGTGTGTTGAAACAGTTACGTGTTGGCGAGCATGCGAGTGAGAAATTATTGCGAAGAGGACGACTAACTCAAAAAATCAAACATCGTCCTTCTCTCCTCACACTCACGCCCGTCTTTCATATGCCAGGTAAAAAATAACGACGCGGAATCATCGCCAAGTTAGTTTTTTCTTAATAACTCGATAAATATACAACATTTTAAAAATCCGCTAGGCCGGATTCTCAATGATAGAATTTTATATAATGTGTTAAAATATTAACTTAGTGTAATGCACGGTTACGGCAATATATGAAAAATTCGTGAAAATTAGATGCATCTTTGTGATTTTCTATCGCGAAAATTTTAAGATATCGTGTTTCCGCTAGGTCAGATCCTCGGAAATATAATGAAGTAATATCTATGTTTAAAAAATGAAACAATTCGGGACTTATTTTCAAGTATAAAAATGAATTATAATATCGACACTTTTGGGTTAGTCGCCCCTTAAACGCGTGTCTGCGGCTAATGCGGATTTAGCAGAAGCATTTCACAGCTGCGTGCTAGTAACGTGGTCGCTTGTTGGCCCATCTATATTTATTTACATAATATATATTTATTCATATAAATAAAAATGATTTTAGACTTTCTAAAAGTCGAGAAAGGTTGAACCGATTTAGCTAATTCTCATCTTGAAATATTCGTGGTAGTCCACGGAAGGTTTATATTAGGAGGGAAGTGATACGAAGTTTATCGAGTGAGCAATACAGTGCTGAGGTGCATATTCGCCAATTGCCCACGATCAATCGCATGCTTAAGAGGTTATCAATCATAATGGCTATCTTGATTATTCATCATGATTCATGGCCCAACAAGGCCTTAACACTTTCGAAAGGGAATTGTGAGAAAATATGATAACGTTTAACAATTAACGCTCGATAAAGTTACGAACACGTAGTTTTCAATTGTCTGCTAAGGCCACTGATAACGGGATGACCGATAAGTGATAATCATTATCAGCTGATAACACACTTTCTTGAGAAATACACAGATTCTATCTAGTACAGTCTCACCTACGTGCTTCATGTCTTTCGGAATTTAATGATTCATATTCTGCCATTTACAAGTAAAATCATTTCCTCGGTAGACGAAAGTAGTTACATTAACGTAAGGGTTAATACTATTGTCCAAGAGAGATTTGGCACAAATAAATGTCATAAGTTTTTTTAGACCCTAAAATATGATGCCATGGTCTTGTAAAAAAAACTTTCTAAAGCAACAATGTTTGGCGATACGCCTGATCATTTCTTGATCACTAAAGTATAGCATGACGTGTCGCACATTAACCCTGGCTTACTGATTACAACTTAACCTTGGGTTAACTTTAACCCAGAAATCTGTTTTGTTGGCCATAAAATTATTAAGATTTTGATTATTGTTCCGGGCCGCTCGGCTGGGCCGATTGTGATAGTGTTTAGTGTTGTATAATTACAAGTTTCAGATCCGCTGCCCGTAACAACATTATTTCGTATTTCGTTATACCTCGGTCGGAACGAACGAAATTAATATGTTAATTTATATTTACAAATAACATAAACTACTTAATAAATAACACTTAATTTTGTTTATTTACATTAATAGTAACACGTCATAAAATTAAACAGGCGTTAAACTGTATATTTTGTTAAAATCGCAGCCAAAACTTAAGAGTCTTAGATGAAAGTTGCGTTTGGAGTAATTCTAATAAAAGTTTCAACTTTTAACCAACTCTAACGATTTTTTTCCACTTTAAAACTTAATATTTTACAAACGGATCCCTAAATCGGAAAATCTATGAATAGTCATACTATTTTTAAAAAACCTATCCAACGACACCCCACACGATAGGGTGGGCGTGAAAAAAAAATTTCATCCCCGCTTGATGTGTAGGGAAGGTACCATAAAAAAAAATTTTTTAAAGATTTCATGTGCCATTTTGTCGGCATCACTAATATGTGCATTCATGCCAAATTACAGCTTTGTAGGTCCTATAGTCTCTGAGCAAAACCGTGGACGATGCCAATAATAACTATTCCACGCGAACGAAGTCGCGAGCACAGCTAGTGTAACATTATAGATTCGTTTTAGAGCATTACATTACAATACAACTCCCTGACTGACGAGCATTCGCGTGTAAATTAACATTCGACTTTGAGCATTTCATAGCTAGTTGATTCCATAATGTCAGATTGATGTTACAAGTTGTATCAAGATATTACATACTGTATCATTACAAGGTGCGCATGTAATGCTCGGCTCTCCTCCCTCACAGATGTAATGATCGACCCTGTAACGTTACATTACAAGCGAATACTCTCGCACCTTCATACACCTAGCTAAATGAAGTCCTTTAGAGCAGGGCTTCCCAAACTTATTTGTACTGCCCTTTGGACTTTGCCATTTTTTTACGACGCCCCTCAACCCAGCCCCCAAAAATACTTTCCAATTTTAGAACCAGCCTACATAGGTTATCATAAAAACACTATTTGGACGTTTATATTTTTATTAGGAAATAATGACCAAATCAAAACATAAGCATAAAAATTAAAAAAGATATACGACGCCCCAGGGCGTCGCGACGCACAGTTTAGGAAACCCTGCTTTAGAGTATAGACAACTGTTTCAACATAAAGTAAAAAACCACAATTCTGATACATACTTCAAGTATACTTTATGGCCTACACTTTTCAAGATAATTTGCATATACGATTGTTGTTCGGTAAGGGAGAACGGGGTAGAGCGGGGAGGAGGGGAGATGGCCTCAAAAGGCGTGAAACATTACCGACGTCGTTATCGCCGCGGTATCGCAGCGGTATCGCCGGAGGTGCTCATTTCAGAGATAACATCGACCAACATGCATTGTGTACATGAATTGTTCGAAAAGTGTATTGAGAATAGCCAAAGTTTCGTTTGAAAAAAAAACAGTTAGACTTTTTTTAAATTAGTTATGAGAGTTGAGAGTTGAGACTGATGATATTATAGGTACCTCTATTATATGCGAGTACTTCTGATTTTGTTATACAAGTAAATTGACAAATGAATAGTTATATACAACTAGGTGTCCCGGCAAACGTTGTTTTGTCATATAAAGTATTTCCGATTTCGCCCATATTATTTTATTGAAGTGACTAAATAAGTAAGGCACCATGGCAACGTCCATCTTTATCCCGTCGCACAAAAAAATGCATTCTGTCAATTCTATGTCAAATGTTACATTAAAAAGTTTATACATATTGTATAAAAAAAATAATAGTGAAATCGGTCCTGCCGTTCAGGTGTAATGTCGTGACCACGGGATATATGGATTAATTTATATATAGATTTCCAATAGAAACTCTTTAGTTTTTCCGAATAAATAGTGCTAATTTAGAATCTAAGCAACTACCACCGACCACGCTACGATGAATCGAAATCTGTTCATACTATTTTGCGAAAATAATAAAAAAAAATACACTTTTTTGCCTCTATAATATTTAGCATAAAAGCCTTAACTTCTGTTATCCTCCAAAATACGCGATTTCAGCATAAAAGTGGCATAATACAACACTGCTGACTGCTAAAAAAAATCGGTCAAGTGCAAGTCGGACTCGCGCACGAAGGGTTCCGTACCGTTATAGAGCAAAAATTGTGTTTTTTGTATGGGTGCCCCCCTTAAATATTTAAACTATTTTATTATTAATTAATTAAGTACACATGTAATTAAGGATTTTGTGAAAATTTCAAATACCTAGGTCTACTACCATTATTGATACCGAGCAAAAAAGGTTTAAAAATCACGTTTGTTGTATGGGAGCCGCCCTTAAATATAAATTTTATTTTGTGTTTAGTATTTTTTATTATAGCGGCAACAGATATACACAATCTGTGAAAATTTCAGAAGTCTAGCTATAGCGGTTCCTGAGATACAGCCTGGAGACAGATAGACAGACAGACAGACGGACAGACATCGAAGTCTCAGTAATAGGGTTCCGTTTTACCCTTTGCGTACGGAACCCTAAAAACAGGAAATCGTCACCAGTTATTGGCTCAGCATTGGGTAACGTCTGTGACACGCCGCTGGCCGCGTGACGCGTCACGTTAGACCGAGTGTGGCTCCACCCTACTGTCAGCACTTGTGTAACAGGTCAAATAGGGGTATTGCTACTAATTACAACATAGTAATTGACTCGGAGGTCGTGGGTTCGGTGGAAACATGTTATTTCCAAATTTGGTTAGGACAATGCTGATCACCTGATTGTCTGACAAGTAAGATGATCCATGCGTCGGATGGGCATGTAAAAAGTCGGTCCTGCGCCTGATCTCTCGCCAGTCGTGTCGGTCTTCCATCCCACTGGGTTATGAGAGTAAAAGGAATAGAGAATGCTCTTGTGTACTGCGCACACACTTGGGCAATATAAAATTACTCCTGAGTAACTGACCTGGTTACGGGGTAACACAGCAAAGTGGTAATACTTTAGGGTGTGTTTATGTCGCTTAAATAGAGTTTACTGTGAAAGTAGCAGCGCTGAAATAGTTGCTCCTAACTTCTATGTTTTAATAGGAAATAGGAATGCCCCAAGGACACGAATCTCCCCATACAAAAATTATAAAAAAGTGACTCTTTCAGCGCTGCTACTTCCACAGTGAACTCTATAAGGGGCAGGTACACAGTACGTACCCAAAAGTATTATCACTTTGTTTTGTTACACCCTGTATACAGTGTAGTTATAATGAATTATCCGAAACACTGTGTGTAGGCTGCTAAAAACCCTTCGTTAGTTTTTATGACCTCACGATAATATCTCTGAATAAATCGTATCGTGTAGGAGATACAGTCCACTGCTCCTGCCCACGACGGCCCACCGCTGGACTCATGGCAAAGCGGTAGAGTTTGTGGGATAAAGATACCGATAGAGGATGCAGAGTGAAGCCACATCTCGGCGCCAGCCAGCTTGTTTGAAACATTATGGCATGTTTCTGCTCCCGATTCCATATTATGATGTACAGTAAATCTATGCTAATTATTAAACGCTTTTATTAACTTGCTCTGTATGTGTGTAAGTATGTATGTTTGGGTGAAATTTTGGAACTCAATTTTGGAGTAGATATATTTAACCGATTGAGCTGAAATTTTGCATACACGTTTAGTTGCGCGAGTGCGAGTGCGAGTTTCTTACGCCGGTTCTTCTCGCCGGGTTAGTTCCCGAACCGGTGGTAGGCATCATGTAGACTTTCAGAAAATATTTGCAAAAATTTATTCTGAATAAAATAATTTAAGTTTGAGTTTTTGAGTTTGAGTTTGGATGACAATGCACGATATGGTATGTGACATCACTCTAAATCCAATATGGCCGACCATCCAAGATGACGAAATAGTTATTTTCTATGCAGTCCTACAATATGGATATTAAATGAAAGGGCTTTTTGAGAATAACTCGAAAACGAATGTAATGTCACTCTACATCCAATATAGCGGCTTATCCAAGATAGGGGAATAGTTATTTTTAATGCACTTCTGCAATATGGGTACTCGTATCAAATGAAAGGGCTTATTGAGAGTAACTCGGAAACGAATGTAATGTCATTCTACATCCAATATGGCGGCTCAGCCAAGATAGGGGAATAGTTATTTTTAAAGCACTTCTGCAATATGGGTATCAAATGAAAGGGCTCATTGAAAGTAACTCGAAAACGAATGTAATATCATTCTACATCCAATATGGCAGCTCTTCCAAGTTACGGGAATAGTTATTTTTAATGCACTTCTGCAATATGGGTATCAAATGAAAGGGCTTATTGAGAGTAACTCGGAAACGAATGTAATGTCATTCTACATCCAATATGGCGGCTCAGCCAAGATAGAGGAATAGTTATTTTTAAAGCACTTCTGCAATATGGGTATCAAACAAAAGGGCTCATTGAGAGTAAATTGAAAAGTAATAGAGTCAAGTCAAGTCGTGTCGTGTCGTGACGTGACGTATCATGTAGTATCGTGTCGTGACGTGACATGTCATGTCATGTCGTGACGCGACGTGACGTGAAGTGACGTGAATTGACGTGAAGTGACGTGACGTGACGTTACGTGTCATGTCGTGTCGTGACGTTACGTGGCGTGGCGTGACGTGACGTGACGTGACGTGACGTCAAGTAAAAAAAAGTCCAGGCGGGTTACAGAAAATGCCCGGTTGAATCCGGTCACTTTTGTTGAATAAAATTTAGCTTTTTAGTCATGCAGCTGAAATAAACGGAATATAACAACTCGCTAAATATAGATTTTTCACTGGTCAAAGTCGAGTACGATTTCTTAACGACTTAAGTTAATCAGATTTTAACAAATTCTTAAAACAACAAACTACAATCAAACAGACTGAGAAATCTAGCCATAGATAACTAAAAAACAAAAAATAAAATATATTCAAAAAACTTTTCGAAAAAAAGCTTTTATTTAAATACTTAAGTACTCTAAAAAGAAGAAAATAAATTTGTCGTTTAAAAATTTTAACTATTAAATTATAACCTTAATATAAATATTATACAATTTGCATGATGATAAAAGCTTGTCGCGAGACTTAACAATCTGTCAATATTTACTATTTAATAAATTTATTAAAATAAAAAAATATAATATCAATTTTCTCAGATAAATTGGTACTAGTTTATTTACCAATCGCAAATTGTATAATATTATATTGCGGTAATAATTTAATAGTTAAAATTTTTAAAGGACAAATTTATTTTCTTCTTTTTAGAGTATTTAAATAAAAGCTTTTTTTCAAAAAGTTTTTTGATTATATTTTATTTTATAAAGACATACAAGCGTCTGTATGTCTGTTTGTATGCAGATATGTACTTTGAATCCCGGGAAAGGGCATAGGATACTTACTTTTCATAAATTTTGGCGCAATGGAGTTGCGGGCGTCATCTAGTAATCTACAAATGAATTATAATGATAACAATGATGACTATGATCATGGCAGTGGTAGGGATGATGATGAGCTGAACAACAAACTCAATTACTCTAGCTGCTAGTTAAACATAAACATAGTACTTTTATATATACCGCATCACATATTCGTATATAAACAACATATATTACAATAAACATACAATTTGTATGCCGCATACAACACACCACTCTCTCTCGAGATAAAATAGTCGCCATGCGGCCGATTCTCGTCGGCAAAAAAGGCGCTGGAAAGCCTAAATAAGTTTTAAAATACAAAACAAAAAATAATGTTTAAGCCTTTTTTATTATGTAACTCGCGGCATCATTATTAATCTTTTGATACATCATTTGTCAAAATCAGACCAGTAGTTTTACCACAACGAAGACACATACATGTATGATGTATGACGTAACTGGTAACATATGGACATCTATACAGCATGACTGGTGAGACATGTTCAATACTTAAGGGCGTTCCTTACGGAGATTCCGTAATTTACCGTATTTCAAGCCTTATAAACTCATAATTTGAAAGCTACAAAGTTATAATAAAAATTCAGCAATAATCTCCAGTATATCAACATTCCTTTCCCCGTTTTAAATTTTCTATTCTTGTTTATTATACTTATGATATCAGCTTCCAAAGTAAAACCAATTTATTAAAATTCAAGCATACATTCGGCATCTCCTTAGGATTTACAAATAACTTTTATTTGAAACACACGCCAATGGATCGACAATATCATAAACTACATATTCCCCGTTTTAAATTTTTTTTAGGACAATTTTGAACTAAGATAAGTAAAAAAATAGGGTTTTGGTGCGATCTCGGCAACGCGGCAAATGTATGGCCAAGGTCGTTTGCTCGGGGGACGGCCTTAAGGAGAGTACTCGCTACTCGATTCTCATTATAATTATGTAATTTAGGTACTTAATTTTTGACCAAATTTCCCTTTAATTCATCAAGCCCGGTGACCGAGACACAATAGAATATCTATTGTTTCTCGTTTTCCCACGATCGACGGGTTAAAGAAATGATTCATTACGCGGCTAGACAAGTAGGCATACCTATAGTGCGGCCGGCGCCCTTCCCGCGCGCGGTGTCCATGCGTTGGGTAAATAATTATTTAACTTTAAGCTACATTTACTCTGTGATCAACTGATATTATATATTTTTTTTCATCTTATATAATAGCCTACATAATAGCCAAATATCACGTCCTTGAGTATTGAACATGTCTCACCAGTCATGCTGTATAAGAAACGCTGTATAATTGTTTACAGCGCAATTTTACACAGCTTTTATTGAAAAAATATAATTGGCTATGCCGCTATTTGACTGTTTGTTTTATAATTCGCAACTACATAATTTTAATATGACTTAATGCCATATATTATAAGTAAAATCTTACATAGCGTTTATGCTACGGGATAGACTGTCAAAATAATTACCCCTCCTTTTGGTTTCGCCGTGTAGGCCGTAGCCGAGTAAAAATGCTATCTTTTTTCCACAATGAAAATCTTTTTAAGGTTCCGTACCCAAAGGGTAAAAACGGGACCCTATTACTAAGACTTCGATGTCTGTTCGTCTGTCCGTCTGTATCTCAAGAACGGTAATAGCTAGAGAGTTGAAATTTTCACAGATTATGTATTTCTATTGTCGCTAGGCGCTATAACAACAAACACTAAAAACAAAATACAAAATTAAATATTTAAGGGCGGCTCCCATACAACAAATGTTATTTTTTTTGCCATTTTTTGCTCGATATCAATAATGGCACAGCCTACTTGAAATGTTTACAAAATACTCAGTAGTATTTAAACTTTAATATCTAATAATCATTTTTTATAAAATAAATTATTATTTTCGGGGCATACAAAAACACAATTTTGCCTATTTTTTCTTTGTAATGGTACGGAACCTTTTGTGCGCGAGTTCGACTCGCACTTGGCCGATTATTTTCCTTGACATGGTTTTCTTGATATTTGAGCCCATTAATTTCGGTCTAGTAGTTTTCAGAACTGTTCGATAAACAAAGAATCAGGTAAAATGTATAAATATAAAATTTTCTAAAAAAGGGTGTAAAGAGATATATAAGGGCCGTATCTGAAAAAACGCGATGAAAACGCGCAGAAGACGAGCGCATCAGACACGCGCGTCGTCAGTGCGCAAAAAATACGTCGTGTGGAAGGGCCCTTAAACATTGCATCCCGATTCCCGGGCAAGTACATAGGACAACAGAAATGGGAATTTTGTTGTTGATACCGCCAGTCAATTTTGTTGTTACTGTTTGCTGATGTGCGATAGCTCCTCTCCTCGGGTTGCGCCATATAAAATTAATACTTACTCGCATGTCCCCGCATATATTTTTACGATAATAATTATTTCTTATCACTCCACTCCGCGCCGTATAATGGCCGAACAACGTCGTAAAGGCGCATCAGCGAGAAGACACGCTAGTGTTGGGAGTTTCAAGTATCGATATACTCGGCACAATCGACTAATAAGACAGAGAAAAGTTGAAGAAATAAAGATATTAGATAATCTAATATAATATATAGATAGAAATGAGAGAAAAATTAAAATTAATAAGAATATAATCTGTATCTCTTTACACACAAAGAGGAAAGGTTCGTATGTGATATTGAATGTACTGTCACTTCTTGGTGGAAATTCATGTTCAATTAAATAATTATACACTTTCCTTGCACTTATTCCACTTTATTTTAATAGATTTATTACAAAATTATTATATTCAAAATTAATATATTATAATATAATAATTTTGTAATAAATCTATTAAAATAAAGTGGAATAAGTGCAAGGAAAGTGTATAATTATTTAATTAAAGGTTCGTATGTTTGCATTAAAAGGACTCTGAGACTGCTGGACTATTTTAAACAGACCAGATGGAATTTAAGATTCTTGTGAAATAGTGTGTTTAATCAGGAGGAGCGGCAACGTCTAGTAACAATAAATAGAATAGAAAATAATGGACTTATTTTAACAATAGGTTTAGACCAAATATAGACTTTGTCTATTCTATGTTTGAGTAACATTACTCAATGACATTCAAAAGGGCAAATTAATGACAAAACAAGCTCAAACCTAAATTTTCCATGTAATCATATACGTTATATGAAGCATCGCGTTGCTGCCCAAACACAAAAGTCGTAATTACAAAACACGATACAAGTTAGTTGTGTTAGTGTAATATAATATTGGTGGATAGCTATCTAAAAAACGGTATTTGAGTGGTTGTTTGTGGTAAGAACCAAAATTTTAGAAACCTTTGTATACGATTTAATAGGTTCTGACAGATTTTAACAGTTTTGGCACTGATATAACAGCTGATTTAACGTAAATGCGCAAATCAGGCGCATTGAAATTCTGCCTAAGTAACTTTTTTTCTCTTTCATTGTTGTATATTAAATATAATTAACACGTATGGTATGAGATGATGTCCAATACAATATTCCCCTTGTCTGGTCCCCGTAACACAGGTTTTTAGTTAGTAAGCAGTTAGCAGATTAGAATTGTCAAACTACTTTAGTCTGCTAACATCCTTTTCTAATATTTTTATCTATAAAAATGCATTATTTTATATTTGAACCACGCATGACATAATATTATGTACAGACTTGGCGCTTGCTTCCAAAGAGTATCCTTAGAAAGAGGGTTTTTGTAATGCTAAGCAATAATATAAATATTGCCAAATTCATCGATATTCCCACCTCCCTATATAAACGAGAGGCGTTAGCAGTTTACCAGCTATCAGCGCCGCGGGGGTTTGTACATTACAGCCACATCGATGTGCTCACACTATACTTAATTATTATTGTTCATATCTTCATTATGTACCTGCAGTGTAACTGTAATGGCAGAATAAAATGGTCGAAATGTGAAACGAGACAAAAACCTTTATAAGTAAGTGGTGGAGGACGAAGCTAATATTTGTTTATTGCTCAGGATCCGTAAATTTTTCGGTGATCAAAACTATCCTATGTCCTTTCTAACAATCTTCATACCAAACTTCATTAAAATCGGGATTGATGTTCTTGCTTATTAGAAATTTTCTTTCGTCTCGGGGTTTGGACTATAATCATGTTTTATTATTTTTAACAAAAAATTAAAACCGACTTCTAAGGTAAAAACAATAATAAAATCCTTATAATATGAACTAAAAAGTATTAAATAATGTTTCCTATCTAATAGTGCCTTTTTCCGAATTCGGCTAAACCTCAACTATTTCTGTACTCAATCTTCATCATTTTGAAGTCGGTACCAGATATAGCTGAATCTTCAGTTCTCTGACAGAATAGGTATTTGAAACTTTTGGAACTGGCACCGACTTCAAAATTATGAAGATTGAGTACAGAAATAGTTGAGGTTTAGCCGAATTCGGAAAAAGGCACTATTAGATAGGAAACATTATTTAATACTTTTTAGTTCATATTATAAGGATTTTATTATTGTTTTTACCTTGGAAGTCGGTTTTAATTTTTTGTTAAAAATAATAATTTCACTCTTTTTAGTTACATAGTAAACCATCGCGTATATTCTACGTATCTTATTACAATTTGTTAAGAGTCACACTCAATGCGATTGTGTTTCTTATTCCTATTACGATGTAGATTGTTTTCCTATGTAAGTATTTTCATACTAAGGGTTCAATTTATTACCTCGATCGTGGGAATCGCAGACACAATAGATTTTTAATTGTTATGCGGTAGCCGGGTGCCGCTTGGGTTTGATGGTTTAATAGTTAAACTATAGTGTAGTACCTATCGAAGCAACTTACATCTCTTTTTTTTTTCGAATCTCAAAAATAATGTCAAATGTGTGCCTTACGCACTGGAGTTAAGGTTGACTTTGTTATGTTCAATTTTGTGGTACATAAGTCGCTTAGAACTTGAATCATTTATTTTGAAACAACATTATATTTTTATTAAAATCGCTATGAAAAGTACCACCAATTATTATAAGGACATAACGTGATGATATAATTATGGTGTTGTGGGGGCATATTGTATCCATATACAACCATGTGACACTGGTGACCCTGACGTGGTAATGATGATGATGATGATGATGATGAATGTAATTTGCATAGTAGCATATGCTTTCAGTTCTTAAAACAGCGCCTAAACCCCCAAACTTGTATCTATAAGGAATCCGGAGTTCTCTTAGTATCTTCGGAGCCATAGTATACCTTGGTGCAAAATCTTGCGTTTTGGTAGCATATGCTCAGGATACTTCTCATAAAACCAAAATCACCATATGTTTTCATATAAATTTTGAGGAGTTCCCTCGATTACTCATGGATCCCATCATCAAATCACCACTTTTGTGAAAATGGGACCAAATTGGAGGAAAACCTAATAGAACAAAACAAAAATTTTGAAAATCGGTTCACAAACGGCGGAGTAATCGTTGAACACACAAAAAAAAATCCACAGCCGAACATATAACCTCCTCCTTTTTGGAAGTCGGTTAAAAACGAAACTTTACTACATGCTAAAATTTGTATGGAGATACTTTGAGCCCTTGGAAAAAAGTTACGGTTTAATCTGACAAAATGTAGTCTAAGTCTGTGATAGTTCATAGTTGATATTATAACGTCTCTTATGCGACTTACGCACATTGGCTCATGAGTCATGGACCTATACTAGCGACTGCGGACCTGTGGACTGTAGACTGTAGAGCAACATATTCGTAAAATCGGCCATGATCGACGTCAATATTTATAGTTTTGCAATCATGTCACCAATCATAGTTATTCATCATGGACCAACTTGAACTTAATTACAATCGAATGAAGTCTACAATCGCTGATGATGCCTATTTAATATTATTTGTATTTAAAGCAATCTCCAGTCCGCTGTAAATTGTAATTGTCGGAGAATGATTGTCAAGCCGCTCGTCTCGCGACGAACAAATAAACCATTGTTAAGCCGATGTCGGTTAACATTAAACTCACTGATATACCCCCCTTCATTAACGCCGGGCTGCAGCGATGTATCATACCAGGGAAGACTCACTACAGTTTTTGGAGTGTAAAACTTCTGATGCCACGTACCTTTTTAGGGTTCCGTAGTCAACAAGGAACCCTTATAGTTTCGGTCTGTCCGTCCGTCTGTCCGTCTGTCTGTCCGCGGTTTGCTCAGAGACTATAGGACCTACAAAGCTGTAATTCGGCATGAATGCACATATTAATGATGCCGACAAAATGGTATATAAAATATTAAAAATATATGTTTTTTGTACCTCTATTCATCAAGCAGGGATGATTTTTTTCGCGTCCACCCCACCGTGAAGGGTGTCATTGGATAGGTTTTTTAAAAATATTACGAGTATTCAAAAATCATTTTCCGATTTAGGGATCCATTTGTGAAATATGAAGTTTTTAAAGTGGAAAAAGTCGTTAGAATCCAGTGTCCCCCCTTGCTACCAGCTAAACGGTTGCTTCTGGAAATATGAAAAAATTCACAGGAGTAGGAAATATGCTGAATTTAAAAGGAAAACTATCACGGCTAAGAAGATTTCATAATATAACAAGGAAACAAAGAAACGAAGTAAATCCGTAAGTGTTTCCTTGTTATATCATGAGTGATACTCGCGTAAACTTAAGAAATCATTAAGATTTCATAAGTTTTTGAGTAATAGTCGATGAACTAAAAAAAAATGTATTCGGCGAAGTATGAAGGAACTTTTCATTCCAATTCCCTTGAACGTAACTGAGATGATGTTGTTAGTAGTGTAAAACACGTTATAAATGTACACTCATTGACCATACAAAAATTATCAAAAACTAGCGGTACTACGGAACCCTATATTGCGCGTGGCCCAACACGCACTTGGCCGGTTTTCTATAAAATGTTTAAGAAATTTTAAGCTATTAGGAGCGTTGTACACTGTTTTTGGGATGGGTAAAAAATGGAAGGTCGCGTCATGATTTCAATAAAAAAATGCAAAATAGACCGCCGCGCCGGTGCGGCGTAGAAGAAGTCAAAGTAGGAGGAATAGATGTATAAATCTGTGCTTTGATTCTGACATTTTATTATAATTAGAGACCGTAAAGATGGCAAGATGCTGAAACTCGGAAGCGATTATCATTTACCACTGTCCAAAGATGACACGATACTACAAGTTAAAAATACATTCTTGTTACAATTAGAGCTTTTTGGAATGAAGTTCCTTATGGCGCGTTCGGCGTTGCGAAAGGAGGCTAGACAGAACGATATTTGACCTCGACACTTTTTTATTAGTACCTGCATAGTAGGGGCAGAGGGCGTTGATAGTATTCCTGGGCGTCAATAGATGGCGTTTTTTTATAATTTTTTTGAGTGTATATGTATACAGGTTTTTTGAACATAAGAAATAACTTCGTTCCATTCGGGTGTCCCTTGACACCTCTCAAGTTTTTTTCTTTTACATAAAAAAAAAAACCTATTTTCACGCTAACTAAAGAATTTTCATGTGTCGACTTTTTAGCCAAAACCAGCCTACATAACCGATATTTGAATGCAGTAAAGACAAATGCGAGGTACCTACCGCAGTATGTCGATGTACCCACCATTAATACAGCTTCTACTCCCCTTCACCAATTACTAATAAAACCCACTACTTAATATAAAACAGGGTTTCCTTATAATTGTGACTGACTAATGTCGCGCTTAGGAGAAAATTAAGAAAATTTCGCTGCCATTTGCAGAAGCCGTCGCCTTAATAAATATTTGTTGGAAAAACAAAATGGCTTCTTGAAAATAACTTACAGCCGCACTTAAGAAACATAATGACTACTAAACATTAAAGAAAATATATATAATATAAAGAATTCGATAGAAAATATTATATAAAGTTTAAGTCAAAATCTTCATTAAAGTAATTAAAGATGAGTAATCATCAAATCTCTCTGAGTGCGGCTGTTATACATTTTTTTTAATCCAGCAGTGGTTTAGAGCTTGGCTTGTGATTCGGAGGTCGTGGGTTGGATTCCCGCGTTGGAACAACAAAAATTTTGCTTCCATGTTTGATTAAGACAATGCAGGCTGATCACCTGATTATCGGAGAACATGATCCATTCGTCGGATAGACACGTAAAAGTCCTGCGCCTGATCTCTCGCCAGGTAGCAGAGTAATGGAAGAGGAAGTACCTATTCTCGTTTACTGCGCACACTCTTGGGCACTATAAAGGCCTTGATGAAACCGGTCACTGTCATCGAAACCTATCTATTGCTATTATTCGTCATTCCGACCCACTTATTTCAAATATTTGGCAACGAGTGTTAGTTCTGGTGCGATCCTTCAAATATTACACATAGAGGTGTGGAATGCGGCGTTCTGTAGTGGCCTATGTGACGGGACTCGGGAGCCAGGCGCTGGCCCGGTTCGCACTTGGGCTATATTTAGTGGTGCGGACGGAGTTAGCCTGATTCGCTAATATGACCTGTAGGCCTACTACGAAACAGGCCTTGTACCATGAAACTGTTTTGAGACTAAAACTATCGGACGTGAATGCCGCGTCCTGCTCTAACAACGTCATTTCACGTTTGTTAGAGTAGGACGCGGCATTCTCGTCCGATTGTTTGAGTCTCAAAACAGTTTCATGGTACAAGGCCTGATTTCACAAATTATGATCAGGTTGTGTGAATTTTTAGAAGAACTGACTATTGGATATATTAGATATTTCGATGGGCTTTTGACGTAGATATTAATTATTTACATAGTATTGAGATTTTTTCAAAAACATAAATCCAGTCGGACTCTATCAAAGAGCAGAGTATTCTCATAAACTGCTTTTTTATACAGGCTGTAAAAAAACTAAGTGTTAATTACTTTAGCGTGCGTAGAGAGTTCACTGTGAGAGTAGCAGCGCTAAAAGACCACTTTTTTCACTTTTTTATGGGGAAGCTCGTGAGTCGTGACTCGTGACGCTGCGCTGGAGCGCTGCCCATACAAAAGTGAAAAAAAATGGGTCTTTCAGCGCTGCTACTTTTCAGAGAGAACACTCTACAAGGAATACGTAGAAACACTAAAGTATTATTGACACTTATTTTTATTACACCCTGTATAAGATTAAATCATGTTGGATTTAGTAATTAAAGTTAGTGTACTGATATATTTACTGTCAGAGTATAAATATAGGTCTACCAGAATCTGATGGCAAAAAGTGAGAAAATAAATTGACTAGCAATACCGAGGTAATTGGAATAAAACATTTTGAACCTTTTTTTTCTCATAGCGGCTGATTCTGTGTGTTAAACATGCAAATATAAAAATTTATCCAATGATCAAGGATATTTTATGAAAATCTGCTGTCAAAAATTGCCATCAGATTCTGGTAGACCTATAACACATATTATTATAACAGCAACATAATCGCGATAAATCAAATCCGCCATTTTTAATTCAAAAATAACAGGGACAATGCGCCCTCAATCATAAATTAACAACAGGTTATCATCCTGAAGCCAGTCTCTCCGGCAAACCGGAGACCGAATCCGGCACGCCGGAGGCCAGACAGCCGGAATGCCGAACTGGAGAAGATGAATATTGGACATTAACTGCCGATAAATCAAATCTCCGCGCCGTTGCCAATGGTTACTGGAATTTCCACTTAGCTCCAGAATATTACTAAGAATATATTATTATTATTATAGAAACTTCTAAAATCTGCCTTTGAAAAAGATCTGAATTATTATTTAACTATGTGTCTCGACCGAAATTATATTTTAATATATTTTCTATTTTGTAACTTTTTTATTTACTTATTTATTATGTTATAATATTTGCTTTTACATTGATGTTACGTACAAGCTTTTGCTGAATCTAGAACTGCATGTAGTACGTGAGAAGCTGGACGAGGGAAAACCTGGAACGAATTTCGTTATCGAACGGACAATAAATTTTTTCAAAAAAAATCTATCCTCGTTCCCGACACTTTATTAAATATCTCCATACCAAATTTATCCTGTTTCAGTCGTTTAAGCGTGAAGACGAACAACCAGACAAACACATTTTCGAATTTAAAATATTAGTATATCTGTCCAGCGCGGTACCAAGTGGCACACACCCACCGCTTCGCGGTCAATGTAGTGGAAATAGCGCGGCGGCCACACTCCTGATTTACTACCGGAAAGGGCCCCCTTTTCCGATTACTATAGAGGGGTGTTGAGGGGTTATAATTGAAATTAACACAGATATTGATAAAGGAAGTGTATGGTAAGCTGTATGCAGCTTCCTTCGCTAATCTTGTCAAAATGGACTCGTTGAGTTTGTTAAGTTTTTGTCTTTGTCTCACTTCATACACGAGTTGACAATTATTTAGCATCGGCACGAATAGATCTATTCAATCATATAATTTACTGACATTTTCTGGAAGAAACCACAAAAGCGGTAAGGCCACCTATTTAAAAGAATATTACAAATATCACCATATTTTGTAACATTGGCCGATGCCACTTCCTTTCGATCACAAAATTTGGGACCTTAATTTTAGGTGCTCGAACAAACTGCACGCAAATATCACCGAAATCATTACCTCTCTTTAGCCTCGCCGCAGTCAGGTAAAAGGGCAAGCACTTACCACGAGGCGCTCTGCTCGTTTGCCGAGGTTACTAGAGGGGGGGAGGGGGGAGCGGTCGTGTCGCAACAAAGTTCAGAACCTTTAAATGTCACTAAAGGTTCGAGCCAACTGCTCGTGACGAGCGGGACCATCGGCTTTTAACTAGACATCATTTAGAATTATTTTACCCAGGACGGCGTACATGAGGGTTATCCTTACATCCAGGAGTACAGATGCTGTTAGAGGTTAAACTGTCATGTCAGTAAAATAACTAATAAAAAAAGCCAGCTGGAATCATTTTTTTTATTTATTTATTTATTTAATTCAGGTATCTTGACCCATATTATAAATAGCTTATAGACTAACATACATACAATTATACTTAAACTAACACTAAACACTAAACACGTATTGTCTGCGACGTGGGGCGCGACGTGTTCGGAAGTCGTCCTCGGAACCTTGTGTAGACGACTCTAATCGGCCAGAACTCCTCCTTCTCGAAGGTCGGTAGATGATGCGTCGGGACTCTCACCACAAAGGAGCTGGAATTCACTTTGTGGCGGGACTCCAAGCGCTCGACCCTCAAGACGAAGTGGGTCTTGCTCCTGATGTAGTCCACGACCTGCTCGACCGTCGTGGACCAGTGCAGCCTGGACACGTACAGCGGCGTCGCGGGGGTCTCACGCCGCAGCAGCTGCTCGGGTCCTTCGGGTACGGTGCCGCGATGGTTGCGGACGACGGGTTTCTTATTCTTCCTCTCGACTTTTATAAACCCGTCATCATCGCACTTTCGGTCCTTTTCGGAGGGAGGACACTCCTTTGCAGGGGCCTCCTTTTTCCCTTTGTTTTTGGAACGCGGGGGAGGAGGCGGGGGGCAAGCGGCGACACTTGCGTAGTTAATATTATAAATGCGAAAGTGAAATGTGAAAGTGTCTGTCTGTTTGTTTCTCTGTGTATCTGTTACCTCTTCACGCCCAAACCACTGAAGCAATTTTGCTGTTTGATATGGAGCTATTTTGAGTCCCGGGAAAAGACATGGGATATTTTTAAGCAGGAAAAATGTACGGTTCGTGCTCGATAAACGCATATTGGCTCAACGCATTTGCGGACATCATCTATTAAATCATACTCTACCCTACACGAAACTCTGCGCTGCTGCTGCACCAGTCGGCATTCATCTATACTTAACAGTTCTCAGTACAGCATCCAGCTGATATGTCCGGCAACACGTACGCCCTGTATACGGAACTCCGAGCGCAGGGTTCCGTGAAACGCACATGTTCGAACGGCTATTAAACCATGTCGCTAATGGCACGGAAACATTCATATTTCTTTGGCAATTAACAGATTGTGGATGGTTGAAAGATTAAAATTCTGACAGTTTTATTTACCACATCCATAAATAAATCTGCTGAAAACATTCGCACTAAAACTGATGTTGGAGTGGATTGTGGAGGTCTTTTCAGCGCGAAAGGACATACATAGTTGATTCCGCAAGATAATGGAATGTCCGCGCAATGAACGACGAGCAGAAACTCGTATTATATCTTGTTACAGAGTACATCATTATTTATCTACCTTTTTTTTAAATAAAATAAGGGGGCAAACGAGCAAACGGGTCACCTGATGGAAAGCAACTACCGTCGCCCATGGACACTCACAACATCAGAAGAGCTGCAGGTGCGTTGCCGGCCTTTTAAGGGGTAATAGGGTAGGGCAGGATGGGGTAGGAAATAGGGTAGGAGAGGGTAGGGAAGGGAATAGGGTAGGGGATTGGGCCTTCAGTAAACTCACTCACTCGGCGAAACACAGCGCAAGCGCTGTTTCACGCCGGTTTTCTGTGAGAACGTGGTATTTCTCCGGTCGAGCCGGCCCATTCGTGCCGAAGCATGGCTCTCCCACGGTAAATCTCTTGATCATATGATAGTATCAATATCAAATTAAAATAAGGCTTCTGTTGGTGTACATCGAACAGGCTACGAAACTACTGGGCCGATGTTGACGAAAGCAACCACTAATAAGCAAAAGGTTAAGTACCTAGTACCTACAGAAGTCACGTTTATTCGATGTAATATGTGATGTCAGGAAGCCGGCTGGTTGCACCCGAACACGCTGGCCAGCATTTCACTCATCCAAAACAGAATTACCGCTGAGTAGGTCCCTGATATAAACAGTGATACAGAATAGCAAGGGTGGTTTGGTGCGTGGATGTCATGGGTGCGAGATAGGCGTCACTCAAAATGATACCAGCCTTCCTGGAGGGACCACTATAAAAAGCGTTTTTGCGGATTAATCTGTCATTTTGGCCCTAAAATCTGATTGTTTTCACATTCTGAGTCATTTCTGTTGTGGTTATAGTAAGCCTGCAGCAGTAGGTATGGGCTATGGTAAAGAGTACAGACGTATCGGACTTAAGA
This sequence comes from Cyaniris semiargus, assembly GCA_905187585.1. Taxonomy (NCBI): domain Eukaryota; kingdom Metazoa; phylum Arthropoda; class Insecta; order Lepidoptera; family Lycaenidae; genus Cyaniris; species Cyaniris semiargus. Next base: position 14,613,974 of record LR994564.1, read on the forward strand.
CTGTTTTGTCCCACATAGGCAAGCCGGAGGTCTGACACAAATCTGTCGACCATAATATTTTGACAGTCGTGTCGCTTTAATACATATTTTGTTTATAAGATTTTTTGTTTCATGTAGCAAATTGCAATATTGTCTCATGACTGGCGTGCCTTAAGTTGCAAGATGCCAGCGCGGCGTCAGTTCCCACTTCAGCCACGCACCAATACATCCCTGTATGTATTAGCCTCTATAATGATGTAGTATTTCGCCGTCGTGCAATGTCAAAGTCACGTTTTTAACACAAATGTGACTCGGTTTTGGTCAACATGTAACATTATCCTACCGCCTTTGATAACATTACATAAGCGAAATATATTACGTAATAATTCTGTTGTTTGTTATAGCTATTAAATGACGCCCGTTTCGTTGCGCAAAATTAGTTTATCGCGAGGGAATCCAGGATAAAAATAATCCTATGTCCTTTCCTGGGACTCAAAGTATCACCATAGTCCATACCCAGCAAAATAAATTCAGCGGTTGCCGGTTTGGGCGTGAAGAGGTGACAGACAGCAGACAGACACTGTTTCGTATTTATAATCATTATATTATATTTATATATCATTATATATTATATATTTATAAGCAGGTCGTGGAGTACATCAGGAGCAAGACCCACTTCGTCTTGAGGGTCGAGCGCTTGGAGTCCCGCCAAAAAGTGAATTTTAGCTCCTTTGTGGTGAGAGTCCCGACGCATCATCTACCGATCTTCGAGAAGGAGGAGTTCTGGCCGATTGGAGTCGTCTACAGGAGGTTCCGTGGACGACTTCCGAACACGTCGCGCCCCACGTCGCAGACAATACGTGTTTAGTGTTAGTGTTAGTTTTTTAGTATAATTGTATGTATGTTAGTCTAAAAGGTATTTATAATATGGGCCAAGATGCCTGATTTAAATAAATAAATAAAATAAAATATAATATTAGTAAATATGGATTGAAGATTGGAAGTTATTTAATTATGATTTGAAATGGTTATTATATTATGTACAATTTTAACCCGGGCTCTTTATTTTCAGTTCACCATCTTTTCAAGCAGCTTCATTTTATTTTTAAGCACACACTTAAGATAATCTTAAAATCTTTCGCCGGAACTCGTAAGTTTATCAAATGATACGTTAGTCCGTACTCTGTAGCGCTACAGTAGATGTGAGTACAGTAGACCATCTTTATTATAAACCACTTGAATCTTCTCTTAAATGATCTATGGCTTTAGCCAGCTTCGATCAAAGTAATTTTATTACCTATAAATTTTGCTACTTTAATTTCTTTTACAGTTTTCAGAAACATACAGTGTTGTATTTTTGCCTTACGGTTGTCAAATCATCAAAATTAAAATGTTTAACTTGTATCAACTCCGGAATTATACATCTTAGATACCAACATATTACAAACTTAGGAAAAAGAAAAAAAAATAATAACTGATTGATCGGTAAGTATTGACTTCGACTTCAGCCAAAAAGCGATCTAGCGTCGAGCACTACTGTAAAGGGTTTGATTTCAAGGCCACAACTGAGTGAGCCATATTATACTACAACCAAAGACTATGAGTCTTCCAGAGACCACACGATTACACTACTGTATATGTGTATAGTGTTGTCGGGGGAAGTCGGGTGAAAGTGACCACGTAACGGTCACGTAAGGCCCTTAGAAAGTCCACATCCTTTGAGCATAGTCTTATTAATTATCATTAAGCCTTTACTTATTATTATTTTTAACGATTATTACTATGCCGTAAGTATAATTAAAACAAAAATATAGAATTCAAAATATTTATGGTTTTTAACCGGTGGTTCCTGATTTAACCACACCACAGTTTTCTGTGCTGTTTATATAAATCTTTAACCACAGTTTTGTAATTGCTAATTAATATCCGCATTTTGGGGTACTTGTAAACAATGAGTAAAATGTATGTTGTTATATATGTTGTTAGTTGTATATTGCGCATGTAGTGTTACCCCTTATCTAGGAGTACGACAATTAAACAGAATAATATATTTATATAACACAAGTTCTGCCGCGTTTATTTTAAGAAATTATCTAATTATTATCTTTTTAGTCATTCAGTTAAATAATGTTAAAATTAAGAAATTCAAAGTGACTCATGAAATAAATAAATAAATAAAAATAATAATAGTTTTATTTCTGAATAGATTTTAAAAAATGCTTTCAGAATGTTGATACTACATGGTGCCTACCACCGGTTCGGGAACTAACCCGGCGAGAAGAACCGGCGTAAGAAACTCGCACGGGGCCCACTTTTTTACCAAAAAAAGTGAAAAAAAAAATAATCTTTTAAAATAAAATTTACAATGTTGTAACTTAAAATTATACAATGTCAACATAATTGTAAGTCATGTAACACTAATGTAGAAGTAGCCTTGCAAGAAGCCATCCTACTCCCAAGATGTGCCATCGTTTATGAAATCATTGACCTTATAATAATAGGCTTTGGCACACAAACGCTCTTTGACTACTTTTTTAAATTTATTAATGGAAAGATTTTGAACGTTTCCTGGGATTTTATTGTAAAGGCGTATACATTGACCTTTAAAGGATTTACTGACTTTACTAAGTCTGATCACCGGCATATCTAGCTTGTGCTTATTTCTAGTATTTCTACAGTGAATGTCACTTTTAACTTTAAATTTACTTATATTTTTTCTAACATATATTACATTATCCAAAATGTATTGAGAAGCAACAGTTAGAATACCAATTTCTTTAAATTTATCTCTCAGAGATTCTAAAGCAGACATTTTATAAATAGAACGTATGGCTCGCTTCTGCAGCACAAATATTGTATTAATTTCGGCAGCGTTTCCCCATAAAAGGATTCCATATGACATCATACTATGAAAATAACTAAAATATACTAATCGTGCCGTGTCTTCGTCAGAAATTTCTCTAATTTTTCTGACTGCATATGCTGCAGAACTGAGCCTACCTGCAAGATTAGCAATGTGAGGACCCCATTATAAAGGTGTAATTTACTGTCAAGTGTAATACCTAGGAATACAGTGTTATCTACCAAATTCATCTTCTCATCATTTAATAGTACATTGGTTTGGACTTGCCTAACATTGGGCAAAGTAAACTTTATACATTTAGTTTTACTAGAATTTAATAGTAAGTTATTAACATTAAACCAATGTACTATTTTTGAGAGAGCACTGTTTACCTCGTCGTAGTTCGACTGTTGTCGCTTCACTTTAAAAATAAGTGAAGTGTCATCAGCAAAAAGCACTATCTCATTATTATTATCCTTTACTAGATAAGGTTTTTTTACATGATTTTCCAATACTAGGCGGGCTGATGATGATAAATATTCATGGGCGTACCCTATCCCCCCCCCCCCCCCTCAATTCAATTCGTCGTCAATTTTTCTGGCAATTGGGAATTAAAACCGTGTTACCTACTCTGCGTAAAATGAAGTGTTGGAAACAAAATATCTTTTCAGTCAGATTAATAAAAGTCAATTTTCATGATTTTTTGTTTCAATATAACAGACTGACCATCTTTTCACAAGAACACTCTCTACATTGAAAATTGTCCTACTCTAAGCGCTCAGGAATAAACCTCACGTTGAAAAATTACATAACCACCATTATGATTTTACTAACTCATAAAGATACTCAAGCTTATGTATCCATAGCAGATACCTTCTGTACTATATAGTATAACCAGAATCTTTCTCAAGATGATGGTGGCAGTGATGATGATGATATGAGTGGACAATAATCATCAAGCGCTAATTACCCCGCCCGGCCCCGCGAGACACGATACTGTGTGGCTCGGGTAGAGTTACAGGTGAGGGTGACCAGGTGTTGGGTATAATAGCGGACAGTCCTACTATGGAAGATATACACTTTGGTAGGGGGGAGGGAAGAAAGATCCGGTTTGGGCTTGGTACAAGATTTTAGAAAAACTGTGAATCGATGTCTGTTAATCTCAGACTGAGTACAGGGCGCTCGGTATACTTCAAGAAACATTTTTTCTCCGGCTTCTGCTATAACATCCGGAGTTAATGTTGGGTCATAAAATACAGTTGCTATTTCCTTTAGTAATAGCTTTTGATCAAAAATCTTGATAATTGATCGGCGGATCAGCGAAATATCATGCTCACAGAGTATTCCATCAAGTACAGGAGTGGCTTGGGTCGAACAAACTGCCTCCTGAAATATGGGGTTGGAAGCGAGGAGTAGATGGAATCTTAGAACCAATCATGACCTTGGATCCTCCTGCTCCTGACGCGTTGTTAAATTCAATATTTTGCCGATGTAAAAGTGGTTGTTCTGGAAAATGCAGTTGCCGAAAAGCGGGCATTAAGTGTAACGGCTGCCTAGGAGCTTGTACTAATGGAGCCCCCATCCATGTTAATAATAAAGATGACGAAGATGAAACACAATTAGATTGATAGGTCGGCAATCGGCATGCATACTCGTGCAAAAAAAATGTTTAATTTTTTAGAATGTTTGTAAAACGATTAAGTTTCTTACTTTTATCACCTTTAATACTCTGTATTTCCTAAAGTAATGATCGTACGGTAAAAATGTTCAGACGTAATTTATAGGAAATTTAATGTAGATAATTAATGTAGAAGTCACTAAAGAGATATTATAAATAATTTTTGAGTCACAAGCAAAAACCTTGAAAAAGAGACTTTTCCCCCCCTCCCCCACCGCCGGCTCGTGTCCCACCCTCGGGGACTTTTAGTATATTCATCTCATCATCATCATTCCTTTAGGAATAACTGTAGCAACTTTCAAAACTACATGAATTATTTGGTCTGATCGACGATTATTTTATTATATTAGACTATAAGACTTTCAAACAAAAAACTTTAATATTGTAATTATATTCATTTTTCAGCAGAATCGACCTGCCCATATATCTATCAAATTCTTCATAATTTTCTAAGTCCTGAATCATCCTTAACGTTCAACAAGCACGTCCACCCTACACCGAGTCAACACAGTGTCGGATTTTGTTGTTCCATACAAAACTAATAACAATCAGCTCGCGTGGCCTAATTCGACACTAATTGGTAATTATTACCTGTTACGTGCGGAAACGGAAGGACACACGTCCTTGGCACACATTATATTATGTCTATACGCTTGTATAGTAATAATTAAATATTATCTGTCATACTCATAAGCAGCTAAGAGCTAGTACATTTTACTGAAGGTCAATTGCTCGAAAACTTTACATTTTGCTGAGATAAAGGTAGAGTAACGTTAGTAAAATAGGTCCTTTCGTTCCATTTTGCTCTCTGTTACCACTTCACGCTTAAAACTCCTTACCGATTTTAGTTAAATCGGTACTAAGTCCCGGGAAAGAATATTTCTAACCTGCCGGCCTAAGATGCGCAAACGAGAAAATTTTGTCTAAGTACATGTTTTCTCGATGTTAACTGGTTTATCTCTTCATCTCTATTGACCCTAACATGACATACTTTTTTTCTCGTGTCTGTCGTCAAAATTAGAGATAATTGTGTTTTTTTTTCTTAATCCATGCTATTTTTGTCTACGAACCCTAACATGACAACACATTTTAGTTTGTCGATATATACCTATAATCTGTAAAATATCACTACGCTCAAGAGTGAGATATCCACGAGATATCTCGTTGGCGTATGCCAGGACGGCTGGAAAAATGTTCGTTTCCCATCCGAGAAACGAGTTTCGGTACAAGTTACAACGAACGAAGTTTCGAGCATCTTATCGATCATCTTTTAGATTAGCTTGCAAAGTAGCCAGTAGTTACCATAATATACAAATCCCACGGGAACGGTTTTTACACTATCCTTCCAGCTATTATGTACTCTAAAAATACTACACAATCCTTCCCTTCACTCTAAAAATACTCATCAGAAACTAGCTCCACTTGTGGTAACAGTGACGGGTGTGGGGGTCGAGAGGGGGTTAAAGTGGGGAGGAGGGTAGGGGGGAACACTCGAGTCGATAATTGTGTAATGGCGGGTAAAAGAAGCCCGTAGAGTCATCACCATCCATCACCACGGACGGGCAGACGTCAGATGTGATGTAGTTTGGGTACAAGATGGTAAATTGAAATGTGTACTACGCCTTCAACTCCGTTGTAAGAAAATTTGTTTATAGAGCGGAAACCGTACATGTTTCCGGGCTAAAAAGTATCCTATGTCCTTTAACGGAATTCAAAGTATCTCCATACCAAATTTCAGTAACACCGAATCAGCGGTTTGGGCGTGAAGAGGTATCAGACAGACAGCCACTTTCGCATTTACAATATTAGTTTGGATAGCTAGACCTGTACATTAATATTATAATCCTACTTAATACTTATATTGGCGCTAAATAGTATTTAATTATTATTATTTTTATATCGAAATGAGTTGCACTTAAGGCCATCCCCCGAGCAAACGACCTTGACCATACATTTGACGCGTTGCCGAGATCGCACAAAAATCCTATTTTTTTACTTATCTTCGTTCAAAATTGATCTAAAAAAAAATTAAAACGGGGAATATGTAGTTAACGAAATTATCTATCTATTGTCGTGTGTTTCAAATAAACGTGTAAATACTAGGGAGATGCTGAAAGTATGCTTCAATTTTAATAATTTGGTATTACTTTGGAAGCTAATATCATGAGTATAATAAACAAAAATAGAAAATTTAAAACGGGGAAAGGAATGTTGATATACTGAAGATTATTGATGTATTTTTATTATAACTTTGTAGCTTTCAAATTATGAGTTTATAAGACTCTAAATACGGTAAATTACGAAATCTCCGTAGGGGAAGGGCCTTAAGTCAAGGTTTGACCATACTGAAGAAGCAGCTCCCTAAGTAACAGTTTGATAACAAAGTTGAGTGCCGAACCGCCGAGTTTGCTGTGTTCAGCATGAACAATCGTCGTCAAAAGGCAAGCATATTTTATTGTTTCTTGAATTTTCCTTGCTTTTGTAAAACTTGTATGATTCACAAACTGAAGTACAAAGACTTGAAAAACAAAGAAATGTGCGATGAGTAATACCAATAAATAGAATAATTAACGCATTTCCGATGCAAAAGGCTGTTATTTTGTATTACATATTTATGAATTAGTTTAGGTTTAATGACTCTTTACATAGCCAGTAACCTTACTTATTTAAATAAAATATACCCTTATGCCAGAGAATTGTAAAAAGAGGTCATAATTATTATTATAAAATGGACATATTGAATTTGTAACCTAACCATTTTGGAAGTGGTTTATTAATACGGCATCGTTTCAAAAAAACTTTAGTTATGGAATTTTGTATGGTGGTAGATACTCATATTATGAGAAAGATCACTTAACACAGATTACTGTTTGTTCGCCACAAAATAAATTATTTTTGTGAAAATAATGCACGATATGTACTTAACTTAGTTACTGTAACTTTTACTTAAATATATAGAAGGAGACTGTTTCACTCGTTGTATATTTTATAAACCCTTTGAGCTTTGACTCAAGCTCTAACCTAATAATGTATTATGTAACTTTTAAGCCAGGGGTTCCCGATCTTTTTCAGCCTGCGGCGCCGCGCAGTCACACGTCACAATATTTTGTCACGGCGCGGCGGCGCCCTACTCTACGTAGCTATTACAAAAAGATACATAAATAAACGCATTTAATGATTATTATAGTTAGGCTAAGCAGGTAAATAGTAATAAACAAATATTGAATCATATACCGGCTTTACATAATTAATATTATAATAATTTTATTTTATAATATTTGTGGTTTTGGATAATGTTGGAGGATCGACTCACGACGCCCTACTTGCCTTTCCACGGCGCGGCGCACCAGGGCCGGGCGCCGCGGCGCACACTTTGGGAACCCCTGCTTTAAGCTGTATGTGTATTGTATTGTTATTATAAAATTAATAACAATATTATAATGAATTCGCGATAAAAACAAAATAATGACCGCACCTTTTCCTGTCCCAGATGTAAAATCAGCAGTGTGTTTTGTTATTTGTTATTAGCGATAATAATAATGTTTATTGCTTATTAAGTACAGGTCACCTAGGTTTGGCTAGATCTTTCTGGATGGAACTAGATTAAAAAAAACTTAGGCAGTCCTACTTTTTTGCGCCAGTTAGCGTGGTTATGCACAATTTGATTGTCTGCATGTGTACAGAAGATTAATTTAAAAAAAACAATGGTAGTGCTGGCAAAAGTAAAATCGAAACAGCAGGGGCAGGCATACATTGTCACGTGGTAGTTACTTCCTCTACTACGCCACGCCAACAATCTGCTCCATCTTACGAATTTTCGATCAGGTCACATGTAGGTAACGTTTAGCGTTTAACCCAAATAAGTACAAAACGCCGCTAAAGAAGGTTCCACTTCAAAACCCATACTAAATACTAATATTATAAATGCGAAAGTCGTTCTGTCTGTCTGTTACCTCTTCACGCCCAAACCATTGAACCGATTTAGAATTTAGAAAGGACATACTTTTTTCTCCCAAAAATTGTACGGTTCCCACCCGACAAACGAATTTTGGCGTAACGGAGTAAATAGTTGAAAAATAAATAATAAAAGCGCCCTCTTTTAGAAGTCGGCTAATAAATATATAACTAAATTTCTGCTAAAATCTAGTATTTCAAACATAACATAAACTCTGTGCAGTTTATCAACAGAGTGCACCAACCTCACCTATCAAGGCTTCGTCCCACATACACAACCACACCATTACCGACTCTAACACAACGGAATAACGACGAAATTCGCATATCAACTGCAGTCACGGCTCTACCTAAATTAACAAAGTTATTCTCAACTCTATATCAACGTGGTAAGGTTCAAAATTGTATGTGAATTATTCACGTTTTAATCGATTTAAGATTTAGATATTATGAACAATGACATGATATTATTATCATAATCGCAGCAGCAGAAGTTCGTTGACCTGTAGGAGAGAATTGGGAATATTACGCTAAGGTCGGAGCAGAGGTCGCCACCAGCACATACAGTAAATAATCCGACCAAAATCCGACATGTCGTACACGTCACATCAGTATATTGACAGAAACGTTGTCAAACGTCGAACAAAACTTTACTGTCTATGCTGGTGCTGCCTCTAGCGTGAAAACATTGCAGTAATATGTCCTACTAGATGACGCCCGCAACTTCGTTGCGCCAAAATTCGTTTATCGCGCGGGAACCGTACATTTTTCCGGGATAAAAAGTATCCTATGTCCTTTCCCGGGACTCAAAGTATCCCCATACCAAATTTCAGCAAAATCGGTTCACCGGTTTAGGCGTGAAGAGGTAACAGACAGACAGACACACTTTCGCATTTATAATATTAAAGTATGGATATGGAGTTTTATTATGTTAGTAATCCAATAATACAGCTTCGATAAAGTTTCGATGCAGTCTCGGTAGAATGAAACTAAATTGTATTCTTTTATCAAAGCAATGTCAATTCTGATTGGCAAAAACTCCAACATAGAGCCGTTTAACATGTTTTACATAAATGAGCATAGATTCGGACTGGATGAGAGATATTATTTCAATTTTTAAATACAACTTTAAATACCAGCCCCCCTAGCATACGCCAACGAGATATCTCGTGGATATCTCACTCTCGAGCGTAGTGATATTGTCGATATCGATATATATCTCTTTTTCGCTAACATGCGTACGTCGAGATTCGAGAGATAAATTTCTCGTTCGTATATAGTTCGTTAATATATAGACAAAAATAGCATATATAAAAAAACAAAATTATCTCTAATTTTGACGACAGACGTACGAGAAAAAATGTATGTCATTAAAGATGAAGAGATAAACCAGTTAACATCTAGAAAACGTGTAGACAAAATTTTCTCGTTGGCGTATGCTAGCACGGCAGAATAGGGATACTGAATCGCGTTTTACAACAAACTTCTGGTTCTCTTGTCTATCATACACTCGACAAATATAACCTTCTTTCTGAAATTGGACAACCATAGAACCATGTATGATATAGGCTAATCTCACAGTAAAAACGTAACAGCTTAGAAGCCAATCTATTTTTTGTTATAAGCTAGACTCCTAGGTCTCATTAGGGCTTTTAACCCTATTCCAACCGGTCTGGACCAGCCCTAACCGGTTGCAACCAGCACTTGACCTAACCCAACTTATCACTGTAATTTATTACTCGCGGGGATCGTTTGCGTCAGGCGGTTAACTCTTAACCTCTTGTTTGTTGAAAGTAACCACGCCGTGTTGATATGCAGCTACTACTTATATATACAATAATAATAAGAGTTAAAGTTTGTTAGGATGTCACTTAGGGTGGGTTGCACCAGAGGCGCAGTTAAAGTTAAGGTTATCGTCAAATATGGCGTCCATAATGGACTTTTACTAGGGATTTGACAGTTCATTTGACTTTTTGTTATGGTTAAAGTTAAAGTTATGGTTAAAGTAAGTTGGTGCAACCCACTCTTAGGGTCAATTTATACTAGCGTAGAGTTGAAGCGCATGGAAGGAAGCAAATTCAACCTTAACTTCAAAGCGTTAACGCACACATTACATCTGAGAATTTAAAAAGGCGCAATCTGATTGGTCTCGCAGAAGTAATGTGAGCGTTACGCTCTGGAGTTAAGGCCAGGTAGTAGTAGAATAGTGACTTTTAAAAGCCAAAAAAAAAAATACACATTGTTGTTCACTTAATGTACTTTGACAATTTGTGGTTCGAAATATGATATTGAAAACTTCACTCCATCAAAAATAACTCCGAAGAGAAGGCTAAATTCGAATATTTTGTGATATTTTTCTTATTTTTCATGAAGTTTATATGATAGTTTTACTTTCAAAAATCATATGTACGAAAAACTCATAACTTAAAGAAGAATAATAATTTGTGGTAACATTTTGCATTTTGGTCTTTATCTAAGTGAAAATTATAATTTTCTCTCATTTCGCCCTATCAAGGACGCGGCGAGCGTCGTAACCGCCACTGTACAAGGCGCGCTGATATGAATGTTATTTTAATGTACTTTACGTCGATATTCGTACTGACAGACATCGACCTGCTAATTTTAGGGACTACCTGGCCATAAGGCTGAATTTTCCATATTCAGTTTTTGGGAATTCGCTTCGACTATAAATTGACCCTTATTTAGACCAAAAATTCAAAACGGATTTTGATGATTCTGCATATTAATACGTTTGTAATGTCAAGTTTACTAAGCTTTTGGCTACTTTTAATACCGAAATAAGTTTTGTTCCCGCAGGAAAATACGTTTTTCTATTGACTTAACTGTTCACATAAAATATCAAAACGCCGGAAGTTAAGAAAAGTCGCATATTTTTGCATGTGGTCAACGCTCTAACTTTGTCGATATTATAAATTAATAAATCTCAAAGTTATGGGCCATTCGTAGGCCATTCGTAGGCCATTCGTCTATTTTATACGATTTTTATTTAAATAAATTCCTAAAATATTATAGTCACGTTACCATGAAACACAAATATAATATCAATATAATATAATACACACACCCACTTCAAGTATGTAACCCCAAAAAGCCCGTGGTATTTGAACAGGTGTTCTTACAAGTTAACAACTTCAATGGGAATTGATTACACACGTCACTTCCTCCTTCCCTTCCCCCCCCCCCCCCCCCTAGCTTCCCCCTACCCCCTTATCCCCTCGAACATAACAAAGACAATTAATTTACTGACTCATATGCGTTACACATATTGAAAGAATTTCGTGTTTACATACCTGTTAACTTTCTTATAAATACGGTCTTATTATGTTTTTTTTTTGTTACAGACAAAACGTGATACTTCCACGAAGACGAAATAAGCTAAAATGTAGAGATAAGATACGTTTGATATCCGAGATAAGCTAAACGATTCAAGATAAGCTAAACGAAAGCAATGCTACGAGATAAGCTACAAGTGCTACGCGGCCTACGCGGCTACGAATTTTACGAAAGTAGAGCTACGAATTCTCGATATGGGCTATAAGATGCTAAAAGATAGACGAAACGATACCGAGATAAGCTGTAGTATTTACTTTCGAAAATAGCTAATCTCGGAATTATATTTATTTTTTAGCTGTTACTAGCTATAGCTCGTCTAGCACTATTGGAGCTATAGCTATATAATTTTAGATATTCATGTGCCACATGGGTTCCCAAATTTTTGTCACTCGAGAGCAGCTGTTTAAACTATTATGTCATTCTACACACAAACGGCTAACCATCTGTCCCGCTGTTCGTGGGGTATTTTATTATTATAACTGTTTAATTGCCTGATTAAAATATTATTTGTCCCATGTTATTATCATATTTTGACTAACATATTATATTGTCTTAAGAGAATATTGTAACTTAATGCAGTATTTACATAAAAAATTAAACAGAGTTGAAGCACTTATACTGTTTTTGCAAGGAAATCTACGTATGTTATAAACTCATGCTTTTTTTTGTTAAAAAAATATATATTTAGTAATCATTTTGCGGAATTTTTAAATAGTTTTAGTCAAGTAAGAGTCCAAAAACTCATATTGTATTGTATAGCAAATGTTTTTGCATGTGCCCCACCTGCCCCACCTGGACATACAGATTGTTTGGTATATAGTGGTGAGATCATGCTGAGTAAATATGTACACTTAACAACTGTACATGACAACTATGTGCTGGAAAATATGTGGAGCTGTGCTCAATAATATGTAGGGACTAGATGACGCCCGCAACTCCGTCGCGCGTAAACCGTACATTTTTCCGGGATAAAAAGTATCACATGTCCTTTCCCGAGACTCAAAGTATCTCTATACCAAATTTCAGCAAAATCGGTTCAGCGGTTTGGGCGTGAGGAGGTGACAGACAGACACACTTTCGCATTTATAATATTATAATTATGTATAATATAATATAGTATAGTAATTAGTATGGTTGCGCTAGAAATATAGAGTTGTGCTAGAAATGTAGAGTTGTGCAAAAAATTTTAATAAGAAACTGTGCGCGGGTTTAAGTTAGTGAAGTTTAGTAACTTTTTATTGTTATGTATTTAATATTTATTTGTTATTCAATATACTTGTTAACTTAGTATCAAGAAAAGGAAAACCGAGCTATGTTGAGCCTAAAAGCTTGGAGAAGTAATAAAGTTGTATTAATTTTAACAAAACTTATTTTTGTCATGATTTCGAAAAAGCAAGAAGACTTTAGTCGTAAGTATTCTAAAGCCGCCACTTTTGCAAACAAACCTCAGTTTTCAAATTGTTATTTACCGCTCATTCATCCACTCATATTTTCAATTATTATTATTATAATAGGTTATCTCATACATGATACAAATCAATAAATAACATATTATTAAATAGGTAACGGAATCCATAATATTTTGATTGAGGTGACCACATGATGCAATAGAGCAGACATTTTCATCTTATTTATATTAGTTTACATAAACATATAATAATTAATTTATTACAATATACATGGAGGTATGATTTAATTTGTTATTGTTGTTGTAAGAAAACTTGTTTTTATGTTCGATATGGAGGGAAAAACCAATTTTCTATTGAATTAACTGATCTGGTTTAAAACTACTTTTGAATGATTCAACCGTAAAAAACTATTTTTATTTTCCTTATAATCATTGTCATTATAACATCTAAGGTCAAGTCACACTGAAACGAGAGGGGACGAAATATGGCGTCATGAAATATAACAGCATCACACTATTTGACATGTAAGTTTTTTACTGCTTTTAGGCATTGCTACGACACGCCTCCTCTTGTCTCGATTCGATGCAGAGGCGGCGTAAGGCGTGGGACGGCCTCGCGGTCCAAGGGGCCTCGCGCCCCTTGGATAACGAAGATTTTTTTTGGGTTTTAAGAGTTGTCGATACTCAATTTTTTATGGATAAAAATATTTATAAATAAAAAAAGTTTAAGTATCAAAAAACTTTTTCAACAAAATCCGTCCTCTTGCGTCATCCATCAGGGGGCCTCGCAAGATATATCTTGCCCACATCAAATTTAAGTCTTGCCCCGCCATTGATTCGATGTTTCTGATCCTAAGCCAAATGCAATGTTTCCTCACTAGCTATAGTACAAGCTTTTTACTGTCTAAGTTTTTTTCAAGACATTGAAAAACTCAAAAAAACATTACCCAAAACCCAAAATCAACAAAATCGGGTAAGACATTTAGCTTACCGCCTGTTTTGTCCAAAACACTTAATTTATATATCTGAAAATTAGTTAATGTTATCTAACTAATATCTGGTAAAGTTTGTTTGTTAATGTTTGGCGCTCAAACCACTGAACGGAGGGTTACAACTCACAACTTACAAACCACTTGTAATTAAACTAACAAACTTAAAGGAACGATCCTTGAGTCGATACCACTCTAGATTATATCTAAAGCTAACAATTATTGACTTTATCAACACCATTAATATAAGTACCTAACATTGAATTGTAATTAAATATTACTGCATCAAAATTTAAGTTTACCTATAATATTTCGAAAATACCGTAATAAAACAATGTTTTTTGTGTTTTTACTGCTCAAATTTTTTGATTATACCTTTCTTGTTTCGGATGTTCAACTACTACCTAGGTTAGCTTAGTCACAAAGACGAGCACTAACTTTTTCATGACATAGGTATTTACATAATGAGTACATAACATACACGGAAATTGTTTTCGCTTGACTCTTTCATACATGACGTATTTACAGTTAATATCGGAAGTTTATTATGTGCTGCCGGAATTACTGGAAAGAGAAAAAAAAGAGATAAGAACGACATTCTTATCAAATTATCACATGTTTGATATGTATCAAGATTATGTTTGATGCAACACTAATACAACTTCAGTCCTAGTAAGATCCAGTTCGTTTCATATCAAACAGAGAAATGGTATTATAAATTCTAATATACGGCAAATCTATATTAATTACTAATATTATAAATGCGAAAGTGTGTCAGTCTGTCTGTGATCTGTCTGTCTGCCAGAAGTCTGATACCTCTTGACACCCAAAACACTGAACCGATTTTGCTGAAATTTATTACTTCGATTCCTGAGAAAGGAGGACTTAATACGGGAAAATGTACGGTACCCGAGCGATAAACGAATTTTTGCGAAAATATAGTATTTTAATATTTTTTCTACGGAACCTACCTTGGGAGTTGGGCACAGAATACATATGTACAAGTCCTTAGGTACCCTGGTCTACCTAATCGGTCCATTTAAAGCTCTACACGTTGTGTACCTAGGGGCATTAAGGTCTGCGGCGTTATCAGTCGCCAGTCGCCACGCGGAAGATAGATAACACGTACCCTGACTAAACTCATTCGGGGCCACAGCTGTTAACACAATTACTACTCTATCTTATAGACACAAGGTCGGTATTCGCTCGGCAGTTTCAACCTTGGAATCCGACAACTAATGAAATAACGACTCTATTTAAAAGCCATAAGGTTGTAATTGGTTTAACAATTACCCGATGACGAAATATATTATTTACAGTTAAATAATAAATGGCCATTGTATTAGGAAGCGATTAATTTTGTTTATGTCAAAAAAACAGCACGTAGGCTCCAAGTAGGTACTTTGGCCCTTATAATATATTATATAATGTACATGTTACCGTTAATGTGCGTAAACAAGTTAGACTGCAGATTAAGGCCCGTATTTTTTGTCAGTACTTAAGATGCGACTCGGTCTCAAGACGCGGTTCGGCTCTGTGATTGGTCCAAATTTTGACAGCCAACCGATCACAGAGCCTGAACCGTGTCTTGAGACCGAGATGCATCTTGAGTACTGACCAAAAATACGGGCCTTAGAGCCTACTGTCAAAACGCTAGTCCCGCCTACACACATCGCTATACTCCAATTGTGATACAATGATTCCATGAATCGTGCTCCCGGGCAATATGCTTTACGCTGCAGCTAATAGTGAACAATATCGCGTAACAACGGTTCCCGCATTATAGCACGAAAGTAAAGGTCGTAAGTCCTAAAAATGTTTTTGATGGTTACTTAAAAATTAAATACAATACTAATATTTTCTTTAGCTATTATTTTATAAAGTATGTGATTGTAGTAGTGCAAGTTATTTAATGATAGTAACTCAATAAGGTATTTGTTGAAAAGCCCAGAAAGATTCATAATTTCAAAAAATAAAACTATCGAGTCAAAATAAGTGAATCGTGTTTTTGGTTAGCCAAATATCAAATAAATATACAATGATTAAATAAATCTCTATTCATTTGAGTCAATCGTCTTCCGGGATCGTAAAACTTATTAGAAAACACAGCAAAATTTGACAGCCCGCTCTTAAAAAGGTATTCTGCAGATTATCTGGGTGAGTCAGTTAAAGTGCAAAAAGTTTATCCTATTCTCATTAAATTACATAAAACAGTATTATTGTTAGAATAAAACATATTATTTAGTTGTAGAGAATTATTTCATATAATTTTTTGGACATAAACAAAGAAATAAATTATTAAATTTTGAGTAAAACCTTACTCCACTAATAAAATATAACAGATCGTATCAACTAGAAAAAAACCAATCAAAACAACAACAGTCTTAGGTTTGCAAGCTTCAGTCAAAGTTTTTAGGACTTTTACGAAGGAAGGGAATGCAAACTAACTAGGTTAAGTGCAAATATAACCTTTTTTTATTTGAAAATCTCACACTTTAACGGATGGTATCACTTATCAGGGAATCTGCAAATTACCTAGGTAATGTGCACGTTAACGTATTCTGCATTCTAACGGTAACATACATACTATTTTATGTATAAATTCCCGCTCGAACACCTTTGAACCTTTGCCTTTATTAATTTTTTTTTATTATTATTGCATATTCACTGAAGATACTTCATAAATTATAACACGTAACTTATGATATAGGAAAATGCTATAAAGAAAATCTAACGGCCGCACTCAGAGAGATTTAATGATGGTTGAACTTTTAAATATTATTGAAATGTTTGAAGGATTATGTCAAAATCTTCATTTGATTAAGTACATTTAAATAGTGAATGTTCGTCTTTGAGTGCGGCAGTTAATGTTGTATCATTCGGTCTTATAGAACAGAACATTTTTTTTTATTACTATCAAGCTAATTTTTTGTGAGTAGCTTCATTTGGATAAGACGAACAACAATTTTATTTGCAAAAAATCTCGAAAGTGGTAGCTAACAGAGATAGAAAGGATTTAATACTTTGATTTGATGGTCCCAAAATATGGATTGTTCTATTTGTAGGACAATGTTACTCTTAAATAATATAACTATTAACCTATCAATATACAAAAAATCTGCAGGTTTGGGTTCTGTTTTAGGGTTCCGTAGTCAACCAAGTTTTGTTAATTACAGAACCCTAAATGGATACCATGGCGACGTGGCCAATGACGTTATCATGGCAAAGTCTGGCGTCTCTACGTCGCCGCAAAGCGGCGTTTTTCTTAAATTCTATGAAGATTTAAGAAAATACCTTGAAAAAATGTTCAATTATCTGAAGATATCACTAAAATCAGCGACTGATTGAGTGACGGAGCATACAAAGACGTGTAATCCAACTGGCAACGTCGCCAGTCGCCGCATGCGGAGCGGTCGACTCTGGCTACGCTGGCTACTTGGCAACGTCACCAGTCGGTCGCCAGGTGAGTTACCCGTCATACATCTCAATAGAACTAGTTGACGAAGCCGCTGGCCACGTCGCCATGGCGCGACGTAGCCAGTGATGTTACCATGGCAACGTCCAAGCAACGTCTGGCGTCTCTACGTCGCCGCAAAGCGGTGTTTTTCTTAAAGTTAAGTTTAAAAACAGCGCTTTGCAGCGACGTGTAGAGGTGACATGGTAACGTCTCTGGCTACGTCCGCGCGATGGCGTCCCGGTGAGTTTGTATAGCTCTTAAATCTTAATGTCACTCATATTTTTGTCAACTTTTATAGTTCGCCAAGCACTATAATATTATACATTTGCTTTTATGATAATGTAATTCGTATTAAAGGTCATGCCAGGGGTAAAATAATTGTGGATTACACGTTTCGTGTAATTTAAAAATAATATTATACTTTTATAACTTCCTGCACGTTAGTAAAAAACGGAAATCGTGTTATGGTCAAAACAACCGCTTTGTTTACGTATTGTTAAGTTTAATCAGTTATTTTAATTAAAATCTTTTTATAAACCTAGTAACAATGACTATTAAAAGGGTAATTTTAGTTTGAAAATTATAAAGGTCCCTAAATCAGCGGTCGGCAACACGCGGCCCGCGGGCCGCATGCGGCCGCGAACGGTTAACTTGCGGCCCGTGAATGTTTTGTGAATAAGTTATAAAATATATCAAAAACAATGTTTTCTAATATTGCCAGTGGTTATCGCAACCTAAAAACGTAGCTGTTTGTGTCTGTATGTCTCCAGGCTGTATCTCGAGAACCTCTATAGCTAGACTTCTGTAACTTTCACAGATTATGTATTTCTGTTGCCGCTATAACAACACAATATACTAAAAACAAAATAAAATTAATATTGAAGGGGGGCTCCCATACAACAAACATTATTTTTTTTGCATTTTTTGCTCGTAGTCAATAATGGCAACAGCTAGGCACTTGAAATTTTAACAGCATCCTTAACTATATTTGTACTTTAATAATTAATAATAAAATTAAAATAAAATAAATATTTAAGAGAAATACAAAAAATATACCATACAAAAAACACATTTTTTTCCTACTTTCGATCTGTAACGCTACGGAACCCTTCGTGGGCGAGTTCGACTCGCACTTGGCCGATATTTTTTTAATTGTGGTCTAGAAAAGCCCTCATTATGCTTAGGTATATTGGGCTTCTAGGGTTAATACGAGTAGGCCTGCGGCCCGCCTTTAGTTTGTTTTGCCACCTTGTGGCCCTTGCCTGCCAAAAGGTTGCCGACCGCTACCCTAAATTATAAAGGTGATAGGTAACTAAACATTTCTAAATGCAATATTTCATATGGCATGGCATGTTTGACAAAATAAATCTTCGTTCAAAAAAAGCAGAGCCATTCGCGTAGATCGTAGGCGAATCTTAAAATGGCCCGAAACAACCGCGAAGTAGGGCCATTTGACAATGTTTTTACCTCGATATAAGTTGATATAACATGTCTATACTTAGTTAAAGTACAAGCTCTATAACCTTCAACTCATACAAAGCCACAGAATACATATTAGTACAATTATAATATAGTATCTACCACAATATCAATATAAACAATAGAGTCACTAAACTTTTTCAAATCCATGATCTATCCCGCTCAACACAGAGACAAGTTATACGCGCGTGATACTGATTGCTGTGTTACATAGCTACTTCTGAAATCTCTCTAAGATCTATATTCTATAAGGTATAAATTACTCTAAGCAGCACATTATGGAGAATCGCAGCAGAGCGGGGCGCATTTCCATAGATTTTTTTTTTTTTTTAAATCCGCGATAGTCCTAAAAATACATGAAAATTACGGCCCGCTCCGCTGCGCGTGCGCCTAGACCTAAATCGTAATGTACGCTTTCAGATATTATACAGAGTGTAACAAAAATAAGTGATAATACTTTAGGGTGTGTACGTGTTCCTTGTAGAGAGTTCACTGTGAAAGTAGCAGCGCTGAAAAACGAAAATTTTTTTTTCACTTTTGTATGGGCAAGGGCCCGAGTCGAGCGTCACGAGTTTCCCCATACAAAAGTGAAAAAAAATTCGTCTTTCAGCGCTGCCACTTTCACAGTTAACTCTATACAAGGAACACGTACACACCCTAAAATATTATCACTTATTTTTGTTACACCCTGTATACGTGCGCCGAACCACGCGGTCTAGTATAAAGATTGAAGATGTTTGTTCTACTGTATATTATATTATAATATGTATAGTACTGTATCTATTCCTATCTTAATCAAAGTGACCCATATAAGACACAAGTCCGACCTTCGACAATTCCACACAGATATACACCCTAACACTTACAATATAAGGTGTAGTTTGGCTTGGACAAACGAAATTGGACTAGTTAAAAATAATCCCATTTTGAATGGCATATTAGCGTGAAATTAAACATGTGTGTATGTTTGATGCTTTTGACTGATTACGATGGTAATGATGTTAATATTATAATCGTTATGTCTATTTATCTTGATAACTGTTGTAAAGATAGTTTGAAATAAAGGTTAGTTCACATTGCAACTTGACGAGATGATGCGATGTATTTTATAATGAGCCATCTTTTAGAATAGGGAGCCCGACAACGCGAGCGGCGCGGCGAGTCTATTGAATATGAATATTTTTGTGTAGCAAATAAAGTTCAGTTTAAAATGCATCGCAAATCGCATCGCCGCGTCGCGTTGCATAATGCATTGTTATCTGACCCTAGGCTTAATCTTGTAGATTATGAAAAGTAATAAACGATATTTGGCAAAAAAGAGAATAATATTATCACAATAATAAAATATTATATCCTCCAAAACATAACAAACCAATGTTTCTCAAATAGAAAAGATGACATATTGAGGAGAGAGGACAGGCAAAGTAGTCAGGTTTTTGGGTTTTTCTCTGTCACCAAGAAGGAAGTGGAGAGTTTTGCCGGGAATGTGAAAGAGTGATGTTGTGTTTTTGTATTTTTTTCCTAAAATTGTGTTAATTGGGTTTTTAATGTGTATTATTGGTAGGATATTAACCATTAGATATTCGTTATCGTGCACAAGTGTGGGAAAGTGATGCAATATCCAGAAACGTGCTATTTTGTGTTCCCTCCAAAACTCCATCGAAAGTTTCAGTAAAGCGTCTACCACTTTACTGAATCGACAGACTTGACTTCTTGACTGTATTGACTTTTACTTAGACTTTGACTAGACTTTCGACCTGGCAATATAGAAAAACGAAGCTGAAAATTGTATTATAAAATATTGTTTTCCCGCCATATTTATATTCTATACTCGACACTGGCTATAGTTAAATAGCCGAAGTGCCATAGTAAGAAGAAAAAAAAAAGAGGGAAGTGTTACCACTAGCTGATAACAGAACTGTTATCACCACAACACACCGGTATATACCGGTTCTGCGCCGGTTCATACAACCTACTTAAATCTTCATTTTTGCAGATCCACCACGAAAACAAACGACTCTACACTCTATTCCAAAACACGAAAGTCGAATTTTCTATCGCGTATTCCTCCTGCTGATCTATCTCCCTGTTATTCGATTTTGGACTCTCTCCCGTTGGAATAGAGTCGTCGTTTTTTAACGTTATGTCATTTGGTAGCTGGCAATCAAATAATTCGTCTCGATAACAAAATGCAAAGGTTATTATTAGATTATCAATAAGTGTTTTTGTCATGCGTACTGATGAACAAATATGGGCCCTATTTGGTGGCAGTAGAGTTGATTTTCGATTGGCTGAAACGTCTGTTATAGATTATGTACTGAGAACTCTACCTTAGGTCGTTATATATCACATAAGCGAATTTATTACATTATTTACTACGCGACACTGCGTATTGATCTCAGCTAGTAGATAACTACATCATACCCAGTTACCATAACAACTACAGCTATACTTATATTAATCTTATATAATATGCGAAAGTGAGTCTGTCTGTCTGTTACCTCTTCACGCCCCAAACGCTGAACCGATTTTGTTGAAATTTAGTATGGATGGATGGAGATACTTTGAGTCCCGGAAAGGACATAGGATGATTTTTTATAACGGAATAATTTACGGTTCCCTTGCGATAAACGAATTTTGGCGCAACGGAGTTGCGGGCGTCATCTAGTATTAAATAATAAAGATTTAGGACAGTCCTAGTCTCGGTTCTTTTCCAAATAGTGGTCAACCTACAGTCAGTAGTCACGACTAACGCCTCACATCTTCAAGTCTTTGACGGTCGTCCGTCGTGCGTGTCCTTCAGTAGGACCGTAACCTAACCTAACTAGTTGTTTTGAGGGCCTGTACGCACGCACGGCCGACAGAATTATCTCCGCTACTCACTTTTATATGGATATAGACTCAAACTGCCGCACTCATAGACGAATATTAATTAATTATTATTTAAGGCCCTTCCCCAACGGAGATTCCGTAATTTACCGTATTTAGAGCCTTATAAACTCATAATTTTAAAGCCACAAAGTTATAATAAAAATACAGCAATAATCTTCAGTATATCAACATTCCCTTCCCAGTTTTAAATTTTCTATTTTTGTTTATTATACTCATGATAATAGCTTCCAAAGTAATACCAATTTATTAAAATTGAAGCATACTTTCAGCATCTCCCTAGTATTTACAAATTACGTTGATTTGAAACACACGACAATATATAGACAATATCATTAACTACATATTCCGCGTTTTAAATTTCTTTTAGATCAATTTTGAACTAAGATAAGTAAAAAAAATAGGATTTTTGTGCGATCTCGGCAACGCGTCAAATGTATGGTCAAGGTCGTTTGCTCGGGGGATGGCCTTAAGTATGGATTACAAGTTACAACTAAAGATAAGTACTACCTACCACAGAATACATATTAGTAACAAGTACTACTAGTAACTCCTAGGAACTCCTACAATCGGAAATGTACCTTTCTTGTCTTTAAGGCGGGCTGAAACCCCATTTTGTTATTTCTTGATACCCGATTTACCTAGTTCCAATATAATAACGAAATGTAAAAAAATATGAGATATAGAGCACAATATTTGAAAGGGCTTAAATCAAAAACATTTTAATAAAAAACAATACTTTCGCTGTAATAAATTTACAAACTCACCTCCGACAAAACTCTTTGTCATCGAAATATAAGTATTAACAAGAATAACTATATTTTATTTTAATAAATTGTTAATGAATCTATTTTAAAAAGGTCTGAATCGAAAAATCTTTTTTCTTAATATTTATTTAGAAAGATATTTAAAAAACACATGTAAAATAGAGAAGATCCGCCCCTAGAAACTACAATTTTATGCTAAGCTAAAATGAATCTTATTGCGATGCGTACACGCTTGGTCTTTGGTTGTGTGCAAGGTTATCGTTTGGAATTGAGATAAGTCCTCGCCTTAATAATTGTGCCAAGTTTCATGAAATTTAGACCAGAAGTATAATAAGCCTACTCAATGCAAACAAACAAAATATCCATCCTATTATTACAGACTGAGAACAAACATGATAAAGCTTCAGGAAATAAAATATTATTACAGAATTTACTAAAAGTCAATAGAAGGCATATATTTATTATATTTATATTAACGCTGCTAAGCATATGTTATAGTGTACCAACCCACAAAAAATTATGTACTGAGTTATGAATGCAGTCATGTTCTTTAGATCATTTAGAACAAGACTGCGTTCATAGTTCAACAAAAAAAATGTGGGTTAATTCACATTTAATGCTTTAAGGACGCTATCACATTTTTTCACAAATATCAGCGATTTTCAGGTACCATTTTAAAGAATTAGGAGTCACACTGCGAGGATATTTTGGTTTCAAATGAAAGATATTATATTCATCTCCACAGTCTTTCATCCCCTATTTTATCCCCTTAGAGTGGAATTTTTCAAAATCCTTTCTTAGGGAATGCCTACGCCATAGTAGCTTTATGCATGCAAAGTATCAGCCCGATCGGTTTTAAATTGACAAAGTTTCATACGAACTTTCATCCCCTATTTTATCCCCTTGGAGGTAGAATTGATCAAAATCCTTCCTTAGCGAATGCTTACGTCATAACATCTACCTGCATGCCAAATTTCAGCCTAATCCGTCCAGTGGTTTGGGCTGTGCGTTGATAGATCACTATGTCAGTCAGTCAGTCACCTTTGATTTATATATTTAGAAGTATGGATTACAATTGTTATAAACTGTCTGTCTGCCTGTCTCTTTACCATTAAATAGCTTAAACGATTTTGATGAAATCAGATGACGATTTAATGGGAAGGCCCGGGACTAGTGTCATTATACCAATTAAATTCAATTCAACTTTGTTGCACAATTTAATAATCCAGCGGGAGGCGTACATTTTTCAACGATTACTATCTCTATAGGGACAACAGTTGCAGGCAACGTCTAGTGTTACGTAAATCTACAAAGGTTTTACATAACAAAATAAAAATTACCCAGAGCAATATTGTTATCAAAAACTTTCTTTGCCCAACTAAAATTATCTTATTGTTCTCGTAATAACACGGCACGAATGTAAATGTTTTTTCTTTTGTCCCATGTCGGTGTGGCGGTTACTTTCTCCAAAACCGTCACTAATATGAGTGCGGTGGCCATAGGTTATTGTAGAGAATGGACATTATACTAGCTAAAAGCCGAGCTTTGTGAATTGTGAGGGCTCGCGTCGTATTTCTGCGTGGTAATAATCTTTAAGGCAGTTTTTTTTTTATATTATATTTTAATAGTAACCAAACCTTGACAGACCGATGATAACACTACATATCAATAAAAAATAATACATAATATTATGTTAATGCACAAATCAATAGGCGTGATAGTTTTTCCGTAAAGTGTACCACAAAAGTGCTCAGGTTGTGGGATATACTAGGGTTCGCTTCGCTCGCCCTGATTATGTAAGAAATAAGAAAATCTTAACACGTGTTTATATTGCGATTGAAGTTTATAATAAACTATAGTGCCTCAAAATATTTAAAATCATAATAATATATTATTGGAACTAAATTCCTTATCACGCGTTACGAAAGGAGGCTAGACGGAAAAAAACGACACTTTTTTATTAGTACACGCATAGTAGGGGCAGAGGGCGTTGATAGTATTCCTGTGCGTCAACTAGATGGCGTTTTTGAGAATAAACAGCGACATCTTATTTATTTATTTATTTTATTTATTTATTTAAATTAAGGACACCAAACAGTACATACATTAAAACCTTGTTAAACACAATAATAGTAATTTGTACCTGATGCATGTACCTTAACAGGCGACACAGCATTCAAAATTACCTATATCTCTACAAATACAATATAAAAATTGATTTCTTAACAAAACACAATGAAATCGAAAAAATATGATTATGAATTAAATAAAATTAAAATTTCATGCAAATTAATTATAACAGTAATAACAAGCTAAATTTTATAATAATAATAACTACGACAATACATTTAAATCTTAATTAAGAGCAGTTTAAGTAACATAAAATTAGAAAATACAAACACAATAATAATATAATATCAAATCAAATGGGCCATATCAGTATAATTATTTAAAATTTTAGGCAATATTAACAAATTTTTGTTATCAATAATTAATAAATTAAGACTAACTAATCAAAAAGGAGAATTTAAATTACTTAAAGCAAATAACATCACAGTTTACGTAACTGAATCAACATAAAGTTCATTAAAAGAAATAAATAATAATAATTAATTGATAGAGTTATTGTGATACATATACATTCATTATTATCGTCTTTCGATGTCATTTACCACATAGAAGTGCTTGCAAATTTTGTTTTTGAACTGGCTAAATGAATCATGAAAGATATCGATATCGGTCAATGTGTTGTTGATCGTACAATATTCACTACACATTTTGGAGATAGGAGCATTAGACCTTAGACTGGTTTTGGAATCAAGACCCCGTAGGATTTTAGTAATAGGCTTACGTGGTAAGTTGTAAGGTACGGTCAGCGACAAATAATGTAGGAGTTCGGTGCAACCTGTATGGCCATTGACAATTTTGTGTAGAAGTAAAAGACAGTGAGTAGTTCTCCGCATCTTAAGGCAAATAATTTTGAAGAACCCGAGACGTTGGATATACGGTTTCCTATGAGATATACCGCTGCTTGTGAAGGCTAAAGGCCTTGTAAACGATCTTTGTATTGCTTCAATTCGCTGCGACAGAACGGCGGTAGCAGGGTTCCAGATGAAGCTAGCGTATTCGAGATGACTCCTTACTAGTGAGTTATAAAGAGTGACCTTTGTATTGATAGAGAAATTCTTGCTGTTACTTTTTTTTTTTTTTTTTTTTACGGGCTTTGGCCCACCACACATTCCCACCACTGTATCTCCTGTGTACCAGGATCGACAGCGGTATCCAACCACGAAAACCCTTTGATATGATCTCAGGGAGCCCGAGGGACATGCTAAAACTGTCTTGGGACCCGCAACGAAATTAATCAGAAGAGAATAGGAGGAGTAGGAAGAAATTCCAGTTTCCCTCCCCATACAAAGCGGGAGACAGCACAAAGTTGCAATGACCGAAAGTCAAAGAACTTAAGGGGGAGCACCACGGAAATAAGGCTAATAGTTGTGACTCCTAAGCTGAAGCTAAGTTAATATTGGAGTTTATTGTGTTTGAATGTCGCCAATAATAATTGTGACAAAAACGCTTGAAGGCACGGAAGTTCCTAGCGCTGTCCACGAGATCAGTGTAGTATGCGACTCCAGATTTACAATATAGGTTGTTCAGCATTGTAGTTCGTTCCTCTTGCCAAAGACTACACTCCCAAAGAACATGATGGGCGGTTTGTTCAAACATACTGCCCTCGGTCGAGCACTCACACATAGGTGATGCAACCAATTTAAATCCGTAAAGTTTGGCTTTAAAATTACCATGACCGGTCAGGAATTGAGATACGCTGTGATCAATATCTATCCAGTGTTTGGACAGCCGTTCACGAATATTAGGGAAAAAGTTATAAAGATGTCTCCCTTTTAATTTGCGTAATGTGCGTATTCTTGCTGTTACGTTTTATAAATCCCATCATCTGCGACGCCTTTTTAACGATGTTATTCACGTGAGAGTTGAAGGTGAGCTTAGTGTCCAGAGTGATACCGAGGTCACGTATTTCATTGACTTCATCGAGAGTACACCCATCCAACAAATACTTGGAGGGATATGGTAACTTTTTTCTAGTAAATTTAACATGAAAGCACTTTTTAGGATTCAATGTCATTTTATTGTCAGAGCACCATTTGCTAATACTGTCTAGATCCTTTTGCAGAAGTAGCGACTCCCTTGGTGAGTGTACAATCATATACAATTTGAGATCATCGGCGAACATTGAACGCTTACAGTATTTTATCACCTGAACAACATCGTTTATGAATACTGAGAATAGTAAGGGACCTAGATGGGATCCCTGGGGAACTCCAGATAGAGCAAGATAGAGCAGCGATTCAAAACCATCTAGACATACGAAATGTATTCTGCCATTTAGGTATGAAGTAAACCAGGCTAGTTGGGCACCGAAGATACCACATGTCTTCAGTTTACAAATCAATAACGCAACATCAACATCTACCGGACGTTTAAATAAATTTTATTACAATCACAAAAGTGTCGTTGTTAGTATTACTGGACGTCAACTAGATGGCGTTTAGCAAATTTTTTGCGGTAAAATGTATTATGTACGGTTCTACGGGATCTACGGAGCCTACTTCGTACTCGATTTCTACTTTACTATAACTGGTTCTCTATACGCCAAAAAACCTTAAGTTGTCTCCAGCTTTGACAATGTTTAACGTATTGTATAACCTGTTTAGTGGTTTGTACACAAATGTTACATAACTGTACCACAGGAACGGCCTTCCCCTACGGAGATTCCGTAATTTACCGTATTTAGAGTCTTATAAACTCATAATTTGAAAGCTACAAAGTTATAATAAAAATACAGCAATAATCTTCAGTATATCAACATTCCTTTTCCCGTTTTAAATTTTCTATTTTTGTTTATTATACTCATGATATTAGCTTCTAAAGTAATACCAATTTATTAAAATTGAAGCATACTTTCAGCATCTCCCTAGTATTAACAAATTACGTTTATTTTAAACACACGACAATAGATAGACAATTTCATTAACTACATATTCCCCGTTTTAAATTTTTTCAGATCAATTTTGAACTAAGATAAGTAAAAAAATAGGATTTTTGTGCGATCTCGGCAACGCGTCAAATGTATGGTCAGGTCGTTTGCTCGGGGGATGGCCTTAATACTATACGCGTGTAACCGTTACCTTCGGCTAAGACTGGCTATTTTAGTGTTATTTAGACGTCCATTGATTATAAATGAGACGATCTTGCATATATTTAAACAGAATGTAACAAAGTGATAATTCTTTAGGGTGTGTATAGCCCTCTGTATAGAGTTTATTGCAAGAGCAACTTTTTTTTACTTTTGTATGGGTAAATTCATGACGCTTAGGGCGCTTGTCCATACAAAGCGCAAAACACCCTGTATAATGATTTTTTCTACAACGGCCACAAGACGTATTTCCATGACTGAGTTTGGGAGAGAAAAGACTTTAAAAGTTTATAGGACTTATCTCTGGAAACCGCGCATTATTAGCGTCATATTTTTCGCTTTCAAAGATGTTTATCAAAGACATATTTTCATACAAATATACCAAATCTAATCATTTCTACTTACAGCTTTAAAATGCATACGAAAACATGTTTACAGCAGACTTGGTATACATGACAGACAGCCTTGAGATACGCTATCGCCGATACATTCAAATTAACATCATCATCATCATCACTAACTCACCAACAGACTTATTGCAACTAATGGTTATTTCATCAGAATTTGGTTCGAGCATGCAGTAATAATACTACTAGGGATTGCAATCCCGCACCTTTTTCAATCCCGCGGGATTAATTTGCGGGATTGGCCAATCCCGCGGGATCCCGCATGTTTGAATTTATGTTATAAAATTTAATAAATTGAAACTACAGGTTTATGGGTACATGCACTTGTGCATGAAAATACACAGTGCATGAAAAGTGTATATTATTACTGTGAAACATGAATTTCCACCAAGAAGTTACGGTACATTCAATATCATATACCCCAAAAAAGGTTACCGCTCAAATCCTTCCAATTACAGACCAATCGCTATAACCAATTTATAATATAATGGAATCAATTATCAATAACTAGCTCCATCGATACTTGGACGGCCAGGGATTACTAAGTGACAAACAGTACGAGTTCCGTAAGGGTCGCTCGGCTGGTGATCTCTTGGCGTACCTAACTCATCGTTGGGCTCAGGCGATTGTGTCGAAGGGAGAGGCATTGGCTGTTAGTTTTGACATTGCGAAGGCCTTTGATCAGGTTTGGCACAAAGCGCTGCCATCAAAGCTTCCATCATATGGGCTCCGCGGTTCAGCGTTTTGTAGGTGCGGGATCCAACAGATTAATAATTGGCGCGGGATCCCGCAGGATTGCGGGAGCTTTGCGGGATTGCAATCCCTAAATACTACTGAATATGACAAACTATACCAGACATAGTTTTTTGTTTACCGTTTGAACTGCGCACACACTTAGACTCTACAAAAGTAAAGCTTGGGCACTTGGCTTTAATAAAATCGGCCACCGACACCAAAATCGGCTAAAGTAAAGGTTACAGTCATATAATAAATAAGACGAAGCTATTTTAAATAAAATAGTATGAACTAGTATGAATAATGTTTTATTGCTTTCATTATTTTTACTTGGTATTTTAATATGTTGATTGTTGACTCAAAAGTTTGGTAACTTTGTTGTTTTTGATTATTTACTTATGATTTACTTCTAAAGTTCCAAAGTGCCAATTTCCCGATACAAACTTGGGACTTAGATCTTTATTTAAAACATAATGCATGGCACTTAGAGCCTTATTTAAGTTAGTTAGAATTGGACTTACAGTTTTCTTTAAATCGTCAATTAAAATGTAAGTTTGTACTTTGTTGTACTAATTGATGAGTAAAATACTTTGTTTTTTCTACACAAAGAGATTTTATCGTTATTTAAGTAAGTATTTCCCTTAAAAAAATAAACAAAATTGATTATGAAGATGAGCTACTATTTTAATCAACAATTCCTTCACATTTTGTTTTTGGCACATAGACCCTTTTTTATTTCCAGTATTCAAGTTATAAAGTTTAATTCATGCACAAAAAGTTATAATAAATATTAAGACGCTCCCCCTACGGAGATGCCGTAATGAGCCTTATTAACTCATAATTTGGAAGCTACAATCTACAACATTATAATAAAAATACAGCAATAAGTCTTCAGTATATGAACGTTCCTTTCATAGTTATTAATTTCCTATTTTTGTTTTTTATACTTATGATATCAGCTTCCAAAGTAATACCAATTTATTTAAATTCAGTATCTCCCTAGTTCTTATTTACAAATTACGGTTATTTGAAACACACGCCAGTAGATCGATAATTTCATTAACTACATACTGGACGTTTGAATTTTTTAGGTCAATTTTGAACTAAGATAAGTAAAAAAAATAGGATTTTGGCGCGATCTCGGCAACGCGCAACGCGGCAAATGTATGGTCAAGGTCGTTTACTCAGGGGATGGCCTTAATATACGTTTATAAATATACGTTTGTTATAACGTTTTATCTCACGATTATCCCCGAGTCACGTACGTACACGTATTATTTACTACAACACTTTTATCTATATCCTGAAACATGAAAATTTCCATCAAAATACAGTTATGTTGTTCATGAAATTCAGAGCCATGTTTTTCAACTTTTTCAGCTTATTAGTCATGACTTGTCCTAAATTTTTAAATCTAAATGTTGATCTTTGTCTGTTTGTTTGCCCTTGCATAGTCTAATAACTAAGTATTTAAATAAAAATGAATTTTCAATTTACTCTCGCTAAAACATGAAAAGTGCTAACGATTTGTGTAATAGGGTATTTTAGTGTATATGAGGAAAAATGAAAAAATGTATTATTATGATAGTTTAGAGGAAAAGCAATCGGAAAATGTTAGTTTGACTTCATAAGATAGCTTAATATATTTTTAAATGTAGTTCAAAGATTTTAAGATTTTTTATCTGTCATGACTCATGCGCCATTCCTCCGCCATCATTTTTCCGCCATGCTAATGACGTCATTAGGATAGTACACAAAAAAGTGTCAACTGTCAATGTCAATTGATGGATACAAACAAACCTAACCTACCTACTTCCTAAAACATTTTCCTGCAACTGAAGCATTTCATTTCATTAATATCCTTAAAAATTTAAAATCATGGAAGACGGTTACATTAAAGGCGACAACACACATTTACCAAGAATAAAATCCCGGTCCCGACTTTTGTTCTGCTTCGTTTCTCATATTTATATCCATTGGTATTTGAATCCACAATTTTTCTGGTGTTTTAACACTCGTATTCTTGCATTCAGAAACCGTTGCACACCAACGATATGGAGTATAATTACTCATTTATTTAAATTTTCAAGAAAATACTATCGGGCAAAATATTAGTGCTATTTGTTTACTAACGATAATACGTCATGACCACAGAGTAAACATGGCGTCCACTATGTGAAGCGTTTTTGAGAAATACGCGAGAAATTTGAAATTATGTAAAAATAATGATTTTTTTTCATACTTAACGCGAGAAAAAAAAAAGTTATTTTATTTTTTAGCGTCACAAGAAGCACTATAGAATTTGTTTAAGATACATTTCAAAAATACGTGTAATACCCTATTTTAGTCCCGAAATATTCGTTGAACCTAGAAGTGGCGGAACGACAGTATGAGGAGTCAGGGTACCAAAGCTGGTCTAAATTGTAGCTACAAGCCAGCCATTTTTTTCTTACCAAAAATATACAGAACAAGCATTCTATTAAAAATATAGAACATAGACAGACATACACAATTTCGCATATAACACCAGTACTCCACTCCTCTCCCCCCACTATCACCGCTAGTGATAACAGTGATAACTGATAACCCCTGTCTACTTCCTAACACAACAGTCTATTTCAGCGCGGGCCGAGAACCCGCTATCACCGCTATCACTATCACAACAACAATACCACAGATTACTAAATAGTTACTACGACAATACCTAGATTGTGGCAACGATCGTCTTGTATAGTATCAGAATTGGGCATTTCTCCGGATTTGGATTCTTCAGTTGATTCCCTAGCGTATTTTTATTTATGCATAATTTTTAAAATCAGTAATCATAAATCACATATTATTATTTTTAAGTGAAAAATAAAATCTATTTGGGCCCTTTTTCAATTCCCATTTTTAGTATTTTAATTAAATATTTTGATTAAAATTTTTCTAATCTAGGGAATCAACAAAGCTAATTGACATACACATACTTAAACATTACACAACCACACCCCACACACAAACACTCACACACACACACACACACACACACAAAACACACACATTCGCGCGCGCGCGAACGTAACACCTTTTATTGGTAATATCTGCGGGTAGTAGGAGTCCTTAACTTAAAATACGGTCCCATCCTGAAGAAAGCATGAAACTTGGCATGAATGTAGCTGTCATGTATGTGCTTCAATGTAGATATGGAAGCACGTCCAGAAATACATGTTTCCCCCCCTCCCCCCCTTTTTATCTCCCTCATTCCGGTTTTTCGAATTTTCTACGAAAACGATAAGACTGAGGAGTTTACTCTTCAGAGAACAAATTATCGTCGATAAATTACCTACAAAACGATACTACATTATATAGTAGTAAGATTAATATATTTCTGTTTACAGACACCAACATATTATGAAATTGTAAAAACAGGCTAACTTTTTTTTTCTTGCTCCATTTATAGGAAAACGACAAGAGTGGTGATAATATAGGCTACGAAAGTTAGATACCTTATACATTGAGCTACAAAATGACACCTATTTCATAATCGTAGAGGCATTATCTCCAGAGTTACAGCTTACCGCGTCTGACTCAAGTACTCGTTTTTTTTACCTTTTTACAATTTCTTAGATTTAGAGCTAAGGGTTTCAAGAAATTTATTAAAAATACAGTAAAATACAGTGAAAATTATGTAGTTGTCAAATTATATGTGCTTTAATGTGGATATAGAAGCATGTCGACGATTTATTTTTTTTCCCCATTCCCCCCCTTCGTATGTATCGTATGCTATATCGTGATTTTTCTTATTTTTTATGAAAACGGGTACAGCTTTCAGAAAACTGTCAAAGAACAATATGTTGTTCATTAATATATCTACAATATTGTCTTTGGACGTATGTTGATAGAACTTATAGTTTACAAAATATTTACATGTAACTTTGAAGTTTTATTAAAAAATGCAAACATTTTACTAAAGATAGTACTATATGTCTACTAAATACCTAAAATAGCTACGCACGACCGCGTGATAGGTATCAGCAGAGCTATGGCGACATTAGGGGCGCGGGGTGGTGGAATGGGGTGTAGCCTTGCCTGCCTGACCCGACGGGTAACGACAACCGACCGATCAGTCCGTACGAAAACGATAAGACTGAGGAGATTACTCTTCAGAGAACAAATTATCGTCGATAAATTACCTACAAAACGATACTACATTATATAGTGGTAAGATTAATATATTTCTGTGTACAGCCACCAACGTATTAAGAAATTGTAAAAACAGGCTAACTTTTTTTTCGTGCTCCATTTATAGGAAAACGTCAAGAGTGGTGATAAAATAGGCTAATGAAATTAGATACCTTATACATTGAGCTACAAAATGACACCTATTTCGTAGTCGTAGAGGCATTACTTCCGAGTTACAGCTTACCGCGTCTGACTCAAGTACTCTTTTTTTACCTTTTTACATGTACATATTTTGTAAACTATAAGTTCTATCAACATATGTCCAAAGACAATATTGTAGATATTTTATTTCTGGACGTGCTTCCATATCTACATTAAAGCACATACATGACAGCTACATTCATGCCAAGTTTCATGCTTTCTTCAGGATGGTACCATAAAATTTTTGTTAGGACAAGGAGCCGTACTAGGGTGGAACCTGGAGTCCTAAAATACAGGCTTACCTAGTTTAGGCTCCAGTTCACACAATGATTCTTGCTTAATATAATATAATACTTCATGTACCTTACTACCTGTAATATCTTGTAAGTTCATACGTTATGTTGTGTGAAGAATAAAACATTTTTATTTTTATTTTTTTTTTAATAGAAAAAAGCTTTTTTAGCTAAATAAACATCTTCAATAAATATAAACATACAGTATAAAATTAAGTACCTACAAACCAAACTTGTTAGTTAAAACTAAATACAATTAATTAAAAATGAATTTATATGAAATATATTTTTTACTTTAAGAAAAAAAATATTTACATATTTTACTTATTGGTGTTATTTACTTGTATCAGAATATGAAGAGAATGTAATTTATTTTAATAAAAATAAAAAGATTAGATAAATGTAAAAGATTTTGATTCCCTACTTAAAATACCTAGGGAATCATCAAAATGTATGTACAGAGAATCAATAAATATAGTTTTTCCTGAGTTGTACAAAAACTGTGCATATAGGTTAAATAATAAATAGACCAGCTAAAAACCATACTCATTATCGTCGTTTACATCGTGTCTAAGCAAACTTAACTTTGGAAATGACATTGTGATTAGCGAATAGGGAATCAATTGTATAAGGAACCAAGGGTGAGGGAATCAGATATTTTGCTTCGTAACTCGGAAACGGAGCAACGAATTGCGTGACCTCCTTCTATGATGTTTAGAGGGCAACCGATCCTCCCACCCCTACGCACCCGCGTACTACTTATAACTAGGGAGGTACAAGCCTCCAAGTGAATCGTCTAGGGAATCACTATGTGTGCCAGGATAAATCTTTTTTCTATTTTAAATATAACGATATGTATGTTTATGTAAAACGTTTTTTTATAAATATTTTGTTTATGCTTTAACGATTTAATTACTTTGAAAATAGAATTTCGTCGTATTTGTGGGATTTTTTTGGGAATTTATGTATATATATATGTATATGTAACTCTGCGGGTACTTTATACGTCCGAACAACTAAATTTTGCGGTCTGGAGAAATAGCCAATTGAAGGGGAAAAGGGGGAAAAATCAGAAGAAATAGAATATGCTTATAATAATATTATGTATAATGACGAGTAAATTGACGAAATCCACAAGATCTGGCTGGGGTTACAGCGCCTGACTTCAAAAAGTTTTTTTTTTTTACTTCTGTAAAATTTTGAATCCAAAAATAAGAAATTGATCAGTCCCGCCTAAATCTTTGACCAGCCTAATTCAGCTGAAGGATTTTTTAAATTTTTAAATATGTTTTAATATTAATGATGATAATGTTGATTAGGTTTAACATACAATATATTAGATTCACACACACGTCACACACACACACACGCGTATCGCTCAGGCAGTATCGGAGTCAAGGGCTGGGGTCGATGACCGCTGCATACATAATAATTAACTTTTATATCAACAAGTAGGTCACAGGTTTTATTGTGATTAGAGATCATATTTAATACACCAGAAGATCGTAAAAAGGTTGCAAAGTGCAATTCCTCTCAAATCAAATCAGAAAAAAATTTGTCAAAACTGTCAAACTAATGAATGTCTAATTAGTATGAATTGAATGCGAATTACTAGACATGAATTGCAATTTGCACGCAAAGTAACCTTTTTGCGATTTAAAAAAATATATCATATTATTATCATAATATTATGATTCTCCAAAGTGGCCATTTTAGATCCGCTGTAATATTATAAACTAATTTTTATATGATCCCTCTTCACTTTCTTCAGTATCCACCATGACGCATATGGCATACTACAAGAGGTGTAAATATAATTATTTTAATAATATACTGCTGAATTAAAAATTTGTTTATTGATGTCATTTTATTTATTTCTGTAGCTTATCTCGTTTGGACCATAGGTCACTAATTTTCTGCTTAGTTTTAACATTTACATATCTTTTCACTTACTTATCTTCTTCTATACTAATATTATAAAGCGGAAGAGTTTGTTAGATTTTTTGTTTGTTTGAACGCGCTAATCTCAGGAACTACTGGTCCGATTTGAAAAATTATTTCAGTGTTAGATAGTCCATTTATCGAGGAAGGCTATAGGCTATATTTTATCACGCTAAGACTAATAGGAGCGAAGAAATAGAGGAAAATGTGGAAAAAACGGGGGGAAATTATTTGAAAGGGCTTATTTGAACGCGCTAATCTCAGGAACTACTGGTTCGATTTGAAAAATTATTTCAGTGTTAGATAGCCCATTTATCGAGGAAGGCTATAGGCTAAATTGTATCACGCTAAGACTAATAGGAGCGAATAAATAGAAGAAAATGTGGAAAAAACGGGAGAAACTATTTGAAAGGGCTTATCTCACGAACTACTAGAGCAATTTTTCTGTTATTTGGGTCAGATAAGAAGTAGACCACGTGAAAGATTATTGGCTATTTTTTGTAGACTGATTTGTCTGTGAAATATCTAATTTACGCGGGCGAAGCCGCGCGGAACGTCTAGTAAAGATATATTTAACGCAACGTAATAACTGTTCAAGGTCAGCTGCCTCTGTCTGTCATATTGTGAATTTTCTAATGTGTGTCAAACAAAGACAGGCGGACTTCTTAACACTTAACCGACCGACCGAACCGAACCGCGCTGCCTGGGCCGATTTTGATAATAATTTTGTATGGATATAAGTACCTTAAGTTTTGGAAAAGGACTTAAATAGGGCAGATGTTTTCCCGCGAAAAATGACTGTTTCTGCATAAAAAATGAATTTTATTTTCCATTTGCCACAGCTTCTAGTTTATTTATTACTACGTTAGGTAGTAACCAGATGTAATAAATGGTCAATCTGCTTCACCTGAGTCCTGACCTTTGACCTTCTGTCCCCAGCGTATTTGTCAGTTGGCGCCACTGGTCGACCTTCCGAACCCGGTGGGCGGAAGACCCTAGTTTAGACCTCCTGACGTCAGGCCTATTCTTGAACGACCGAAGATAGATTGAAGGGCCAAAATTGTTTTGGTGAATAATTATAGCGATTAGAAGCAGCTCTGAATTTATGTATAGGCAGTATAGGCCATGGCCCATGGGCGGCAGCGTCCTATGGCGTCCTAGAAGGGGCGGCAGCGTTCTAGGATGGCGGCAGAGTTCGTACATAGGGGCGGCAAAATTGAAGTGGCCTGTACTAAATCCGGCCCTGATTACAAGTAGTGTTCCTGGTGATTAAATGTTTTAGACCAGTTAAAGCGGATTCGACCAAACTGGAGTAAAATTTTATTCAAAGCTTCCCCCTCTCGTTCCCCCCTCTCCCCCTCAGCTGGCCGTCCCCTCAATGGGGACAACCATCCCCCCCCCCCCTTCCGCGCCACGCGCTCAGCTCCACGTGTGAACCAAGGTCACCGGTGTAAACACCGCGTGCACCAACTACTAAAAACTGATATGCGTCATCAGTAGGGCTGCCAGATCACCAGATAGTGGGACAAAATGGCTTAGCCGAATTCGTAGTACAAGAAGGCCGGACACTCTGCCATTGAGGCAATTTCGCAGAGACATTTAGGGTCAATTTATACTAGCGCAGAGTCGAAGCGCATCGAAGCGAATTACTAAAACAGTAGGGCTACTACGAAACTGGCCTTGTACCATGAAACTGTTTTGAGACTCAAACAATCTGACGAGAATGCCGCGTCCTGCTCTAACAACGTCATTTCACGTTTGTTAGAGTAGGACGCGGCATTCTCGTCCGATTGTTTGAGTCTCAAAACAGTTTCATGGTACAAGGCCTGAACATAACGAATTCAAACTTAACTCCAAAGCGTTAGGGCACACATTACTTCTGAGAAATTAAAAAGGCGCGCGCATTCGCTTCGACTCTGCGCTAGTATAAATTGACCCTAAATGATCACTTAACTTTAATTTAATAAAGAATGACAGAAAATGTATGGAGCTTATAACAAAATGTCCAATAAATTAAAGTAATTATTCAATGTTTCTGACTGCGGCCGTTAGTATCATTAATAAACAATAATAAGGTTCGACAACGACAATTTTTAATAAGGTGTGAAAATATCTTCTAACATAGGAATTTCAATAAATAAAAATATATAAATAATAAAAATTACACACGCAAAGCAAATTCTCTCAAAATCTCGCTTCAAATTTTTTCGTAACGCACGCGCAATCAAAAAGCTCGATTCCTTTATCCGGACGTCTGGCAACCCTAGATCCATCCATCATCCATCATCCATCACCATGACGGGAGCTCGCTGTCACCCGCAGATACCGTACACGTGGATGTCAAAAATTATGTTAATTTACACGCGCCTTAAGTTTGCAGTGGGTTATAAGTTATAACTCATAAGTCATAACTCATAAGTGGAAAAGTCAAAATGGCTGAGGCGTGAGTTATGTGTGAACTTGCAGTGACCAAGCTTTGGTCAATTTTGTTTGCAATGATAACGCCTAAACCACTGATCGGATCGTCATAAAATCTGGCAAAGACATAATATATTAATTAGGCCTTGGCGTAGGTCAAGACTCTTATTTACAAAATGTAAGGATCCCGCGTCGAAGGATTAGATGAAAACTAACGTCATCGTTGCAGCCTTGACTCGGAAGATATTCGATTACATATCGCAAGGTAAAAGCTACGTTAGTCCGGTCACGTAAACGTAGTTGGTATAAATAATGACAGACAAACAAGATAATAACGTATCTTATAATAGCGCAATGTACGAGAGTTGCTATATATAGAACTAGCTTTTGCCCGCACAAGAACAAACTAAAGTTTAGGTTAGAATAATTTCGTTATGATATTCACTTTTAATTAATACCTTAGTTTGTTCCAAAAAAAGCAGAATTAAAACTCAATACTAACTACGCGACACCACTTTGTTATAAGCAACATTTCCAGGAGAGGGGGGGGGGTTGGGGGGGGCCCCCCAAGCAGGGTCCGGGGGGAAATCCCAGGTGCGGGAGTTTTGATATATATGACGCGTTACCATTTTGTTATAAGCAACATTTCCAGGAGAGGGGGCGGGGGTTTGGGGGGGGCCCCCCCAAGCAGGGTCCGGGGGGAAATCCCAGGTGCGGGAGTTATGATATATATGACGCGTTACCATTTTGTTATAAGCAACATTTCCAGGAGAGGGGGCGGGGGTTTGGGGGGGGGGGCCCAAGCAGGGTCCGGGGGGAAATCCCAGGTGCGGGAGTTATGATATATATGACGCGTTACCATTTTGTTATAAGCAACATTTCCAGGAGAGGGGGGGGGGGGGGTTTGGGGGGGCCCCCCAAGCAGGGTCCGGGGGGAAATCCCAGGTGCGGGAGTTATGATATATATGACGCGTTACCATTTTGTTATAAGCAACATTTCCAGGTGGAATGGGAAGGAGGGGGGGAACGGGGGGGGTTGTTAAGTTGGAAAACACAGTAAATAACATGAAGTAAGTCCATTAAAGAAAAAAGTTTGATACACAATCTGACCCCCCCTTTTGTCCCCTTAGAGGGGTGGAGGGAAAAAAATTTAAACACCAGATGTTAAGTTGGATCAGTAGTTTTCGTGTGATGCGGGAACAAACATACAGACAGACAGACAGACAGACAAAAAAGTAACCACATTTTTGGCTTCCATAGCGATGTAGTAACAACACCCCCCGCTTATTATTTTTTGAATATCTTTAACGTACAGAATTTTCATTTCTACAGTTTTATTATATGTATAGATTATGCAGGAGACCAAACTTACATAACAATATTATTGAATGCGCAAGTATTTGCCTGTCTATCCTTCATCTCATACTTATCAGTTATGGCTAAACCGATTTGGATGTAATGTATGTAGAATTAGATAAATTAAATCCCGGAAAAGGACAAAGAGAAGACAAAGAATAAAGCTATATTCATACCGAATTATATCATAATCGTTAACGGCTTGAGAAGACAGACCGACAAATAGACCCAATTTTAAATCATCTCAATCTCTATATTATAGGATGGCCATAAGGCCCGGTAGTCACTAGTCCCTAAAATTAGCAGGTCGATGTCTGTCAGTACGAATATCGACGTTAAGACATTTAAATAACATTCATATCAGCGCGCCTTGTACAGTGGCGGTTATGACGCTCGCCGCGTCCTTGATAGGAAGTAATAGGAGAAAAAAACCTTTTGTTTTTAGTACAAAGGTTTAGTACAATTACACAAATAAAATATATCAAATGGTTTAGGTTATGTTATGACAAATGTACTACATTTTTTGTTTTTCTAGAAAGTGTGTAATTTAGCCATAAAATGAGTTAATTATGAAAAACAGCGTTATTAATAGTCATCTTTGAGATTTTTTTCTATCGAGCAGAATTTTTCAAATTGTGTACTGATATAAATTTATTTGTATAGTCAATTTTCTCAATTTTAAAACGGCACTTTTTTCATACTTATAATAAATAATGACATTTCCTTTAGAAAAAACATTATTTAAAAAACCCATTTTACGTAGTTGCAACAACCACTGCACCTTACAGAAAACCGACGTTAATTTCACTAAATGACCAAGGGCATTGCTATAAATTGTTGACAATATTAAAAGCAATAACAATAATCGGTCATTCGCATTGACTAAATTAATAATAGCTTGGCCTCTAACAAAACCCGCTTTTTTATCAGTGACAATAATTCATAACTGCCAAAATATGAACCACACAGGTACCACACTGGTACCACATCGCATTGGTACTACAATAGTACCACATTGCATTGTCACTATTCCAGTACCAAAACTAGGTCTACTGTTTTACAACACTAGTACCAAACTGACACCACACTGGTACCTCTCTGGTACCTCTATGGAACCAACTCTGGCGCCACATTGGCACGCTAAAACAAACAAATTTTGACGTAAATTAAACAAGATTAGTTACGAAATGCGAATAAAACGAAATCAGCAAAAACATGAACAAAATATTATAACATGTAATTGGTCGAATACAGAATATAAATATCTCACCTCGCTACCAGAGTTGTTTCTGAGTAGTTAGCTGAGATTTTAGAACAGTCTTAGTTACATTGCGTTTTAAAAAAAGGTTGTAATATAAAGTACTGTTGGTGGTAATTTGTAATAAGTGAAAGAAAGCTGTTGTCAATTTTATTCAAAGATAACTTTAAAGTGTGTTTACAAATGAATCACAAAATGATATCTCATATCTGTTATGATACAAGTATGTATGTCGATATAAATCTGCAATCGTTTATGATATTACTATCATTGGCTTGCGTCATACTTGACACTACAGAAATTGATATTGCATATTTACAAAATGAAAATTCAAATAAAAGTATAAAAATATATTATGTTTGTTCCTGGGACTTAACGTACCTCAATACCAAGCTAGCATTTAAATCGGTTGAGTTTTTTCTACGTGAAAAGATAATTTAAACTTTAGGATTTATACTATTCGTATTTATCCCATTGTGTTTCTCTATTTTTTGTGTCCATTCTACCCAACTTTTGTCTGACAATCCACCCACCCAGTATTAATGATTTCAATACAAAACCAGCAATGTACTTCTGATAGCGATATAATCGCCAACTACGACATAATAACGGAAGGGGCACTAGACAAATGAGAACAATTGAAGCCACTCGTACATTGTCTAATTGAAGGATTATTTTTAAACCGAGTTTAAATTGAGTTATGTAGATTGCATCCCATAAAAAAACCTTTAAACTACGGATGCACCTAATATACTTTAAAAGTGTTAAAGTGTTAAAGACCTCTGGTTGAAAGACCCCGAATATGTGAATAAATCTGTAATTTAAATATAAAGATGTTTTTTAATATTTGTGTTTATGTTTATGCATATGTTATATTTTATATACAGTAGATAAATATTAAGTAAGAATTCAAAAAAATTGATTACTACGGAATTATTAAGCAGTGAGTGAGCTGATGATGATACTGAAAATTAGCTAAGAAAGATCTCAACCACATCAGCTTTCAACGAAACAACCAGATCAAAATCGGTATATCAATTTGGGAGCGGTATATCATAATTCATAAGACATAATATTATATGCCACGGACTACGTAGAGAGTAGAGACATACCCATTACCCAGACATGACAAAGACCCTCTGACTTCGTCGAAAATTTAAATCAACACATTCTTTCTGACACAATCAAAAGTAATTTGTAATCTTCTCTTATATATAAAATTCTCGTGTCACAATGTTAGTTACCGTACTCCTCCGAAACGGCTTTACTGATTTTTACCAAATTTTATATGCATATTCAGTAGGTTTGAGAATCGGCTACTGGCTACTTTTTATATTGATAAGTGCATTTGTTGAATAAATAATAGTAAATTATTACAACTCGAGACTGACGGCGACCATTGTTTGTGCGACGGGATAGCGATGGACGTTGCCATGGTGCTATACTTATTTAGTCACTTCAATAAAATATTCTTTACAAATAAAGAACTACATTACAACTTCAATTTATACGAATAATTTATATTTCTCCATAAAAACAAGACTAGTTGTGTAATGCTGATGATAATGATGATAATGGCTCCCGTGTACGCCCTTAGCTGGTACTACTAATATATATTCTGTGCCCTTAGCTATATTTGGTCTCGATTTAAAACAAAGTAAACAAGCCATTCAATCATTGCACACACACAAACACACATACACAATATGTACAAGTGTAAATAACTAGGGCAGGAAGATTATGATAGCGAGGATGGGTGTGAGGACTGAGGTAGGCGGAGCGGGGAGCGGGTTTCACACGATATTAAAGTAATATTATGTTTAAACTAGACGTTCCGCGCGGCTTCGCCCGCGTAAATTAAATATTTCACAGACAAATTAGTCTACAAAAAATAGCCTATGATCCTTCCCGTCGTCTACTTCTTATCTGACCCAAATAACAAAAAAATTGCTCTAGTAGTTCGTGAGATAAGCCCTTTCAAATAATTTCCCCCGTTTTTTCCACATTTTCTTCTATTTCTTCGCTCCTATTAGTCTTAGCGTGATAAAATATAGCCTATAGCCTTCCTCGATAAATGGGCTATCTAACACTGAAAGAATTTTTCAAATCGGACCAGTAGTTCTTGAGATTAGCGCGTTCAAATAAGCCCTTTCAAATAATTTCCCCCCGTTTTTTCCACATTTTCCTCTATTTCTTCGCTCCTATTAGTCTTGGCGTGATAAAATATAGCCTATAGCCTTCCTCATTGAATGGACTATCTAACACTGAAATATCTTATTTCCGCGCGGCTTCGCCCGCGTAAATAAGATATTTCACAAACAAATCAGTCTACAAAAGATAGCCTATGATCCTTCACGAATCACGTGGTCTACTTATTATCTGACCCAAATAACAGAAAAATTGCTCTATTAGTTCGTGAGATAAGCCCTTTCAAATATTTTTCCCCGTTTTTTCCACATTTTCTTCTATTTATTCGCTCCTATTAGTTTTAGCGTGATAAAATATAGCCTATAGCCTTCCTCGATAAATGGGCTGTCTAACAGTGAAAGAATTTTTCAAATCGGACCAGTAGTTCTTGAGATTAGCGCGTTCAAATAAGCCCTTTCAAATAATTTCCCCCCGTTTTTTCCACATTTTCCTGTATTTCTTCGCTCTTATTAGTCTTAGCGTGATAAAATATAGCCTATAGCCTTCCTCGATAAATGGACTATCTAACACTAAAAGAATTTTTCAAATCGGACCAATAGTTCCTGAGATTAGCGCGTTCAAACAAACAAACAAACAAACAAACAAAGAAACTAACAAACTCTTCCGCTTTATAATATTAGTATAGATAGTATAGATTATGTTAAAAAATTAAGTTATAAAGTAAAGAAAATACTGTGTTACACTGGTACTGGGTAACACTGGTACTGGGTAACACTGGTACTGGGTAACACTGGTACTGGGTAACACTGGTACTGGGTAACACTGGTACTGGGTAACACTGGTACTGGGTAACACTGGTACTGGGTAACACTGGTACTGGGTAACACTGGTACTGGGTAACACTGGTACTGGGTAACACTGGTACTGGGTAACACTGGTACTGGGTAACACTGGTACTGGGTAACACTGGTACTGGGTAACACTGGTACTGGGTAACACTGGTACTGGGTAACACTGGTACTGGGTAACACTGGTACTGGGTAACACTGGTACTGGGTAACACTGGTACTGGGTAACACTGGTACTGGGTAACACTGGTACTGGGTAACACTGGTACTGGGTAACACTGGTACTGGGTAACACTGGTACTGGGTAACACTGGTACTGGGTAACACTGGTACTGGGTAACACTGGTACTGGGTAACACTGGTACTGGGTAACACTGGTACTGGGTAACACTGGTACTGGGTAACACTGGTACTGGGTAACACTGGTACTGGGTAACACTGGTACTGGGTAACACTGGTACTGGGTAACACTGGTACTGGGTAACACTGGTACTGGGTAACACTGGTACTGGGTAACACTGGTACTGGGTAACACTGGTACTGGGTAACACTGGTACTGGGTTACACTGGTACTGGGTAACACTGGTACTGGGTAACACTGGTACTGGGTAACACTGGTACTGGGTAACACTGGTACTGGGTAACACTGGTACTGGGTAACACTGGTACTGGGTAACACTGGTACTGGGTAACACTGGTACTGGGTAACACTGGTACTGGGTAACACTGGTACTGGGTAACACTGGTACTGGGTAACACTGGTACTGGG
Organism: Cyaniris semiargus; assembly: GCA_905187585.1. Classification (NCBI taxonomy): domain Eukaryota; kingdom Metazoa; phylum Arthropoda; class Insecta; order Lepidoptera; family Lycaenidae; genus Cyaniris; species Cyaniris semiargus. Next base: position 14,658,523 of record LR994564.1, read on the forward strand.
TAACACTGGTACTGGGTAACACTGGTACTGGGTAACACTGGTACTGGGTAACACTGGTACTGGGTAACACTGGTACTGGGTAACACTGGTACTGGGTAACACTGGTACTGGGTAACACTGGTACTGGGTAACACTGGTACTGGGTAACACTGGTACTGGGTAACACTGGTACTGGGTAACACTGGTACTGGGTAACACTGGTACTGGGTAATACTGGTACTGGGTAACACTGGTACTGGGTAACACTGGTACTGGGTAGTTAGCAAATGGGTATACTAATAAATAACATTACTAATAAGCACTTGAATTTTTGTAAAAAATAATATTTTTAGGAAACAGTATTGCACTACATAAACACTAGATTTTTATAAAAAACAATCTTATTAGAAAATTATTTTTCGTTTTATCTCAGGTATCTAACTAAAAGCAATAATCATCTTATAATAATCTCCTACAACCCGCGTAGCTCCCCGCTCCGCCCGAGCACAGGGCCTTATAACCAGTTCGCGATAGTGTAATGAGCGTGTGTTCGGCGACTAAATTAATATTTAAATGTATCGATAACTCAGCGACCCCGAAACTTGTGTCTGATTGCTTTTTGAGCTCAAACTTAGGAGTTGCGTCTCTTTATATCGTTAAATACTGAAAAATTACAATGGTATTATATTTTGATTCAGGGGTGCAAGGATCTTGGAATGGTACTGCCATAGTTTAGAGGTTGAGAGACATGTTACTTTAAATGTGTTTATTTCTAAAACAGTGGAAACTGAAGCAGTATAACAATATGATTTAGATTTTAGAATACCGTATACAAGAATCTTGTGACACATGGAATTACATTGAAATTTGGCATGGCGACATGGATACAGGCTACAGCGGCTGTCACTTATTTTAATTTGGTTCGGCCAGCTGAATAATACTTGGACCACGACGATATTGGCAAGAGGCTGTACAGTCTCGCAGAAGTCAGAAAACATCCTTGTAGGATTGTAAATTTTCTAGGATTTATTCAATTAGCAATAATTTATCTAATGACCACATCTTTAATTGCATCATAAACATACAGTCTAGGTTACTTAATGAAAAACTAAAATGCTGAGAACTTAATGCCCAGAGTTTAAAAAAATCAAATCCGATGAAATCGCAAAGCGGCCGTGCAGTAAATAGTGATCGTAGCATGGTCATATGGTGGTCGTGTCGTAGTCGTGTAGTAGTCGTGTAGCAGTCGTGTATCAGTCGTACTGCGTGCAGTAGTCGTTTAAGCCCATAGCAACTTGCTACGGATGTACACGTTTACTCTGTGAAGTTGAGGCTCCTGCCAGAGTTGTTTTTAACAAATATTGTACCTACAAAACACTATGACATCCATTGCGTGCAGCGTACTATAATTGAGTTAGAATCCATATAGGGAACGAGCAGTCTATTTGCTTTTTTGCCTGTAAATTAAATTAACATGTTCGATGTACTATCCATCGCGCATTTTAATATGAGCTTGTATTAAACGTTTCATAGTGACCGCGCAATGTATATCGTATACGTCCAAAAGGGACTGTAAATATAGACTGTTAGTGGTAAAGGGCTCAAATAGGTGTAACTGTTTCCGAACGTTTGCTGATGAGTTAATCCTGGCCCTTTTAGGGCTGAGGGCCACTCCATTAGGGCAAATCCAGGCTGCGTCTGTTATTTTAGGCAAATGAACATAATTAAAGCAACATTTGACCTAATTTTCGCTCTTAAATAACATGATATTCATACTTCCATACTAATATTATGAATCGACGCCCCCACCGAATAATCGGACAATCGTAAAAATGAAAAACTATGGTTTATATGTGTAGCCAGATATATTAGCTAGGTTATGAAGTAGATAAGTTACAAGTTTTATTAAAATAATTAGGGAAAAAATGAGTTATTATCCGTATGTCACGAAATGTTACTTGTTCGATTCTTCCACTCACGTCTTATTTTATGTTATATTATATTGTTATATGTATTAAATATATAATTATTATTTTTAGCGTTACAAGACCGCGATATTACGGATTATTAAATAACTCGAGTTTGAAGACTCAAGTGAGGATGAAGATTTAATTATTGAGAAACACGCTTCATAAACGAATCCCTATCTTCAGCAGACGAAGGCTCGAACGACAGTTCCAACAGCGCTGATAGCAATTCACCAAGAGATCGGGGTAGTGTTCGTAGTCCAGGCAGGGATATTGGTCGTCGAGGTTGGGGCAGACGACGTGCTGGGTGTGGGGTTCGTACACGTGGTGGCTCTCACAGTCGAGGGCCGGCGCGCGGCGCCCGGCTCGGCCACAAGACGCTCCTCTGTGGTAGTCTTGTGACTGTTTATCAATATCTTGATAGAAATAAATAAATATGTTTATGTTTGGTACCTAATTTGTGACATTACATAAGATTATATTAAAAAAAAAATTGTTTTACTTAAACACCTAATCTACATAATGACCTAAAGTCCTTTACAAAGGACAAATAATACCTAAGCTTTAATTTGCTTGATGTATTGATCAAATAATACCAAAAAACATTTGTTTTAGTGAAATTCCCGAAAAGACTTTAATGCTTTATAAAGGGCATTCGGCCATATTGGCAAGTGATTTCAGTTAGGTAAATAGCTCGGGTGTCAGGAGGTTAAGAAATTAGTCGTTTAAATATGAAAGTTATTGCCGCTAGATGGACTTACCTCCCAGACGAGACTTCCCCAAGTTGACCTTAGTTTTTTTTTCTAAAAATAAAATTATTTTAGTTTTGTTTAAGATTTTAAGTATTATTATTTCTAAAAACAAATTATAAATCTCGTTTCGCTCTAACGTAACTTCAAAACAAACGCCAAAACTCTTTGATCGAATCGCCCGATAAAAATAATTAACCCATTATGAACAAACTTTGTCTGAATTAGAGGAAACGAATAATTTGAGTAAAATTAATTAGATAAAATTTACAATAAGTTAGACCGCTCGGGGGCCGCGCCGGGGCGCAGGGGGGCGCAGGGGGGCGCAGGGGGGCGCAGGGGGCGCAGGAAGGTTCCGCAAGTTTTGAATAAACGGTTGTTTACTTTGTAATATTTAATTTGAAGTTGGAAATAATATTGTTAGAGTGATGAGGGCAAGCTAGAGCCTGTATAAATAATGATAATTGAATAGGATAAGAAATTATTTTAGATTTTAGAGAGTTAAATATAGTATAGAAAAATAGGCTTTTTAAGTAAAGGCTCACATTTGGCATATTGTTAACCATGATCACGATCGTCGAACAACATGCATAGTCGTTCACCGACGATTATGCCCCGGATTCCTAATTCCTTACATTGCATGGTCCATCATGAGCCAATTGGGAGAATGCTTAAGTAAAATTTGTCAAACATAGAAAAATACGCTATAAGACACTGATAATGTTATAGATCTTGCAGCTGATCACTTACTGCTTTATTGAAATAATAATTTAAACAGTGGCTTTCCTAATCTCAAATAACCTTAAAAATTAACACTGTCATTATTTTTAACAATAACAAGATGGCAATTTAAGGAACAATTTCTAATGTGTAATCTATTTAAATAGTAAGTATATATTTTATCAATGAGGGTCGGAACTCGGACCCTCGTCCTTCCGCAGCGGGAAGGGCTACAGAATCATACACCGTGAAGAACACAATTCATTTGTACGACACTCAGCTATTCTGATAGTTCTGTTGTTATCTTAATAGTAAACACTTTACTGTAATCAATAATATGCCTCCCACACCGATTTCGGTGACGGTGGCCCGGTTTCATTAAAACCGAGCTGAGTAGGAGTGATTTTAATTGCCCCAGTGTGTACGCAGTACTCGAGTCTAGTACTTTTTCTTCCTTTACTCTCTTAACCCAGTGGGATGCACGACCGACACGACCGGCGAGAGATCAGGCGCAGGACCGACTTTACATGCCCATCCGACGCATCTTAATTGTCAGACAATCAGATGATCAGCCTACATTGGCGAAATTGGTACCCCAATGAGGCATCATTTGCAAGCTTCATTTACTGAATTCTTAACTCTAATAGCGACATATAAGTAGATAGTATGAATCGTGATATTATGTGGCTATCTGTGTTCACTGCCTCATCATCATAACAAAGGTGTCGAAATCCTATGTCATAATATATTGTATTACAACCCCGCCAGCCGAGCTGACGCCGACTACAATAACAAGTAGCTCGCACTAAGCTACTGTAGTAGAAATAACTAAAATAGTTTAAGGCGAGGTCAGTTCGAAAAGACTGATTTTTAAGCTTCCAGTCTGAAGAAATTATGTGGAATTCTCTTACACCAAAATTGATGTAGACTCAAAAAGGAACAAAGTAACAAAATGACCTAACAGAATATTGAAAAATGGCATGGTAATTCTGTAAAAAAATCTTGAATATCACCATAAAAATACACTTCAAATTCGAACATCTCGTAATTTTCAATGACAATGATATGATTTTTTTTACAAAAAGGATAGCATTTTTATAGTTGTAACAAAATAACCGAAAAGTTTTTTTTAAATGATTCGGTCATTAAAAAAATAAAATAAAATGTATAATTTTTTCTATTTCGCCCTATCAAGAACGCGGCGAGCGTCGTAACCGCCACTGTACAAGGCGCGCTGATATGAATGTTATTTTAATGTGCATTACGTCGATATTCGTACTGACAGACATCGACCTGCTAATTTAAGGAACATCCTTGCCTTAATATAGAAATGTAGGAGAGATCGAGCAAACGGATCACCTGAAAGGAAGCCAAAAGCTACTGCATAATATAAATTAGTGGATAGTCGAAAAACTATAAAGTGGCTTCTTTTTTTTTAAGCCATCGATAGTACTCCTGAATTCCCGAAAACAAAAGTGTAAGTATATTAATGACAGAATTATTGAGAGACTGTAGGGAGAAAAAAACGAATTACCTTTATCCACAGAATGTAGGAAATTACTATTTTTATCATATTGAACCTGCTTGTTCATATTTCTCTGCATTACAAACATCGCCATCGCTATGGCATCGTAGTGAAGAACCCAAGGAGGTGATGAAAGTTGATGATCATGATGATGAATAAGTGGTGTGATGTGTTGTCGTGGCCTGGTGGTCCCGCAGATGCACTCCCATTTGCCAGCAATTGATTACCAGCGCCACATGCGGAGAGTAAGTTGTGTGCAGAGGGGAAACTTCGACTTATTGAAAAAAAGGATTGTAATAATAGTACTTACACGGTTAACCTACGGACCTACAATATTGTGAAAGGCCTAATAATATAAAATATCCTATAAGACACGTCATACTGAAGGCTCATCTGAGTTACAACCGGCTAATTGTGGATTAAATATTATGTTGTCTCTCTTGTTTTTTGCATTTCTGAAAAAGTTACCAGTGTGAATGTTGCGGATTAGAAATGGATTTATATAAGACATGATACAAAGCATATGTTGTTGATTATGTCCGTTTAAATGCTTTATACAAACTTTGAGAAAATTAATTTAATTAAACACATTTAACAATTCTAAGAGACTTGCATAAAACTTGTAAATATAGATCAACGGACACTCAAATTTTATCTTTCGCATGAAAAAAGATTTTTCGAAATTCCATACTGGTTGAATAGGGATCAAAGTTAATTTGCCAAGAACCATTTTAGGAGCGCAAAAGCCGCAGGACAGCGCAGTAAAGACACGCCTAGTGTTTGATAGTAGGCATCAAGTCTCGCGAACCCTCTGTTCGTCTGTATCATCTATAGTCCATGTGGATAACGCGTTGTTACACAATTAGTGCGATTGTACACGCTTCTTAATTAAGCGAGTACACTGCTCCTCGGTGCGTCTACATTATGGACTATTAATATCCACAGACATAATATAATGTTATCCTTTTTTGGAAATTGGATAAAGGCAACGCACTGTAATTGTCTTATTCGAACTTCGTTTGTGTCCTGAGAAAGGACATAGCTGCAGTTTGGCATGAAAGGTTCCAATATACATAATTGACTTCTAGACATTTTTAGTACTTACCTTATTCTATACAAATACTACAAGTCTTATTTGCCTGATTAGTAATTACAATAATTGAATTAAAATATTATTAACTAGATGGCAACTTCGTTGCGCCAAAACTCGTTTATCGCGTTTCAAAGTAAATGGCCTAGATGAAGTTGATCAAAGTAATAAACAATCGACTGAGAACAGGCGAACACTTAAACACAAGAACTAAGATCCTTATGAACTTTATTGTCACAGCAGTAACGTCTATGAACATATTAACTTTCAATCTTATGATAATCGTAATAAGGTTGATGTACACATTAATATTGAACTCTATTAACTTAGCCATAAGATCGAATGGTGTTAAAAAAGGTAGAGAACTAATTACAGAATTTCTTCGAAACGAGCCAACTTTGTGATTGCCCCAATTGAGAGGGTTTGGCGATTAAAAATATCCCTTTTGTTTGAACAAAGGTTCGAATTAATGTTAGAACATGGTGTTGTAAGGAAATTCATAATGCCTAAAAATAAATCCATAATAATATAATATCTTCACCGGAAAGGCAAAATTACCGAAGCGACAAAAATGGGATTTTGAGTTAATAGTTAAAGTTGGTATATACAGGATGCAATTAAACGTTCCTGCCAAATTTTTTCTAGGGCTTAGGTATCATTAGGAGAGTCCATTTAACCAAAAAAAATTCGGTGTTATTTTTTTTCTAATTACATATTTTATCCCATTTAAAATCGTTGCAGAACGGTCACTCGAGGCGCGGGGGAATGAGCGGGAGTGACGCGGAGGGAGGCGTCCATTAATTGTAGTGTTTTTTAGGATAACTTTCGGAAGCTATTTCTCAACATTTTAGTGCTGAGTGATTATAAAAGAAAAAATACGTGTATTTTTATTTTTAACAAGGATCAATATATCAAAATTTGGTAGGAAGGTTTAATTGCACCCTGTATATTCGGAATCAGCATTTTTTTCTGCGTCGATCTGTCTAGGTTCCATAGCGATACGAGCACTTTTTTGGCGCTTCAGTAAATTGAAAAAAATGGTAGTTCTCGTCAGCACGAGTACTGAAGCGACACGATTTTGGCGTTTTTTTCGTGCTTGTCACATAAGCAATTTTGTTTTCCTGCAGTGAACTAAAAATGAATTTTAAGTAAATTTGGCATTTGGCAATTTAGAAGCTAAGTGGCTTATAAGTAATTTTGATTTACTACATTTCAATTTAATAAAGCGTATAAGAAAATTTATCTCTGTATTTGTATGTAGCGAGTGGCGTTTAAGTAATTTTGACTTACTGTTATTGAGCAAGTTTGAGGATTTGCAATAACTTTGCTGTGAAGTTATATTTTAGCAAAAGTTACAGAAGTAAAACTATAATGCTACACAATATAGGCATTACGTCGTTTATGTAAAAAAATAAGAAGCATTTTGTAATGTTTTTATTGATTTTTAGATTCGGAGACTGCTAAAAACCACGATTCTCAGTTTTATATAAGTAGTTTATATTCGTAATAACAGCAGGCCTTCAGAGGTTTTTCGTATAGTTAAGTTATTATTTTTGTCGAAGATGTTAAAGGCTGCTTTTTTTATAGATAACAATTTTAGGTACCTAATGAAAGTTTATTGTTTTCGCTTAATAAGTGAACCAGTTTTTGTTTAATTTTTATAATAGACTAGCTGTTGCCCGCAACTTCGTCCGCGTGAATGTTAGTTATCTTAATCGAGACTGAGAAAGTTAAATACTCTTAATTAATAAAGGTTTTAATTTGGATAACGATTAATATTATATAAACCATATACTAATACACATCAAAACCCCAGGAACATCAAAAGCTCTTAAGTAGCATTCGACGGCGGAATTAGAACCACAGATATCGTTTTGAATAATCCTTTTTTAGTAGAAGGCTTGGCGTGGACAGGATATAATATGAGCCCAGAACAGGGAACAGGGGATAGGAACATGGGACGGAGATAGAGGATAGGCGACAGAAGACGGAACATCAAAGGTAGATAGATATTTATACTTTTTTAACCTACCTCTTACTACTAATACTATTTTATTCTGGTAGGTCATGAATCATGATATGTCCTCAAAATTGCATTTTATATATATATATATATATATATATATATATATATATATATATAAAAATCTACTGAACACAGAACAATTAACTATAAATAGCTACTAAATAACGATATGAAAAATATTAGTCCTTATCCAAATGAATGGTTTGTAAAAATGATTTAAATTTTTAATCACGATTATCCATAATATTATAAATGCGACAGTGTTTCTCCTGTATGTATGTCTGTCTATTACCTTTTCCCGCCCAAACTGCTTAACCGATTTTTTGAAAGGCATGGAGATACTGTGAGTCCCGAGAAAAGACATAATTAGGATACTTTTATCCTGAAAAAATGTGCGATCCCCGCGCGATAAACTACTTTTGGCGCAACGAAGTTCCGAGCGTCATCTAATAATAACATACATTGTTTTATATGCTTGTAGCTTTTGAGGTTATGCCGAAAATTTCAAACTTTTATCTCTTAAGACTCAGGAGTTCTGTTCAGTGCCATTAGATCTAGGATTAACCTTTATCTGATCAACTCGACATAACGCTATTTAAAACCACATACTGCCTTCGGTCGAGCACTCGCACATAGGTAATGCTACTAAATTAAATCCATAAAGTTTGGCTTTGAAATTTCCGTGGCCGGTCAGGAATTAAAATACATACACAGTTATCAGTATTTATCCAGTGTTTGGATAACCGTACACAAATATTAGGGAAAAAGTTATTGATAATATTATTATGTTTAAGCGACTTTTGGTGGAATTTTGGTGGAATTGATAATAATATTATTTTTTTAATTTTCACGCCCATGCTGCCTTGATACTGGTTTTGCGAGGAACCAAGAGTTGTCTGATTTTGTTGCTGACCAGCCACCATGAGCTCTTATAGCAGTATTACTTTAATATTACTGTAATACTGCTATAAGAGCTCATGGTAGGCCCGCAGAACATTACTCGGGCACTGTTGTAGAACCAGCAACAAAATAGATTAAACCGCCCAGGTGTTTTTTTTTTTTTTTTATCTTCTTTGCTTATGCTATCTTGACACTGGTTTTGCGAGGAACCAAGAGTTGTCTGATTTTGTTGCTGACCAGAGCAGTACTCGGGCACTGTTGTAGAACCAGCAACAAAATAGATTGATCCGCCCAGGTGGTTTTTTTTTTTCTAAATTTCGAGGAGTTCCTTCAATTCCATTCCTCATAGATCCCATTATGAAATTTCCACCTTTGCGACCACAACGATGTGAAATTTCCACCTTTGCGACGAAATAATTATTAATCCTGATCCTTTCGGTGTAAAGTAATATAAAAGGGTCATAATGTGGTAATGGATGGTGTGCGGTGATCATGATGATTAATATAATTGACATACTGGCAAGTGCTCCCAGTACTTTAAACAACGCTGAAACCTCATACAGTATAATAATATCTTAGATAAGGAGTTAAGAGTTCCGTTTGAGCTAGTTTTGGGTGCACACTATATTTATTTTACATCTAAAAGTTAAAATTACTGTAATGTGGTCCATAAACATTTTGAGGGAGTTCCCTCGATACTTTGAGGATCCCAAAAGTCACATTATCAAGTCACCACTTTTGTAAACATGGTTGATATTTAATAATTTAAAAAGTATCTAAGATGTTGACCGGGGATGTAAGGTATAAGTAGAAAAATCAAACAATAACCTACTTTTAAGAATGTTTAGTGATCTAACATAATAAACCGAACGCTTTAAAAGTAGTTTTGACATAATTAAATCTGACTTACAAAAGCCCTTTCAGTAATTTAAGGCCAGTAACATTAAATTACTGTTATATTTTAAGAAAATTTGTAGTTCTTTAATTAATTGACGTTAGAGTTATAAGTAATATTGATTGCGAATCATATTTGAATCTGATGGCGGTTAAGAAATTTTGCTTTACCGTAAATTGAGGTCATTTTTACTTAAGCGACACTATATCCTAAACTAACAGTCTAAGTATTATAATTTGTATTTCTAGACATAGAAAATGAAAAATGAATTAAACTTTATATTGACGTCGTCAAAATTCGAGAGCTGGGAAAAAAGTTATGATTTAAAAACGAAAAAAACAATCTTTGAACGGCTTTTTCTCGAAATGGCCTTTTGGAGTATAAGTAATTTTGCCTTTCCAGTGACGATATGTATACCTAACACACATGAAAGTGTGTAAAAACATTAAGGTATTTATTTCAACTAAGTACACATATTATAAAATTAGTTAAATGCATTGAGTTATAAGTACTACCTCTGGGACTACGTACCTACGTAAGTACTTATAACTCAATGGTTGGTACTACTAATATATATTCTGTCAGTGGTTAAATGGTACTCTACTAAGGGTGGGTTACACGGTGCACCAGAGGCGTGGTTATAGTTATAGTTATGGTCAAAGTTATGGTCAAAGTTATGGTTATAGTTAAGGCTAACTTAACTTTAACCTTAACTTTGACCATAGAATTTGACAGATGTCTGTTGCTGGTCCGACAAGGCTTTAAATGAACGTGGGAGGGGGCGGTGCTCGTAAAGCAGAACTGTCAAAAATGGCGTTTTTGTATGATGACAGCGTTAGTTCATTTTTTCGCCACGTTCATTTAAAGCCTTGTCGAGCTCTATGGTTATGGTTAAAATATGGCGTCTATTTTTGACTTTAACCAAAGATTTGACATTTTGCATTGTAGTTATAGTTAAAGTTACAGTTATAGTTTAAGTAAGCTGGTGCAATCCACCCTAAGTATACCTATTTACTTGACTATAATAGAAATCCGATCCGAAATCCTAAAGAATCGAGCAAAATCATAGATTTCAAATTGTTGTAGCAAACAGACCTCTTTTCAGAGTTTTGATTTATGTTCTGAATATATTATATACCATCAAAGATATATTATGGGCTAGTCTCATAAACGTGCCGTGATAGTAGTTTGCCCTGTGTATGGTTCTTGCTGGAGAGACTACACAATTTCCCTGTGCTGTGGAATAATATGCTTCAATAGTCAATACCCTATGATTTTGTAGCAGTCAGTGTTTCCACTATAATGATTTCGTTTCCCCCCGCCTCAATTCAGATTTCCGCTTTTTAGGACTTTTTTCCCCTCAAAAATTATTTTGCTGTAAGTAGTTTTAAGTTTTGGCACTAGTATATTAACTAAATCGGCCCCCCACACATCCCCACCACTGTATCTCCTGTGTCGGCAGGATCTACAGCGGTATCCAACCACGAAAACCCATTAATTTGATCTCAGGGAGCCCGAGGGACATACTAAAGCTTTCTTGAGACCGGCAATGAAATTAATCAGAAAAAAAAAGGAGAAATAGGAAGAATTCCAGTTTCTCTAGGTTTTATTAATATGATTTCCCGCAATTTCCCCTTTTATAGTCTTTCCCCTTTTTCTTCCCCTCTGGACCCTAATTTCCCCTCAAAAGGAGGATTTCTCCTAATTGTGGAAACACTAGTAGCAGTAGAAAAGTACAAACACTCACCGGAAAGGTGTGGACAGTAGAATGAAGGAGTATCCCTAACACACTGCGACTTTTAACAGCGATGCAGTCGCGCGTTTTTGAAACCCGCGACAGCATCGCGACACCAGCAATTTTCGCATCGATGCTGTCGCGCGTTAGTATCGATAAGGTTGCGCGTTAGCATCGATACACACGCGCGACACCAGCAATGAACAGATTTTTGCCTTGATTTTGCTTCTGCATCGCGACAGCATCGCTACTGTATCGCGACAGCATCGCGACTGTATCGATGCTTAAAGTAGTGCAAGTGTGTAAAGGTGGACCATTTGCGACTGCATCGATGCTGCATCGTGACAGCATCGCGACTGTATCGCTGTTAAAAGTCGCAGTGTGTAAGGGGCCTAAATCGGGGCGTCGCCAATCGCCATGTCGCCGGCCAAAACTCTTCCAAGTAGGTACACCTTGGTGAAATAAAAACTATCGCACCGCACTAAGATAAATTGAGCACAATTCAGTAAGTACCTTGTTTTTCAGTTCTGAATTTTTATAACAGAGACGCGCACACGCCATACGTTTCAGGCGGACATTTTATTTTCACTCTTTCCGCACTTGTGATTGGCCGGCGCCGGGCGGCGATGCACGCGATTGGCGCGTAGGGATATTTGAATGTGGAAGGAATTAGGATGTAGGGTAGGCTTTAAGCGCGTGTTCAGACCAAACTGACTATACGCCGCCGAATGTGAGCAGGCTCACTGAGCCCCAGTGTGAACGTGAAAATATACGGTATCGAATGTCCGCGCCTACGCCTAGCTTAATGGCGTATTGTCGGTACTCGGTTAGGTGTGAACGAAAAAGTGAATACGTATGGAAATACAATAAACTGCGTAACGTTCGCTCACATTCGGCGGCTCACAGTCGGTTTGGTGTGAGCACGGCCTAAATGTCTCTCTATACACCCTGAGACAAGTTAGAAAATGTAAAAATTATAGGTATTTTATTAAATTACTCGTCTCATAACATAACATTTTATGGACCGTAGAAAGTTCGATGACTGCTTATAATCAGGTAAACTTGAGTTTGTTGGACCATAATCCGATGCAAAGGTGGCTGAACTGTTTAATTCCTAATCGCCTTATGTAAATTATATTAAGGTTTATTCTCGCTCGTTTGTTGTTATCATTGATAAGAGTTAAGAGTGCAATGTTGGAGGCAGACAATGTTTATGCCGAGATTGTTTCGAAAATGTAGTTGCAAGATACTTCCTGAGTCAGATCCTAACAAGTACCATCAAGTATACCGAACCTTAGATACTTAAAAACCTATCGCTAAAGAAAATATAGCTTTGTTTAAAATTCTGAAATAAAGATGTAAGTAAGTATAAAAACTAAAAAGTAAAAATATAAAAATTATTAAGATTTTCCAACAAATCATACATTAATAGTAATAATGTAAAGTGTTAAAGTTACCGTCAGCATGTGTTAAGATTTCTGATGAAAAATATAAGTACTTCCCGTTGTATAATAATAACAATAATTACTAATTAAACATACATTATACATAATTATACCCTCTTACTAATAAAAACTTCTTAAACATGCGTTCAGCGTGTGAATAGTTAAACAGTTTTTAAGTTACACACACGTTACACAGAGTCTATACAGAGAAATTAGTATGGAAATGACAGCATCGATAAACAGGCCTTATGTCAAAAAATTATTATTAGTAGAAAAATCTTATGCACCCTCTATACACGATGTGTAACTTTTTATTAGTAATAGGGATAATATTTAATATGCTAGCGACTAGCGACTAGCGAGTTAGCGACAAATAGTCTGGGCTGACTGTAGGGTTGCCAACCTAAAATTTAAAAAACCAGGCTTTAAGTTACAAAAAGCAGGACAATTTCGCCCAAAAACAGGACACAAGACTCGCAATAGTAGAATAGTAGAATTATCTAGTGACAAAAGACACTAAGGTTTAGGAAATTAAAATAATAATGTCTTTAATTAATAAAACAATATAGTTAAATCTATTTATCATAATATAAAACAAACAATTTTGTTGACAACACAATTTTAAACTTGGATAATTTGTAGTGAACCCAGGACGCTATCCAAAAACTATCCAGGACGTCCCAGGACACAGGAAAACAGGACGGTTGGCAACCCTAGCTGACTGTAACATAATATCACCTTGTTTACTATACAGTACCTATGTATCATACGTAACGTGACCATTTATTTTTTTGTAGGTGCGGGACATCTGCAGAATTATACATAAAATAAAAAAGTTTGAGTAGGACTCGCACACGAAGGTTCCGTACCATTATAAAGCAAAAATAAGCTGATTTTGTGTTTTTTGTATGGATTAATTATTATTAATTTTCATTTTGTTATCAATTAATCATTAAAGTATAAATACAATAATTTAGTGTTTTGAAAATGTTTCAAGTAGGTACCTATCTATTGCCACAGAAATCAGAATACATGTTATTACTAGCTATTGCCTATATATCGAGCAAAATATGGCAGAAAAAACACGTTTGTTGTATGGGAGTGCGTTACTTCGTGCATTTCGAATGTAAAAATACTTTTAAATTATCGTTTGGTCTGTTTGCAAAAGCGGGACAATTTCGGCGTCGCGGGGGACACCGGGACAGACTGCCTGAAAGCGGGACTGTCCCGCCCACAGCGGGACGTATGGTCACGTTAATCAAACGTCTTGACATTGTATACCTAACTACTCATACTCGGTCGTGAAGTAGGCAGATTGCCTGATGCTAAGTGCCACTTGTAAAGCTGTTTAAATGTTAATATTTTAGTTAAACTCGAAATTTTATGTCGGTTTTCTGCAAGAGCAACCTACTTTATGCAGCCTCTCCACAATTACCATGATGGACCAATACGTAAATGTAGAAGGCCCTTTACCTACTTACCTATTTATCGATGACCTACGCGATTGTGTATGCCCTAGCATGTGGCAAATGGCAAACATAGATATAATATGCAATATGCATCATGGGCCATGGCCCATGGCCCATAGTGATATTTAGTAGAAACTAGAAACTGACAGAAGAATACCTAAAACTCGATAAGAAAATATTCATAATCGCCAGTCAGGCTAGCATTACCATAATGTTTTTCAGGTTGCAAAACAACCGAAAACGTTCGCTTGTGACGTCACATCGTACGATAGTTTGCGAGCGCTGACCAGAGATGGCGCTAGTTGTCACATTCGAAACTTTATTGATACAAACTTTTACCTGTAGCTTCGCTAAGATTAAGGCAACATACACGATACATACATATAAATGTTCGTCTTTAAATATTCTATCTAATGGTAAAAACCGCATAGAAATCGGTTTAGTGTTTTAAAAGTTATAAATAGAAATGTTTAATACCGAAGTTTTAACTTCACAATCACGTACGAGGATTCGTATTGCATTATGATAAGTTTTTATTTAATCAAACAGTGCACTGTGCAGTTGATATCAATATTCAGCCGATGTATGAATGTACAGTACCTATTTAGTTATTGTTTTGAATAATATTACTTTGTTGGACTCGCCGGCTTTGGACTTAAATAGAATAAAAATTAGGAAATGCAAAAATAGTATAGTTTGAGTATAGTATGTCCTCCTAATGTTACTATTTGCACAGCCAAAACCATGAGAAATGACACAAAACTTTATAATTTAAGTCTAATGTCACTATAGGTAAGTTTACATAATATTATTATGAAGTTTTGTGCCCCGTCTTACTATTTTAACCGACTTCAAAAAAGGAGGTTATCAATTCGATGCGTATGTATGTAATATTTCCAGAACTGCCCAATTTTCGTATATGTTAGTCTATATCAGCGTCTGAACAAATGTGTCAAATTTTAAAATTTCCATTCCGATTTCAGTAATTCTTTTTTTGTTGTACTAGGTATTGTTCAACTTAAGGAATAGTGCAAGTTTCATCAAAATCGGTTCAGTAGTTTTGGAGATAGGGAGTTTTAATTATCAATTACGTACAATTTTGAAGTCGGTTTTATCTTTTTAAAATACAGTTATCTTTTATTACAGTTTTTAAGGACTAAAATCGAACTACAGAATATCTTTGTTACATTCACAATTGCATCCACATATCAACGCATGCTAGACCTCTCTCACACATGTCTTTAACACTAAACCCCTGAAAATTAAATAAAAGCATCGTCCCACGCGAAAAATATACCATCCTCATCACCTTGATGAGTGGCAGTCTTCCACCGTGCGTTTTTCGCGTACCTTTCTGCCGCGCACTGTAAAACTCTGGAACGAACTGTCACCAGCAGTATTTCCGGACCTATACGACCTGCAAACCTTCAAGAAGAGAGCGTATTTATTCCCTCTTAAAAGGCCGGCAACGCACCTGCAGCTCTTCTGATGTTGCGAGTGTCCATGGGCGAGGAAGTTGCTTACCATCAGGTGACCCGTTGGCTCGTTTGCCCCCTTATTTAATTATTAAAAAAAATAGGGTTTCTAGCTAGTTTCCCTGGTTGTTATCAGCCAGTCTGGTGGTTAATATAACATAGGTTATGTATGTCTGGGGATATCGTATCTATTGTATATCTTTAATGGCTTATGTGTGATAACGGTATCTATATTTGTCGTGGTCGGGTCGTGTTTCACATCACCATCATAATCATCATCATTATTCATCAAAAACAACAACAATAAATGTCTTTTTTATTCGAAAAATTGATGCATTATATTTCTCTGAATTACGAAAAATAAGTGTGATTTATGTGGTCCAAATTATGAAACAAATTGCATATTATTGTCATACAAATCATGACATATAATATATTGATATTTTCTGGCCTTTTTGATGCAAACTTGGTGCAAAAACAACAGTCTACTTAGCTTTTAAATCGAAGTTGAATCAAAATCAATCAGAGCAAAAGATTGTTAGTGATGATGATGAATAAGCCCTATACAATATAAATTCAGCAATAAGAGGAGATAGGAATCAACAATAATTATTAATTACACTAATCACGTTATATTGAACAAATTAAAGGTTATCACAGCGGTTGTAAGTTAGAAAGTACAAAGTATTGAGTAACTCAATACTCTGTTATTTCGCATTGCCATAGACACCTGATTGTAGGTGTATTGCTTTGATCGAAATGTACTTTTGATATAGAGTTGTTGGTATAAACTATAAAGATAGATTTATGTTGACGACACCTCTAAATTTACTGGTTAAATTTTGATGAGCATAGATTATTGCAATGTAAAGTATACATAGACAAGAGTTTCAAACTAAATCTAATAACAATCACGACTAAAAATTAATACAAGAAAAAGTTATGGCATCAAAATGGCCCCAAATAACTTTGAAGTGGAGCCATCAATTTGACCACACCTTTGCCTCAAAAAAATTGAAAAGGGCTTTTCGCATATTGTAATAGATACAATATGCGAAAAGCCCTTTTCAATTTTCATATAACACAAATCAATTATCACTTATGATAACATAATAGTTAATACCTATTACCACTGTTATTAACAATACTCATCAAGCCCCATACGGGCACCGGTGGTCGCGACAACAATAGAATACAATAGCATTTCCAAGAATCCGCGATCGAAGGGTTAAATCATTTTGTCTAAAGTTAACAAAAGCTTAGACCCCGCCCGTGCCCAATCGAGTGTGTTATCACGAAATTGGTGTTGTAGATTATCCCCGAACACCTGAACATACCTCCCAACCCCTTTCACCCCTCCCGGAAGAGGGGTGCGGAGATAAACTTTTCGCCTATGAATGGTTTCATTACGTTAATTTCTTGGGAAACTTTCTGTTGAAATCTGCTCATTTATTAACGGATAAAGCTAAACAAAAAGTTAATATAATAAGAAAGATTATTGATGAGAAGTATTTTTTATAAATTTATATCAAATAACATTTGATTGCAAAAAATTACTTTGCGTTCGGAACAAGGAAAAGAGTGGAGTCGATATTAATAGTTTTTTTTGTTACAAAATTTTGTTTTTAATTTTTGTAAGTGGCTTTAAAATATATGTAAAATACAGATACAAGTATGATATAGGTCTACCAGAATCTGATGGCAATTTTTGACAGCAGATTTTCATAAAATATCCTTGATCATTGGATGAATTTTTATATTTGCATGTTTAACACACAGAATCAGCCGCTATAAGAAAAAAAAAGGATCAAAATGTTTTATTCCAATTACCCCGGTATTGCTAGAGTCAATTTATTTTCTCACTTTTTGCCATCAGATTCTGGTAGACCTATACTAATATTATTTCTTTACTAAGTGGCTATTTATATTTAAGACACAATATACAAGTTTAAACACACTCAATAAAATCCTATGTAAGTCTTAGATTTATGAAGTTTTTATGAGGTCTAATGGGTAAATAACAACTGATTAGCATAAACGTGTTATGTAACTATGGACAGGTAGGATGGTACTGTGGGCGTAGAATGGATGGAGTAAAAAAATATACTTATATGGCGAGGGACGTGTATGGCAGTTAAGATTTAACGATCGGTCTGTTTGTCGCTATTTTGTAGGTCACTGTTATATAAAATTGAAAAACATGAGTCAGGTATCCTTAAAGATAAATGCTAAAGGGCCTGATAGACGTACGAACTTAAAGCACGCGGGTTTTAAGTTCGCGAACTTACTCGGCTCGACGTCGGTGATAGACGTACGAACTTTAAGCACGCGGGTTTTAAGATCGCTAACTTACTCGCCTCGACGTCGGTGACACACGAGAATGGCTCACACTCGATTACCATGTCTCCAGGCTCGCGGATCGCTCTTTAAGTACGCGGTTTTTAGGTGACACACAGGCGATTAAGATCGTCGAGCCATAAGTCCGCGTACTTACTTACTCGCACGTCTATCACCCCTTAAAGATAATGAATAGAAAATCATCAAAACACAAAATATGTTTTGGTGCCTCAAATGTGAGCGAATACGCGATAAGTTTGTGACTTTCGTAATGACATCAAATGTTGTAACTTATAAGATACTAATTGAGCTGCTCATAAGTTGCTATTTGTTTAGTTATTGTAGCAATTCTCGTCGTTAGCTGCTGGAGACTAATAAGTCTAATAACACAATAAATTATTATTACACTAACGTCTCCGGACCAATTGAAATATAAATGTCCGCTCAGAATTTATTACCTTATCCAATTTGCAATTCCTAATCAGAAGGGCTACATCGTTATTGCAAAGTATAGTGTTCTTAAGTACCGTACTATTTATACCAAGCAAGTCTGAAATATCAGAAAATATAGCACCAAAGTCTTTACTTGCTTCATAAGGCCTTTGAAATATTGCCTCGAGTATTTTTCTTATTAGAACGAGGTGGGCCAGTCAACTCCGAACATAATTACGGTAATCCTATTAGGTTACACGGTAGTGCTTGTTATTTATAATTACGACTTTCCCTTCTGAATATAATATGAAATTACCTCGGCGGCTCCATTCGTTAGCCGGTATCTTTACGAGTATGTCTACCGTCTTGCCGCCCGGGTTAGGAGGTGAACATATTAACATATATATTCGGTGTTACGAGTTTACGACTATCTCTGTAGTGCATTTTGTGTAAATATTAAATGTATTATGTGCTCCCCGCTCTCTATCTAGAGCTCGGACTAGTACTGGGCCCGTATCGATGGAACCGGTTCGATGAAACCCGTTCTTTGTTTTCGAGGTGGGTCGGGTTTTTATGGTGATATATGTTAATAGACGCCATTCGTTACGGCTCTCCTGACGTTTATAGGTGTGTTTTCGTGGCGCTCGCATGAAACTTAAAATCGAGATCTCCTCAAAACAAAATTCCTGTTGTTGAATTTTGAATCTCGTATTCTTCGATGTAATTTATTCCGTAATTTAAAGTGTTTGAAGCAGGTATTTTCGGGGGAAAGAAAACCATATCGTCCATTATTTGAAACTATGTATTTTTTTAAATAATTTCTACAATTTTTACTGCCTATGAAATAAATATCAATTATAAATTGATACATTTATTGTTAGTTTTATATGTCGACATTTTAGTTAGAAAATTTTACAGTTTAAAATCAATGAGCTAGTGCTATTAATATTGTGCGTTCAGAACACTGGACCCTACGGACACAAAGATTTCCATTTAAAACGGTTGCAGTTACATTTCGAATGTACATCACACTGGATAAAGAGAACGTATAAGACTCAAACGAGACGACGTCTCGTCGAGGTACAGTTAGTACAAAATCTTATCACCCACTGGACTACGGGCGCGGGATTTCGCGCCGATAAAAACAATCTTACAAAATTACTCTTTTATATTAACTTAAATAACTTAATACTCATTACAACTATAATAATATAACCTGAGATCTCTATCGGCCCATCTTATTGCCTCCGCTCGCGCGGCCGTCTCGACTCGTGCGCTCTAGATAAAGTATACATCTCTTAAAACTTTTTTATAGTAGTATCACAAACAAACGTACGAACTAGTACAATTACAAAAAACACGTATCCGACCCCGCGGGGTCGCCTCTAATAAATACAAATACATACATGTATTACACCATCTACGCAACTCGAGAATAGAACTCGAAACAGAGAACACGTAACACTAATCGTCCTGGGCATATCACACGCGCGGCGACAGATGAGATCACGGTGCGCACCGAATGTCGCCGCGCCAATCAACACCACAACCACTCATCACACCCCACAGAACACGGGCGACGCGCGGGGCGGGCGCGAGGCGGTGGGGGGCGCCGGCGGGGTGAGGGGGAGAGATCGGTGCCCGCCGCCGCTCGCCGCCGCACGCGCCGCGCCCGCCGCCGCCGTCGCCGACACCGGCACGGCGCGCCCAACACTACGGCGGCCCACGGGCGCGGCGGCGCTTATATTACATCTATACTTAGATATCACGCTGTGCTTTTTTTCTCTTATTAAAAATATAATATAATTAATATACATATAATAATATTGATATTTGTTAAAATAACGATACGTAGATCGAGGAGGGCAATCAGTCGACTCTTATCACTCGCTCGCTCACTCCGTCTGGCTCCGGAACAACTTTTTCTTTTCTATCGTAAACTGGGGGCTGATGATGATGGTGCCGCCTCGCGTTAAATTTCTGCAAAGAACAAACTTTATTAGTTTCGTCAAAAAAAAAAACAAGAGTTGCGACTCCACGGATTTCTCTACTCCGTGTTACTCAATGGGGCTCTATTACTTTGGATTTAATTCTTATAATTGTTTCAAGTATACTCGGAAGTTTACTTCGACGACTGATCGTTTAATAGGGAAATTAATTTGAAAGTCGATTAAGAGTAACTTTGACAGCGATTGTTGGGACTCTTCACTCAACATGATAGAACTTGTAGCGACAAGTCGGAACCATGGCCCAATACAACTAGGTTCTTTCCTACTTCCAGTTGGAACATAAAAAAAAATTTGCAACACTCACTTTAAGAACTGCGGCAGCAGGCTGGTCCAATTGGTGGCGTCGTGGTCGAGATGAAGGTGTATCTCGTGCGTGGTGAGCGTGCTGGGGTCCACCTTGAAGGCGGCGAGGCGGCGGCCGGCGACGTCGACGATGACCGCCGCCCCCCGCGCCCCGCACGGCTCCCCCTCCGCCAGCGCCAGCGCCTGCCGCGCCGCTCGCGCCAGCAGCTCCGCCGGCACCAGCACCTCGGCGTCCGCTAGCGCGCTGGCTCCCTTGGCGGCCCTCAGCTCGCGCTCCAGCCGCCCCGCCAGCGCCGCCTCCGTGGGCGCCGGCGACGCCTCCCGCCAGGTTGGCGTCCATGCTGCAAGGAGAAGCAGGTTAGAACTCTCGGTAATGACAAAACGGCGAACAGCTGTTACATCAGCTGACCGCGACGACTCGAGAACGAGCGCCGATAAAGATTCGATTTGATTTGAAAAAAAGTAGCAAGTTGAAGGAAAATAGCAAGTTACGACTTGTAGCAAATAGTTGCTAACTGTGTTATTGTTGAAAAGATTTAGTCGTAGTTTATCGAGCCTCGGCATCGTTCGAACCGGCGTGCGCGCGCCGCCCAGCAACAGCTGACTCGCGCTCGCCGGTTAGAAAGCCTTCTCCCCCCCTCCCCCTGGTAGAAAGCGAGCCGTCCTCACCTTTTTCACCACTGAATCCGACGTTAAACTGGCTGGTGACGGGCAGGATCTCCATGTTTTCCAAATTTTTACTTATATTGTACACTTTTACAAAACGAGAGACGAGAGCGATCCGCCCCGGAACTTATACTAGAAAAATATCACAAGTGTCTTTTGTACTGAGAGTGCACCGGCCGGCCCGGCACCGGCTTCCGTGTGAGATCTACGGAGCGGTCAACGCATCGACTGCGATCTGTTGTGAGGGGCTAGCTGTGCCCTGCGACCTCCCGACCCTATTGCTGTCTGTGACGGACTGCCGGCGGCCGCCGCGCCCCGGCTATATATAGAGGGCCAGGCGCGGGGTACGGGGGGCGCTCACGCGGGCGGGCGCGGGGGCCCCGCGCGCCAGTCGACAACGCCCGCCGCGCGGAGCGCACGTCGCCTCGGCGCGCCGGCCGGCCGGCTTCTTTGTTCCACTTCCCGGTCGCTATCGGTAGTTCGCGGAACCCCAAACCGACGAAAACGGTTCAATCCCATGTAACAGTGATAATAACAAACGCGAGTGTGGTTCTAAATACGCCAAAATGTTTAAAGTCAAAAATCAAGTTTCAGGGACTGTAAGATTCGGAGACTGTAAAAGTTTTATCTAAAGTAATCTAAGCGAACAAAATTGTAAAAACTACATCAGAGTTAACGACACAGAACCGCTCGCCGACATTTTGTAATTTATTCATAATTTCAATTGTGTATTTGCTGTGTGATTCTGTTCCCATTGTCGGAAACAATGGGTTTTGTTAGTTGCACTTAGCAACAGTGGAAGCGGCTCACAATGTAGCCGCAAGTGATAACTGTTGTCTGTTTTATTGATGGAATGATTTCTGTATTGCATCAGCTATCTAGAAACTTCTGTACATTTCTCTCGGAGAAAACGTTTGTTTAGTAAACAATCGTTGGCTGATGTAAATTGTATAATTTTACAACAATTTACATTAACAAAGATGAATTTGTAAATTTAATCAAAATCTAGAATAAAAAGGTAACAATGAAATATTTGTGATGTTATATAAAAGTAAAATAAAAAATTGGAAAACTTAAAATATTTTAACAATCGTATAAATTAACAGACTGTTCTAGTGACAATGAAATATTTTTTTTAATGAATTTATGAGAAAATTTGATGTGTCGAGAGATCTATAACTGGATATATAATAACATGAAAACGTAAGTTTTAACGTTCTAAGATGAGTAAGAAACTACGTAAAACAATAATTTTAATATTAAAATAAAAATATGAAGAATGGTTATAAACTTGGTCGTCAACAAAGAACAAACCAACCAATTTTATCGTGCAAGTATGTTTCATAAGCAATTTGTTTATTAACAAGTTATAAAATAAACCCAAAACCAGTATCACAATCGGAAATCGAGAGATATTAAAACTGTAAACTGGACATTTCAAAACTTGTCTAATTTGTAAAGTCTTCAAACCGGTTTCTCGTTTACGACATCGAGTTTCTTCTTTTATTTAATTATCGCCAGCTAAGAACGTCTAAAATATAGTTTCCTGTTATTTGTAACTAAAAATAAGTGGTTTTTTATTTATTTTAAACTAGTATTGAATAAATTGGACAAACAAAATGATTCATGAAATTGGAAATCAAAGACAAAGTTAAAGAAAGTGGAAAATTTCTAACTCGTTTTAAATTATAATAACTAAGAAGGTAAGGTTAAAAGTTCTAATCAAACATTACATAGGTTTTTTATAAATCTCAAAAGTTAAAATTTCATAGCAATAAAAATTGTAGTTCCAACAGCTAAAGTGTAATAAGTAGATGGTGATTTTTTGTTAGAGCTCGCCTTGGCAACCGATAGAACGGTGCACGAGAGTAACAAAAAGAAAGGCAAAAAAACAGTTGCCATGTACCGGCGTCCGGCCGGCAAACTGGCCTTGATGCTTGTGACTCAACACGCTCGCAAATTATGTTAATACTTAACGTGTTGTTTTTTACACGACAAAAAATATGTTTCTAATTAAAACAATTCATCAAGATTAAAAACTTTGGACGACAAGCAATTATGTAGTTTTTGTGAGAGTTGGAAAAGTTATATAATTTATAACTCCAATTTTATGATCTACGACACTTAAGATGTTCTTTGTTGACTAAAATAATAAAAAATAAAAAATAATTCAGAACCAATTCAGTCTAGTTAATCCACTAAAGTAATTAACTTATCAACAAAATCGACAAAAACAATTACTGAATCGAATGATAAGTACAATTTGTTATTCAATATTGGACTTGTAAATCATGAGTGAAAAGTTCAGAAGCATTATCACAAATAATATCCTTTGTGAGCTAATAGTTATATCTCCTATCGTATTTCTCTTATGGCTTCGTATAAGATGACCAAATTAAGTTACGCAAGGTGAATACATAATTCACATCCACAGATAACTTAATACCGCCCCGCTATCAGTTATCACAATATGTATTTGTGTTTGTTTGCTTTGCCTCGATAAGATAGCGAACAAAGTGTCTTTATTAAAATAAAACTTACATTTGATACGAGTAAGCTCAGCTTTTGAAAGAATGGGTGTACAATGTACTTTATTTCAACTTCGTTTTGAGTGATTTTTTTGATGTGACTTAAAATACTGAAACCATAATTTCTATACGAAATTATTTCTAATCTAGGCTTCTGCTGGACTCGGACTTAAATGTAGTATGTTTCCAAGTTGTCTATGAAGTATGAGACATACATAACTAAAATAGCTCTTATACTTTTTCCATCCAAATGCATTTCACAAATTGGCAAAACTGGCGTCGACATGTCAGGTCGTGTCTCAACCAGTTTTTTCTTGCCAGATTTCGTTCCGCGTTCTTTGTTACGTGTTTTCTCCACTTTTATTGAGACTTTTATCTGATGATTTGAAATGGAAGGCAAATCTAATTTTAAGTCCATGTAGGTATAGGCATAGACCAATCAAAAGGTGAATTATTGACTGTTGTATTGAATAGTGATAACTTAGAATAAATACAAAAATAGCTGTTATTCTTGTAAAATTATTTTTCTCTGAAAGGGTAAAGAAGTTTTAAAATGAAGGCATAAATAATTGTTAGTTGAATAATTGTGAAAATTTCTTAAATCGTCTATGTTCCGAGAAAAACTGAAAAAAATATATTTTAATATGTGTGGGTGACATTATTAAACAATCAATATAATGTAAGTAATGAAAAAAATTACGAATAATAATTTAGATAATTTAAATGCTGTGTACATCGAAATGTAGGTTAATAAAGTAAAATTTTCTATTTTAGAGTGTAATTATAGTCTAGGTATTGTATAAGCAAAGGAAAAATTAAAAAAAAAAATATATATATATATATATATATATATATATATATATATATATATATATATATATATATATATATATATATATATATATATATATATATATATATATATATATATATTAATTTTAGTTTGCAATATATATATATATATATATATATTGCAAACTAAAATTAATATAAAATACAACACACAGCACATTTGAGGCAAAAAATAAAGTAGGTAGATAATAACTTATAATACCATGTAATTACTTCTGTAAATAGAAACTCAGGTTTTATTGTTACCTAAAATATTTCTCTTCGTTATATTGTAATTGTATGCTGTTTCAAAGATTATTATACCTACATTATTTAATATTCTTAGAAACTTCTTTGTGTTGCGAATAACGATTATAACGATATCAATGACAATACTATTGCAAAAAAAAATATTGAATGATTTCAATAACATATTAAAAATACATCGCATAATTTGAGAACAATAATTTCAGTGTTAAACTTTGTGTATTTGTTAAAATTCAATCGGCAAATCTTGTATTTTAATGAGATTACATTTTATCTAAAATTTAATAATGTTCAAATAGTTAATCCTATACGATAATACGGGCTTAAAATTAAGTTAATATTTGGACAATGTTAAATTCATGGTCCGAAAATTCCGAGCTTTAGAAAAAATGTTCTCAAGTAATTTTTAATTCAGTACTTTTAAAATATGTTCTCTGTGACTTGTACTGATTTATGTATGCAAATAAATTTAAACAGCGATGTGGTGTAATCAAAATTGTTATTGTAATGTCTAAATCAGTGTACATAGCGACACAATAATGGTTTTGTTTGAAACTCTGTCGTGTTTGACAGACAGCTGTTGCATGTAAAATGTTTCCTATTGCATAAAACGATTGTCTGCTTAAACCTGACGAAAGACACAGGGCATTGTTTTGAGCTATAGTCTATACGTTTAGTATTCTACGCTCGCGCCAGCTTACTCGTCTGGACTGAATATTAATGCTTTAATAAACGAATCAAATGATACATTGTTTTTTATTTAACTCTTATCGAGAACTCTGGGTGGTATGTTTTAAGTTGTAGATAATACTTGAGTTATCGTACCATATAAATATTTTTGAGACTGGAATTCTTAGCGAAACCAGCCTAAAAAAATATTGTAATTACTTTAGTAATATACTTTAACGAAAAAATACATTTGGTGGCTACGATTTATTGGTCCTGTGATAAATAAAATAAATGATAGAGATATGCAAGAACCATGTTCAAAATATACAGAACAAATAGAATTTGTCAATATCGATCAAACACTATACTCTGCCAATTCAATACAAACAAAACAAATAAATAATTACAGACATATACTTCGATTACACTGAACTTTACAGTAGCAAATAAATCAAACTTAGATAACTGACATGGTTTTCTTAAAGTTTGAAGTAAGATAAAATATTCACAAAGAAGTAGCCATTACAAGTACATGGAAAAGAAATTGTTATTTTAAATTTACACAATTCGCATATTCTTACAAAAACTACAACTCAAACTAAACAAAGAAGTAAATACAAGAATACATTACACAATGTTGTAACTTGTAGACTGTAGTATTACAAACCTAGTAGATAACTTAAGATTAATTTTAATACTAACTAATAACTTTAGATTAAATTTAAATTCATTTAGTTAACCGACTTCAAAAAAGGAGGTTATCAATCCGACGCGTATGTATGTAATATTTCCAGAACTGCCCAATTTTCGTATATGTTAGTCTATATCAGCGTCTGAACAAATGTGCCAAATTTCAAGAGTGTATGTATGTTTTTATGTTTGTGTTCGCATATCTCTGGAACTACCATTCCGATTTCAGTAATTCTTTTTTTGTTGTACTAGTAACTAGGTATTGTTCAACTTAGGGAATAGTGCAAGTTTCATCAAAATCGGTTCAGTAGTTTTGGAGATAGGGAGTTTTAATTATCAATTACGTACAATTTTGAAGTCGGTTTTATCTTTTTAAAATACAGTTATTTAAAACTACAATCTAGACTTGTCATTTGCAAAGAGGATATAAACTACGTAACAGTCATATTTGCAGAAGCATTCTGCGATGCCCTGCCATTTTTCTATGGAAATGACAAACTTTTTCAGTTGTCATTTCCAAAGAAAAAAGGCAGCGATATGCAAAATGTTTGCAATTAGCATTTCCTGAGTTGGCGTACAACGGGAGCGGGGCTGAGTGCCGTTAAACCTCTGGAACGGAACAGTTTTTGCTCGAACAGCTGGGGCGCCGGAAAGTTGACATTTCGTCCCAAAAAGTTGTTCCCACAGGATAACATACAAGTTGCCAGTCGAGCGGAGAGGTAAAAAGAATCTTTAGGACGTGTTGTACTCTATTCAATTCAATCTTAGTATGTGACCAATTTGATGTGGAATTGTTTCTTTATAATACAGTTTTTAGATTGAACTTTATAATATGTACATATAGTTTTATCATCATCAACAATTTTGAATAGAAATAAAGGCATCGTAAAAAGTTATGAAGTAAGCAATCACTAAATCTGACCTAAGGAAAACCTCAAACTCATTATATTGTTCCTATGTGGCTTATAATATTATGTACATACTTACCTAATTACATGGCGTGTGGTCGAGTGGTTAGGTTAGCATCTTAAAGTTGTAAAATCGTGGGTTCGATTCCCATTTTGACAACATGTATCTTAGTTTGATTAGGGCAATGCAAGCTAATATCAGGTATAAGATTTTAGTATTGTATTACCCTTACCGGCCACCGTCACGAAAACTTAAATGAGGGACATTATAGATGAATAATTATTCTCATATATTTTTAGTTTTATAGTACTTTTATAGGTTTCCAAAGCGTGTTCTAGAATAATTATTAAGATAAGGTTGTGGTATCCGACAAGGACAGCTGATAGTGCTATCTTATTTCCTCGTGCATTAGCTGAACGTCCTTACTCAATTTGAACACTAATAATATAACATGAATATCTATACATAATATTTGTAACACTCTAAACATCCCTCTTAGGGTCAATTCAGACCGCAACGCGACGAGGCGAGGCGAGGCGCGACGCGGCATACATTTGTATGGATTTGACAGATTTCAATTGTGTGAGACGTCTTGCGAGTCTGTCAAATCAATATAAATTCAGAAATGCATCTACGCGTCGCGTTGCGGTCTGAATCAACCCTTACTTATAAAAGATGCAGTGTGTACAAGTTTAGTTACTCACAAGTTACAGTTACACAAAGTTTTGTCCTTGTCATTTTTTTGAAAGCAGTTGTGGAAACTTTGAAAAATCTGAATTATGAATAACCGGATACCGCAGTCCGCACATTTTCCCTGTAATGCGGACGGGTCCGTACGGACCCCTCCGCATTACTCTAAAACGCTCCTTATAGCGTAATGCATATTGCATATTATATACGGAGCGATCCGTACCGACGCGACGGTCCGCGTGACACTAAAACCAGCCTCACAAACTGTCCCTTGCCCTTTTCATGAGTCAAAGTGTCCTTACACCAAAATTCATCAAAATTCTGTTCCGTAGATAAAGCGTGAAGAAGTAACAGACAGATACAGTTTCGCATTTTAAAGTTTCAAGTTGGATATGAAGTATTTAATAAACAAAACAGAAAATATACTAAGTCATAGCTAGAGCAACGAAATATTAAATTTTTAATAAAGTCGCAACTTTTCCACTAAATTATTCAAAGTATTTCAATTATTAGCTTAACAAAAGGAATTCTTTAGCAAGTTTTTCGTTTTTATCGCGATTTTCCTCTCGTTTTGTTTCTAATCATCATCATCAGCTGCTAATTTCGACCCTCGCGATAATAATTAACTACCCTTTCGCACAAAAAGTTCATTGCAATGATTGGGGGTGGACACACGAATGAAATTTTGGAGATAAGTGACTCGTCTGTCAAAATGCTGTCTAATTTTTTTTTTAATATGTATAACGCGTAAACTGTGTGTAAGCATGTATGACTGTGAGCCGGCATTTACCTCCTTACGCTTAAACCACTAAACTGATTTTCATCTTGTAATGTACACTATATGGGAATATTCCTTATTCCAGTTTACCATAAAGCAAAGAAACGCAAGATATAACAAAAAAAAATCGTCTTTCCAGAAAAAGGTACAATTTTAACTCCCCAAGGTTCGTCCAACCTTTTACTAATTTCGTACATTTTGGAATCGTAATTAGGTCCCTATATTTGGGAAATTGATTTTGGAAAAAGGTATCTAATTATTGTAATAACATGGTTACCCTACGAATACGATCGCTTTGTTCATTGTTTTTTACTTCCAAAAATATAGACCCAGCTTTATTGCTCCAATACAATTCGTAATCGTTTTATAATAAAATGAAATAAGCCTTACTACCGCTACATACAGTCGAAAATAAAAGCCCGAAATCTTGTCGCTTACGCTATTTCGATTGTACTCGCGGCCGTCAATCGTAAATTTAGTTTATTGCATTTTAAACCCAACGACGTGCTACTAGAGTAGAAATTCAATCGAACGGAAATAGATTTAATGTTTCAACATTAGAGAAAAGAAAATACAAATACGTTTTATGCGGTTCTCGACTTTGTAACTGGGTATTAGGGTTTATTTTGGATTGTATAGTATTAGTCATGGTTAGTTTGTAGTGGCAACTGGCAAACTTGAAAACAGTAGCTGTTGCTAACTGCACGCTAGTTAGCTTTACCACCTGGATTTGCTTTTACTTCAATGGAAGTGCTTTTATGGAATTATGAGAAATGGTAAGTGGTAAGCAATGGCCGTTTTATGCAATATCGGAGGAGTTGTAGGTACGTTTTTACTTTATAGACTAAAATCATGCTTGGGTTTTGCTACTTTTTGTTTCATGATATTCCACTGCGCTATACTTTGTCCAAATTCATATTGATATAAACGAAAATAAAAATAATTGTAACTTTTGAATGAAATTCGAGTACTTACTACTGTGTCCAAACAATTTAAAGAGCGGGCTGTAAAATTTTGCTGTGTTTTTCTAATAAGTATTACGATCCCGGAAGACGATTGACTCAAATGAAATTGAGATTTATTTAATTATTGAATATTTATCTGATATTTGCCTAACGGAAAATACGATTCACTTATTTTGACTCGATAGTTATATTTTTCGAAATTATGAATCTTTCTGGGCTTCTGAGAGGAAATATTCTGAGAGGAAATATTAGTATTGTATTTAATTTTTAAGTAATCATCAAAAACATTTTTGGGACTTGCGACTTTTACTTTCGTGCTATATATAATGCGGGAACCGTTGTTACGCGATATTGTTCACTATTACCTGCAGCGCAAAGCACAATGCACGATAAACGATTCTGTAGGCCTACTACGAAACAGTTTTGAGACTCAAACAATCTAATGACAATGCCGCGTCCTACTCTAACGAGTTCATTTCACATTTGTTAGACTAGGACGCGGCATTCTCGTTCGATTATTTGAGTCTCAAAATGGTTTCGTGGACCGTGGTACGGCCGTCGGCCCCTGGAATCAGTCTCGCGCCACGCGCTCTCGAGGAAGGACCTATGCTCGTTGCGCTCCTGACTACCAAACACGATGGGGAATCAAACAAATAAAAAATATGTTTCGAAAAGAAAATGTTCAAAATTTTTCAAGGATTTAGCTAGACGAGCAAGAGAGGCTAAACTGTAAGTATCGTATCATTTATTTCTTAGTGATAATTTCGTGAAAGTATACCTAGGTACCTACTACCTAGTAACAAATTCTATGAACTGAGAATAATAATTTGTTAGTACGTAATATTAACGAAAATTGTAAAATAGTCACTAGCTTTCTTCCGCGACCTCGTACGCGTGGACGTCATCATATATCGCTGGACATCCCAAAAGAAGATGATGAGCCCAAGATTGAAATGAAAATGATCGTTCTTGTACAAGTGCACAATCACCGCCAAAAAAGAAACGCAAATTTGATTTCGGTGAAATGTAACTTTATTTGAGAAAATCAATCATTTTATCGGCTAAGGTTCACAAACCTACCCCAATTTTTTGGTGCTCACATGGGTTGAGGAAGGATGTTTTGGGTGAGAAAAACCTCCTCGTGCCACATCCACCTCCGGAACCCCCCCCCCCCCCCCCTTATTTTGGAGAAATTTACATTTGAAATTTTCGTAATCTTGAGATAAGGTCATCTGTCTTCTGGTGTTTATGTGTTACTTACTTACTAGGGAGTGCCTCCGCTGCCGGCGCCGGTTACCGAAATGGCTGCCGGCGCCGTATCAAGCGCATCATTTTCATTTCATTTCATTATTAATGAAAAGACTTAACAGAAGGCCTACTTAACCACGGACACCGAAGCGGGGGACGGGGGGGCTCGGGGGCGCAGCCCCCCGCTAAAACAAAAACTAACTACTTTTGGACTTTCTGGATTGTCCAGAAAGTCCAAAAGTTCTAACATAACCTATGTTAGAACTGTGACTGTGCTGCGGCAGCACTCAGCAGCCGGGGACCGTCACAAAACACGCTGTAGGTTAGGTTAAAGGCGTTAAAAAAACACTATGCAAGTTGCCGAGAATAAAATATGATGTAGCCTCAGAATTCCGAAAATTTCAAAGGTGAGTAGCTACAAAACTGGGGGGTTTCTTAGTGTGGATTTGGTACGGGGGTGTTTACCCCTCCTCCCCCCTTCCCCCTCACCCCCGCTCCCCATCAATTTTGGGGTAGGTTTCCGAACCTTTACCATTTTATCTTATCTATATTGTTCTCAATTCCAATTAATGACGAATTATTAAACAAAAAATTAAACCAAGTCGGTTTCTCTACTCAATCTTCTTAATTTTGAAGTCGGTACCAGCCCAAACAATATCCTACAATATTTTATAGAACTTACGTTCGAATTTGCTGGTACCGACTTGAAAATTAAAAGAATGAGTAGAGAAATAGTTAAAATTTTAGCCGAATTTAAAAGGGGAGTTATTTAGAAAATTAGTTTTATTTCATACTCTTTGTGTAAACTTTGGAAGTCGGTTTATTTTTTGTTTAAAAATTGTAATTTCACCCTTTTTAGTGATATTTGTTAAATTATTTAACGTTTAAAATAAACAAAATGTTCAAATATATCCGCGTCGTTATAAAATACTATGGCAAGTACCTTTTATATCATCATAATGTAATGGATGATTTATGGTGTGAGGATGGTGGCGATGATGATAATTACTCTAATTGACAAAGTGGCCTATGCTTGCAGTTATATAGCAACGCCGAAATCCCTAAACATGTATCTGTCGCAGCCAACTGATTAAAATAGCCGTTCAATCAAACAGCTAGCCCTTTTACTTAACAACGCCATTCAATCACATGTCTAGCTTTTTAATTAAATATTTTAGTCGCTCATAACGTTTAAGACTACAGCGATTCAAAAGCCGCCGTCTAATTGAATTAGTTCAGCGTTCACCACTGCGGCGCTAGGTGCGTTTTGTTTATAATATGGCGTCAACTAGCCGGTGTTTTGTGGTTATATTAAGATATTTTTCGTAAATAGACGTTAAAAGTGTTATTAAAGAGACAGAAATTATGGGGGCACATACGAGTGAATCAAAATTTAAACAAATATTCGAGGAGAAATTACGGGATTATGAAATGCATCACCAAGGTTTTATTGCAATTGTGTTCAAAATGAGTTAGAATACAATTTATTGTGCTTGTTATCATTACGCCGCGCTTGTGTAATAATAATACTAAACTAATGGTTACCTTAGTAAATTTGCCATTTAACCAGTTAGCTAAGCGTCGTCTAGCTGTGTTGAACGTTGCAGTCAACAAATCGGCTAAACGACGTATAACCGTGTGATTGAATGGCGTTGCTCAGTCAAAGGTCTAGCTGTTTGATTGAACGGCTATTTTAACCAGTCGACTGCAACATATATACAAAATTTCATTAAAATCGGTTGAGCCGTTTTGGAGGAGTTGGCGCACAAACACTGCAGTGGCACGAGAATTTTATGTATTAGATTTAAGGAAAATGTATAATTACGTTAATAATATTAACTAACATTATGTTCAGAAGGAACCGTATTGCAAAAAGCAAGATGGCCGACGTGGCCGCAAACTCATCAGCCGCGGCATTGAAAATAGAAGTCGATCGATCAGAGAACCCTAGTATGTAAGTATCATCTATCTAATCTACAGGATGTAACGAGACAAAATGAGTACACTTTAGGGTGTGTATGTGATCCTTATATTATAGAGTTCATGTTGAAAGTAGCAGCGTTGAAAGATTTTTTTGTGACTTGTAAAATCGAGCGCCCCAACGTAGGGCTGCCATCCGTCCGGATTTCCCCGGATTTGTCCTAGTTTGAAGGGCGTCCGGGGTGCGTCCGGCCGGGTTTTTGAAAAGTGTCCGGGTTTAATCCGAACACTTTTGTTGAGGGAAATAATTTAACTTTTAACTCATCAAGCCCCATATGAGCACCGGTGATTGCGACAACAATAGAATACAATAGCATTTCCAAGAATCTGCGATCGAAGGGTTAAGTAATAACTTTTAAATAATTTAATAAAACTCGCTAAGCATACACACGGTTTCTTGCACAGACTTGAGTTAGTCAGATTTTTACAAGTTCTTGTTGGAAAAGCAAAAATTGGCAAGACATTATCTTAAGTACTGTTTAAGAGGTGTCCGGGGAAATAACCACATTTCGGCCAAATGTCCGGGAATTTTGTCGTGCCTGACCGGCGACGGCAATTTGGGTAATGGCAGCCCTACCCCAACGTCATAACTTAACCCTTCGATCGCGGATTCTTGGAAATGCTATTGTATTCTATTGTTGTCGCGACCACCGGTGGCCGTATGGGGCTTGATGAGTTAAACCACTTTAAAATTGAAAAAAGCTACTATTTCAACGCTGCTACTTTCACAGGAAACTATAAAGGGGTCTAATAAGTCATAGTACACTCTAAAGCAGCGGTCGGCAACCTTTTTGCAGGGAAGGGCCACAAGGTGGCAAAATAAACCAAAGGCGGGCCGCAGACCTCATACTCGTATTAACCCTAGAAGCGCAATATTCCTACACATAATGAGGGGAAATAAGTGTTTGTTATAAAATGACACAAACAGCTAGGTTCTTAAGTGGCGACTGGCGATAACTACTGGCAATATTAGAAAACATTGTTTTTGATACATATAACTTTAATTTACAAAACATTCACGGGCCGCAAGTAAGATGTTCGCGGGCCGCGTGTTGCCGACCGCTGCTCTAAAGTATTAAATCACATTGTTTTGTTACATACGTGGGAGAGCCATGCTTCGGCACGAATGGGCCGGCTCGACCGGAGAAATACCACGTTCTCACAGAAAACCGGCGTGAAACAGCGCTTGCGCTGTGTTTCGCCGAGTGAGTGAGTTTACCGGAGGCCCGATCCCCTACCCTATTCCCTTCCCTTCCCATCCCTACCCTCCCCTATTACCTTATTCCCTCTTAAAAGGCCGGCAACGCATTTGCAGCTCTTCTGATGCTGCGAGTGTCCATGGGCGACGGAAGTTGCTTTCCATCAGGTGACCCGTTTGCTCGCTTGCCCCCTTATTTCATAAAAAAAAATGAAAAAATCTGTATATGAACACGGAGAAAAATAACGTTAATATTTTGTTTATTTCATTCATCACGATTTTTAGGGTGGACGTTGAAAAACACAACATGGCCGACGTATCTGAAAACTCATCGGCCACATCGGAAATCGAAGCCTATCCACGATTAAACCTCATGTAAGTATCATCTTAAATCCAAAATACTCGTGTCGCGGTGTTTCTTGCTAATCTTCTTTAAGGCCATCCCCCGGCAAACG
The DNA here is from genome assembly GCA_905187585.1 of Cyaniris semiargus. NCBI lineage: Eukaryota > Metazoa > Arthropoda > Insecta > Lepidoptera > Lycaenidae > Cyaniris > Cyaniris semiargus. The sequence goes on from LR994564.1 coordinate 14,693,453, forward strand.
ACCTTGACCATACATTTGACGCGTTGCCGCACAAAAATCCTATTTTTTTTACTTATCTTAGTTCAAAATTGATCTAAAAAAATTTTTAAACGGGGAATATGTTGTTAATGAAATTGTCTATATCTATTGTCGTGTGTTTCAAATAAACGTAATTTGTAAATACTAGGGAGATGCTGAAAGTATGCTTCAATTTTAATAAATTGGTATTACTTTGAAAGCTAATAAATATCATGAGTATAATAAACAAAAATAGAAAATTTAAAACGAGGAAAGGAATGTTGATATACTGAAGATATTGCTGTATTTTTATTATAACTTTGTAGCTTTCAAATTATGAGTTTATAAGGCTCTAAATACGGCAAATTACGGAATCTCCGTAAGGGAAGGCCCTTAAAGTTGGTTGATAAATCTCGTTGTGATTTTTTGTGCTTATCCTGTAGCCCCTGTAGGTCAGAGAAACTGCCAACATTTATTTTTTGTGCCCCTAAATAAAGATACAATTTGTAGCGGATCAAACAACGCAAAGTCCTAAATCGCGCTATCGAAATTTGTCTGAAAGTTGGGGGTTTTACAGAAGTTGTCATTACAACGTCAGAAGTGACCATTCCTCGTTCGGTCGGAAGACTACTTAGAAGGAATAGCAAGCTTTTAGGCTGTAATATACAAAGAGGCCAATAGTTCCAGTCGGACTATTTGCAGGCTAAACTTAAGGCCATCCCCCGAGCAAACGACCTTGACCATACATTTGACGCGTTGCCGAGATCGCACAAAAATCCCATTTTTTTACTTATCTTAGTTCAAAATTGATCAAAAAAAATTTTTAAAACGGGGAATATAATGTAGTTAATGAAATTATCTGTCTATTGTCGTGTGTTTCAAATAAACGTAATTTGTAAATACTAGGGAGAAGTTGAAAGTATGCTTTAATTTTAATAAATTGGTATTATTTTGGAAGCTAATATCATGAGTATAATAAAAAATACAAAATTTAAAACGGGGAAAGGAATGTTGATGATATACTGAAGATTATTGCTGTATTTTTATTATAACTTTGTAGCTTTCAAATTATGAGTTTATAAGGCTCTAAATACGGTAAGTTACGGAATCGCCGTAAGTCGTAACGGACTCGTGCATACACACTAAAATCCATAAAACGCGTCAGATTGGACTACGATCATTCCGACGGGTAACGATCTGGCTTATCGCGTATATGGGGGCCTTTATTCTCGAAAACATTGATCTCTTTAACTATAATATAAACTTTTATTGCCCGTCCGCACGTAACAATGAGGACCCAAAAGCACGAACCGAGTTCTTGGAATCGAAGCCGGTTTTCCGCGTAGCTACCATCGGCCGAGATTCGCCGAAACTTGGCGCAAAAAGGGTAATTGTAGTTCTAAAGGTGTAGTTTTGGTTAATTGTTTAACTTAGATGTGCATTTTTAGGGTTCCGTACCCAAAGGGTAAAAACGGGACCCTATACTGAGACTTCGTACACAACTTTTGGCCTATTTTGCTCTATAACGGTACGGACCCCTTCGTGCGCGAGTCCGACTCGCCCTTGGCCGATTTTTTTTTCATCAAGCCACAAGTTGTAGAGCTAGAAGCTAGGTCTTATAGGGTCGTAGAATCAGAAGCTTGGTATTACATTATTGAATTGCTATAAGGTAATAAAGTGATCTAGTGGTGGCAAATCTAAACGACTTACGCGATTGTTAGATTTTAGAATACCTCTACAAACATACGAGTGCTATTTTCAATTACAACTGCAGAATTTTAATATCTGCTTAAAATGCTGTGGTTGAATCAGTTTTTTTTGTGATAGTTTTCAAATTATATGTTGTGAAACAACAATTTTTTATATAAAGACTAAGTCAGTGCTCAACATACAAAAATCGGCCAAGTGCGAGTCGGACTCGCGCACGAAGTGTTCCGTACCGTTATTGAGCGAAAGTTAGCAAAAAATTGTTTTTTTTTGTATGTGAGCCCCCCTTAAATATTTATTTTATTATTAATTATTAAAGTACAAATATAATTAAGAATATTGGGAGTATTTCAAGTGCCTAGCTGCTACCATTATTGATTACGAGCAAACAAGGCAAAAAAAAATCACGTTTGTTGTATGGGAGCCCCCCTTAAATATTTATTTTATTTTGTTTTTAGTATTTTTTGTTATAGCGGCAACAGAAATACACAATCTGTGAAAATTTCAGAAGTCTAGCTATAGCGGTTCTTGAGTTACAGCCTGGAGACAGACGGACAGACGGACAGACATCGAAGTCTCAGTAATAGGGTCCCGTTTTTACCCTTTTGGTACGGAACCCTAAAAAGCGGATAAAGTGTTTACCTTGAACCATATTTTATATTTAAAGGATAAAGTTTGTATGTCTGTTTGAGTTATGATTGTATATCTTGCACAAGTCCGGGTCGACACACAGGTCACCAGGGTAAGAGCTGTTGCAACTTTTAAAGTAGCGACCAGTAAAAGGATCTGAATTATGTTCCTGATAACTCCACTCGCGCCTATCTTGTGGTTAAATCAGATTAATATTATGTATTATATTACACAATCTAATTGTTTATTTATTCCATGTGAAGATGTTACTTCCAAACCACAAGTATAATTATATTCAAGAGTATAGTTTTAAACCTGCAAAACCTTAAAACAGAGTAGTCATTCAGTTTGATGTAACATTAATTAATTATGATTTATGATCCAAACGATATATGTATATTTAGCTTGGTGACAGACACACAGACAGATGACGAAGTCTGTCATTTTGCCCCATCTTTACGCTTATATTTTGCCAGGAACCCTGATTAGTTATTACTGATTACTTAGATTGTAAATTAAGTTTTACGATGTAAAGGGTGAAGCCAAACGAGCGTAATTTATGAGTTGTGAGTCGCAGAATTTCGGCTGGCAGAAATTCTGCTGCACTCAGTTTCATACAAAAGTGCCGTTTGATTCACACGAGCGTAATTTTGTGAGTCATGATTTGTATGAAAAAATATTTACGCGACTGAAATTCTGCGACTCACGACTCACAAAATTACGCTCGTTTGGCCTCACCTAAACACTTAAAGTGCATCTAATTAAATACTAGATGATGCAATACTAACGAACTTACACAAACTGTATATCCTGTTTGATATTACAAAATTCGGGGTTTTCCGACAGATGTGGAATTATACGCGTGACGAATTGTATAATTATATTCTATTTAATTTGTGAAACAAGACTCAAGGCTTTTTTGCAAGTTGGTTTAGGTAAGAGCTCTTAGTGCTCTTACCTAAACCATCTTAATTAAAAAACAATAATTAATGTTAAGCAACGTTTAAACTTTAATCCTAGTTGTATTATATTAATTAAGCTAAAAAGGCACATTTTAATAGACAAGACCAAATGTAATCGTCTGTAAGAATTAAAATCGTCCTCTTTTAAACTCATACAGTAAAATACTAGTTACCAGTAATTTCTAATATTTTAACTTCTTTACACCTTTACGAGCTCTTTCTATACAATCAGCATTAATTACAATACTAACTGCATTTTTATGCATATTGCTATTTAACCGGCACATGCTAGGTTAAAGTATAAAACAATGACAATAAAAACAATTACCGTTTTCTAACAATTTATAATATGCTAACTCCCCCTTTGCTAGCAGCTGTCAATGTTGCTATGCCGAATGCTGATAATAAAAGCTTCGACGGTTATTGTTAAAGTAATGCCGAGTCACGGGAACTGCTTATTGATTGATTGATGATAAACGAGAGGATAGATCGCCTGATTGTACGTAAATTGTACAATCAGGCGATTGTACTAAATTTATCCTCACTAGGTACTATAATAATTGAAATGAAGCAACTACTTTGAGTTTAGACATTGTGTACAGTGTAAAGCTAAAGTGTAAGTTGTAGTAGTTTATAATTAACTTATAAATACCAAGTTACATGGAGATCTTTAGGCTAGCAATAGATTCGAGATCGATTGCGAAGTTGTTTTCTAATGCCCAGGTGCGTACGCAACACACGAGACTATTCTCTGCTCTCTCATAGCTCAAAAGCTTAGTCGATTGTTATTAGATCAAACGCATTTAACGCATGGATCATCTTTCTTTTGATCAGGTGATAATTTATGATAATAATTCTGAGCTGTCCGAACCAAACTTTAGAGTTTAGAAAGAGTTTAGAACACTATTTTTAGTTTTTCTATTTCTTTGACCTCGTTGGCACATTCGTGCTAAACCAATCGAGGACAAAGCTTAACCTACTAAACGTATTAACCCCAGTGCAGTAATTACAATGATTCATACAATTAAACTATTGTACACATAACAATGACTTACCAGATGGATATGATAATTTTATAATAAGTAAAAGTAATTAAACATGATTCATAATGTGACCTACATTATACATACATACATATTAATACAGGTGTGAGTAACGCGAAAGTATTATAGTCATGCGAATACTTTACATTACAATTTACAATACATACTGATATTATAAATGCCAGTGTGTCTGTTACCTACCTCCTCACGCCCGAACCGCTACACCGATTATGCTGAAATTTGGTATGGAAATACTTTGAGTCCCGGAAAAGGACGTAGGATACATTTTATCCCGGAAAAATGTACAGTTCCTGTGCGATGACTGAAGTTAGGCGCAACGGAGTTGCGGGCGTCGTCTAGTCTACAACAAGCATTTGCATAGATATTATGTATTGCATTTGCATAGCAATGTAGTCGTCATCGCGTAGAAATCGATTTTCTTCGCGGAAACCGCACATTTTGCAGCAAATATAAGAAGTGTACCTTCTTTATAGTACGATTAGGTAATATCTATACCAAGTTTCACTGAAATCACGTCAGTGGTCTGAATTGAACTTCAATAAGCAACAAACAAAGAAATCTATTTAGTACAAGAGTAGTATACATTTTGCAAAAAATATGAGTAGTTTACCTTCTTCGTAACATAAATATGTAACTTAAGGCGAGCACTTACCTCAATTCCAAAACGATAACCTTGCGAACGCGAATGCCAAGCGTGTACGCATCGCAATGAGATTCGTTTTAGCTTAGCATAAAATTGTAAGTTACGACGGGCGGATCTTCTCTATTTTATTTTTCGTGTGTTATTTTTAAATATCTTTCGAAATAAATATTAAGAAAAAAGATTATTCGTTTCAGACCTTTTTAAAATAGATTCATTGACAATTTATTAAAATAAAATGTAAGTTATTCTTGTTAATACTTATATTTCGATGACAAAGAGTTTTGTCGGAGGTGAGTTTGTAAATTAATTACAGCGAAAGTACCTATTATTTTTTAATAAAATGTTTTTGATTTAAACCCTTTTAAATATTGTGCTCTGTATCTCATATTTTTTTTACATTTCTTTATTATATTGGAACTAGGTAAATCGGGTATCAAGAAATAACAAAATGGGGTTTCAGCCCGCCTTAATAAAATCTGCTCAAAGTCTTACCATAATCACGTCAGTGGCTTAGGCGCAAACAAAGCTTTTTAAACGAGGAATCCGAAAATAGAAAAACATTAAGAGAAGAATTACGATTTTTTTATTCAATTAAAAACCTAAATGAAATCAGGGTCCAATAACATGAATGGCACTCGAGCTGGGGCCACCGGGGCCATCTGTCCCCTCGGCACCCCTCGGCGCCCCTCGCAGGGGCAGCAGTACAGGGGACAATGTCGATTTTGTCAACAGCGAGTTAATTGTACGATCAAAATTGTATTTCAATGAGAAAGAATTTTAACTAAAAGTTATTTAAGTTGAGGTTTTTAAATTGAATACTTTATTGTTGTTTGAAGAAAAATAGTTTTATTTTAGTTCTCGAATAGAAGACTAACACTAAAGCATTCCATATTATAATATCTTTTTATAATATAACTGAAAAAAAATTTACTACTAATGCCCAGTTTATGAAGTTTTTTGATTGAAGTATGCTGTATGAGTATTGAGTATTTTGACTGTAGTATATACTGTAGTAAGAGTGTAGTGACTAGAATGTGTACAACAACGTCAGGTTTCTAGCCAAATATATCGATACTAAGGCTCGCCCCACACAGCCGGAATGTCTCTCAATCAAAATAAAATCAACGTAAATGGAAGTGTAAGGGCGGCTTTCAACGCATAAGATTAAATTTTCCGTGTCAGACATCACACCAACGACAGGTCGAAACACGTCCAGAGGTTAGCCGCTTGCAGTGTCAACTGAAATAATTCATAATCTAATACCTGTATGTGTGCCGCTCTATTAAAATGTATGGGAATTGGGAATACGCACGTTATGAAATCATAATCTTAAATATTCCGATGCGGAATTAACGCTCGTTAGTTTCATTCTTACAGATCGATCTGAGAAATTCATAGTCTGAAAAAATCAGAATGCGTGTGGAGCATACTGATATTGTATGGTATTTCGGTCTTTCTGAATTAATTAATATGAATTCAGAGTAACATTCCGGCTGTGTGAGGCCAGCCTAAGTCCCCTCTCTACTGAGCGTAGGGCTGTAATTAGATGACACACAAACGGACACTCAACTTGAGTCGCCGTTATATTGAAATTGATGGACTTGTTTGTTTGTACAATTGATTTGTTGCCGAAAATTCAATTAACTTTTTTATATGTAGATCAAGGGCGAAGGAAAAACGAAGTGGGTAGGAGGGTTTACGCTACAGTAGCAGGCCCTAGCTACCAAATTCTGGACTGGAAATAGGTTTTTACTCTTTAACAAGCTAGAAATCCTGTAATACATAGTTTATTTAGCCTTTGTTTTCGACCTACCGAGTAGGTATTCCGTATTATAATAAAAGTACTAAGTAGATGGATTTTTCCTACATGTATAACAAATAACAATACCTAATTCTACGATTAAACCAAATAATGTTCGTCAATATCCGTTATTGTTTTGTTTACAGGGCTCTTAGCAAAGTTTTTTAAGCTTATTTTATCGTAGAAATTCGAGATGAAAATGGATACCTACTTTTAACATTAGAAATCGTTATTCGCAATTTTCATTTATTTTCGACATTAAAATAATAAAATCATCTTGACTAAGGGTCCAGGCCTTATATGAAGAACTCCCGATAACCATTAAAGTCGTAGTACTGTTAGTGTTAACAGTACTTACTGTGTGTGTGTATGTCTGTTAGCGGCCGTTACGCCGTTACACCGTGGGAACATGTGTGTATGGCAGCGAGCGATCTACTAAACATACACATTACACGTGTTCCTTATTAACAGCTATTCTATATGTGGTGAAGAAAAAAAACGATTGGATCTACTTATGCATACCAAATCCAGCCCACACGATGACAGTTCTGAGAAAGAGCCGTTTTTATTAAAATTGTGTACTCTTTTAAACTGATTAACGATCAGTTTTAAAGAGTAAAAACGGGACCCTATTACTAAGACTTCGATGTCTGTCCATCTGTCTGTCTGTCTCCAGGCTGTATCTCAAGAACCGCTATAGCTAGACTTCTGAAATTTTTGACAGATTGTGTATATCTGTGACCGCTATAACAACAAATAAGTACTAAAAACAAAATAAAATTAATATTTAAGGGGGTTCCCATACAACAAACGTGATTTTTTTGGCTTTTTTTGCTCGTAGTCTATAATGGCAAGATCTAGACACTTAAAATATTCACAAAATCCTTAATGATATTCGTTATTTAATAATAAAATTAAAATAAAATAAATAATTAAGGGGGGCGGCTCCCAATTCCCATACAAAAACACTATTTTTTCGCTGTATAACGGTACGGATAACGGAACCCTTTATGCGCAAGTCCGACTCGCACTTGGCCGATTATTTATTTCATATCAATAAGGCTGCCTTCACAATATGTCGCGGGTACTGCGGCAGCCGCGCGGCAGCCGCAGTACCCGCGCCATAATGTGAAGGCAGCCTAATGGCAACAGGTAGGCACTTGAAATTTTAACGAAATCCTCAATTATATATGTACTGTAATTGAGGATTTCGTTAATTATTTAGTAATTCACAATAAAATTAAAATAAAATCAATGTTTAAGGGGGGCTACCATATAAAAAACACAAATATTGGCCTATTTTGGATCTATATCGGTACGGTGCGTGAATCCAATGTAATACTGTAATAATAAGCAGATATTAGTACGTTAAGAAGTATGGAGTTTTCACCTATTTCCATGAATATTACTAGTAGTATAACAAAAAGAACAATCTCATACTAAGATACTTTGGCAAAAAAGAGCTAATTAGAAATAGTAAGGATTTTTCAAAATACTTAGAATAAATATATATAATATTGGTAAACAACTTTATTCAAGATATTATAATCATTTTTACAGTATAGGAAATTCAAACAAAAATGGATTTTCTTGTTCAGTTTTGCTTATGAAAGTGAACTAAAGTCTAAATGTTGTCAAAAGTATTTTAATTAAATTTGCGAACAAGAATCACGTGGTTCTATAACATATTTTATTAAAAAAATTAAATAATGCAAGAAACCTTGCTGCACAGATCTTTTAAAAAAAAATAATATCCATTCTATTTTTAAAACATTGGGTGACCATGCGGCTTGGTTCTTGTTTGCGTAATAGACTTCTGTTAAAAATTAAAATGTGGGTTGGTAACTTTGTTGTGAAATTGTTTTCTTCTGTGAAAATTGTCTCATCAGTGTGATCTTCATAGGGTCGATAGAAGGGTCATTTTGGAAAACTTCTGCATTATTAACTCAATTTTGGCACAAGTGTGGATTGGTCCCATTTTGCATAAGTAGGGTCAATTTGAGATGCGTGTTTAATGTTTATTAAGTGAGAAGTGAGAACTTTCTTTTTTGATGTCGATTAAAAGTTTAAAACTTAGGTGGGTGACCAATAAAAAACTATTGATTAATATTAAAAATAAATCGGTGGTTTAGGCTATACCCTAGCTAGGTTGCCTGAAAAAAAACAGCAATAAGCAGAAAAGCAGTTATTTGTACAGCTTTTTATTGTTTCAATAATTATATTTTAGTTTTACGTTTGCACAAATAAAGAACTTTCTATTACTTTATTTTAATGGCGTAGTCGAGTTAAAAGGATCATTATTCATTACACTTTTAAAAGCCGTAACTCGTATCCTTAACTTAAGTAACCCTTAATTTAAGATTTAGGAACACACACCACGTGATCTCGTTGCCAAACGATCCGAAAATGAGGTTTATAATATTAGTAGCATAAAATAAATGTTATTCCGTAGACTAACTATACTGTACTCGGCGAAACATGGCGGTAGCGGTCATTGACTCCCTGTCAAAAACTTATCATTTTCTATATAAGCCGCGATTGACAATGAAGTGTTGTCAATCGGGGCTTTGTATAGAAAATGACAAGTTTTTGACAGGAAGTCAACGACCGCTACCGCCATGTTTCGCCGAGTACAGTATAGTAACTTCGTTCTAAACTGCCCGAATCAGGCGCACGCACACATTAGCTTGTTTTCAGAATATAATTTAAATGAACTACATATTTCAAATATTGTATGGGATTTGACAACGCATTGCAAACGCCATGTCATGAAGAGATTGTTATACTGTGTCAAATCCCATCGTTTTTAATTTCGAACTTTGACAATCGACAGTGCCATCAACGAAAGAATCTTGCCTTAGCTAATAGTCCCTACAAATTACTTACTATTTTTCGTTTTATTTTCTTTGGTTATTATTGACAACTAAATTCGTTGTCGAAACTGTCGAATGCGATTATATTATGAGTAAGTATAAATGTTATTCACGCTTATACGCGTAAAACAAGTCTCTATCGGCAAATTTTCAAGGACACTGAGTTACACTACTGTATGTTTACACTATATTACATGGGGGAAGGGGGGAAGCGGGGTACTCCAGTGGGGACGGGGGAAACTCGGAGCTCTTACCGCTGATGGCATTAGCAACTTTGATATGATATTAATTAGGTCTTTGATCACGCTGTGAGTTGTGACGGTGGAGGCGGAAAATTGGGAAGTTTGTAATGGTAACATTTCGTCGGGAGTGGTTTTTCAAATAAGGGTATATCATACAGAAATGTGACGAAACGAGACGCCTGTTTGTGCTTACTACCGCCACAATAGACAGAAATCATTATGTACCATCGAAGAAATTGATTCATTGGTAGTTGACGGTCCTACGTCAATTGGTCGGGTTATGTCAGTTTAATGTTAGCTGTGATCTGTTTGCTGAGTTTGACAGAATGCGACCAAATTACGTAGGTCCGCTATCTGCCTGTGAATCGACTTATCTGATAGTATAGGTCTACCAGAATCTGATGGCAATTTTTGACAGCAGATTTTTTAAAAATATCCTTGATCATTGGATAAATTGGTATATTAACATGTTTAACACACAGAATCAGCCGCTATAAGAAAATAAAAGGATCAAAATGTTTTATTCCAATTACCCCCGTATTGCTAGAGTCATTTTATTTTCTCACTTTTTGCCATCAGATTCTGGTAGACCTATACATGTTTTTCTATTGTGTTTTAAGTTTAAGTTTAGTTTTAACTTTTAAGTTGTACAAATAAAGAAGTGTCTATTCTATTCTAGGCTGACTTTAAACAAACTGTTGTTTGTTAAATAGTTAGTTACCATTTCTAATCGTAACGTTTTCACCAAAAAATCTTCATTTCCATAATTTACATAACTATCATGTTGCTGTTTGTACAATGTATATCAGAAGTAGTTATTTATAGGCAGAGGTGGATCTACGTAATTCGGTCGGAGAATACCGTCAAGCCCAGCCGATAGCAGATAGCAGAGGTCGCTACCAGCACATATTTCTGTCAACAATTCCGACATGTCGTACACGTCATATCAGAATATTGACAGAAACGTTGTCAAACGTCGAACAAAACTTTTTGTTTACTGTCTATGCTGGTGCTGCCGTCTAACGTGAAAACATTGCGATTTGCGTTATAATATCCTATTATTGTTGACTTGACATAACCCGACTAAATTACGCAGGGCCGCCATCTGCGTAAGATTCGATTTCTCTAACAGTACATTGTAATGTGTACAGTGTGCGTCGTGTAGGAGGTGTACTAACTTCACTAACTAGTGTAGGTGTCGATAATTACTACAGACTACTGCTAGTGGCTAATAAACGTCTTTTAACATGTCCATCTAAATTATACGACCGTTGCACAGTGTACGGAGGTGACGAAAAATCGGAAATTTTCTATTTTCTTCAATTTTGAATAGGCATTAGTAAAATGAATGCGAGAGTAGAACACCCGCGTGTCAATTCGAAATAGTTTTGATGCTACGAGCTACCAAAATTTAGCGATTTTTTGCGGCCCGGAAGGGAAAAATCCATATTTCTCCAAAACTTTTACATAATAAATAAAATTTTGTATTCCACCTGAAAGCCTATTAAATAAGGTATATTTCAAGCTTTTTTCTGCTGTGTCCATATTTTACCTACAGTAAAATAATTTCCATTTTTAGGTTTTTATTTTTTTTTATCCAAAACCAAACAAAATGCGCAATCGAAAATATCTACAAATTAAAGGTATACAAGCATTCTATACACACAAAAAAAATCACCCGTGAGATCGTACGTTTTGAAAATAAATATATGATAATTTTGACTGTGTTCAAATAATAATTGAGCCTCAATGATGTTACGAGTTACGAATACGTAGCTATCTATGCTACTGCTTACCCCAGTAAGCGACAAGCGACACAGTGCAATGTCTTCAGACAATGCCTAGACTGGCTATTATACTGTGCATCCTGTCTAACTCATAGATGTGTTATAAAATAAAGACATTGACATTTTTAAGTGATCGAAAGTGATTTGTGGTTAAAAAACATTAACAACTGTAAGAATATTATTATGATAAATATTACATTGCATTAGAATTATAAGAATAAGTATATTTTGACAATCACACAACACAATATTAAATAACTACTAAAAACCACAAAGAAATAATGAACACAAAATTACAATATACATATTAAATTGTGTGACGTCAGAACTGGACCCAGCTCAGCATTTGTGCTATTGCTGCGATTGTGCTAGTGCTGCACTGCACAGATATTCTTATGAGTTATGATGACATTAGAGAAGAGAGATAGGCAGAAAACAGTAATTGACGAAAATCTATATTATAATAAAATAATTTCTGTATAAAAATTATAACTTGCCTCATTAGTGGTAACAAAAAGCCATCAAGTAGGGTAAAACCTTTAAATCGTACCATTGTATTTTTTCTGTTCTTCTACAAATCTGCTGAATAGCAAGAAAATCCATAAGTTTTCTTTTACTTTTTTTTCTTCTGCTAAGTTAATGATTGTACGTCGATGTCTGAGGATAGCGAAGACAATAGGCTGACGCACCTGTTGGCAAGTGCCCGTCAGAATCGAACCCGCACTGCCGCTGTCTGTGTATTATCGACCTTATCTGTGTGGATAAAAGGTTCATTATGATACACCAGTTTGTTAGTGACTCACACATTATAATTTTTCTCATAAATATGTGAAATCCTCTACAAGAGTATTAATATTATAATATGTAACGATATATAGATTTTCCTTTATTATAAAATAATTAATTTAATGATGATACCGACATAATCATTATGATTCTAAAATAAAATAATATTACTCGCTTCAAAGTACAAGGCAATTTCATACCCGCTTTGGTATATTTGGATCTTAAATTAGTTTGATAAAAACTTTGAATACGAGTTATACAACTAAACTGAAATCAAGATTTGAATAATTTAAAAAATCGGCCAAGTGCGCATTGGACTCGCCCATGAAGGGTTCCGCAACAGCAATGAGGTTCATTTTTATGAAATTAAAAGGTTTTTGATTTATTTTTATATTTCAGTTGATTTAATGAAAGTTAAATAATTAAGGTTTACCATTTATGACGTATAAAAAAACTACTTGCTAGTTCTCGTTCAAACCAATTTTCGTTGGTAGTTTTTATGGTAATGTGTTTTTATATAATGTATTATAATATATATTTTTTTAGACTTATCATGCCCTTACTTTGGAAGTTACAGGCGGAGGGACACACATTTTACCACTTTGGAAGAGTCTCTCTCGCAAATTATTCAGGTTAGAAAAAAATGATAATAGAAACCTCAATATTATGATTTTTGAAGACCTATCCATTGATACCCCACACGCATAGGTTAGATGAATTTTTTTTTGTTTCAGTTATACCTATGGGGACCCCTAAACTTTTAATATTTTTTCCATTTTTGTATCAAAATCTTAGTACAGTTCACAGACTACATCTACTTACCAAGTTTCAATAGTATAGCTCTTATAGTTTCGGAGAAAAGTGGCTGTGACATACGGACGGACAGACAGACAGACAGACATGACGAATCTATAAGGGTTCCGTTTTTTGCTATTTGGCTACGGAACCCTAAAAATGCAAAAAAATGCGCGAATAATTTTAAAATAAACCGAACGTAACGTAAACAACACTATAAGTCAAACATTTTAGGTATAATAATTATTATAAGATAATGTAAGCACGAAATATAATTGTTATAATATATTTTTAACCGACTTCCAAAAAGGAGGAGGTTATATGTTCGGCTGTGGATATTTTTTTTGTATGTTCAAAGATTACTCCGCCGTTTGTGAACCGATTTTGAAAATGTTTCTTTTGTTGTATAGGGTTTTACCCCAATTTGGTACCATGTTCACACTGCAAACTTATGGTGATTTCGGTTTTTAGTGATTTCAACTGAAAAAGGTAACTAATGCCACATTTTTAAATTTCTTGTTGAGGGCCGTTTCTAGCGGAATAACCCACATGCTACTATGCAAATTACATTTATCATCATCATCATCTTTACCACCACACCATGCATCATCACATTATGACCCTATTATTGGTACTTTTCATCGTCTCTAAGATCGAAACTCGAGTTTCGAGCGATTTTGAAAATTATAATGTTGTTTAAAAGTAAATGATTCAAACTAAGTGTTGAGGTTACCAAGGTAGAAATTTGATCATGAGACAGATCTATGAGGTATGTAGGAAACTCCTTTAAATTTATTGGGGCAGAGAAATGCGAGAGTGTTATAATAGAACGAAAGTTGTGCTGTGTTGTGAACGAAAGAGTGGTAACTGTAAGAAGAAAGTCACTGAACAGAACTTTAGAGCCTTTAAAGATAGGCGTTCGAACATTCGTGGGAGAGCCATGTTTCGGCACGAATGGGCCGGCTCGACCGGAGAAATACCACGGGCTCACAGAAAACCGGCGTGAAACAGCGCTTGCGCTGTGTTTCGCCGGGTGAATGAGTTTACCGGAGGCCCAATCCCCTACCCTTTTCCCTTCCCTACCCTCCCCTATATCCTTCCCTACCCTCCCCTATTCCCTTCCCTACCCTCCCCTACCCTATTACCCTATTCCCTCTTTAAAGGCCGGCAACGCACCTGCAGCTCTTCTGATGCTGCGAGTGTCCATGGGCGACGGAAGTTGCTTTCCATCAGGTGACCCGTTTGCTCGTTTGCCCCCTTATTTCATTAAAAAAAATCATCATTGCTTGATAAACTCCAAGCATATACCTACAGTGGTACCTACAGTGGTACCTACAGTGGTACCTACAGTGGTTATAATAATATTATCAACGCAATAGTGTGCTTGTCTGTCCTTAATCTGTCTGTCTTTATATTGCCTCTTTACGCTTAAACTGCTGAACCGACTCGGATAAGGCACAATTTTGAGATATTTGAGTCCCGGGAGAAGAAAAGATATCCTCTAGAGCAGTGGTCCCCAACCTTTTTTTCATGCGGGCCACAAACATGTTTTGGTCTTGGTGTCGCGGGCCACAACAAAAATTTTTAGGTTTAAAAAATAACGTTCTTCAAAATTAACGATTTAAAAGTGAATAAAAATTCACGACTTTCACGATGAATTTACATTATTTTGCCGGTGGGCGTGAATTTCAGAATGGTTTAACATCACGCGGGCCACAAATAAAGTCCCGGCGGGCCGCGGGTTGGGGATAGCTTCTCTAGAGTCAAGACTCTAGATAATAAGTGTTTTCTTCGGCAATATGAACAGTATCCGCGTGATAAACGTTGTCACCGGGCAGCATCAAAACGATGATGCCCGGTGAATGCCTCGGCAGTCGGCGATGACGAACGAGATGATGACGATAATGATGATATTTAAAAACAAGTTTTAATCCAAAACAATATTTTTTCCCAGGACAGTAAAGCTATTTTTACCTTTAATTGTTCATTCTTTTAACATTTTTAAAACTTTTTTACTTAGATTTGAATAACGTCATGAACTCATGACTGTAACACAAATAAATTATATGTACCTACTTACGCAATTAAAATAATTAATTTTCGTCTGAAAATAGCCGGGATACTATTTTTACTACAAAGTAGGTAATTATTTTTATTCAAATTAAAACAATATTTTGTTAATGGTGGTTAAACTTAACTTGTAATGTTAAATACAATGATTATTAATTATTATTAATTAGGAGTGAAAAACAACTAAAATAGGTATGCCGAACAACAAACAAAAATTGATGGTCTTTCAACCTTTTGAATATTTTCGCAGCACAGAATACAGAATAAATTTCGCAGCTCTATGGAATTCACGAAATTAAGTTTTAAAAACATCTTCGTTTGAAATCTTAACCTAAAAGTACCTAGGTTTTTAACAAAAAAATTAAAGAGTAAGTACAAAAAAAGATATTTTATCATCAATCATCATTAAATATTATTTTTATTATTATTATATTATAGTTACCTACCTATTTATTTAGATTTAGATCTTAATTAATTTTAGGGTCCCGTTTTTACCCTTTGTGTACTGAACCCTAAAAATTTGCAGATTAAACGAGAATTTTCTTGGTTTCTCTGAATTCACTTTGAATACTTACTTATAAATACATTTTTTTATCTAGACTAGGTATTAATTATAATTCCTAGCATAGTCCAGCTTAAAAGTTAAGTAATTATATTACCTAAGACCTAAGTCCTAAGACAATCTGCTTACAATGGAACAATAGCAGCTGTTGCCAAGTGCTCGTCAGCCGTCACGTCACGTCACGTCGCGTCCCGCCATGACACGTCGAAACACGCTCTCACGGACTCTCACCGCTCAGTAATTAAGTATTGTGCAATTCTTATCAATGTTGCTTGTTGCTAGGCGAAGTTTTGCTGACAACGTGCCAGAAGTAATTCTGCTCTATTATTGGAAAAAATTATTAGGGTATGAAGTGTGATCAAAATAAAGAGGCACAGAATTTCATACAAATTTCAACTTTGTAATATCAAGTTGCGATGTTATAACTTTAATTATTTTACATAACATTGTCAATACAATAAGCTATCTGCAGCTAGCAACTTCCAAGCCCAGCTCGGCCTTTAAGTGCAAACCCTTTTGATTGCTTTTTAACCGAGTTCCAAAAAGGAGGCGGTTATATATTCGTCTGTTTATATATTTTTTTGTATGTTCAACGATCACATCGCCGTTTGTGGACCGATTTTCAAGATTTTTTCGCTATTGTATATAGGCCATAGGGATAATTCGAATTTGGTACCATGTTCATAAAAAAGATGACTTGATGATAGGATCCATAAGTAGGTAATCGAGGGAATTCCTCGAAATTTATACTAAAAAAACCCAAAATTTATCTGGGTGATATTATGATTTCGATTCACGTGAAGTATTTCAATTTAAATGGAAACATATTATGGTGATTTTGGATACATATGAAGTATTTCAAGTAAATCTTACCAAAAAGTTAGATTTTTCACCAAGAAATACCATGGTTCGAAGGTGGGTGAACAGATCTCCGGCCTCCTTAATCTTATACATACATGTTTGGTTTTTCATAGTTTTTTACATCGAGACAGATATCTTTAATCATATTCCGCTGTTTGTGGACCCATTTCGAAAATTATTTTGTTGTTGTATAGGGTATAATCCGAAAATTCTTGAAATTTATAAAAACACCAATGGTGGTTAAGATGTTGTTTCTAGTAACTTCATACGAAGGTATCATTCGATCCAAAGGCACTGAACAGAACTCCTGAACCTATAAAAATAAAACTTTGGCAGCATCGCTTAGATAACTGCAAGCAATTGCCACAATTTCGCTTACAGTAATATAATGTAAATAGTTAACTTTCGTAGTGGTTATCTAAGCATAAAGCCTTGTGGTCTTGTAAATAACTAAAAAGAGTAAAATTATTATTTTTTAACAAAAAATTGAACCCGACTTCCAAGGTAAAAACAAATGTAAAATTCTTAAAAATAATCTAAAAAGGATCAAATAATTCTAATTCCTTATTATAGTGCCGTCTACAGACTTCGACTAAAACTCAACTATTTCTGTACTCAATCTTCATTCTTTTGAAGTCGGTACCAGCCCGGTAAAGATCCTTGACATAGAACTTACGTTAAAGTAAGCTGGTACCGACTTCAAAAGCACGAAGATTGAGTAAGTACAGAAATAGCTGAGGTTTAGTCGAAGTCTGCAGACGGCACTGTAATAAGGAATTAGAATTATTTGATCCTTTTTAGATTATTTTTAAGAATTTTACATTTGTTTTTACCTTGGAAGTCGGGTTCAATTTCTGTTAAAAAATAATTTAAAATCCTAAAACTGTTAATCCGACAGCGCCAGTAAAATATTTTTTCTTTCGCTTGTCAATAAATAAGGAAAAAGGTGCAGAAATTTCAGTCATGTAACATGTTATTGAGAATAAATTATTCAGTGTAAAAACTCAAATATTTACATGTACATTTTCCAAAAGTCATTATTTTATTTTTGTACTTATTTCATAAAATTTCTGGCAGATACTTTGTACTTACCTACCTCATTACTATATTTTATTACATTACATACATATTTTTACATTCTAGAAAAGTCCTTGGGGCATAATAATAGAATTAACATAATACCTACTTATAGCAAGTCAGAAAATTGTTTCTTTGTTAGTTACGAATTACGATATTAGTCATACTGAGAAACTCCTTTGTGATTTGACCAAAACTGACTAGTGACTACCTGTCAAAATAGGGCTGCATTGTCCCATTTTGGGGTCGGGAGCAAGTGCCTACGTGTCTTCAATAACCGATAACGTCTTTATTGTGGAGGAACCTTCTGGAATGAGCGAACAAGTTGGAACAAGTTATTGCTTTGTCACACGCATGTTTTTCTTTAAGGAAAACAAGATTATTGGTTCGCAAATTAGCTATTGGTTTACAATGTATGATGAAATTATAAGCTAAGATTATGATCAAAGCTGTTAAGTAAAATATCAAGAAAAAAATATGAAAATATGTATACTTACTCAATCAAAATTTGAAACAAATTGCCACATGATTTAATTATTTTTGACGCGTTTTGCTCACCATTACTTCCAACGTTTAATAATATAAAAACCTCGTTAAAACAAATAAGCAGATAATATTGATCGATTGAAGCAATCATCAGGTCATCGGTGACGTTGGAGCACTTAGCAACAGCTGTTAGTGTAATCGCTAGCTCGTTAGTGTACGTGATCGCACCCGCGTATCTAGTTCTACTAGATACTACTAGAAACTAATACAACTATCTACTAGAGTTTTAGGGAAGGAAAATGGTGAAAGGATAGTGACAAAAAAGTAGATTATTAAGGTTGCAACTAGATTTAGCAGCCCAAGAGTCTTCGGGAAGGACATAGGCTAGAGCCACTTACTTTTGCGGAAAATATACGATAACGTAGGATTTCCGTTTGTATTTAATATGCACGAACTACGAAGTCACAGACTCACAGTGCATAATAAGATATTTAAGTAAAAACTACGAAGCCAGGTTCCTTCATGTGAAGACAATTTTTAAAAACTATGTCAGTAATCAGAATATTCTTTTACCTCGGACTATCCATATTATTGAATGAGTTATCGTAAACTGTGAAGCTACGAGACACAATCATGGTTGATGACGCGAGCGATGATAATGATGAAATAACGTGAAATAACCACGTGCAGGGTGATGATGATGGAGATGGATGGATGGATGGATTTAACCTTACAACTAGAACAATAATTTATGATATTCTGATATCCATCCATAATTTCAAGCAGATGTGTCCCAAAAATCTAGTTCTCTCAAGAAAAGTCTGAATTATTGTATTTTATTCGAAGCTATTGATAAATTAAACTTCTTAAATTAGTCCAAGTTATAAGTTATAAGTTATAACGATAACACGTAAAGTTGAAAAAGATCATGAAAATTCTACAGTGACTGGTCACTTGGCAACAAGCGGGAATCGAACTGGCTGACGAAACTTGCGTGTGATGTGACGCACGACTCGAGTCACTTTCTATCGCCTGATCGGCCGCTCGTTACTTTTACTGGAACATGTTCTAGATCTTACTGTTACTAAGTTAATATTGCAATATTAACGTCCGGTGTTTATAAGTTTACCTTTTTACCTGTCCGTGGCATTGTCAGCAACGGAAGAACTCGTTTCTGATATCTATGGAAAGAACCGATTTTTATATTATTCGTGTATTTAAAACCTGACTAGATCGCGAATGTTCTTAGCCTCAATTCGTCATCATCAGCTTATTGTCTGATTATGTAGTATTGAAAAAAACAATTGCGCTAAAAACTGTTACATTCAATTACAACTTCGCTAAGTAAGCAGGCAGAACATCATATTTAGCTGCTTCTTAGCAATTTTTCTACCATAATTCTTTTCTATACGACTTTTTACTTTTACAGGAAGACCCCCAGATTTAAATAATTTGATTCTTTTGGCAGAATCTCACTTTGTGTGTGTGTGTGTGTGTGTGTGACTACTTCAACTGACGTTTCCGGACGTAGCGTGAGTGACGTGACGCAGCTCGCGATTCGGTATCACGGCTGTTGCTAGGCGGTTGTAATATGTTACTCATTACATTTATTACTCATACTGTATATATATATTAATACGCGAGCGAAAAACTTTGGATCCCTTTTGACGAAAAACGTGGAAACGTAGGTGAATGAAATTTTGCACAGTTATAGTTTATATTATGGTGAAGGAGTGCATCGAGCTAATACTATTTTGAAATTATATAAAAAAAATGTATGATTTTGTAGTGGCATATATAGTAATACTTTCCCTTCTAGCTAACTTGTTTCAGGGTGGCTCACATCTTCAGGAATGTCATTTTTTCGTACAAATCTTCTTGAAGTCAGGCTTCCAGAATGGAATCTACTCCGTCTTCTCTTAGATTGATACAGTCATGTTTTTAGAGCCATTTTACAGTTATACAACAGAAAAATAAAGCATACATAATTTAAATTACAATAACGGTGAAAAATTTACATTTCAAAACTTTAATAAATAATCATAACATAATTTTATTATAACTCACCAAATATGGTATGTGCGCACTCATCCTGTCGGCACCATGTCGCCCGCGTCACTACATGAAGGTACTGAGACGTGGGGGAAACTAGCTGCTAAGACTTTTGAATTATGGCCGTTTAAAATTTTGATGTGAGTCCCTGGGACTCAGGAAGTGAATTAAGGGTTAAGTCTAACTGCCGCACTCAGAGATGAATACTAATTCCTTACCTCTTTACTAATAAACGCTGTATAAGCTTTGAATAGTTATACAGTGTTTTGTCTTCTTCAATCCAATTAAAATGTCACTTGTGTGACAGGAACAAAACACTGTATAACTATTCAAAGCTTACGTTTATTAGTAAGGGGGTTATTGTATAAATTAAGATTTTGACATAAAGCCCATACATTTACTGTCAAACTTTTCATTAAATTAATTAATCATCATTATTAATCGACTTAAATTTAAGAAATTAAGAATGTACTTTGCACTTTTCCTGCTGTTTCGACTCCTCGGAAGTGAAAAATATTGTGCAATTCGACCAGTTTTCTGTTATCTCAGGGCTACGCGCTTTAAATCGGTCAATATATTTTGTTATCATTAATGACAGCGAATTAAAAACCAATTGTGGTTCAAGAAGATGGTATATAAAAGTGGGATGCTGGTTCCTCAGTTTACTGACCATGCTGAAGTGGCTTGTGTTCGTCTCCGCGCTGGCAGCAGCCAGTGCTGCCATTCAGTATCAGCAGGCAGAAGCCTTAGGAGACAATGGCATCTTCAAGAAAAGTTCGAATATCCTTGATGATGAAATGTCAAACATCGGTGCCGAAATTTTTGATAGTCCAGACGAGGGGCCCAACAAAAGAAGCATAAAAAGCATGGACAGCGACAGCAGCTCAGATTCTGACAGCTGCAGCTTAGAAGATGACGGAGGGTACAGGAGACCAGAAGTTTCTGAGTCAGATAACCGTATCGTCAAGCGCAGTGTGGCGCAACCGAAATATTTAATAAGGATTGGTACAACAACTTATAGGAAGAGGAGGGAGGTCGGGGCGTATGGACCTAAAGTACAGACGAGGGACGGAGGATACAGCGAGCCCCAGCTAGAAAGGA
Organism: Cyaniris semiargus; assembly: GCA_905187585.1. Taxonomy (NCBI): domain Eukaryota; kingdom Metazoa; phylum Arthropoda; class Insecta; order Lepidoptera; family Lycaenidae; genus Cyaniris; species Cyaniris semiargus. The sequence goes on from LR994564.1 coordinate 14,714,949, forward strand.
AGAGGAGGGAGGCCGGGGAGTATGCACCTCAAGTACAGAAGAGGGACGGAGGATACAGCGAGCCCCAGCTAGAAAGGAAGAGGAGGGAGGCCGGGAAGTATGCGCCTCAAGTACAGAAGAAGGATCAGGGATATGCTGTACCCCAGCTAGAGAGAAAGAGGAGGGAGGCCGGGGAGTATGCACCTCAAGTACAGAAGAAGGATCAGGGATATGCTGTACCCCAGCTAGAGAGAAAGAGGAGGGAGGCCGTGGAGTATGCGCCTCGAGTACAGAAGAGGGACGGAGGATACAGCGAGCCCCAGCTAGAAAGGAAGAGGAGGGAGGCCGGGAAGTATGCGCCTCAAGTACAGAAGAAGGATCAGGGATATGCTGTACCCCAGCTAGAGAGAAAGAGGAGGGAGGCCGGGGAGTATGCACCTCAAGTACAGAAGAAGGATCAGGGATATGCTGTACCCCAGCTAGAGAGAAAGAGGAGGGAGGCCGGGGAGTATGCACCTCAAGTACAGAAGAAGGATCAGGGATATGCTGTACCCCAGCTAGAAAGAAAGAGAAGGGAGGCCGGAGAGTATGCGCCTCAAGTACAGAAGAGGGTCGGTGGATACAGCGAGCCCCAGCTAGAAAGGAAAAAAAGGGATGCTGGGGGATATTCGCCCTCTCTAGAAGGGAAAAGGAGAAAAATCGGCGAGTACCATCTACAAGGGATGGAAGATAGCGCTATAGAAGAAGAAGAAGAGAGGAAAAAGAGGGACTCCGGTGCCGTCCTACACAAGATAGAAGGAGGAGTAGTATATAAAAATTAATATTGACTGTCCTATCCACATTAACACCTCGCTCTTCAGTTACAAGTTACAACTACTAAATTGTTTTTAGCTTAAATCGTCGTTTTATTCGACTTCCATGGAGTAAACCATAGGCTTTTGGAAATTTTCTCACAAATATTGTCTTTATTGATTGCCTTTTATTATGAATTGCGTCGTGATTTCTAGCCCAAATATAATCTAAACCTTGAACGTTTAACGAAAAAGGAATTATAGGCTATGATATACATTTAATGGATTATTTATACAAAAAAAAAAATGCAAAACAGATATAAGTATTTTTTATTTGCATCACCAAGATTCGAACCCGCTCCACCTGTCTCGACTGGATAAGTCATTAATTCAAATGTAACGAAACACACGTCGGCTTTCTAACTCGTTGCAGGCTAATTTCTAGCCTATGCGAGCGGGGAAAGCGGTGAAAACTGAGGATATATCCTGGAGGGGGAAACTAGACAGCATTTTATATGGGGCTTGATATGGTTTTGATATTGCTGGCTCAGCATGGCCGTTGTAGAAAGGGTTTAAGTGTACGGCAGAATAGACAAAGTGACAGATTGACAAAACGCAAATTTAATGAACTTAAAGGATCATGTTGATAGCCATATGGAAAACAACCATAATTATTATAGAGAATTAACAACTGCGTTGTTCTATTAGGAATTGTTATTTTTTTGTGCTGCATATATCTTTTTTGGGTGAATTATTAAAAAAAAAGTTGTTAAGTAAACTCAGTGATAAGTTTCTAAAGCGAAATTACATGATTGATACAGGCTCTAATAAATAAAGAAAAAATATAAACGAAGATACGAAAATAGCACAGTGGATATTCCAAATATAGCTCCTACTTCCAGGGAATCTATAAGGAAATGTTGAGGAAATGGCCTCCGCCTGGCTGTCAGCAAATTGACACAAACACACTTATCAGTAATATTCAATATAGATAATGATAGGGATCTGCAAGAGGAGGGCGGGAACGTAGGGCGGAAAATTATATTTCGCTAGGGACGCGCAGACGAGATTCTTGTACGCTTATCATGGCTACGATAGCAAAGGTTTCTTTCTACAGTAAGAGAAAGCATTCATACTTATATTACCTCTTCAAGCCCAAACCGCTGAACCGATTTTGCCGAAATTTGGTATGGAGATATTTTTAGTCCCGGGAAACGACACACGAATATACTTTTTGTCTAAGAAAAATGTACGGTTCCCCGCAATAAATGAATTATGGCGCAAAGTTGTGGGCGTATTATCTAGTAATACACAAAATGACTAACAAAGAAAAGTCGTTTTGTTCTAATATCTGCCAGATGTCAGTATTTCTATATTTTGTTCTAATATCTGCCAGATGTCAGTATTTCTATATTTTGTTCTAATATCTGCCAGATGTCAGTATTTCTATATTTTGTTCTAATATCTGCCAGATGTAAGCATTTCTATATTTTGTTCTAATATCTGCCAGATGTCAGTATTTCTATATTTTGTTCTAATATCTGCCAGATGTCAGTATTTCTATATTTTGTTCTAATATCTGCCAGATGTCAGTATTTCTATATTTTGTTCTAATATCTGCCAGATGTCAGTATTTCTATATTTTGTTCTAATATCTGCCAGATGTCAGTATTTCTATATTTTGTTCTAATATCTGCCAGATGTCAGTATTTCTATATTTTGTTCTAATATCTGCCAGATGTCAGTATTTCTATATTTTGTTCTAATATCTGCCAGATGTCAGTATTTCTATATTTTGTTCTAATATCTGCCAGATGTCAGTATTTCTATATTTTTGCATTTCTCTGTGATCATGCTTAGTCTGTTGAGTAATACACTCGCGTTGCGTTATGTGACACTGATAACTGAACGGATGCGTTTGCTAGACGAATTGTTTCCGTGACAGTATCTTCTATCAAATTATGATCCGCCATCTTTATTTCATACGAGGAAGCGATTGCTTCTCTACAGCCGACATATTGAAACATTTTAAAACTTATCTTCATCATAGACGAATATGTCTACCGCCCACTTTAAGAACAAATTATATTTCAGCGCCCCCATTGTTTCAATTTAAAATGCATCCTGATGAAATAAATCACCCCCCAAGCCTCTACACAACGCCCCCATTTTTTTTCTGGGTCCCACACCGCCCCCCTTCAGACCTTCAGCGCCCACAAGGGGGCGTTATCGCCCACTTTGGGAAAGGCTGATGTAGCCGGTAGCAGCGACGAGTGGTTCGTCTGCGCGGTGTCCCAGTAAACAGGAACACCTTTGATAACGAAATGACGGCGCGGCAGTGTAATTTCGCACTCCGCTGAGAAAAATGCCGACCCACTAGCTCGGAATATTAAACAACCTTTCTGGGACAAAGTTAATAGTGAAATTGAAAGATTCGGAGTTATATTACACTTTATATGACGACCTCTGTGGCTCAGTGGTTGAGTGGTCGCGGGTTCGATTCCCGCCGACGGAACAAAAAGTTTTCTCTGTTCCTGGGTCATGTCATGGATGTGTATTAAATATGAGTATCATATAATAAAAAAATCTTAAATATATGTATAGTATAAAAGTATTAAATATATTTCCGTTGTCTGGTACGATCTGTAACACAAGTCCTTCAGGTACTTAGCACGGGGCCAGACTGACGTGGTGTGAAGCGTCCATAGATATTATTAAATTATGTAATAATCGTATATTATAAAATACGGAACCCTAAGAAATATGATGTTTGTGAGTTGAAAACGTATAAAATTTGGTAGGTATTTTGTCACAAAAGCTCTTCCCATGGCTCGGCCTACGTAAAATGTATCTCTCTGAGATAAATAGCGCACGAACAAAATACTTTTTCGGTATAAAAAGTATGTACCTAGTAAAGATACTGTCATCTTTACCTTAACTTTTATCAAAATTACCTCAGTAGATTTTTTGTGAAAGAGTAACCAACATCCACCCATTCACACAAACTTTAACAACTATAACTTACGTATATATACCTGAGTAGCTGTTGCCCGCGACTTCGTCTGCGTCAGTATAATATGTATATGTATAATAAAAAACATAGATATTTTTCTCCATATACATGTTTATAAAATACTTAACTAGGCCTTTTGCATCCGTTTTGGATGATTTATACAGTATTTTCAGAGCGAAGTAACCACTCCTCAAATACTGTAGTGCCTGGGACAAGATTTAAATGTCCGTATGGTTGCCCAAGCACATACGACATTCTCGCAACATAGTCGGCCTAGTCCAGAGGAAAGAACTAGTCGATACGTCTGGGACCAACTATGTGCGGGTTTCCTCACGATGTTTTCCTTCACCGTACGAGCGTCCGTATTATGTACTTGAGATCAGAAAATGTCTCATTGGTACACGCCTCCACCTGGGATCGAACCTGCACCCTCTACGAGTGCGAACCAAAGGTCTACCCATTAAGCCACGGACGCTTTAGAGCGTCCGAGTAAGTATTTAGATACTTACATCAAATAATATTGATGCAAATTTTTGAGCAAATCGGACTAAGGAATCGAGTAGTTCCAAACTAATGTTAACCCCATTTTCACCCCTTTAGGAGAGGAATTTCGAAAAAAATCTCTTCTTATTGCACGCCTATGTCATACGGAGAACACTCCCCCCAAATTTCAAATCTCTTCGATCAGTGCAACATATAACAGCAAATCACGCCTGTATTAACTTTTTTGTTAAGGTCCAACAAACCAACCAATTTTTGATACTTACAAATACATAACAATCCTATATTTTCTTCCAGCTAATAATAAGAGGAATTCTAGCAATAGGGTTGTTCGCTATACTACAAAAGGTAGTCAGCTGTTCATAACAATCGCAATTTGGCACAGAGGAGAGAAATGTACGGAATCCCGTTTCAATTGTTACAGTACCTTTACAATTACATTACCAGGTCTAAAGTGACCCTTATGTAGATAACATAGAGACCTTGACAGAGGTAAAGCAGTTGTGAATGCGCCAACTGATTTTTCGTGTTGACTCCCTTTACAATAACATTACCACCACGGGTACTCTAAAATAACCCTTATGTATATGACATAAAGACCTTGACAGAAGTAAAATAATTGTAAATGCGCCATAACAGCTGATTCTTCTTGTTGACCCTTTTACATCATTACGGTTGTATCATCACAATATTTTGTCAACTTCACGACACTAAGGCGCAGATGTCCGCCGGGTGTAGCTGACACCGTGGTGTACTCGTGCTACACCAGATGTGATCACACCCGCCATACCTGGAACTTGAAGAGCTTTTATCCGGCTAAGCGGATAATACGGTGAAAACGAAAGTTTGACCGTTTAAACTAATGCAGATTTAAAGAATGTAAATTGATAAACAGTCTATACTAATATTATAAATGCGAAAGTGTGTCTGTCCGTTAGGACTTCACGGCTCACGCATAAACCGCTGAACCGGTTTTCATGGGTGTGGAGATAGTTTGGGTTCCGGCAAAGGACATAGGATACTTTTTATCCCGGAAAATGTGCGGTTCTCACCGCGATAAACGAATTTTGGCGCAGCGGAGCTTATACAGCGTTCACTGTAAAAGTAGCAATGCTGGGACAGTATTTTTTTTAAAGTTGAGACTTATTACATCGTCCAAAACTTTTATGTCTGTGTGTCGCATGTCGCATAACGTTGACTGCCTAGTTTGTCTGTTTCCTTTCATCAAACTTACAAAAATTTGTTATGAGATATAACGAATAACTATATCAAAGAGCTATATTAAGTTTTAAAGTGAAATAAAGCTTTAAAGTAGCGGTTAGATTTCCTATCCAGTTAAACGTACATAAAAGTTAAAAACGGTTTGATCCGAAGTTCTAATCGAATGTTTGATGTGTTGTGATTTAACTGTAGGCTGTAGCAGTTAAATTATGACCGTTAAACACGAAACGTGGTTTAATCGACCTTTGCTGAGAATCGACTGAGTCCCTAGGGCACGCCCTGTCATAATATTACAGTGTCTTCAACGCGAGTGCCCCATTATTTATTCATTACTTATTAACTTAATTTTATACTTACAACTCTATAATCGCAATAAACAGATTAAATAAATTAGTCACAAGTTCCCCGAAACTGCTACTGTCTTCTACCGTCTAGCACGCTTAGCATGACCACCATAGAAAGGGTTTCTACTTTATACGGTAGAACACACCAACTGCAACTGACTGGTTGACAATGAATCTGTGGTTTTCTTGTCTCTAAAATCTTCTCGTTACCTCTTTTCTCATTTCTACTGCGGCAATACTAAGCCGTTTGGACCAATGTCATGCCCAGAATACAGTGCGCGTAGGATGTCAGTTTACTAGAAGAAGGTGCACGCAAAATGTTCCTTAAGCCCCATCCTTACTTTCGAAACGGTCGGTCGTGTAAGTTGTAACACATTATTATTCATAATTTCAAAACATGCTCTCGATTGCGTCAGGATGACTCATATGAAATTTTATTTTTCATTGACGATAAAAACCGGATTTTTCTACATTTTTATGTGGTTTTTATGTAAATTCTTTCCGTTATGTCGATATTATAATAAATACGACCGCGAATGTGACTGATATGTGATAACTTACCATAATTATCTTTTAAATGGTCGATAACAATATTATAGTGGTAAATATGTTTTTGTTAATGTACGGAAGGTCGATATCGGTTATTTAAAATATTTAGTTTTTATTGTGAGAAGATTATTCATTTATTAAAATAAGGTAGCAAGTGCTTAATTAATTTAAAACGTTCATACTGCACTTTATTATTTTCAAGAAGTTTTGCCACACAAGCCATCAAGACAGTCGGATCATAGTTGACTTTCTTGATGACTAAATAATTTGTAATACCTCTTAGGCCTAACGCTAAAACACGGGCGGATGCGGGCCCGGGCGCACGCGTCGGAAGACCGCCGCGGGCCACGAATCCGCGAGCGGGCATCCGCCGCGGGCCACGAATCCGCGAGCGGATACCCGCCGCGTGCGCCCATCTCATTTTACATTTAGCTCTGCTAGTATAATAATTTTGATCTCGAGCGTGTACACTGTACAGTTGTGTCGAGTAGATATACCATGGATTATTTACTTATTTATTATTTGGCAAAAATATGTCAACGGAAACAACGTCGACTGCGAAAAGCGTGTGTCCGCGCCGTGTGCCCGCCGTCCGCCGCGCGTGTGACAGTCCGCGTCGCCCGCGTCCGCGCTCCGTCCGCGTCGCACGCGCCTGCGCTGCCCATACTATTTTGAATTTTCCATTATACACACGCGAGCGTGCGCTCGCGCGAGTTTTAGCGTTAGGCCCACATACATAGACCCCCTTACTAATAAACGTTGTATAAGCTTTGAATAGTTATACAGTGTTTTGTTCCTGTCACACAAGTGACATTTTTAATTGGATTGAAGAAGACAAAACACTGTATAACTATTCGAAGCTTATACAGCGTTTATTAGTAAGGGGGAGAGTGGTTAGGCCTTATACCTACCTTAAATAAGATAATCTTGTTCATTAATAAGGGGTTTCTAGGCAACGGGTAGTATTTCCGTGAAATTTTGTATGCAGGGTTTTAAAGGGAGAAAAATAATCAAGGCCCGTGGAGAACCACGCATTTTTAAGTTACTTACTCCTAGAAAAGCTCAATCTGCCTGGCAATATTCATAATACTAATAAAATTCAAGTTACTATACATTTTCTAGCATATTTCTAGTTATATCGACTTATCACGTATGCAGTGTGCTCGTGATCACATTAACGTGAGCTATACTATCAGACAGCCTGTGACTTGGTGGGCTGCGATATCACTTATCATAATGATATCACAGCTTACAGCCGCACCCGGTTGAATCATGTAAAATGTTATAAATATTTTCAATAGGTAGGTAAATTTTGGGAGAACTTGGCTATTACGGTAATATATAAGTCAAAACTTGGCATTCATTGTCTTATTCTCATGATTTGGATAATCGAATTAAGCTCTTGAAAGACTACATAGTACATACTATACAAGTCAAAACAAAATAAGGGCCACCACGTTTTTAAAGTGCCCTCAAGAATTTATGCGATTACAGGATAAATTAATGAATAAATTAGATACATTAATTAATTTTAAATTAATTAATCATAAAATAATGAAAAAAACCGGCCAAGTGCGAGTCGGACTCGCGCACCGAAGGTTCCGTACAAACCTGCAAGGTTTACAAAGTTTGATTTTGTTACAGCTTAAAGGTATTATAGACCTGAGTATTTGGTATGAATTTCAATTTAATACCTCTACGCGTTTATGAGGAAATGGGTAGTAAGTTTAAAATTATTTAAAAAAAATATATTATGTGATGTAACTAAAAAATTATGGTTTTCGTAATTTTTCCTTTATCTATGCTATAAGACGTTGCTTCGTACCAAATTTCAAGATTCTGAGTTCACGGGAAGCACCCTGTAGGTTTTGATTCCCTTGCAAGTGTCGAAAATTTGCGGCATAAACGGCTGTATCTTTTGATTGCGTTGGCTTAGAAGTTTGATTTTTTCACAGCTTCAAGGGACAGTAGACCTGAGTAATTGATATAAATTTCAGCTTCATACCTCCACGCGTTCCTGAGAAAAAGGGTCTTGACAGACGGACGGACGGACAGACGGACAACAAAGTGATCCTATAAGGGTTCCGTTTTTTCCTTTTGAGGTACGGAACCCTAAAAATAATTGAAAAACTGTTTTTAAACATATTTTACTGAAAAATGAAATATTGAGGAAAAATTGTAGAGATAAAAAGAACTGTTAACAAAAAAAAAAGGTGTTGAATGATTTTTTTTTATATCTGGTATGGCCTCCTCCTTTTCTAATGCACTCTTTCAGTCTAGTAGGTACACTCTCCACAAGGTGAATAACTGTTTCTTGAGGAATTTCTTTCCAGCTTCTTTTCAGCACGTCGATCAGCTGTCTTTCATTGTGGACGGGTTGGTCAGTGCTTCAGACATTTCGTTTTAAAATGTCCCACGTGTGCTCGATGGGATTCAGGTCCGGACTGTTCGCAGGCCAGGGCAAGACCTGTATACCAGCTGACTCTAGGGCTTCCCTGGTGGCTCTAGCTGTGTGTGCGCGAGCATTGTCGTGCATCAGGTGGAATCCTGCGCCAACTCTGTGTGCATATGGGGCCACGTGGGGTTTTATGACCTTATCGGTGTGTCGTTGAGCCGTTATCGTACCTCCACAGAGAATGACTAGCTCGGTTCTGCCAGACGTAGAGATTTCTCCCCCACATCATAACGTTAGGACCTCCAAATCTCTCACTTTCACGGAAAATCGCACTCATTCACGTTTCCAGACTCTAATGCGACGATCATCACTAAAAAAATTCACTTTGCACTCGTCTGTGAACAATCACTCATATTCCATACGAAATGCTGCCTGGCGAACGATAATCAGTTTGCCCGATGAGTACTCGTTAAGAGAATCCGCAGTAATCATCTTCTGGAGAACTGCTGCTGGTCGTCGTGTAACCGATTTCTAATCGTTCGATCACTGCCGCTGGTTCTCGTCGCCTGCCGCAGACGGTTTTGTAAAGAGCGGGCTGTGATGGCGCGCTCTCTACGGGCCGTCAAGCGCACGTAGCGGTCCTCCTGTGCGGTGGTTGCTCGTACTCTACCAGATCCCCGTCTTCAGGTTAGTGCCCCAATCACTTAAAATCGATTTCAAGCATTCTGAATCGTTCGCCGAGAAAAACCGAGCTGCATCGCCACAGAACGCTGTGAATGGCCTTCTCGCAGTAATGTTACGGGCTACGGCCTACGGCCCTAGATACGGTTGCTGAATCCATATGTCGTCGAATCCTCGGCATAATATCCTCAAAATGTTAATTAAGGCACTAGCTAAACAAAACTTTAACTGCTCCTGACGAAATCTTTATTTTAAATGAGTTTTAAATCTGTCTTAAAATCAGGTAGAGTCATGTGGTAACAATAAAGTGTCCAATACTATCCACTTCAAAAAATATCCAAGTGGAATACTTAAAATAAATCTTTGTTAACAGATGTGCTAACACCATCATAAACCGTCAGCCACTTAACAATGCATTAAAAGAGAGTAATCGCTTCCAAGGACAAAAAAGACGAGTGGCCTTTATTTGGTTTTGACGAGTGGCCTTTATTTGGTTTTGACTAGTATATTTTTAACTGTGAAGTACTAGTAAATTACATAATATAATATTTTCCGATGTACCATTTTTTTACCATAATATACGTTGTAGGAATAATGAATATTCTTGAGAACCTCAAAGGAAGATCTTTTGATTGAGCGAGGTGTTGTCATTTTTGAGTTGCCTCAGAAACTTCGATAGCGCGACAGGATTGAATGCTGTTTGTTCTGCAACAACCAATGATGAAAAACTCAAAGCAGATATGTTACTACCGCGCGCGTTGTGAAGATTCAAATACGGCCCAATTGGGTCGTCTGTTATTTAGTCTGCATCGAGCGCAGTCAGGAACGTGCCGCGTCTTGTCTTACCTAAATAAATTGAAAATGACGTCGTGCATGTTTCGAAAATGTACCAATTATGACTCAAAAGAAAACAAAACACATGTAAACTCTTACCACATGTCTTGATTGCAATAAATACTTCGATTATTTACATTTTCAATTATTTTTTCGAACAATCTGGAAAAAATTGAATTTTCGTCATAGCTCAGGCGAAGAAAGAGACAGCGATACGATTCGACGTTTAAAAATAGAACTGTCTCTTTTATGTAAATGGTTTTTTGTATCTTCTGTTTCACTTATCTGTCAAATTTGTCAATGTTTGCAATTTTGAATTTGAAAATTGTTCGGAAGAGATTTAAGCCGGAAAATAGTATGGACGTAACATAATATCTGTATAAGTAGAATATCATTGGCAACAACGTTATATTGAATGTGAATATTATGTGTTCAAAATTCTCAGATCTACAGGATAATCACAAAATATAAAGCCAAAACCAAAACTTTGTCCCAAAAGAGAACTCAGAAATGCAATTTGTCATGATTCAGAAAATAGAAATCTAATCAGCCACTTCAGAAATATCAAAGAATATGTAAGTACATACTACCTATATGAATGTTCTATCGCTCGTGTAAAGTAACACGCCGGAGCCGAACAGTCTGCGAGTCACCTGATAGCAGTGATAAGACCACTTCTAGAAACTGTCACGCAACTAACGCGTGATATGTCATGAACTCATGATGACGCGTGATGATAATGATGACAGGTACCTTCCTGTCACCGGTGATTATCGAGAACTGGAGATGATTTCGTCACTACGGATGCATGATAAATTGATCATCTATTTGCTTATGCAATAATGCAAAATATAGATTTGCGGAAAAAAACGTTTAAATTTCGTAGTTTCCACTGTAAAACTGCTTCTTATCAACCTTAGCAATTAAGTATTTTTAGTTATTATACTCATGTCCCGGTGAACTACCACTTCCCTTTTAATATGAACCTTAACCTTAAAACGAACATTTCAAGACTAAAATTAGCCAAATCGGTTCAGCCATTCTCGAGTTTAAAAATTGAAAATTCAAACATAGTCTTGTTTTATTCGTTTATTATTAATATTATTGCATTTACAAAGCGCCAGATTTGTAAATGCAATAATGCTAGCTGCTGGAAATGAAAAATCATGACAGATAAAGTAAATTAAAAATGCCATCTAATATTTTGATGAGTGATCACCGAATCAGTGGTCTTACGATGATGATTTGCGTTTTTTGTTGCAGTGCCAGGTGTATTGTAAGTTGTAACAGTTGACAGGTGTATGTGTGTATGTATGTATGTAATATGTTTGTCGTGACATTTCGTGTACACCTGCTCTGTAACTAGGACAATAAACTTGCTGCTGACTTGGCAGTTGGCGGTAGCGCTGCCGCGGCCGGGGCCGCGCTAACATCCTCTACAAACGGCCAAGTGCATACACTTACACCAGTATTCTTAGTCGAGATTTTCTCCACTTGACTCTACCTCAATGCTTGAAAAAATTATGATTTACTAGATGACGTTCGCAACTCCGTCGCGAACCGTACATTTTTCCGGGATGAAAGTATCCTGTGTCCTTTCCCGGGACTCAATGTATCTCCATGCCGAACAACAGAATCGGTTCAGCGGTTTGGGCGTGAAGAGGTAACAAACAGACAAACAGACACACTTTCGCATTTATAATATAGTAGAGTATGGATGACGTTTTGTTGAACATAATAATATGACATCATTTTTTGAGGTACCTCCTTTGTCCCTTTTCATTAAGGTTAGAACTCAACCTATTCAGGTTGAGTTGAGTGGAGGAAATCTCAAGAAAAATGATACGGTGTAAATTTTAATTCATTTTGTTATAATTTGCTATTTGAACGATGCGATATTTTGAGTTAAAGGCCGGAAGCGCGCCTGCAGCTCTTCTGATGTTGTGAGTGTCTATGGGCGACGGTAGTTGCTTTCCATCAGTGACCCGTTTACTCGTTTGCCCCCTTATTCTATAGATATATAGATATTGACTATAAAACAATTAGTAAGTAATTTAGTATCTTTAACAGAGAACAAAATATATTATCACAATATGTATATGTTCCCTGATGAATTTAACTTATTTTTTTTTTGTTGGTAATAAATTTACTGTCAACAAAAAACATAAAAGAATCATCTGTAAAAAGCAGATCTCAATCTTAAAATTGCACAATTAAATTTGAATCTTATCGATCTAACCTTTAGGTTGAAAATCCGACAACAAAGCCGTTAGAGCGAGAGGTTGTAAGAAGCGGCGGTGTGCGAAAGAGACGAAGCTTGCTTGCTACGATCAATACTTAGTTCCTCGCCTACAGTTGTTGCTTGTTGACGTATAAGTTTTTTTATATAAAAGTATTTTTAACGTAATCAATTGAGTTCACTACTGTTGGTTCTTGGTGGAAATTCATGTTCTTATTAATAATATACACAATATTTATGTACAGTTTTCCAATTTAAAGTGTCTTTTTAACGTTGTGATGGTAATCAGATGCTTCGGGTGCGGCTGGCGAGGTTACCAGGAGCCACGACGATCTTATCATAGGTAAGCATATCTTTTTGGGGTTCCGTACCCATAGGGTAAAACGGGACTCTACATATAAGGGCGCGTTCAGACGTGCGCGTAATCTGCGCGTGTTCTACGCGTGTTCTGCTATAGCGTTTGGGAAAACGCGCGCGGCACGCGCCAAATCTGCGCTAAATCCGCGCGCGTGCCGCGTGCGTTTTTTCCCAAGCGCACCAAGCAGACCACGCGCAGAGCACGCGTAGAACACGCGCACATCTGAACGTGCCCTTATACTGAGACTTCGATGTCTGTCCGTCTGTCTGTCTGTCTCAAGAACCACTATAGCTAGACTTCTGAAATTTTCACAGATTGTGTATATCTGTTATCGCTATAACGACAGTTACTAAAATTAAATAAAACACAATTTCTGGCCTATATTTGCTCTATAACGGTACGGAACCCTACGTGCGCGAGTCCGACTCGCACTTGGCCGATTATTTTTGAATAGCACTAGATACGCGAAAAAAAACTCGTGGAAACCGTTTGTTGAATTAAAAAGTAGTCAGAGGGCCTAGCCAACACGTTTTCTTAATGAGAATCGCCGAAATTGACATAGGCGTTCAATAATAATAATAATATGAAGCCGACCTTCCAATTCCAAACATTTGAACCGGCGATTCTGTAATAAAGCGATAAAGTCTTAATCGCTTCTTTACAGAATCGCGTCTATCGGCGATTCAATAGCGGCGTACTGACCAAGCGAGCGGCCTCGCGAGGGCAGCCTCGGACATTTGCTGCAGGACCTACGCATGCCGCGCGACTCGCGAGGCGGCCTCGGTCTCTAAGTTTTCTAATCCGAGGCTACCTCGCGCGGCATGGCTGCATGACAAAGATTCAAATAAAATGGCACTTTGGGAACATCCATAAAGTACGTTACACGATTTCCAGTGTGAAGTCACAAATTAATAGTTTTACAATTTTAAAATTTAAGTACACAATGGAATGTAACCTCAATATTTAAAAACTTCGCAATTTAATTTTTTAAATTGAAAATGTAATGTCAAAACACTTAGGAGTTAGGAGTTATGACCCCCTCCCCTCCTTGTCACACCATGTCACACTTTGTTGATATCCTTCCCCCCCTCTCCCCTTTTTAGACATATAACATAACTTTATCGATGAACCCCAGGCTAAAAATTTAATTTTTACCGACATTGGTCTAGTGAAGTACAGTGACCCGTGCCGTCGCCGCTGTTTTGTAATGGCGTACAGAAAAATGAAACCTAAAGCCAATGTCATAAAGTGGCATTTTATATTTGAATGTTTGTTGTGGTCGCTTGCCGCGTTGATCGAAAAAACCTTAACAGTGAGGGTCAGCTCAGACAGAAAGGAGCGCAGCGGAGAGGATTTTATTAACGCACTTGAAAATAAACTTTAAAATTATTACACTAAAGTGCAAGCATTTAGCTTGAACCTTACGAGAAATGCTCGCGCGTCCTCGAGGATACGCGGGAATCCCTTATTGCACTAGAGTTTAGTGTCATAATTTTAAAGTATATTTTCAAGTGAGTTAATAAAATCCCCTCCGCTGCGCTCCGTTCTGTCTGCGCTGGCCCTAAGAGCGACCCCAGACTTACAATTTCAAGTTGGCCAACTAAATAATTGGACTCCAATCGTATAAGAACCGCGATTCCTTTTCGATTACCTACAATTAAAAAGTTGTCCAATTAAATTGTGATACTACGCAATTTAGTTGTACGATAGTCGGCCAACTTGAAATTGTATATCTGCGGTGACCCTAAGACGGGGTAACGAAATGAATCAATACGATCGCTACTTCTTTTCGGCGATTTTTTTAATAAATTGCACCAATTTCTAGATTTCCTACCGATGAAGCTCTGCAAAAGCAGTGGCTAGATGCTATAGGGAAGACTGGCCCAGTGAACAGACGGACCGCGCTCTGCAATATACACTTCGAGGAGTCCTGCTTCAGATACGGCCTGGTGCGGGGCCACAGGATCCTGAGGATGGGCAGCGTCCCCACCCTGCAGACGGGGATACTCCCCAGCATGATGGTCAGCATCGGCAGCTCGGGAAACCTGGAAATAGACGGCCATCCGGGGCAGGCTGGCGACGAAATAGAAGAAGTGACGGTCAAAATGGAGGTGGGTTTCAGTTTCCTTGTGATTTTGATAGGATACGCATTGCGCAATTCCAAACTCTATCCCTAGTCAATCCATATACCAACCAAGTACCAACCCTTTATTGCAATATCATTTCCTATCATTTTTTTCAGTATGAAGGTTCTGATTCGGACGACGATGGTGATAGCATTGCCGGAGCGACTTCCCCCGGCGATCCCTGCTCCAGTCCGAAGCCGAAGCGCCAGAAAGTGCCAGAACCGGTAACCAATATTAGCTTTTTGAGTTTTTCTAACGAAATCATATTATTTCAGTATTATTTTTGTGTAGATTCTATCACTAGCCTTCACTGGAGTTGGAATGGACAGATTTGAGTGTATTCAATTAGTCCAATTAGGTAACGATGTGTTTTTAAAAGACCGCCGATGGATGGTTGTAATGTTTGCTTTGTTTATTTCAATTCACCAGATCCAGACATCCTCGATAAAGGTGGCCATAAAAGAGGAGGCTTCGGACTCGGAGCAGTCTGGCGATCCTCTCGAGGACTGTTGGGAGGACCGGGTCATCGCAACCCTGAAACAGATCAAGAAAACCAAGAAATGGAAAGGAGACGACTTCGATTCGTACGGGAAACTCGTGGCTTCGGAGCTGAGGAGGCTGCCCTCGCACACCTCCGCCAAGTTAAAGCCGGCCATTTTGAATCTCATACGGCGGGTGGCGATACTGGATGACGTTGGTGATGCACGAAAGTCGAAAAAAAGAATAGAGAATTAAAAATAATAAATGAAAGAAATAACAAGACTCCTAAGACTCCTTGGTAAGATAAATTAAAATTTAATAAGACGAACAGCACAATTTCAAGACCAAATTTTACCAAATTGGTGTCGCCTCGGCTTATCTGTTTTGCTGGTCCCCTTATGATGAGAAAGTCATATAAGGACGAATATTTGAGCTATAAATTATAATCTATGTTTCACGGTAGGGATTTCTGACATCGTGCTGTGTAGTGTGTGTGTATTTTTAATGAGACTTGAAAGTAGTGTAAGTTATCGAAGCAGCCAAATTGTGCCAAGCCCGAACTGAAGATGTTATAAAGTGCTTTTGTAAATAAACAATTTTATTATACGTTTTGGAATTAATTTTGTTAAACCTAAATTCGTTTCCCAAGCTCTAATGGCCTACTTACTAAAAATAAAGGGGTGAGGTTACGACTTACGTCTGTATGTCTATCCGTTCCATCGAAGCTAACAAAAAGATGAACCAATTTTGATCAAGTTTAATAGGACATACTACCTACTGCATTATTTTCACACTAGACGCAGCACCAGCGCAGAGAGAAGGCAAAAAGTTTTGTTCGACGTTTGACTACGTTTCTGGCAATATTCTGATATATATGGCGTGTGCAACATGTCGGATTGTGGTCGGATTGTTTACTGTATGTGCTGGTAGCGCCCTCCGACCTTTGCGTAGTATTCCCTGGAAGGTTAAGAATATTGTTAGCATTTATCATCATCAGCTCGCTCACTGCTACAAAGACAAAGGTTACATTATTTTAACATATTAAATGCCTACATATTGGCCATGCTATGCATATGTACCTATACCGAAACAGTCTGATCAGTATTCTAATTTCTATCGGCGAATGAACAGGGAG
Organism: Cyaniris semiargus; assembly: GCA_905187585.1. NCBI lineage: Eukaryota > Metazoa > Arthropoda > Insecta > Lepidoptera > Lycaenidae > Cyaniris > Cyaniris semiargus. The sequence continues at coordinate 14,731,595 of LR994564.1, forward strand.
TGAATTCGTATCTAAGTTCTTCGTTTGTTCATATTGACTTAGTTCCTTATTTACTTCAGTTTCGTCTTAGTGTTTGATTTGCTGTAAATAACTACAGACGGAAATATTAAAGGGGCAGTTAATTTTACTTACTTAGCAGGTTTCGACTTTAAACGACAAAATCACCTCGGTCTCCGTGTTCTTCAAGTAGACTCTTATTTCGCGTGCATAATATCTATAATTGGAATGGCAACGCTACGGAAATAATTTTGTGACCCTGCTATGGTTTTGTATTATCCTTGGTAATAAGTCTAGGGCCCAGATAGATATGTATTAAAAATCCAAAATATGTACATAAAATATGGACTAAAAATTCGAAAATATTATGGACAAAATATGGAGTGTAAAATTACAATAATTAAACATTGTTTTAGTGTAAGAAAAGAATCACTCGTGAGTCGTGACAGTCAACAACGGAAAGAGATAGAGGAGGCCTATGCTAGAAAGCATAATTTGGTTTGGGAATAAAAGTCTTTGTTATTATTATATTACTAGCTGTGCTCCGCGGTGTTACCCGCGGTTTAAGTGATAGGTATATAATAAAAGACTATGAAAAGTACCAATAATAGGGTCAAAACGGGACGATACATGGTTCTATGGTTTATGGTAGTGATGATGATGATGAATGTAATTTGCATAGTAGCATATGCTTTCCGTCCTTAAAACAACGTCGGAACTCCCAAACTTGTATCTATAAAGAGTCAGGAGTTCTCTCAGCACCTTCCGAACCATGGTATACCTTGCTGCAAAATCTTACTTGTTGGTAGCATATGCTTAGAATACTGCTCACGAAACCGAAGTCACCACATGTTTCCATATAAATTTTGGTGAGTTCCCTCGATTTCTTATGGATCCCTTCATCAGGTCACCACTTTTATGAATATGGTACCAAATTGGGATGATAACCTATACACCAAAAAAAAACATCAGCTGTGACTTTTAGGAGCGAAGAAACAGAGGAAAATGTGGTTGAAAGCGGGGAAAATTATTCATCTTTGAGAGCTTCCGTTGCGTGCGCTGCAAAAACGGTCCAGGATACCCAAAAAATATGTAGGTATGGAAGAATTATTCCTATAGTCTATCTTTTAAGATTAACTCACAATACTCGTTTTTATATGGTCTAAGAATCAAATTTGGTCGAAATGAAATAGACGCAGACGAAGTCGTACGCAGACGAAGTCGTACGCAGACGAAGTCGTACGCAGACGAAGTCGTGGGTAACACCTATAATTTATCATAGAGAAGTATTGACATCGTTGTAATTTATAAGCTGAGGAAGTTGTTCGCCAAAATAAATATGATGCCCATTGCCCATAATAACTATTCCACGCGAACGAGGTCGCGGGCACAGCTAGTTTTTGATATTATGGCGTCGTCGTCGGTTAAAACATGAAGGGATAAACTCAGCGCTATTAAGTTAGACTTTCCTTCTGACACTGACCTCACTCATACATTTTCTGTCCATTTTTATTAAATTAATGTCTCTGAGTGTTGCCGTTACAATTTTAACTAGGTACTCAGTTTGACAGAGCTTGCATCGACAGTCGACATCATAACGAAACTGTATTATTGTAAGTTTGTTAAGAAATAGACTTGTAAATTCAATTCCGATTTTTCTAACCGAAGTTAGTATAAAAGAAACATTTAATACTCCTCATTTTAACCGTCACGTCAGTAAAATAGGATGTGTGCTAATCTGGAACGAATCTCAAATTGACGGGCCATCAGAAACACGTCCCGCCTGTCATGTCGGGGTGAGGGGTCTCAACAGCGGAGGGCATCTACAAGGGCAGGGGACTTAGTCAAAATGCATTCGCCAGTAGGTGACAAAAATATATGGGATTTGATATAATATAACGCATCGCTAACTATCATGGCGCTTGCGATGAGACAAATTCCATACATTCTGACATCAACTTTGCTTAATTGACACTGGCAAATGTATTTTGACTATGCACTCAGGTTACTTAGCCAAATTACATTCGAAAATTCCATAAAATGTATCTGTATAATAAGTATAGCGTTTAAAATTGTAAAATCTCAAATCAGACCTGGGAGCTTAGCCAACAAGTTTTGCCCTCCTTATTTTATAAAAAAATCGGTGATTTTATAAAGAAGTGAGAAAGAAAGCGGGCCTACACTTATTCTCATCTTTTTTTAAAGGTACTGAATTTGCATATTTAATTAAGACAGCTGATGAATTAATTTAATGCAAAAAGACCGTCCTGTCTAAGTCTAGCCTTGTTCGTAGAACAAACGACTTGTTACGACATTAGAAAGTTCAACATCAGCTGTTTCGGCTTAGCAACGACCGCCATTTTTAACCGACTTGCAATAAAAGACAAGTTTTTTAATATAAGTACTTTGATCCCCATTCCCCATATGAATAAAATATTCGCAAAACTACATGGTGTAAGTATTCAAGGTCTATTGTCTTTGTCTGTATTATGATTAATGATATTTGTAATATGCCAGACAGAGACAAGCAAACATTGTAAGTTTCGTTGTTAAAATATTTTTATTTGTATTTTTTTTTTCAAATCATACAGCTACTATATTTAACAGTGGACAGTTGCGTATAAATGTGGCATTTATTATAAAACTGTGCCCACTTTATGTTACATTTATTTTCATCACAATAAATATATTTTTACGGCCCAAATCCTGTCTAAAAATGTGTAACCTACTTTCGCGTCCATTTTGTTGCGTACGTGACTGTGAATGCGCCGTGCGAGCGAGACGGGGGATGTGCGAGCGGGACGGACAGAGGTGAAGGACCTCAGGTAACCGTACCTGCTGTAGTTTTCAATTTTTTCTATAATAGCCAATTTATAAATATTGAAGGCTACTCAAGTTGAGTGATGAAAATAAGTTAAGTAAGTTCTGAGAATAAGGGCTTGTTTAGCGGAACTTTACCATTTGCTACAATTCTGTAATTAACTGGAAAAGATTGTTATTATCTTGTCCTATTATGTATTCTGTGTTATTATTAAGGAATGTAATGTACTTACTTAATTATTTCATATTTTATATTATTTACAACAATTGTTAGGTATTTTCTACGGTATTCAACGAAGAAATTAAAAAATATTATTTTAAAAAGTGAATTTTTCATCTTGACCTACATTAACATTTCGTATTTCTGTAAAATAATAAACTGAGAGGCGAAGCAAAAGCAACAAAACACCAACAAAAAATATTTCGTCAATATTTTCGTATAAAACAAAAAAAACGGTATTTTATAAAGAAATTGCTTGTTTAAGAGGGCGACTAACGCAAAAAATCAAACATCGTCCTTCTCTCTTCACACTCACGCCCGTCTTACATATGCCAGGTGAAAAAGGACGACGCGAAATCATCGCCGAGTTAGTTTTTTCTTAATAACTCGATAAATATACAACATTTTAAAAATCCGCTAGGTCAGTGTTTCAATGATAGAATTTTATACGATGTGTTAAAATATTAACTTAGTTTAATGCACGGTTATGGCAATATATGAAAAATTCGTCAAACTTAGATGCATCTTTGTGATTTTTTTCTATCGAGAAAATATTAAGATTGCGTGTTTTCGCTTAGATCAAATTCTTGGAAATATAATGTAGTATCTATGTTTAGAAAATAAAACAATTCGGGGCTTATTTTCAAGTATAAAAATGAATTATAAAATCGGCAATTTAGGGTTAGTCGCCCCCTTAATAAATAATTTAAGCACTGTAAAAAGCTTAGCAAGCACTGGTGCTGATAATAATGATGATGACGATGTCTGATGCAACAGCAAGCTGCACTTATAACAGCTGGCGAAGGTATTTTCCACATATTTCAGAATGTTCAGACTGGTTGGTCACTGGTGTTATTTTTCTCAGAATAATTATGACAAAAGCTATTGGGTACGATTCCTATTTCCTATGGCATTCTTGTTGTTGGATTTTTACACACGGCTGTTACAGGAAATATTTGTAAACAATTATTTAATAAATAATAATTGTAATAGGTCATTTTATTTATTCGTTTATTTGAAATAAGTTTTTATCATTATTGGTACTGCTCTGGACACAGGGATTTTATTTCACTGACCCAAGTATTTGAAATCTATGAAATTAAAAAAATTGTAGTGCAATCTTGACTCTTCAAAACTCTTAGGTCATTAACACACAGCTGGTTTAATATTTCTATATTTATTTCAGATTTTTCTCGATATAGTTAGATGATCTATAGATCAAAAGAAAAGGAGGAAAAACATCGATAATACTCGCGTGTCAGCTCGCACGTACGCCGCGCGCCGGCTGACGTGACGAGCGGGTGTCATTACCGTGACACCTGATGGCAAGTGTTACCGGTTCGTAATTACCGGTAAGTCTAGTTGAACAAAGGATATTACTGAGTTTAAACTTAAAGGTAACATTTTCCTTATGATTAATGAGGAAAGTATTAAGGGAAGGGAATGAATGCAGGCAGCAGGATAATGCTATTTTTTTTTTACAGGAACATGCTGAAATCAAAACATGAGTTGCATACATGCTTGTTTTTTGGGACAAAAAGTATCGTATGTCCTATTCCGCGGGACTCAGTGTATCTCTATTTTTCATCAAAACAATTTTTCATCTTTCAGCAAAATCGGTTTAGCGGTTTGGGCGTGAAGAGGTAACAGACAGGCGGACAGACACATCGTTGCCTTTTTAATATTATTCCTTCGATCGCGGATTCTTGGAAATGCTATTGTATTCTATTGTTGTCTCGAGCACCCTGTATACTTATATGTATACAGGGTGTAACAAAACTGAGTGATATTACTTTTGGGTCTGAATGTGTCCCTAAATACAGAGTTCACTGTGAAAGTAGCAGCGCTGAAAGAGCAATTTTTTGTGATTTTTACGGGCAAGCGCCCTCGCGTCATGATTATTCCATAAAAAGATGAAAAAAATGTACTCTTTTAGCCTTGCTACTTTCACAGCGAACTCTAGATAGAGAACCTATACCTACGTCACACCCTAAAGTATGATCACTTAGTTTTGATACACCTGTAGAATGGATATTAGTATGGATGTTTTTATAATGAATATGGTAGACAACGTCTTATAACAAACACAAAATATATGCAATATGTAATAATTATATTAAGGCGGGCTGAAACCCCATTTTGTTATTTCTTGATACCCGATTTACCTAGTTCCAATATAATAACGAAATGTAAAAAAATATGAGATATAGAGCACAATATTTAAAAGGGTTTAAATCAAAAACATTTTTAATAAAAATAATACTTTCGCTGTAATTAATTTACAAACTCACCTCCGACAAAACTCTTTGTCATCGAAATATAAGTATTACCTAACAAGAATAACTTACATTTTATTTTAATAAATTGTCAATGATTCTAATTTAAAAAGGTCTGAAACGAATAATCTTTTTTCTTAATATTTATTTCGAAATATATTTAAAAAAAACACACGAAAAATAAAATAGGGAAGATCCGCACGTCGTAACTTACAATTTTATGCTAAGCTAAAATGAATCTTATTGCGATGCGTACACGCTTGGCATTCGCGTTCGCAAGATTATCGTTTTGGAATTGAGGTAGGTGCTCGCCTTAAAGTTAAATGTCCTCATACCGAAGCTGACCTAATTATGAATCATAAGTTCAAGGAGTCCACTACTCAGTACGGCGAAATCTGATGAACATTATAGTAATCATAATAAAGTTTACTTTTAGTACTTACTAAGTTATTAACGAAATTCAAGACGTTTTTTTCTATTCATAAAACTAGAAGCAATAAGTTTTCTCAGAAGTTTTAATTTTCGCGAAAACAACGAATTAAATTACAGATTTTTTGTTTTATGTATTTGGAGCAATGGGTATTTCTTGTGACTTTATGTAATACGATAAACGTTTAAATTTTTATTGCTTAGTTCATAATCATAATTTTAAATGCCAGCTGAAATTTTAGTGCATGTATATTGAATTTCTACAAAACTTCCAGTCTTTTCGTGGACACTGCCGTGCCTCCATATAAAGTGGCATTTTATTGGACGTTGGCTGTGACGTAAGCAACATGGCCACCGTTACCATGGCAACGGATCTGTAGCGCAGCAAAAATAATAATAACATCGGCAGACAAAAACATAATTTATCATAAACGAAACTCGCGATGCAAAAAGTGTTCTTAATTTAAACTCTAACGTCATACGTGAAGAGTCATTTGTTAAAATTGCATTATTGCAAAACATAATAACTGTTTTGTACTGTTGAAGCAAATTCAACTTTATTTACCTGGTTTTAAGACCTAGTACGCCGGAATGATAATGTGGATAATACACGTTTATTGGAATTTCAATCTTGTGTCTTGCAGGTAAGGTTTATATTGTAATACACGGTAATCGGCGACGATTTGTCTATGACAGTAATTTGCGAGTGATTAAGATATTGTAACAACAAATGAACTAAAAAAGGAGGAAAATGCCACATGACTGACTATATGAGTCACAGTTGCATAAGAACACAATAATTTCATAAAATATTCCACGGATTATAAAAAAACATGACAATGCAGAAATAACATAAAAAACACTTGTTCTTGTTATAGTTAGAAAAACGTCTGTCACGTTATTAGTAATATTAAATGCGAAATTGTGTCTGTCTGTTACCTCATTACGCTGAACTGATTTAAATTATAATTAGTATAAGTAGGTAGTATAGGATATTTAGGAGAGGACACAAGGTCTTTATTGCAGCAAAAGATTTCTGTGCGGTCAAATAAAAATCTTTAATTAAAGACTAAGTTTTACTTCAAATCGAGTAGGTATAAAATCAACATTTTTGGTGAAAGTTACCAAGAATGTACTTATATTGAAGTTGTATAAAATTGACAGCAAGGTCACACAGAAGCGCGACGGAAATTTCCCCAAATTGCTGGAAATGAATCAATTTCGCCGGGAAACAGGAAAAAGTGAGGTTATGTTGAAGTTACTGAGATAAAGGAAAATATTGAGTATGTGCATATTTCAGTTTTATCCTGAATGTATTATGTATAGTGAAATAAAGATTAAGTTATCATCTATCGCTAAGAATTAAGTGTTATTTTAATAGCCAATTTTGATAAAACCACCCTGAATGATACACCTGTCTCTAAGAAAAACCTCGCTGAAATTGAGACCTAAGTAGACAACTCCCCCAAACTCTACTCTTAAGGGTCAATTCAGACCGCAACGCGACGCGTAGATGCATTTCTAAATTTGTACTGAATTGACAGATTTCAATTGCGTGAGACGTCTTTCAAATCTGTTGACAAATCCATACAAAATTAGAAATGTGTCTAGGTACGCGTCGCGTTGCGGCCTGAATTAATCCTAAAGGTGGCTTTCGGATCTTTGCCGCGAGCGACCGCGACCGATAAAAATTCAAATAAAAAGCTACTCTATGACATACACTATAGGTATCATTTTCTACTGACATTTGTGTGGCGACTGGCGACCCATGCTGCCGCGAAACCTATAGCATATGACGTCATAAAGTGGCATTTTGTTTGAATTTTTTCGGTCGCGGTCGCTCGCGGGCCGCGGCAAAGATCCGAAAGCCACCTTAAGACAAATTATTCTTCTTTCCTGTGCGCCTAGCATGCGCATAACGAGAAAATTTTGTCTACATGTTTTCTCGATGTTTGGTGGTTTGTCTCTTCATCTCTATTGAACCCTAGCATGACATACTTACATTTTTTCTCGTGTAGATCTGTCGTCAAAATCTATCGACAATATAAATACACTCGAGAGTCGAGAGTGAGATATCCCGTTGTACGCGCATGCTAGACGCACTGGTCTTCAGGTGCAGAGTCGGCGATAGATCTGGTGTACCACAGTACCACTGTCGAGATGTGGATCATGTGGTACCTACTCTAGTTTTGTTGACGATCGTACATTGTCTGTATTGGCTGTATTACTAACCAATTTCATCATCGGGTGAGGATGGGATACTGCAATAGTATGATGGCTCTCTTCACCATGGCTCTTCACAGGGTTTCTAGTAGACCTATGTTATGGCAAGAAATTTCAGGTCGATCGAGGAGATTTCTTCTTTCTATCCATACTTCCTCTTCTTCTTCTTCTTCTTAGCTCATTCCCACTTTACGTAGGGTCGGCTCTCCTAGTACATTTGCGCCAAGAAATTCTATCTTGGGTTGTCGAATTAGGCAAATTATTTACAGCTAGTGCTTTGGTCATACTAGTCCACCATGTGGCTGGGGGTCTGCCTCTAGATCTCTTAGCTTCTGGGAGACTTAACGCCTTTTTGACAATTTAGTTGTCGTCTCTGCGCATGATGTGGCCAAACCATCTTAAGCGTCTCTCGGTCAGTTTTTCGGACACTGGAGTTATCTTGAAGCTTCCCCGGATATATTCATTTCTAATTTTGTCAAGTTTAGTTACCCCTCCAGACCATCGTAACATTTTCATTTCTGTGGTGTGGAGCTTTTGTATATGTGTTTCCTTGACCGTCCAACATTCTGAAGCATATAGCATTGCAGGTCTTACCGCCATTTTATATACTTTCCCTTTTGTACGGATTGGCATATTTGAGTCACATAGTACACCGGTTAACGATCTCCATTTCTGCCATGCCGTACTAACTCTATGTGATACATCAGCCTCTATCTCTGTGTTGTTCGAGATAATTGACCCTAAGTATTCAAATTGTGTTACTTTAGGGACTGGTGTTCGATTTGGATAGTAAATAGTTGATGTACTGGTGGGACTCTGGTTAAAAATGCATTCCAGATGTTCCGTTTTAGATCGACTAACCTTAAACCCTGCATTTTCCAATGCATTAATCCACAGAGTCAATTCTAATCTAAAAAAAAAAATCTAATCTTTCTAAAAAATTTCTATCCATACTTCCATACATATAAATTCGAAAGTGTCTGTCTGTTTGTCTGTTACTTTACACGCTTAAACCTCTTAACCGAGTTTGCTGAAATTTGGTATGGAGATAGTTAGTTGTTAGTTGATAGTAGTTTGATACTCGTAGTTCCGCAAAGGACATAGGATACTCTTCGTCCTAGAAAATGTACGGTTCCCGCGCGATTAACGGATTTTGTCGAAACGGAGTTGCGGCCGTCATCTAGTAGACTAATAGTAAATTTCGAGCGAAAAACAAGAACATAATTTAACGAGTATTTAAATAGTAATTAGTATCAAGAAACAGGTTTTACAAGTGTGATGTCATACAAATAATTGATTTATTAATAGCAAACAATTTCTTGTAACTCCAATGCTTAACATAACTGGTTCTTATTATTTCACAGACGTCTTTAAAAGGGTTTTGCATGCTTTTAAATTTGGAAATATCAGCAATTATATGTCTTTTACGCTTTCCGATACTCTATTTGGTTCTAGATTTTACTTTTCGCACATTTAAACCACTGTGTATGATAGCAAAAAAAATCTTAAAAAATCATAATGCAGTCAGATAATACATAAAATTATGTGAAAGATTCTGGTTTATTTCCTTAAAAACATTTTTATAACTACAAAGTAAATATTATTAGTCGAACAAAACAACGATTTCGTCCAATTACAAAATAAACTTTCCTTATCCTACTAAGGAAAGTTTTTACTTACCAACGTCAACAGAAACACAAAAACAGCTATCAAATAATATTAATTTTTTATATCGAATCATCCGTAAACTGGTTTTAAAGATCGACCGGTTGTTCGCGTCACAATCATTCTCAGAAACGAGAATGATAAGAGAGAGACTCGGGCGAATGAATTTGTAGAGTTACGTTATCCAATGCCGCTTTCCTTCCAATATTATATCGCCAGCGTTCGGATAAAAAGCAGAAATGGATAGACAAGTGTTAAATGGAATCGCTAAAGAAGCATATTCGGAGAAAATTTCAGATACGTTTATTGAAGTGTGAACAAAGTGTGTTGTATGAGCCGCGGCACGTAGACACAACAAAAAGTTCAGAAAAATATGGAGTGCGTGATAGACAGTGATTAAATACATCTTTATTCAATAGTTCTTTGATATCTGATACGTGTTGTGAGGAGGAAAGATTTGAACAAACTCCAAAGCTACTGGACCGATTAAAATACATATGAGTTACTATTATAGAATCTCAAAGATTAAACAGTTCTAGATGTTTATTGCAATTTCCTTTGTGTGAATCGTTTATGAGGCGGCAACCGTAAGTTTGTCATGCCATGACATGGCATAGTTTTTATTGCGGAATTAATGATAGCTCAAAATCGGGTTAGCAGTTGAGGCGCGAAGAGGTAACAGAAAGTTTTTCATTACTACTAACTATATTAATGTTATAAATCCAAAAGTGTGCCCATCTGTATATCTGTCAAACTGAAACCCAGGAACGGATTTTGATGTTTGAATGATTGATGATTTGCTAGAATTATGTACTTTGATTACTGGGAAAGCACATAGGATAGAATTATCCCGAAAAAATTACGGTTTCTTCGCGACAAGCGAAATAAGAGTAGAATAATTTGCAGCTAACTTAAAAGTTAGCCGAAAATTACTAAGGTAATATTATAAGCGTGGATTGAATGAGGGCAATATTACACCAATTAGTATACCATAAAAACGTTGACTTAGGAACATTTTTCGTCGGTTATTAAGTATTTCTATGACCGGGTATTTGGGAATCACCTGGCCGGCATGTGCGAAGATTTGTCGGCCAATCGATCAAGTGATAGCCGAGCCGTTGGCAGATGTGTGATGACGTCATCACCTCTACCTGACTGATGATGATGTTTTTAAGCAAGAAGACGGTTACGGGTTGTATTTGACTAGAGCGGAAACCGTATATTCTGTAATGAAAACTACGTTCATTCCCGGGGGCCCAAATGTCATCAGTCGGATTAAGGTCACAGACCACAGCACACATATCTACTCGGAAAGGGATCGGCACCGTATCGCCTCGAGCCTTTCAATATTGTTTGTATGAAACTCCCTACTGCAACGCACACTAAGCGGAACCGTAACGTAATCGCCTCGCTTCGGAAGGCTCCGAACCGGGATGCGACGCGTGGTCAACTAGCAGTCCCTCCGCTTACGGCTCGTTGTCCACCCGCTTACGGCTCGTCGTCCCTCCGCTTACGGCTCGTCGCGTCGTCACCGTGCTTACGTCTCTCCGTACTCAAGCTTACGTTTCTTCGTCTACCCTTGCCCCTTTCCCCTTCCCCGAGCCGTAAGCGAGGCGTCGCCTAGCCTTAGCCGAGTTGACGTGCAGGCGCTACTGAGACGCTTTGGTTACGTGCATACGTTAGGTTGATGCCTGGTTGACGGCGAGGCGAAAGGCGATACGGTGACGATCCCTTTCCGAGTTGATGTGCTGTGACCTTTAGCTGGCTTAGAGAGGTAAAACACGGAGAAAGGCAGACAGATACTTTCGCATTCAAAATATTAGTATGGAGGTGTGGGTTTTCTAGTGCATGTAATTCGCTCAGAATTTTGTTTATAACACGCGTTAAATGAATTTCTGGGCTTACGAACTTGCAAGCATAGAAAATAAACATCAAAATGCGCTTTTTTATTTCCGATAATGAATAATGTGCTAATGTGGTAGTGGTGCTAATAACATGGGAAGAATTGGAGCGTGCGTGATGAAACTGATTGTACACTGACAGAGGAAAGTTGGGACAAAAGCCTTTGTGCTGGCACCAGCAGTAGCTGACCGGTCCACTGATAGAGAGAAATTTCGTCAATGACCTGTAGCTGTTATCTCTTTCACAAGCGCAAATATCTCGTTTTTGTGTCAGACGACCAGAATTTAGATCAGTGGTCCCTAACCTTTTTTTCATACGGGCCACAAACATATCTTGGACTTGGTGTCGCGGGCCGCAACAAAACTTTTTAGGGTAAAAAATAACGTTCTTCAAAATTAACGATTTAAAAGTGGAAAAATTTTTACGACTCACGACGACTTAATTATTTTGCCAGTGGGCGTGAATTTCAAAACAGATAAAGTCCCGGCGGGCCGCGGGTTGGGGATAGCTGCTTTAGATCAATAAGTTTGGACGGATGCAAGATCAAAGATGTCTCTTGTTTTTTGTCCTTGTTAGTACTGTATACTTAATTTAGTAGTTCTAGCTACAAATGCTGGCTTTATTTCAGTTGACGGACTTCCTTAAGAATTATTTACATTTAATAGTCTCTGATATTATACTGGTGAATTAAAGCATAAGGCTCTAACCGCCGTACTCAGAGACATTTAGCACCTCCATCGTGGGTATCGCAGACACAATAAATAGATTTTCAATTGTTATGCGGCAGCCGGCTGCCGCTTGGGGATTGATGGGTTAATCATGATTAACCTTCATTTTAATGAAGAGTTTGACAGATAATGTATGGGGTTATTGGGGCCTATGTCAAAATTTTGAATTAATTACATTTATTAGTATTTAAGTAATTAATGTTCCAGTCTGAGTACGGGAATAAGTGATAACACTTGTGTTAATAGAGGAGGAAAACATCAGACTGAAAAAAAGAGACACCTTTATTCAGGTTCTAAATAAAATTACCTTACAATCTAATTACTGTCATATATAATATTATACAAGTTTTAATGTTTTAAGCTCGCTATGAGTCAAGAGATCAGTCTAAAACATAAAGTTAATATACCTACCGCTAGGTATATTAACTTTATGGTCTAAAAATACATATAACGACATTCTGTCATACTATGAAGTAATAACTCGTTGCGAACTTTACGCTAAATAGTAAAAATAGTTAATCACAGTTCTTTATCCGTTTAGCGGATTGACATCATTGATGGTGTAAGTCTCTTTGCTATACTTCTTCATCTCTAGTTCGAAAATGATGTTGTTGATGGCTTGCTTCATGGTGGCTCTCGTCCTCTCGTCGTGTTTTCGAAGCGACATCGCGATGTACTCGCCGAAGCTGTCGCACTCGTCTTTCCCGTCTCGTCTAACTTCGCGCTCTCCTCTAAATTCCGGCTCTCGTCTAACTTCGGGCTCTCGTCTAACTTCGGGCTCTCGTCTAACTTCGGGCTCTCGTCTAACTTCAGGCTCTCGACTAACTTCAGAGTCTCGACTAATTTCAGATTGTAAACTAACTTCGACCAATCTCGGCGGAGACTTTATCGGATTCCGCGTCAGCCTTCTCTTCGTGTGTATCTTCGTCGGCTCGTCGTAGAAGTCCACGAGGACGTCCGGCGGCTCCAGCTTGACTTCCACTTCCGATTCCGTCTCGTGGTCGAAGTCATCGTCAGCCTCGTCGCTCGACGAGTTGTATGGTTTTCGCTTCGAGGGCTGCGAACAAATTCAAACATTTGAGCAAAACACGACCTCAATAACCCGTTCTAGTAAAGGTTCGAAAACCTACCCCAAAATTGATGGGGAGCGGAGGTGAGGGGGGAGGGGGGAGGAGGGGTAAACACCTCCCGTACCAAATCCACACCGAGAAACCCCCCAGTTTTGGAGCTACTCACCTTTGAAATTTTCGGAATTCTGAGGCTACATCATATTTTATCCTCGGCAATTTGCATAGTGTTTTTTAACGCCTTTAACCTAACCTACAGCGTGTTTTGTGACGGTCCCCGGCTGCTGCCGCAGCACAGTCACAGTTCTAACCTAACCAACTTTTAGACTTTCTGGATTGTGTTTGTTTTTGTTTTGGCGGGGGGCTGCGCCCCCTGAGCCCCCCTTTTATTTTATAACGGTCGGCGGCTGCTACCGCAGCACGCTCGCAGCGCTCGCTCGGCTCCCTCTGTGTTGTGGTCTAAGTTCTAACCTAACCTAACCTACTTTTGGACTTTCTGGTTTGTGTTTGTTTATGTTTTGGCGGCCCGAGCCCCCTTAAGTAGGCCTTCTGTTAAGTCTTTTCATTAATAAAGAAATGAAATAAAAATGATGCGCTTGATACGGCGCCGGCAGCCATTTCGGTAACCGGCGCCGGCAGCGGAGGCACTCCCTAGTAAGTAAGTAAAACATAAACACCAGAAAACAGATGACCTTATCTCAAGATTACGAAAATTTCAAATGTAAATTTCTCCTAAATGGGGGAGGAGTTTTCCGGGGGTGGAAGTGGCACACACACTCGCTAACTTTAAAATTAACCTAACACTATAATATTATAATTGCGTAAAATCACAGTCGTAAATTTTTAAATATTCAAAAGGAAAATAATCTAAATTTATAAAAATAATTACAACTATATAATTGTATAAAAGCACAGTAAAATAATTTAAACAAATCAACAAGAATAATATTTAATGTACTTAAATAAAAAAATCTTAAAACTACTAATCTTATATATAAAATTCTCGTGTCACAATGTTAGGCCGCGTACTCCTCCGAAACGGCTTTACTGATTTTAACCAAATTTTATATGCATATTCAGTGGGTCTGAGAATCGGCTACTGGGTACTTTTTATATTGATAAGTGCATTTGTTGAATAAATAATAGTAAATTATTACAACTCGAGACTGACGGCGACCATTGTGCGACGGGACGGGACGGGATGTTATCATGGTAACATAGGTAGGTACTTATTTAGTCACTTCAATAAAATAATAATATGCTCGAAATACTTTATATTATTATGACAAAGCAACGTTTGCCGGGACAGCTAGTAATTGTATAAAATCTTAGTCGAAAAATTAAAATAATCAAAATGAATAAAAAAAACCAAAGTAGTAAAACAATCAAAAGGAGTAAAAAAAACTTATGTACGAAAAATCATTATAAAGTTAATTTTAAAAACCCTTAATTTTTCCACGCAATGGCCAATGGTTATTTCACCCGCTACTAACTCTTTTATGATGGTTACGTCGGTAATTAGATTTTAAGTAGTTCAATGTTATAATATGTAGTGCATCAATTTGTTGTTATTCTTTTGTGTTATAAACTCTGGCTGTGCTCTGTCCGTTGTATGTTTAATAAAGATGCTTTTATTTATTTATTTAATATTTTGCGCCCATCTCGCATATTTTTACTTTAGTTTAGTCTTAAGACTTAAAATTAATATTTTTGATTTCTTAATTATGTTGAGCTTAACTGTACTTAAAGGAATATGTAATAATAGAAATATCTACACTGCGGTTCGAATTCACTAATTCAAAAAAAGGTATTCTCTGTTTCGAACCGCGGTATGAATCGGGCAATTCAAAAACAATTCTTCGCTGTTTAGGACCGCGGTTCGAAAATCTGTGGTGTGAACCAGCGAAAGACCCAATTTTTTATCAAGGGGACTCGGCGTTCGTTTTACTACAATATATGAAATTATACGAGCTACGAAGCGGCGATTCGCGACCTTACGGCGCGGGGATAGAGCCGGACGCTCGCGAAATAAAATCGGGGTCGACTATTATCGTGCGTCGAATTGAAAACAATTGGGCTCGAGTACGTTTGTGTGTCAGGGGCGACATCGCGCGTGGTAACAGACGACACTTGTTCAATCAATCGATCCCGAGACCTACATGTACCAATCACCATAATATTATCTTGACGACTTTGTCCGCAAATGGCAGGAGACACAATGTGCAAGGTGCAAGTACTAGATGTTGCGTCGGGCGCACCGCGCAGGTCATTGAGATAAAAGGGCTGAGGATAAAGAAATGGGACGATGATAGTAGAACCTCCAGGAAACATACGGATAAATTTATCACAATTTACCGATACCGATTACGACGGAGGAGTCCAAATAACTAAAGTTCATAAAGATGCCAACTACATTATACAAAATTACGTAAGATGCAACGAAGCTTACGTGCTGAGTAAGCACCAACTTGGTAGATACGGTTTCCAAATATTTTACTTCTTTTTAGGGTTCCGTATCCAAATGGCAAACAACGGAACCCGATTCGTCATGTCTGTCTGTCTGTCTGTCTGTCCGTGTATGTCACAGCCACTTTTCTCCGAAACTATAAGAGTTATATTGAAATTTGGTAAGTACATGTAGTCTGTGTACCGCATTAAGGTTTTGATACAATAATGGAAAAATTATAAAAAAATTTAGGGGTCCCCATAGGTACAACTGAATCAAATTTTTTTTTTTCATCTAACCTATGCGTGTGGGGTATCTATGGATAGGTCTTCAAAAATCATATTGAGGTTTCTAATATCATTTTTTTCTAACCTGAATAGTTTGCGAGAGAGACTCTTCCAAGGTGCTAAAATGTGTGTCCCCCCCCTCTAACTTCTAAAGTCGGGGCATGATAAGTCTAAAAAAAATATATGATGTACTTTACTATAAAAACTACCAACGAAAATTGGTTTGAACGAAATCTAGCAAGTACTTAGTTGTTTTTTTATACTTTTATATTTAAATAAAAAAAATTTTTTTTCATCTAACCTATGCGTGGGGTATCTATGGATAGGTCTTCAAAAATCATATTGAGGTTTCTAATATCATTTTTTTCTAACCTGAATAGTTTGCGAGAGAGACTCTTCCAAGGTGCTAAAATGTGTGTCCCCCCCCTCTAACTTCTAAAGTAGGGGCATGATAAGTCTAAAAAAAATATATAATGTACTTTACTATAAAAACTACCAACGAAAATTGGTTTGAACGAAATCTAGCAAGTAGTTTTTTTTATAAGTCATAAATGGTAAACTTAATTTAACTTTCATTAAATCAACTGAAACATAAAAATAAATCAAAAACCTTTTAATTTCATAAAAATAAACCTTATTGCTGCTGCGGAACCCTTCATGGGCGAGTCCAACTCGCACTTGGCCGGTTTTTTTTAATGTACTATCAAAGAAGTTGATTCCTAGGCAGATGGGGGACCTACGTAGTTTGGTCGCGTTACATCAAACCCAGCCGACAGATCACAGCTAACATTGAATTGACTTAAAACCGACCAAACGACGTAGGTCCGCCATCTGCCTATGAAACAACTTCTCTGATACTACATTTATTTTACCAAATAAAGTTTCTTTCTTACCGCGTTGGCTGGGCCCGAGATATTCGGGATGTAGTTTGGCAGGAAGCTGAGGCGGTCATACAGGAACCAGTACGAGCGGTTTCCACCTCGCACCTTGCTCTTTTCGCGGCGGTAGGACGCGAGCACCGATTGGACCTTCTTTTTCAGATCTGCCAAGTCGCACTGGAATGCCTCTGCCAGCTTCTTCCAGGCCACGTACTTGTCCCCCAAGCCCCGTCTATGCGCCATCGGGTCCCATAGCGCGGGCAACTGCTGGTATGCTGCGATGAGCTGTTCGACCTGCTCGTTCGTCCACTCCATCTCTTGATACCTGCAAAGGAGAGAGTCTTTTGAAGGATGGATTGCTAAGGATATGCTATAAATTCTATGTGCGCAGTGCTATACTTGTCTCTTTTTCGCCAAAGTCTACACTAGGATCTATCTATCCTGTAATAAAGGACACAATTTAGTTTTGAAAAGATGTATTGCTAAGTTGTAAGGCATAAATTCTATGTGGAAGTTTTTAAGTCTGTTTTTCGCCAGTCTCTAAGCGGTGTTACACAAGGACATCTTGTTCAGGCAGTATATTATTTGTACTGTTTTCGCAAATTTTGTTTACGGTAAAGAAATAATTGGTATCTGTTAGCTGAAGCTTCATGAAGCATACGTGGAGACGGGATAAGAAAAGGAAATAATTGTATGAAATTACTCGGTGAACACGCATCTTTTTGGTAATTTTGCTTCAGGGTGTGTATCAGATTTCTTTGAAGTTTGAAACGCGAAATCAGTTCCTGAACACAATTATTTCAGCGCAATTATAAATAATGATGGCGTCGGGTTTCCTGAATTTCCACATGTACGAGACGAGGGGAAAATTCTGATGGGATCACTTTTTTTTGCCTTCATAATTGTTCATGTGTAAGGTGAACTTGTCGTTTCTTTGTTTCTTACATGTTCATCGTCATTCGTCTACAATCTACATAATTGCCAGGAATAAGTAATACAATGAGTATATTGAGTGAAAACATAAAAGAGAGATGTGCTGTTTACATTTGGTTTAAATGCGATCTAAACGGAGTTTAGTCGTGCGCGAAAAGTTGAGGAAATTGTTACAAAATGATAAAGCAAAAGTCATTCATTTTTAATAGTAAGTTTCAAACAATTTATTTAGTGAATCACATCGCAATATTACCTGTCTTAGTTCTTGAAACATCTAAGAGCACGCCCATTTGCTTGACGAAAGTCATATTTTGTATAAATAGTCTTACAAAATATATGTATTTGTTTTATGTGTGCGCATTTGCACATTAGGATTAATTTCAACAAACCCGTTTTTCAGATTCACGTTTGTAAAACGTCAGTTCTATGAAACGTGAAGTGTTGTGTCGTGTCTCAGACCTTAGTGCGGTCTCACCTTTAATCATCGAAATGAAAGTAGTGCTCACCGAAGTGAAATTCCACCATAAAAGTATATAGTTAAGTATTAATAAACAAATAAATAACATTACACAATGTGTACCCAAGTTTAAATGAAACAAAACAATCAGTGATATTACATACTTCTTAGACGTTTTAGCTTTTTTTCTCCTGTAGTATGCGAGGGCACTGGCGCGGTTTCTCTTCCGTAACATTTCAAGCTTTTCGGGCGACATTTCATGTAATAGAGGAATTAATCCGGCGGCTTTTCTTCTCAAATATCTTTCTCTGTCTTTTCTAAGAAACTCTTCTCGCTTTTGCGGATCCATTTTGATTTTTGCTTTTCTTCTTTGTTCACATAAATTGTGTCTCTTCTTTTTTTCCTCTTCAGCTGATGATGGATCAGGGGCCATCCTAAAATAAATGAACATCGTCTGAACTAAAAGTAAAAAACTATAGAGTTAATTTTATTTATTCTTTTTTTTAAGTATTTGTTTATTTTACGTTGGTACAAACTACAAACAGTCACACATAATTAGTATGAGCTTAAAGTTGATACAAATACCTACTATACTTAATCGCATGAATGCCATTTTTAGGTTTTGTGTAAATAAACCTAAAACTGGCAGCTGTGAACTTGTGACTGGGCCGATGGTTTTGTCAGCGCGCTAACTCCACTAAAACGTCAATTTATTATGTAAAATATTATATCATGCTTATCTAAATTCCTTCCCATCAATCCCCAAGTGGCGCCCGGATGCCGCATAACAATTGAAAATCTATTGTGTCTGCGATTCCCACGATCGAGGTATTACCGCGTCCTTACATAATGTTTCAAAATATTTTTTTAATCCTTAACTACAAACACACTATAATATACTATACTTCTAACATACAAATAATTTTCATTCCTGCTAAGTAAGGCAATATTGGATAGTGATTAAAATTTGTGGAATTGTACTATCGTTACGTATTTCCTTAATGAAATCACCGAAATGTATAGGTACACGTCAAAGCGTTTAATATTACTAAAGAGTTTTTGGGCGAAAAATCAACAGTTCTTGTTAGTTTAATTAAATATAATTATTTGATTAAGGCCGTCCCCCGAGCAAACGACCTTGACCATACAGATCGCACCAAAACCCTATTTTTTTACTTATCAGTTCAAAATTGACCTAAAAAAAATTAAAACGTGGAATATGTAGTTTATGATATTGTCGATCTATTGGCGTGTGTTTCAAATAAAAGCAATTAATTGTAAATACTAGGGAGATGCTGAATGTATGCTTGAATTTTAATAAATTGGTTTTACTTTGGAAGCTGATATCATGAGTATAATAAACAAAAATAGGAAATTAATAACGTGGAAAGAAATGTTCGTATACTGACGATTATTGGTGTATTTTTATTATAATTTTGTAGCTTTCAAATGATGAGTTATAAAGCTCTAAAAAGTGGTAAATTACGGCATCTCCGTAGGGGAACTGCCTTAATGGAAATGGAAACAAAGTTGTCCGGAGTCACCGAAATAAAATACTCACTTTTTTAGCTAGAACACACAGCAACAACGCGACGAACCACTAGCACCGAATGCTCGTGCGAGACTGGCGCGCGGCGCTCGAATTCAAAACGCGGTCTTTGTTCTCGACAATTCATGTTCCTTTTTCACCGTAATGAAATCTTAATCACCGAAGTGAAAAAAAATTGGGACAATTGTTTTCGTCCCGCTGTTTATTGAAAATGTTACGATAAAGATCATAGACCATAGTATTGATTAATTATGATTATTATGTACCTCTATTCTTTATGAATAAGCTGATCGAAGATGAAAAATTCAAGATTTAATTTTTTCATTTAAATGTAATAGCGGTCGAAATAATACAATATTTATGTAATTTAATTGTAACGTGTGTAATGTAAAATACGTGTAATGAGTAAAATAAATAAATAATAAATAAAAATTCGATTAGTAACCTAATAATTAATAATTCATTCATATCGAGATTAGTAATCTAATAATTTAAAAAGAAAGAAGTAAAATATAAGTCATGAGTGTAATAATATAATTATTATTAATTAGTAATTACACAAACTAAACTATAAAACATTATTTCACCCCATAAAGCCTTTTATTTAGCCATTTTCATACGAGCCGCTTAAAAATGCGTTTGCGAAATTCTGCCATTTTTGTGTTTTGTACTTATTAGCAATAATACTGCAAATGCAACTAGCGTTACCAACTTTTTTCACAAGAAATAAAGTATATATATCAGATTTCTGAAGTATTTTAGAAAAATAAATTTTAAATAAAATTGTGTTTATTTTTCTAAAATAAGTACTTTCTAAGTCTATTCTTTTAAATAAATGTCTAAATCTATTCTTTTAAATACGTACATTATAATTAGAGGTTCTCGCAATACTTAAAAAATTCAATAATATTAAAAAAAAAACATTTTTCAATAATTTATACCAGATGATCCGGGGAACTTCGTATCACTTCCCTCCTAATATGAACCTTTCCAGGATAAACTATGAATAATTATTTCGAGACTAAAATTAAAATAATGCTTTAAGGTAGTAATGATGATGATAATAATGAATGTAATAATAGCATTATATGCTTAGAGGCGCAATAATAGCGCCTCTACAAGATGGGCTAGCTTAGTGGGCCATCACGATGGCCCAGCGTGGGAAGGACGTAGTGGTGTAGGATGGCTGATGGCGCCAGCGATGGTCGTCGGATGGCGGTGTCATTTTTCGATCACAACTAAACGCGGCCATCATGTAGAGGAGGAGCAATAATATCAAACAAAAATATTTTAGTAATTAAGCAGTTCTTTTGTTAAAATTTTTATAGTTTAGTTGTTTTTAATAAATTAAAACAACGAGAAGTAAAAAAAATAATGAAACTTATTATCTAAGTTGAGTTGACTATTAAACTGAGATAATTATTATCAATTCAGTGCCTTTAACACACCATGTGTGTCCACACTAATCTTTATCGCCATGCCGCTGGCACGCCGGGCGTGCTCTCTGTTTTTCATCAATATCTCTAAGATAAGACAGTTTTTTTCACCGAAACTCTCAGAGCATAAACTTTGTGCCGTAAGCTAATGAATTCTTTAGTGGTTCCATGATCTGATATTTTTTTATGCTATCGAAAATAATTTATTATGTAATGCTGCGAACATGCCAGGTGTGTTCATCTACACGAGTTCTCAACCTTTTATATCTATAATATAATATAATATAATATCTATGGACGCTTCACACCACGTCAGTCTGGCCCCGTGGTAAGTACCTGAAGGACTTGTGTTACAAGTACCAGACAACGGAAATATATTTAATTCTTTTATACTATACACATATTTAAGATTTTTATTATATGATACACATATTTAATACACATCCATGACCCAGGAACTTTGAAAACTTTTTGTTCCGTCGGCGGGACTCGAACCCGCGACCCCCGGCTTATGCTACCAACGCGCTATCCACTGAGCCACAGAGGTCGTATCTGGGTGCACGGTATCTATATTGTTTGGTCAATTTACTTTAAGAAAGAGGGGCATTTCGTACCCACTTATGTAGCACTTTAAGACATAATATATCAAATGAATGGGCTTGAAAAGTTAAACATTTTATTGTATGACGAAAAATCTTTAATAGTTAGGGAGGGGAAGATGACACTTCGCGACAAGCTCGAGCGTGTCAGATTAAGCTTGTATAGGCTTCCGAAATGTGTCGGACACAAGTTCCGACAAATTATCATGGTATAGAAATTAGATTTCTCACATGGTGGGACCGTGGGTTAAAAAATTTTTTCTAACCGACTTCCAAAAAGGAGGAGGTTATACGTTCGGCTGCATAAATTTATTTTTTTGTATGTTCAACGATTACTCAGCCGTTTGTGGTCCGATTTTCAAAATTATTTTTTTGTTGTATAGGGTCTAACTCGAATTTGGTACCATGTTCACAAAAGTGGTGACCTGATGATGGAATCTATGAGTAATCGAGGGAACTCCTCAAAATTTATATGGAAACATTATGGTGATTTTGGTTTTATGTGAAGTATACTAAGCATATACTACCAAAAAGTAAGATTTTGCATCAAGGTATACCATTGTTGCAAAGATGCTGACGGAACTCCTGACTCCTTATATTTACAAGTTTGGGGGTTTCGGCGTTGTTTTAAGAACGGAAAGCATATGCTACTGTGCAAATTATATTCATCATAATTATTCAGTCATATAATTTTATATTGTCAATAAGTAATAAATAACATATTATAGTAGCAGTAGCATCGCTGGTGTTGCAGACGTCGCATAGGCGCATTATGGTAACCAGCTTCCATCAGGTGGGCCATACTCTTGTTTGCCAGCTTAGTTATAATATGTATAAAAACATCATGATCATCGGGAATGAGCTGACCCCTCAAGAGTGAGGGTAGAAAAATTAGGCTAATATCTTAACGTCAAGAACAATATACGACTTACCAGCGCCTGGGGCTTTACTAAAAACAATATTTTGTCGCTGTAAACAGAACAAGAAAGGAATACCTACATATTTAAAATAAACCTTTTTTTTTTAATTGTCACTTTTCCTGGACTTTGGACGTTGATTTGATGGGGGACTATCTGCTTGCGTCGCATCATCATCATATTCCCCTGTTTCTAGCTCATATTTTGTATTGTCTAAAAAATCATGAATAAGTAACCAAAGGTTGACAGTCACTGATCAAATTACGATAAATACTTACCTCGGAATCTATTTACTGCCATAATTAAACCTTCAAGACCACAAACACTTCAGAAAACAAAATATATCTTCAGTAACTCAAAAAGGACTAATGAATAAGCACGTTTGAAGTTGAAATAACGCTTTATATGATTTTACCTCTTTACAGTGCCAGTGAACACACCTAGTGTGCCATGTAATTTCATCCTGCAATGCCGAGAGCACACCTTTCATAGTTTGAGTTTTTAATAGGGCGGCATCGCTGGGAACTTTTAGAAAATCGTGGTGGCATTGAATGTGTTAAATGAAACCATATCTACTCAGTAGATCGTAGAGAGAAATAAGACGTTTTTATGCTTAAGTGCAATCTCGTCAAACTCGCGAGATCTCGCCTTTTTTTTTTGTCCGAGATCAATCTCGCTAAAAAAAGGCCGAGATCTCGCGAGAACGAGATTGCATTCTCTAACTAAGTAGAACCTCAAATTGCTATAGCATTAGGGAAAATCCGCTCGCGCGGAAAACGTGTACGTCTGAACGCACCGTAATACTACGAGTACGTATACCTTACCTGTATTATAATAATTATGTAGTGCTCGTCGAAGTTTCTGGAGCGTTACACACGCGCGCGCGCGAGAACATTCGCCGGCGGGGCGAGCGCGGGGACTGCGGCCGTTCGCCGCTCGGCCCCCCTCGGCCCCCCTCGGCCCCCCTCGGCCCTCCTCGGCCGCGCTCGGCTACGCTCGGCTCGGCTCACATCAGAGAACGGCGAATGTTACACGATGTGCATGCTCGAACTCGATAAATTATAATTTAAAATGACGTTAAGGTGCCCATACACGGGACAATTATCGTGACGAGTTGTCGCCTCGATGTTAAAATCGAACGAGTAATTGTACGTGTGTGGCAATATCGCAAACGATTTTATGGTCAAAAGGTCGATTGGACGATTTTCTTGACGATCGATCGAAACGACAAATTGTCCCGTGGGCCGTGTATGGGGCACCCTTTGTACTAGAGATGACACCGCAACGCAATGCTTTATCATTATCCCGTTCAACTGCGGCCGGCCGGCCGCAGTGCACTTAGTCGCACGCTAGCTCTTCTGCGCGCTAGGCGTACGACAGTTAAAAACAAAAACAAAATAAAAGTCACAAAATGCCTCATTGTGTGGTAAGATACTGCAAAAATAATTCCAGTAACACTTCAAAATGCCACGGAATAACATTTCATCGGTAAGTATTCTTATGAATTAATTATTTTCAAATAAAATACGAACATTCAATTACTACGCGAAGACGTGCGCCATTTTGCATTGTCATAGAAAATAGAGTATAGACTATAGAGTAACTAGATTCAAAGTGAAATGAAGGCAGAATACAGATCTATGATGAGACGACGATGAATGAAGTATATACTCGCGTAGACGAGTTTGTATTTTGGTAATATAAAATATTACGTACATTATCACTGACATATAAGTACTACGTACTAGACTTGACACCGCAACGCAATGCTTGGTCACATTCAACAGAATCTATATAGCCGCAGCGCACTTAGTCGGCCGCTAGCTCTTCTGCGCACTAGACGTATGACAATTATAAAAAAACAAAATAAAAGTCACAAAAATGCCTTGGTGTGTCTTAAGATACTGTAAAAATAATTCCAAAAACACTTCCAAATGCGACGGAATAACATTTCATCGGTAAGTATTCTTATTTAATTATTTTCAATTAAAATACGAAAATTCAATTACTAGGCGAAGACGCGCGCCATTTCGCATTGTCATAGAGTAGTAGATTCAGAGGGGAATGTAGGCAGAATACAGATATCTATGATGAGACGACGATGAATGAAGTATTCACGTAGACGAGTTTGTATTTTGGTAATATAAATACGGTATTACGTGTACATTATACATGCGTAGATTATAATTGTATTTATAAAATATTATTAAGTAATTTAAATAAGGTAAGTATGTAGTGGACTTTGGATCCATACTTATTATAATATAATTATTATAAATGCGAAAGTGTGTCTGTCTGTCTGTCTAACCGTCCGTCTGTCGGTCTGTCCGTCCATCTGTCTGTCTGTCCGTCCGTCCGTCTGTCTGACCGTCCGTCTATCTGTCTGTCTCTCTCTGTGTCTGTTACCTCTTCACGCCCAAGCCGCTGTAACGGTTTTGCAAAATTTTGGTATGTAATATTTTGGTTTTTGACCGACTTCCAAAAAAGGAGGTAATACGTTTGGCTGTATATATGTTTATTTTTATTATTTTTTGTATGTTCAACGATTACTCAGCCGTTTGTGGTCCGATTTTCGAAATCCTTGGTACAGAGTTAACTCGACCGTTTGTAGCTCCAAAACTGGGGGGTTTGTAGCTCCAAAACTGGTCGAGTTAACTCCGTACCTGGCGGCCATACTTATAGTATGGCCGCCAGGTACGGAGTTAACTCGACCTTTGAAATTTTCGGAATTTTGAGGCTACGTTATATTCTATTCTCGGCAATTTGCGGAGTGTTTCTTCGGAGTGATGCCTTCAGAGTAGAGTGATGATGATGATGTTTTTTAACTGACTTCCAAAAAGGAGGAGGTTATATATTTTGTATGTTCAACGATCACTTCGCCATTTGTGGACCGATTTTCAAGATTTTTTCGCTATTGTATCGGGTTTAATCCGAATTTGGTACCATGTTCATAAAAAAGGTGACTTGGTGATGGGATCTATAAGTAATGGAGGGAATTCCTCGCTATTTATACTAAAACCCCATTTATCTGGATGATATTGTGATTTTGATTCATAATCTGAATTCTGAAGTATTTCAAATGGAAACTTATAGTGATTTTGGATAAATAATAAAGTATTCCAAGTAAATCATACCAAAAAGTCAGATTTTGCACCAAAATATACCAAGGTTCGAAGGTGGTGACAGATCTCCGGCCTCCTTATTGTTCAGCTGTATTTGCCAGTTGTATCACGGGGAGTGCTCTGAGGACCATCCCATCACCTTGATAAGTGGCGGTCTTCCACCGTGCATTTTTCGCGTAACTTTCTTCCGCGCACTGCAAAACTGTGGAACGAACTATCGCCAGAAGCATTTTAAGAAGAAGGCATATTCCCACGCATCCGCTATCTTGGATGGTCGGCCATTTCATTATTTATAGTGATGTCATACTGTATCGTGCATTGTTATTCAAAGTAAACGTGTATACAAAATTTCAGCTCAATCGGTTAAAATATTATATGCACATACATACTTCGAAATTGAGTTCAAAAATTCCACCCGAACTTACATAATAATATGTACTAATATATTTAATAATATATACATAATAATATACAGAGCAAGTTAAATAAAAGCTTTTAATAATGTTTAGTAAAAATCTTTGTTTTATTTTATCCACTTACTCAAATAGAGTCTGCGTTCATTCGAGTGTAGGCACAAAACTTTGTCACTTCTGCGGTACTGATCTATAGCCATCACCGCCCCGCCTCTCACCCCGCTCATGCCTCAAGTGTGACATGTTTTTTGTTTGCAATAGCAGCTCTAGTACGTAGTACTTGTACCTCGATGTGCGTACATTATAATTTTATTATTGTATTAAAAAGTATTCAGGTAATTTAAATAAGGTAAATATGTAGAGGACTGTGGATCCATACATACTTAATATTATAAATGCGAAAGTGTGTCTGTCTATCTGTCCGTCTGTCTGTCAGTCCGTCCGTCTGTCTGTCCGTCCGTCTTTCCGTCTGTCTGTCTGTCTGTCTCTGTGTCTGTTACCTCTTCACGCCCAAACCTGCTGAAATTTGTATATTTTTGTTCTGTAATATTTTTGTCTTTTTTTTTAGATTTCCACGTCCAAGTCACGAAAAAAGAGAACAGTGGATCAAGTTTGTCCAAAATAATCGCAGCGAAGAGACGTGGCTTCCTTCAGATCATAGTCATATATGTTCGTTGCATTTTCGTGAGAACGATAAATATATTACAAAAGGGGGAAGGTCTTATCTGAAAAAGTCTGCTGTACCATATGATGATGTAAGTACGAATATTTTGAAAGTACGGTTTCACAAATTCTTATTATATTGACATCATATTAAGCTGTCACTTATAAGTTATATATAATATTTTGTTCATTTTAGAAATACATTTCTACTTCTGAAGCCATTGAGCCGATTTCTGAATCTGTCAGTGAATCCGAGTCAATACTTGATACCCCGAGAGAAATAATCTTGAAACATAAAATTCAGAACTTAACGTTGGCAAAGAAAAGGATAACCGATAAATATAAGAAGGTACAACGGCAGAATAGAAATCTTAAGAAAAAATGTGAATCCTTGAGTATCCTGGTCAAATCATTGAAAAATAAAATTTCCAATAGGCCAAGAAGCTGAAAATAATTTGCTTGCAAAGGCAGAATAAGTCGAAATATTGATTATTATATTTTATTCGTCAAAAAGGCAAAAGCTGAATAAACTTGTATTGTTTAAGGGAAAGTAAATAAATAAATGTAAGTAGTTATAGTAAAAATCTTTGTTTTATTTTATCCACTTACTCAAATAGAGTCCGCATTCATACGAATTAGGCACAAAACTGTGTCACTTCTGCAGTGCTAATCTATAGCAATCAACGCCCGCCTCCCCCCCCCCCTGCTCATTACCCCAGGTGCGACATGTTTTCTGTTTCAAATAGCATCTCAATTAAGTTCATAGGTAGTATTTTATAACTAAAAGTATTACATTGGATTGAATCTAAATACATACTTAGCGGTACGAATGTTGCGTCCGCGTCAGCGTCAAAATCGCGCAGGAATCGTACATTTTTCCGGGATAAAAAATATTCTATGTCTTACCCTGGGACTCAAAGTATCTCCATACCAAATACAAAATCGGTTCAGCGGTTTGGGCGTCAAAGGACAGACAGACACACTTTCGCATTTATAATCAGTATGGATAGTGATTCGATTATCTATAAATGAGACAGAGTGTCTTACATAAATTCTATAAATTAAAGACAAGGATTCTGGATTGTCATTTCCTTTCAAACGGTTTTTCCAACGTATAAGACAAGGACTGCAAGACATCCTGTCTTCGTTTATTGTGTATTCGTGTCTAATGGTAACAGCCCATCAGGCGATTCGTCTGCTCCCGTACCATAAAAGAAATTGCTAGAAGCCTGATGGAAATATGTCCCGACTCCCGATAGAGGGACGAACCCCACAGCCCACGCGCTCAACACTTGCGGACGAATTTACGGGACACATTTACGATTGCAAAGTAGCTCCCCTAAATTATTAGGGGGGAGGGGGTCCTTTCATTGTAGGGTTGCCAGGTTGCCGACACCAAAAAGCCGGACAAAGTAATCAGCCGGATGTTTGTATAAAAAGCCGGAAACTGTCAGTATATCTAAATTCTCAGTATAGCAACACGTTCGGCAGCTCGGGTACTTTAGATTTTAGTGTTTTAATAATAAAACAAATTAACATCTAATAGATAAAATTTTACAGTTTAGGTGTAAATCCTATGTAAAATTAGTAGGATTTTCATATTAAATCGTAGTATTAAATAATATTATATTCCAAGGTCAAAAACCGGACTCTCTTTCATTTTGGCCGGACACGCAATCCGGCTTTATCCTGGCAACCCTACCCCCGGGCCCGCCATGTGTTTTCGTATCAGTTGACGACGTATGACGAACAATATATTTTTACGGGCGATGCTACTTTACGGTGTTTTTTCCGTTTGATGGTAATTTTTACTTATTTTCCCTTAGCGGCCTACTCGCGTGGGCGGACGGACAGACGAAAACAACTACAATAATTGTATTACAGGTTGTCAACTTGCGCCGAAAACGGCAAAAATATTTATCATAATGGTGATAATGACAACTGTTTAGCTTATTTGTTAGGACTTAGTTATGACTTATGTCCTATTTTTCTCATTAAATGTGTACATTGTGCGTAACGCTTTTACAGCTAACTAGATAAACATAATATCATAATGTTATTGCTATTTTCTTAGACCTAGTATAAGGATTTCGTAGTTTTTATAGCAATAAGGTTGAAACTTAAAATGTGATAGCAATGCTACTAACTTGTCAGTAGGTAGTTTAATTATCGCGTAACTACTGCAATTCCTCCAGTCTCCTCTCCCCATGTCTTTGAGGGATATAGAACCTGCAAGAATTTAAATCCTTACCTTAAGGCCAGGTAGACCCTAAAATTAGCAGGTCGATGTCTGTCAGTACGAATATCGACGTTAAGGACATTAAAATAACATTCATATCAGCGCGCCTTGTACAGTGGCGGTTACGACGCTCGCCGCGTTCTTGATAGGGCGAAATAGAAGAAAAAAACCTTTTTAGGGTTCCGTACCCAAAGGGTAAAAACGGGACCCTATTACTGAGACTTCGATTTCTGTCCGTCTGTCTGTCTGTCCGTCTGTCTGTCTGTCTCCAGGCTGTAACTCAAGAACCGCTATCGCTAGACTTCTGAAATTTTCACAGATTATGTATTTCTGGTGCCACTATAACAACAAATACTAAAAACAAAATAAAGTTAATATTTAAGGGGGGGCTCCCATACAACAAACGTTATTTTTTGGTCTTTTTGGCTCGTAATCTATAATGGCAACATATAGTCACTTGAAATTTTCACAAAATCCTCAATTATATGTGTACTTTAATATTAAAAATTAAAATAAAATAAAATATAATTAATACACATTTTTTTCCTTATTTTCGCTCTATAATGGTACGGTACCCTTCGTGCGCGAGTCCGACTCGCACTTGGCCGATTATTACTTAGATAATTAAACCAAAATGCAAAATGTAACCACAAATTATTCTTCTTTAAGTTATGAGCTTTTCGTAGATATGATTTTTGAAAGTAAAACTATCTTAAGCTTCATGTAAAATAAGAAAAATATCACAATATATTCGAATTTAGCCTCCACTTCGGAATTATTTTTGATCGAGTGAAGTTTTCAATATTAACCACAAATTGTCAAAGTACATTAAGTAAACAACAAAGTGTATTTTTTTTTTTTGGCTTTTAAAAGTCACTATTTGTTTGTTTATTAATTATTATTGATTCAAAGTCATGTATTACTGATTCAAAGGGTTTGGTTATTTCGAACCCCAAATTGTCAAAGTACATTAAGTAAACAACAATGTGTATTTTTTTGGCTTTTAAAAGTTACTATTTGTTTGTTTATTATTGATTCAAAGTCATGTAAAATTGGGTCTATAGAGCCTAATACTAATAACTCAAAGTCAAAAACCATAACCCGAATTAGCGATTTAAAAATTGATA
This sequence comes from Cyaniris semiargus, assembly GCA_905187585.1. Classification (NCBI taxonomy): domain Eukaryota; kingdom Metazoa; phylum Arthropoda; class Insecta; order Lepidoptera; family Lycaenidae; genus Cyaniris; species Cyaniris semiargus. Next base: position 14,761,988 of record LR994564.1, read on the forward strand.
AGTATTTATTATTTAGACATTGTTATAATTTGCGCCTTTAGTCACAACTCACAAGTCACAACTGGCACCTCATTGAATAGGATCAGTATGAACATACATAAAGTGCCAAAAACGTTACCCTCCTCTCGTCGTAGTCGGGTATTGAACTACGCGCCGACAATGTGTCCCCAGCCTCATGCCGTATTTCAGCCTCGCGCACCGCACTCACGATCGGTCGGCCGGCTCCACGCCGGTCCGCGCCAGTGCGGCGCCGACCGCTCAGCCGAACGGACCGACGCGTTTTTTCCGCGCCATCGCACGCGTGACGCGTTATTTACGCGAATTCCCCTATTTCCAAGGACTGAAAAATAATCTGAGTATTCTGTAGTGTCCATAGCGAGTATTTTCAATATCCTATATCCAGTTGTACTCAATTTTCGTGCTATGTTTTTTACGCGTTTAATACGCGCCCGATAACCACCAACTTTCACAATCCGCTCGACCGGCGACTCCAGGTGCGATGTACAAGTACATCCATACGGAGGCCGTGATCACGGAGGTCCGGCAGCGGCCCGTCCTGTGGGACCCCTCGCACGTCCTGAACAAGGACCGGGACACGCGGACGGCGTCCTGGCAGGAGGTATACGAGGCCCTGTATCCCGATTTCAATGAATTGGAGGACTCCAAGAAGAAGGAGATAGGTGAGACATGATCTTATAAAGTTCTTCCTCTAAAGGTACCGTTCCGAACTTTTCCGCGGCTAACCGCGACCGACAAAAATTCAAATAAAATTGCCACTTTATGACACAGGCATGGCATATTATAGAAAATGATACCTATGACCAAGCCTATGCCTATGGCCTATGTCATAAAATGGCAATTTATTTGAATTTTTGTCGGTCGCGGTTAGCCGCGTCAAAGATCGGAAAGTCACTTTAAGACATATTTTATTGTATATAATAATATTTTAACTTTAATTATTAATAATTTTACATAGAGTTTGAATCTTCATAATATTAAACTTAACTTATCATTAATCCGATCTAATTAATTATTCTCAAGTCTTAACACGCGCGTCCACGCGAGTATATTTATTTTTCAGTAAAAAATTACATTAAGTAAATAAATAAAAATGTTCTTGTACTATTATAAATAGTTATTTGTCACAAAATAATATTATTATTATGTCATATCGGCGTATTATCCGCGCGCTATTAGTTTGGGATTCGTCCTTTTGGAACTGAGACGCGCGCTGACAGTTTTTGTTCGCGTACATTTCTTTCAAGTTTTGTTTTTTTTTTTGTGTTAATAATTGGTTAAATGTGATATTATTTTGATTAATAATGATTGGAAAAAGGGGCAGATTTTGAATGGTCAATCACGAATCACGATTCACTCCAAATAAAATATTTCGATGAATAACGAAGTCGGTGTTCTTATTTATTATACTTACACAGTAATTAATATCTTTAATGTACAGAATCGGACGATTACGTATTTTATTATTATTATGTAATAATATTCTGAACATTAATTTATAGGTACAAAATATGTATAAACCTATAAAATATAATTATTATTATTATTAATAGCCGATGGTGTCCCACTGCTGGGCAAAGGCCTCCTCTCTTTCCTTCCACATGTCTTTATCCTTTGCTGTATTTTGCCACTCTTTATCGACAGAGCGTCTAGTTCATCGCGCCACCTTTTCTTGGGTCTGCCCCTGTTTCGCCGACCGTCCGGTAGCCACTCCGTGACTAGACGTGCCCATCTGTCCGGGTGCATGCGAGCGACGTGCCCTGCCCAGCTCCACTTTAAGCTAGCCGCTTTTCTGCCCACGTCCATTAGCTTCGTTTTGGAGCGCAGAGTAGTGTTTCGGATTCGATCCGTCCTTTTGGCACCTATAATGCATAACATAACATAAAATATAATGTTCAGAATATTTTTGCTAACGCTACTTCATTAGCAAATAAAACTGTCATTCCGATCCCATTCTGATCGCGCGCGGATTATAACACTACTAGAAATATCTAAGGGTATATGTATTTATAAAAGTTCCAGCGATATCTAAAGCTTATGATATTATTTTGCAGGGAAGATGATCCAGCAGCGATGGAAGACGGCGAGGGACGCCTACATACGATCCAAAAAATTCCAAAAGAAAGGGATCAATAAGAAGCACTACGGGTTCTCAGACGAACTGCGGTTCCTGGACAAGATAGAACAAGGCCAGGGCGAGGCAGACTCCAGCAACGAGGCAGTTACTCCAAATTTCGTGGAGTGCGTCTACGAGGACAGCCACACGCCAGATGTACCTGTAGAAATCAAAGTCGAACCTCACGAATTCGACAGTTCGAATCCTTCGATTCGAGACCCAGTGGGCGAAACTCAAATCCAGGAACCGTTCGCGCAATCCGGAGTCCAAACGCTGGTTCTGCAGTCTTTAATTCAGAAACCAGAAATCCAGGAACCAGAGATAGAGAAAGAAGACAATGAAGACGAAGAAGTACCTTCCAAGAAGCCTAGACTTGTACGAAAAAGGAAACTTTCGAATAACATTAACGATAATTTCCAAAAAGAAATGATGGGCTTGCTCAGAGAGAATTCTAGTCTACTGAGGAACGACGATGTGGCGTTTTGTTTGTCTCTTCTGCCGATAACGAAGGATTTCTCCATTCAGCAAAAGCTGAATTTTCGCATCGAGGTTATGAAAGTAGTAATGAAAATTAGTAAAATGTCGAACCAACAAGAGAAAAAGTCTGAGTCTGATTCGTCTGTAGAGTAACTAATAATAATAGGCCGGCCCGACCACTCAGACTGAAGAATCAGATGTGTCGTTAATATTGATTGTAAGCTGACAAAAGTAAGAATAGCGATATTTATAATTTAATGTTATTTTGTGTATCGTAATATTCTTGTGGTTAATTTGTATTTGTTTGAAATAGATTATTTTAAAATAGGGCATTCTAACTACTCCAAAATGTTTGACCAGCCGACCGATTCACGATCCTCGGAAAGTTCTCACGCGGAAACTTTTCACCTTCTGTCAGTATCACAGCGATTCACAAACTAGTTTCCGTCGCGGAAATGAATCCGAAACCAAAGAGAATAACTGATTTTTTTTGGCAATAAGTGCTACGGTATATAGCCTTGGGATATTCATCGCCGACCGAAAAATAATTATAATTGTCTCCAAATTTTCCTGCACCTCTTAATTTAATTAACTAAATTTTTAAGACTGATTAGTTTTACCTTACAAAAAATATATTTCCTGCGTTTAATCATTAAACGCAGCTGAAATATATTTTATAATATTTTTGTAATATTCAAAATCATTCGCTCTGTCGCTCATTAAACTTTAATGAGCGACCGAGCGAATAATTTTGAATATTACAAACATTTCTACGTCTTACTAAAATAATTAAACCAAAAAAATATTCTCTATGCGACTGCCGAGTGACAAATTTATGACAATTTGTCAAATCTGCGAGATTTGTGTATGTGACACAAACAGTCACAAATTTTAAATTTTGTTGTTTACGTGTTGTAAATTATCTAACTATTAACTATTATAACTATTATATTATATTAACTATTTAAATAAGTTTTTTTGTTTTATATAAGTTTTTTTTTTAATTCATATTAGTTTTTAATAGTTAATATGGAAGTCCCCAGCGTGGTGAGTATCAACTTGGAATTATAATGATATTTAAATAACAATTTTAAATTGTAAAAGTATAATAATGTTTTAACATTTTAGCATAAAAGGACAAAAGTCTCGTACGAGCAGAAGCAAAAATTATTTGAGTACATGTTGGCGCATGCCGATTTAGCCCGAAATAGGGTAACAGGCTCAGACGCTGCTCGCAGACGGACGAGATTGCTTGCTGAGCTTGCCAGCATCTTAAACAGTTCTGCCACTGGTGCTACAAAATCACCAGAGAAATGGTGGAAGGTAGGTATATTATTAATATTTAATATCTTTTAAATAAGCTTATCTCATACATTACCATCTTGATTATTGTAGCTCTTTTGTGGAAACATTTTTTCAACACAGTTATGTTTATCATAATAATTATTATAACTTGTGCTGCTCGTGCTTAATGATGAAACATTAATTTATGTAAAACCCGTAGTGCTGGCAAGACTGGCGCAACGATACCAAGGCGAAAGCAGCCAAATTAAAAAAAAGTAGAGACCAAACTGGTGGAGGCCCTCCTGCAGCTCCGTTGTCAGCGATGGAGGAGGCACTGATAACATTTGTTGGGCGTGAAGCCTCAGAAGGTCTAGCTGTGCCAGACACATTAGAGGTAACTTATTTAATATGTATACTATTACACTTGGTGTGGTCTTCCATTTTAAATAGTAACAAGTATACTTGGCTATAAAGAGATCTTTGTACCATACTGCGTTGACTGCTTACATAGGTACATTGGTTGCAGTGTATATTGAAGCCTTGTTAACTATCATTTATTTGTCAAAGTATATTTTTTTAATTGTAGGGTTTATCTTGATTAAGTGCTGAGAATTTATTAAGATTTTTGTTCTATTTTGTTCTCAGACTGAAACACCTCAAACACCGGAGTGTTCTACAACAGATTCTATATGTCAAAAACATATAGAATCTGTTGTAGAAAGGGAAACTTTAGTCGACAAACCGATGCAGAATGCACGTAAGAAATACAATTGTAATATAATTATAATATATATTTTTATTGTCTGTACAAAAGCAGCACATTTTATAATACATGTATTTTGTTTTATATTTTAGGACAAAGACTGGAGGATGGTATTGAGGCCCAAGCTGTGGCGTCAGAGTTGATGGCAAAGTCATTAGACGCCATAGCCATAGCTCTCACAAGGCTTGCTACAGCCATTGAAAATATGAATAAAAAATAAAGGTAAGGTATAAATAATGATAAATAATAGGAATGTATGGCACTCATACACATTCTCAAATAGATTAGCCACATGGCAATTAAGCCTTGTTGTACATACATCAACTACTTAACTAATTAAATTACATAATTAATCAAACACTCTTTCTATCAAATGTTGACGTACAACAAGGCCTCTTTGGTAAAGTCCTCTGTTTCTTATTCTCTCTTCTGTATTTTCCACTAAATTATCCTCTTCTAAAACAATTTCTGGTAAGGGTAAGCCAGCTGCAATGCACACATTGTGCAACACTGCACATGCATTCACTATCCAGCCAACCTTTTGTGGGTCATATTCCATTTTTCTTTTTAAACATCTAAATCTAGACTTAAGGACTCCAAAGCACCTCTCTATACAGTTTCTTGATAGAATGTGTGCTGTGGTATACCTATTTTCTGGTGTGTTTGGTGCTGCATTTAATATCGGTGTTAAGAGCCAAGGTTCTAGAGGGTATCCTGAATCCCCTGTAATTAAAAGAAATCATTAAAATATTACAATGTACTCTCTGTTTTATATTGCATTTATTTGTTTCAGATTTTGTTTTTACCTAAAAGCCAGCAAATATTGCTTTGGTTATTAATGTCCATCATTCTTCTTCTGACTGCGGAGAATCTCCATATAAATGAGTCGTGTGTTGACCCGGGATATCTTGCACAGACATTTAATATTTTTAAGCTACTGTCGCACACCTGTAATAACAAGTAGCAAAAAACTATTTAAATATTTATTATTATTTAATATTATATTGGTCTTAACCAATAGAAAGACTGTTAGAATTAAACGTGTTGTTAATGTTTGAAAAGCTGTAACTTATATTGAACATTATGCTTACCATTTGAGCATTAAGACTGTGGTCGCCTTTTCTATTTACATATAATTCTTCATGTTCTATTGGTTTTTTTAAGCTAATGTGGGTGCCATCAATGTATCCCAGTACACCGGGAATTCCAAAACTTTCATAGTTTCTGTGTAACAAAAGGAAATTGATTGTGATATTTTAAATATTTTGCCACTGTGATAATTATCGTTACTTGATTTTATAACAACTCAGTTTTTATTTTGTAAATAATAATTGTTCATGTTATTTGTAAGTGTAAAAAATATTCTTAAATTTATAAAAAAAGAAGTCTGATTGTGATAAGAGAGTTAAGATTGAGTTAGTTTTATGTTATTAGTAGAATATAAGAGTATTATAATAGTATGTATACAGGAAGTAACAGAACTAAGTAATAAAAGTTTTGGGTATGTATGTGCATCTTATATAGAGTTTTTATTTTGTTAATAGCTAATGTTATTTGAGAGTGTAAAAAAATATATTTTTGTTGATATAAAAAGAAGACTGTGATGTTAAAATTAGATAATTGTTAGTAAAATATAAGAGTATTATAGTATGTTTGCTCTATGTAGAATCTGTGGAAGTAACAGAACTAAGTAATAAAAGTTTGAGGTTGTGTATGTGTATCTTATATAGAGTTTACTGAGAAAGTAGTTGCACATATTATACTGTATGGGCAAAATGGCATATTATAATGTAGGGCGTAAGTTGAGACTGGTTAAAATAATTAAACTTAAATATGTGGTATTTAAATAAATAACAAGTTATACACTAAAACAGTATTTTATTAATTTTTCTAACCCTAAGAATATAAATATACTTATTATAAAATGAGATTTAATAATAGGTTTAAAAATGTATAAGTATAATGAGGGCAAGTATTTATTCAGAGCGTTTTTGACATTTTAAAGATAATTAAGTTAATAAGTAGGTACAAGTAAATACTTATTAACAGTGCTTGTGCAGTGCAGTGCTAATAAGCTTGAAATTTACCTTAAAACAATGTCTCTTATTTGTGAAGAATTTGGAAAATTGATGAATTTCTTTAAAATTATATGTGAGTTAAGGGCCTCTACGACTTCACTAATAGCCCTGCATGATGTTGATTGGCTAATTTTGTAATTTGTATCATTACAAAGGCTCCTTTGGTACGAGCCATGGCCAAAAAAATGCAAAGCACACAGAAACTGAAATGCAAAATAATAAACACTTAAAACGAACAGTACATTTTTATAAGGTATTTAATTAACCGTTGTCACAGAATATATAATAGTACCTTACGGTACGGTTGTGTAACATACTAATTTATACCTTCAGCTCTGCTGGCAAAGAGCTTCTGCGTGGATGCACCCTCCAAACAGGCATTAGTTCCCGGACCATTGCCAAAGCTATATCGGGCGTTAGGCGATATGTGCGACTAAAGTTGGGGTCGCGATATGGGTCGCACATATCTCTTATTCTTTTGTTAAATAACAAACTCCTACTTCGCCGGCTTTCCCTTTCCTCATTTTGGGCTCTTCTTTCTAAAAGAATCAAGGCTGCTATGCCCGCCATTGTTGGAACTTAGGAACACTTAGGAAATTAGGTTTTTAACTGTATAGGGCCGAGTTTTCAGTCGTCAGTTAACTTTATTACTTTTACCTAAAAAATAAATAATGACACTATGATTTTTTTTTTTTCATATAAAATCCGTCAAAACGCCAAATAATACAAATACTGCATTTATAAATAACAAATATTTATTGTTCAATGAACACTTCCTAAAGCTTTAACCATTGAGATTGTACATCTCAATGGCTTTAACACATAATTATTACAGTACTTACGACATTTATTTTAAACAAGACACGACTGACTATTAATAATTTTTGCTTTCTTTTATTCTTATCATTAAATAATTTCTTCTAAAAATATCCGCCATGAGTGACATGACCTCGAAGTGAAAAGATTTCACGAGTCTCGGAGGTGGCGGGAACATTCCGCGAAAACGGCTCTAATTCTCGGAAAATTTTCCGCCGTCGGATGTCAAACTCCCATCCGCGGTGAGATCTTCTCGAATCCGTGGCGGAAACTATTTCACTCATACAAAAGAAATGTCACTACTGTCAAAATGACAGCAAAATCGGAAAGTTTTCACTTGTCATTTGCTTGAAAGTGAAATAGTTTCCGCAATCGGAAAGATTCCGAAGGGAATCGCTTAGTGCATCACCCCGCTGTTTTATAACTTCTATTCAAGACCGTAATATTATGTAGACTTTCAAATCTAAATTGTATCGAAATAAAGAACGTTTTTCTAATGACCTTTGATCTTTTGTCATTGATTACTCAATTTACCGACTATATAATATTAACGCATATATCAGTGTTCATGCTCAACATCATTAGCACATAATACGAGGTGTGTCCCGTCGCCGTGGACACTGATTATCATGACTAATGACTGATGACTGATGACCAACTCTGACACGACTCCGCCATTATTGTTACACATTAAACTGTGTCACAATTGATGTGCAGTAAGAACTACGGCTGGCGTGGGGCATTCTTCTGAATAAGTTCTTACTCAGAAGACTGCCCCCAGGAATTAAAAGGACCCCTTCAAAATAAGCTAGCAGCTTAAGCCCTTCAAATGGAGATCATGACGCCATGATCCGATGGCGAAACAAAAGTGCTGATAACTTTAAGCCAGTGCAAAACTATTCTCTAGTGTTTTTCTCCTGTCTTCTCCTGTGTTCTTCTCTACCGCTTTAAAATTAATAATGCTTCCCGAGCAAGCACCTGAAGTCTAAAGACCGATTCCCATACCTTGAATTATTGGTTCTCAGCATATTGTGAGAGTGAGCAACCAAAGCGAAATTCGAGGTAAGTACAAGAATTAATATACCAACACTTGATGATGATAATATAACCAGGTGTGTAAGTCGGCTAATGTCGCAACAGGTAGGTAAATCGACCACAGACCTCTGTTCCCTGACCTCCAAGTATTTGTAATGGAAATGGATTCGTCACCTGACCCAACAGCGATTGGCAACTCCTAGATACTGTAAGAAAATGATACCTACTTCATATATAAGGCGTCGAAACCAGGCTGCTTATGTTTAGCACGCATAGGTCATAGGACATAACGTATCTTCGGTAAGACATTGTATAAGTTCCAAATATTTTTAAAAGGACTTGTGCCCTAAGCCCTGAACAAAAGTGTGATAATATGTCCTGTTTATGTGTGACAGGAGTCATCTTTTCAATGCCGTTGTTGATTGGCTAATGTTTTGACGTAAGCAAATCAAAAGCGCTATGTTAATAGATAAACTTATCAAGTAACCTCAAAAATTAGGCATTAGTGTATATTATATAGCGATAAAAAGTTTTGTTCCTGATAAGTAGACTCGCCGAGACCATAGTCGAAGGCAACTTCTAGTTTTGTTATTGAATGAGGCACTGTTATTTGCTACCAGATATACCAAAGAAAAAATACTATTGGTAGGAGCTTGTTAGGAGCTCCCTGTGTCAATATTATCTACAATAGAACATCGTTACGATGAGTCACGAAAACACTTTCATTATCACACGCGGACAAACACACAAACGTATTGTTTTATTTCGCGCTAATTTGGGCGCCATGTTGTTTTGCAAATGGCCGCTAACGAGCCGCGAATTGAATATTGTTTATTCGGGATCATTAACTAGCGGACCGTTACAAGTTTTTCCACAAAAACAACTTTGTGGTACGGACACATTATGACAGGTAGCATTTTCCGTACATTTAAGTTTATTTTTATGAAATTAAAAGGTTTTTGATTCATTTTTATATCTCAGTTGATTTAATGAAAGTTAAATTAAGTTTACCATTTATGATGAATAAAAATACACGGACAGACAGACATACAGACAGACAGACATGACGAATCTATAAGGGTTCTGTTTTTTGCCATTTGGCTACGGAACCCTAAAAAACTACTTGCTAGATTTCGTTCAAACCAATTTTCGTTGGTAGTTTTTATAGTAAAGTACATCATATATTTTTTTAGACTTATCATGTCCCTACTTTAGAAGTTAGAGGGGGGGACACATTTTACCACTTTGGAAGAGTCTCTCTCGCAAACTATTCAGGTTAGAAAAAAATGATATTAGAAACCTCAATATGATTTTTGAAGACCTATCTATAGATATCCCACTCGCATAGGTTAGGTGAAATTTTTTTTTGTTTTAGTTGTACCTATGGGGACCCCTAAAATTTATTATAATTTTTCCATTTTTGTATCGAAATCTTAATGCGGTTTACAGACTACATCTACTTACCAAGTTTCAATATATAGCTCTTATAGTTTCGGAGAAAAGAGGCTGTGACATACGGACGGACAGACAGACAGACAGACAGACAGACATGACGAATCTATAAGGGTCCCGTTTTTTGCCATTTGGCTACAGAACCCTAAAAACCCTATATTACAGATTAATTAGGAACAGTAAGCAGTAACTGATTGAGGCTTTAAAAGTTTAATAAACACACCAGTTTGGGAGCCACCAACCACCACTCTCATCCGTCGCGGTTGTTAGTTCTTCCTTCTACTGAAATTATTAATTACGTACAGTGGTTGTATTTTACTACTGAGTACTGACGTTTTATGTTTTACCTTTTTAAAGTAGTAGCTTTTGGTTGTCCTAAAAGCCTTTGCATCCTTTATGGATGATTTGTACAGTTAACATTTAACAATACTCTTTTAGCGTATTGTTAACTGTACAAAAATTTAACATCTGGGACAAATTAAGTTTAATATTTTTCCTCGTCTACATATTTTTTCCTGATTTTGTTGCGAGTCCTAAAACAAATTAAGCATGTCCTTTTATGAACCCCTGAGATCATATCGAAGAATTTTCGTGGTTTGCTTTTACAGGAGTTCCAGTGATGAGAATGTGCTACTCGACGAATGTTTCAATATCGTCTTTTGTTACATTATGTATTAAACTTGCATCGCATCAAACTGTTCATAAGAATTGCAGCATATATTGTTTCCATAGTCGCTACAGAGTAAAGTGCATTAGACGGTAAAGCGCAAAGGGCTCGCCCATCGAAGGTTTAGGCTAATACAATTATGCGGAAGCCCTGCGCACTGCAGACTAAAACACTTTACTGTAATCGGATCTTGGCCCTGCACCCTGGGGGTGGGCGCCCCCCTCTTCCAGGCTGAAAGGTAACCACTGGATTGTCTAGTGGTAAGTTAGTACGCCTTTATTGCAAAATATCTAATAATTAAATTAAAAGTAATGAAATAATATTTACTGACTTTAAGTTTAAATAATTCCTAAGTGTAAAGTGATATTTTAGTCCATAATTGTCACGGCGTGTCGGGGGACCGCCAACAGCGACTTTTGCATTTTGTATCGCCAAGTCACTGATTGTCTCGATTCGGTTCGCTGTGAACTGACCCTTAAACTATAATGTTATTTGAAATCAAACATCTACATTAGCGGTCACCCGACACACATTGACAACAATTATGGACTAAAATGTCACTTTACACTTGGGAATTATTTAAACTTAAAGTCAGTAAGTAAATATTATTTCATTACTTTTTAAAGTTGTTTGGCGGGCAGGGGGTTTTTTTTAATTTCTTAATATTATTTTATTTCATGCATTTTAAACTTGTGTTGGTTATAGTGCAGAATAAATCCTATCAACAGGATCATATCTCAATGAATACTATCTATGAATGTCCTCTTGGATGAGGCCGTTAATATGAGTCCAAACATGAAACCTCCACTTTGGGTTCATATGGAGCTCGGCTCCTATAGAATCCAGGTGATGCTGCAGCAGCAGCACGCAAATATTTACTGTTTATCTACGTCTTACTGGTTGTCGCAATTAAAATGAGCCCAAACACGAAACCTCTGCTCTAAGTTGGTGAGGAGTTGGGTATCCTATTGATTACCAGGTGATGCTGCAGCACCAGGTCAACTTTCCATTAATGTGTATATATTTATAAATATCACGAACTAGAATGCAAAATATAAAGCCCACCAAACGACTGCAAGTTGCTAATCGGCCCTTCACGAACCAGATGAACCGCGATTTTTCAGCACTGAGCAGGCTGATGACGATGAACTATAGCTAAGAACACTCCCGATCATGTCAGCTTTCAAACAAGAAAAACTAGATCAAAATCGGTCCACCCGTTTGGATGCTACGATGCCACAGACAGACACACACACAGACAGACAGACACGTCAAACTTATAACACCCCCCTTTTTGGTCGGGGGTTAAAAATAAGAACAAGCTCCCCGCTGGTTTTTGTTAGTTAACGTCACATGAGCTATGAGACACAAAGACACCGGAACTTGAAAGAATAGTAATTATAAGCTGCGTCAATGTTTATTACTTAAGAGGGTTAATTTTTTTAAATAAAGGCATAATATTATGACTTCTCTCTAGATTCTAGAAGCTCTCTAGAAGCAAGCCTTAGGAGGTGGTTTCAGAAAATGTATACAGGTGTAAGTGCTACATCTATACATATAATAAAACTGTACAAATGAAAATTCTGTACATTAAAGATATTCAAAAAATAATAAGCGGTGGGTGTCACTAAATCGCTATAGAAGCCAAAAATGTGGTTAGTTTTTTTGTCTGTCTGTCTGTCTGTATGTTTGTTCCACTATCACACGAAAACTACTGATCCGATTTGAATGCGGTTTTCGCAGATATATTATTTGTCTTCTTCCAACTTAACATCTGGTGTATAAAAAAAAATTCCCCCCAACCCTGTAAAGGGACGAAAGAGGGGGTCAGATTTTGTATAAGACTTTTGCTTTAACACGAAAACTACTGATTCGATTTGTATACAGTTTTCGCAGATATATTTGTCTTCTTCCAACTCAAAATCTGGTGTATAAAAATCAAACCCCCCCCCCCCCCCACCCCTCTAAGGGGAGCAAAGAGGGGGTCAGATTTTGTATCAAACTTTTTCTTTAATGGACTTACTTCATATTATTAACTGTTTTTTCCAACTTAACATCTGGTGTATAAAATTTTCCCCCCACCCCAGGGGACAAAAGAGGGGGTAGGATTTAAATACTTTAAATGGCAAAACAACGTTTGCCGGGACAGCTAGTATTAAGTAAATTAAGCACAAGCTAGATATTATACGGTAAGTATACCAATGTTGGCCTGAAAATAGTAATTTCTAAAAAATTTGGAAATATAACGTTTTTTATTCAATACTATTGTAATACTAGAAGATATTATTTAAATGTTAGTGGCAAGTGGTAACAAAAACTGTTATTACAGATACGATCTACCTCGTAGCGCATTGTAGGTACATTGTTTTATTAATATATTTTAATTATCCATTGTTGTGTTATCTGCTTTCGGCTCGGGTACGTTATAATTTGAATAATAATTGTTATAAATAACACCGCGTGTGTGTCCGGTTGGTCGAGAAAAAACATTGAATTTGAATAATTAATTAATTTTCTTTCTTAATTGCCGTAATAAAGAGTTAAGTGCTTGTTGAGGAAACAAACCTGTATCATCACAGACACAACGACCATGATATGAGGTCCTATTGACCTAGATAAGACGCAGGAAAACCTGAATAGTATTGGCATGTTTGTTCTATAGAAGACAAGAACGTGCCATTACATCCTAGATACCACCTAGATGTTAAATACATACTTACTAATATTATAAATGCGAAAGTGTGTCTGTCTGTCTGTCTGTCCGTTACCTCTTCACGCTCACACCGCTGAACCGATTTTGTTGAAATTTGGCATGGAGATACTTTGAGTCCCGGGAAAGGACATATAGGATACTTTTAACTTTTAATCCCGGAAAAATGTACGGTACCCGCGCGATAAACGAATTTTGGCGCAACGGAGTTGCGGGCGTCCTCTAATATCACACATATTTTTGAATTTTGTTTCAGAAAGAAAATTCAGAAAGGTTTATGTTATAAAGTTAAACATTGAACGAAGCTAAGAGCAAATGATGACGAATTACTGCTAGGAGTGAGAACTAAGAACATTCTCAATCAGATTTTGAAATAATTGTAGACCACAATCGATTCATCCGTTTGGGATAGCTCCCATAACCCCAATCACGATAATATTCATATATCTGTTTTTGTTTGAGGGTAAAAACAAGTAAGTATGCTTTAAAGTTTAAAACATTGTTGTGTAATTAAAAATTCACACCGAGTATACCTCTTACCCACTTAGCAGTACTAACATAATATATTCGTGAAATAAAAAAGAGCTTTTTTACACTTGATGCCTCCATTCTCTCCGTCACGGTTGATAGTATAAATTCGTGAGATAAAGAAATTTGCATGTAATGAGTGTTGGTACAATGTACTTTTGTACACTACAACGGACACAAACAAGCGAACTGACAAAACACGACGGCCCGTGACCGAAGGGATGTAAAAATCATCGACAAAAAATGATCCTAAAAATATTTTCGTCAAAATTTTATCGACCACAAAAATATTAATGATAGTCTTGAATGGGTGGCAGGATTTACATAATTCGAAAATAAAAAGATAAAAAAGAAAAGTGTTAAAAATCGAGTGAAAACAGTAATTTAATCACCCCTCATTAAAGCAGTCGACATGGTGACCCACTTGTAGCAGCTCTACAGCTGGGCAGGAAGTCGATATCCGCTGTAACTTTACATTTTCGTTTCGCCTCGTCAATATATTTGCATAATTATTTGATAATAGTTTTAAGCGACTTGTTACATAGTTTTATAAATTGGACATTGTGTGGTGTATGCGAGTGATAATGATTATAATGAAGCAGATGTTACGAAAAATAATATTTTTTTCTTATGTAAAAATGCACTTTACATATAAAATCCTTTAGTTCTAACTCTAAATATAATAATTAGGGAAAGAAGTAGTAACATAATTTTTTATCGATATTATTTTTTACTTTTAGGTAATTTAACACATTTATCGATAAACAGTTTACATCACTATTTGGGATCTCTTTGTGCGGAATATCTCCGTGTTGCTAACCAAATGGTTAACTGTGTTGGGTTAAATTGTAGCTGCGTTTCTAACAACCTGTGAACTCAAGCGTATAACTTAATTTTCGTCAATTTACATTACTAATGTATTAGAATTGTGTAAAAAATGTGGAATTGGTCAACTCGACACACCGCTTTGTATAAATTAAATAAAGTGGATTTTTAGTGTGTCAATTATTATTTTTCTGCCTAAAAGTTTTTATGTAAGCAAAATATCGTTAAGTACATAAAGATTATATAATATAATACTTTAGGATGTGTATGTGTCCTTTATAATTATACATATAGAGTTCACTGTGAAAGTAGTAGCGCTGAAAGAGTTACTTTTAAGGCCATCCCCCGAGCAAACGACCTTGACCATACATTTGACGCGTTGCCGAGATCGCACAAAATTCCTATTTTTTTACTTGTCTTAGTTCAAAATTGATCTAAAAAAAAATTAAAACGGGGAATATGTAGTTAATGAAATTATCTATCTGTTGTCGTGTGTTTCAAATAAACGTAATTTGTAAATACTAGGGAGATGCTGAAAGTATGCTTCAATTTTAATAAATTGGTATTACTTTGGAAGCTAATATCATGAGTATAATAAACAAAAATAGAAAATTTAAAACGGGGAAAGGTTTGTTGATATACTGAAGATTATTGCTGTATTTTTATTATAACTTTTTAGCTTTCAAATTATGAGTTTATAAGGCTCTAAATACGGTAAATTACGGAATCTCCGTAGGGGAAGGCCCTTAAGGTGACGCCGCGTTAAAGAAAAAAACCGAGTTGGATAAGTTTTAGATTGCTTGTTTTCTTTTGTTTTTAAAAACCATAAATATATTTCATATAAGCTATGGACAAATTATAGTGTATGCTTGAACCAATCAATGTACAAAATTTGGAAGCTTAAATCACTCTCCTCTGTTGGCAAAATTAGAATCCCTTTTTTTACAGAGGTCTTTTTGATCTGTGTTATAAAAGTTGACCAATCGTGTTTCAACAATTCGGGTAATTCAAAGACAAAGACATGATGAATACTGACAATGAACTTTAATTTCTTAGCTTTAGTCGTTGCTGAGAAAAATTGATATCGCTACAGCCAAATTATCAAGGCGGCGTCGCCTCTAGGTTTGTATGAAAAAGGTCAAATGTCTCAACGTCATGAATTTGTCCATACATAATTTGTCCATACATAATAATAATAATTAAAAAAAATCATGAATTTGTCCATACATAACAATAATAATTAACAAAATAACTCTTTCAGTGCTGCTGCTTTCACAGGGAACTCTATACAAGGGTCATCAGGTATCCTAAAGGCCTAAATTCTAAAATATTATCACTCCCTTCTGTTGCACCATACAGGATGTTTTTTACAAACCTACTTGTTGTACCTTCTTATAGACAAGGCGAATTGTATGCAGTATAGTGTAGTACCTAATCTTCTTAGGGTTCCGTACCCAAAGGGTAAAAACGGGACCCTATTACTAAGACTTCGATGTCCGTTTGTCCGTCTGTTTCTCTGTCTCCAGGCTGTATCTCAAGAATCGCTATAGCTAGATTTCTGAAATTTAAAAGACTCGCACTTGGCCCAGTTGGCCGTATTTTTTCATCTCCCGTCCATTTTGCAGTTGCCACCTGACAGACTGCAGTTAAAATAACCGTAACAGTTACCGATCGAAGGTCCCAGCCTTGATCTTGCCTTTGGATGATGTAATATTTCCACTCGTTACACTCTACACCCTATTAAGAACCCTATGACTGTATAATAAGGTGCAATTTACTTTGGCAATTCGTGTTACATTTTCTATACTATATTTAGTGCTCGGTACAACGTGGTTTAACAGAATTTGCACCTTATTATAATAGTTTAAGGTGCATATTGTAATGGTTGTAAGTAATCTACATTAGCTAGTACGGTCACGCTAACAACACCTGCTCGTTTTTTGCAATTTTGGTGCCAATTTTATGAAATGTTTTATGTTCTTGTATAATGTATAATATTCTTGTTATAATACGGAAATGCGATTGTAGAAGTAGGTATAATATAGACTACATCTATACTAATATTATAAAGCGGAAGAGTTTGTTTGTTTGTTTGTATGAACGCGCTAATCTCAGGAACTACTGGTCCGATTTGAAAAATTATTTCAGTGTTAGATAGTCCATTTATCGAGGAAGGCTATAGGCTATATTTTATCACGCTAAGACTAATAGGAGCGAAGTAATAGAGGAAAATGTGGAAAAAACGGGTGGAAATTATTTGAACGCGCTAATCTCAGGAACTACTGGTCCGATTTGAAAAATTATTTCAGTGTTAGATTGCTCATTTATCGAGGAAGGCTATAGGCTATATTTTATCACGCTAATACTAATAGGAGCGAATAAATAGAGGAAAATGTGGAAAAAGCGTAGGGAATTATTTGAAAGGGCGCTTATCTCACGAACTACTGGAGCAATTTTTCTGTTATTTGGCACAGATAAGAAGTACACCACGTGAAGGATCATAAGCTATTTTTTGTGAACTTATTTGTCTGTGAAATATCTAATTTACGCAGGCGAAGCCGCGCGGAACGTCTAGGTACAAAATAATGGGAAAAAACGCGGCTATTCAACAATAAGCATAAGAATTAAGATGATAAGATCTATAGATGTTAAATTTACCGACGCTATGTACCTTCAGAACTGGAAACTCCTAAAGTAACCGCGACCGAAACTCCATATTTGCTGGTCGTTTTTGTCTCTATACATAAGTAAAGGTAATTTACAGAAAAACTTTCGGCCTTTATAAAATGACGAAAATCTGACTCTGGCTCTTGGGTTTTATAACATAATATGAATAGTTGTGACTTGTGTCACTTGTAAGAAGATGTGGAGTTGTGTATATTATGTATAGTATAGTTGTTTGTTGGGTATAAATCCTCACAAGTCTTATGGTGTCTTCTTCTTGATGTGTGTGACGGACAAACAGGCAGTGCGACAGTAAACAGGTGAACGATCCAGTCTTTTCCGCCTTATGTTTGTTCACTAAGTACAATGAACTAGACATACGGACTACAGTTATATGTATACATCACACAGTGTAATACAAGTAACTTACCATAGATTTATATTATAGAAGCTGTCCCGACGTCTTTGTTCTGTGGCACCTATCTACAATATTATTGTCGTTGGCGAAAGTAACATCAATATCTCGTGTGACATGTCAGTCAATCCTAAGCCTTCCCTTAACTGATTAGGACTTTCCTAAAGTGATTAGTAGACTGCTTACTGAATTAGCAAAATGTAAGAGGACACAGCTATGCCCACAGCCCAACGAGAGGACAAAAGTGTTGTTTTGTACAAAAACATAAATTACATCATCAATGATAAGTGATAGTTATAGATAGCGGTCTTCGATTGTGCTAAATACTATTAAAATAATACAGTTTTAACATGATCTGGACGCAGTCTCAAAGATAATAATCAGGGCGAGCGAAGCGAGCCCTAGTATATCCCACATCCTGTACATTTTGTGGTACACTTTACGGAAAAACTATCACGCCTATTGATTTGTGCTTTAACATAGTAATTTTTAGGGTTCCGTAGCTAAATGGCAAAAAACGGAACCCTTATAGATTCGTCATGTCTGTCTGTCCGTCCGTATGTCACAGCCACTTTTCTCCGAAACTATAAGAGCTATACTATTGAAACTTGGTAAGTAGATGTAGTCTGTGAACCGCATTAAGATTTTGATACTAAAATTGAAAAATTATTAAAAATTTTAGGGGTCCCCATAGGTACAGTTACGTTCAAAAGTCCAGTAGCAATCGAACGCAGCGATAGCGTCAACACTTAACGTTACTTGTGACCTTTTTCCATAAAGACAATTCACACACACATACACTTTGTTTGTCTGTATATTCATATCGTCAATTTCGTGTCAACACGCGAGCATTGCCGTGGCCCAGTGGTTTAGCAAGTGCGTCTATTGAGAATTATTAAGTTACTAGCTAAATTGCAGGATCAAATCCGACCCAAGTGTTGCGTAAAACACTTTTTGAGAAATATTTATAAATTATTATGAACTATTAGTATTGATACAACTATGTAGAATATAAAAATTACGTTTCTAACTAAAAGCACAGTAACTTTAGTTAGAAATGTAACATTCTAGTCACAGCAAAGAATGAGGGTAGATTAAAAAAAAGGCTTGGAGAAAACAAAATATTAAAAATAATGTTGTTGGTTGGTGAACTCAGCTACGAGTGTTTGTGTTCTTACTTCTTACTGTTGCGATTTACAATTTATCCAATATGCAAGCAAATATTAGTAGGGAATTATTGGGCATTCTGTCCCACTTGTCCAACCAAAAGTTGGATAGAATTGTCTGTCCTGCAAAGAATCACTTAAATTAGAATGTGTCTGTCCTGCAGTTGAAATGATTGGGCATTCTGTCCCACTTTTGTTCGCTCGCGGTGCATAAACGAACAGGAGGGCATCCTGTTCCGACACACCGAACCTCCGTTCGCTCGCGCTCACTTCGGTGTACTCGGTGTGTCAGGATGCCCAATAGCTCCTGTTCGTTTATGCACCGCGAGCGAACAAAAGTGGGACAGAATGCCCAATCATTTCAACTGCAGGACAGACACATTCTAATTTAAGTGATTCTTTGCAGGACAGACAATTCTATCCAACTTTTGGTTGGACAAGTGGGACAGAATGCCCAATCATTCCTGTTCGTTTATGCATCAAGTGATAAAAAATAGCTTCTCATCGATGATTGGATGGTTGAAAGATCTAGCTAGCTATTATAGGAACATTTAATTTCGTATGTTTGAAGTTATCTGTTTATATGAGTCAACACACTGCATGATTATCATTTTGTCATAATCCACTAATCACAGTGGTCGATTGGATTAAACAGTTATGAAATTTCTGAAACAAAAAGAATCACTTAAATTAGAATGTGTCTGTCCTGCAATTAAAAATGAAGTTAAGCGACACGGAAATTTACTACCAAATACCATTCGCAGTATTGTTTGTGGTCCCTCAAACTGTGGGAAAACAAACTTAGTAATCAGTTTGTTACTACACCCGAATGGTCCACGATTCAGAAACCTTTATGTGTATTCAAAGTCTTTGTATCAACCTAAGTACGTCTTTTTAGAAAAAGTATTGGAAAAAGTTGTGGATACATCGTATCACAAGTATAATCATAACAGTGAAATTTTAAGTCCAGAAGAAGCCTTACCTAATTCTATCATCATATTTGACGATGTTGCATGCGAAAATCAAAATAATATACGTGATTATTTTGCTATGGGTCGTCACAAAAATATTGATTGCTTTTATCTTAACCAAACTTATACTAAAATACCCAAACAACTAGTAAGAGATAATGCCAATCTCATCATATTGTTTAAACAAGACGAGATTAATCTAAGACACATCTACGATGAACATGTAGGGTCTGATATGACGTGGTCGCAATTTCGTGAAATGTGTTCAACTGTGTGGAGTAAACCGTACAGTTATGTGGTAATCAATAAGGATTGTGAACGAAATAATGGTTGTTACAGAATGAAATTTGATACATTTATAATAGTGGATTAATTTATTCTATAAAGCTTATACGTACCCCACTATGTAGTAGTACAACTTGAGACATCAATCAGAGTAGAATTCTTAACATGGAGCGGAATCTTAAGGAACAAATTGTGAAATCAGCGTCTGCAGTGAAAAGAAAGGTAGAAATGATAAAAAATACTAAAAACACAAATGACATGGTACTGGAGACGATATTTCAACCGATCGTCAGTCCGCTAAAATTATTAGCAAGCAAAACTGAAAAAAAACGTCATGACGAAGACGAAAAAGAATCTTCAAAATATGGTTCACATGAAAAAGAAGAATCTGAGACGGATCTTGATGATGAAGAAAATTCAGATAATGACGACTTTAATTCTAAAACACCTGACAAAACGCTTACTACATCATCTTCTGAGGATTATGATATCCATGAGAACTCATTTAAATCTATTCAATCCTCACCAAGTATCGCAAACGATTCCTTGTCTTGGTCTGCATCGCCTGAAGCGCTGAAAGAAGATATACCATATGGAGTAAGAAGTGAACGAGGAAAACTTTGGCTAGGCAAAACCCGTTTACACGATGATGGAAAAGTTCTGAAAATTGGAAGCCGCTCTTTAAAAAAAACTTCTGGTCTGGCAGAATTGTTGTACAAAAAAAAACCTAATTTAGATATTATTACAGAGGAAGACTTACAAAATTATAAATTGCTACTCATCGACACTAATGCACATAAACGTAACTGGAAACCATCGAACCAAATAAATGGTAATAAAGGGTTCAAATATACTCACGTGATAAAGCCACTATTTAAATTCGCTAGAAATAATACCAGTAGCGTAGAAAGTCTTCAGCGAGGTGAAGGAATCGACATTTTGAAAGAAGTTAAGAAAGACACTGATTTAGTATACTGGAATGATCCTAATGAGTTAGTTGAGAGACTGAAAATATTATGTGCATCTCAGGCGGCTGGTAATACGGGATTAGATAATGAAATTAATGCCATACTTGAAGAAATGAAAGAAGCTGGTATCATTAAAAAAATGAAATATATAAGGCTGCCATCAGGAAAATTTAGCAGTTCTATTACACTATAGAACCTAGCAAGACGGCAATGAATATAGACAAATTTGGTCATCACGTTCATAAGCGTTTACGATTATCTGAATTTTCTGAAATTCTTAGCGATACATTGGTAAGGTCCGATACAGGGGAATTCGATTTAAAGTCATCGAAATTAAAAGGGGTGCAAATTCCAGAAAAAGACGACGAGGCTGTGAATAAAGAATACGTAGATAAAAGTGTCCAAGCCCTTAAAAATGAAATGATGAAAATCCAAAGTAATGTCAGAAACTTTCTCCATAGTTTAGAAAAAATTACTACTACAAATTTAAGTAAAATGTACTACACAAAACAAGAAATCGATAACATGATTGCAGCAAAATCTGTTCAGAATGAGTAAACAAGATATAGTAAATGAACTACACAGAGGAGCGAGACGAAACTTCGTTCGTCGACATACGGTCATTAAAGGTCTGGATGATTTATGGCAAGCTGACCTAGTGGACTTACAAAAATATTCGTCGATTAATAAAGGATTTAAATATGTTCTCATAGTGATTGATGTTTTATCAAAATACGTGTGGGCTAGACCGTTAAAATCAAAATCTAAAAAAATTGTATCAAGTGCTATGTGCAGTATATTAACAGAATCCACACGAAAACCTAAAAACTTACAAACAGATCTAGGTACAGAGTTTTATAACGATTCTTTTAAGCATTTAATGAAAACTTATAACATAAATCATTATTCCACATTTTCTGTAAAAAAAGCTTCTATCGTCGAACGAGTAATAAGAACTATAAAATCACGTCTTTACAAATTATTTAGTTTATGTGGAAAATATGAATGGTATAAAAATAATTTAAGGTCCGTTGTGCAGAATTATAACAATACTGTGCACCGCATTACAAAACATAAACCAATAGACGTTAACAGTTCAAATCAAAATACAGTTCGATTGAATATTATCAAAAGCCAACAGCCAAAAAAAGTACGCAAAGAATCGTCTTTTCGAGTTGGCGATTTTGTTCGTATAAGTAAATACAAAGGCGATTTTTATAAAGGCTACACCCCTAATTGGTCAACGGAAATATTTCGCATCATAAAAGTCAACGAAACTAGTCCTCAAACGTATCAATTACAAGACAAACATAAACAAAACATTGTTGGTTGTTTTTATGGAAAAGAATTACAAAAAACTAAATTTCCTGATATTTATCTTATCGAAAAAGTTCTAAAGAAAAGAGGCAACAAACTTTTTGTGAAGTGGTTAGGATTGGGTGCCGAAGAAAATAGTTGGATAGATAAAAGTGAATTAGTTATTTAGATATATAAAGCACATAATCAGTGCTATATCACAATACATACTTATCAATGAAGGAAGGCAGTGGTGTAATCAATAACTTGATAGACCATTTACCGTTTGAGTTGCATTTACCTGGATATCAATTTTGCGGTCCTGGGACGAAACTTCAAAAACGAATACTACAAGGCGATCGAGGAGTTAACAAATTGGATGAAGCTTGCATGCATCACGATATTGCTTATATAAATAAAGATCCTAGTGCTCGACGTAAAGCTGATTTAGAACTTTTGAGTATGGCAAAGAAGAGGTTGAAATCAAAAGATGCTGGTAAGGGAGAAAAGATTGCCTCGTGGATAGTAAAAAATGCTATGAAAACAAAAATCAGAGCTGGAAGTGGTATTAAATCATTTAAGAAGGGTATTAAAAAAATACATGCTCATTTAAAAAAACTTAAATCCAAGGATCATCACTCTGCTATAAAATATGCGTATGCAGCTGCGAAAAAACTGTTCAGTAAAAAGAAAGGAATATGTTTACCACGTAGAATTCCACTTCCAAAATGTGGTGGACTTTTACCGCTTATTCCTATTTTTGCGGGATTGTCGGCGTTAGGTTCATTAGCAGGAGGTGCAGCAGGTATAGCCAAAGCCGTTAACGATTCTAAAGCAGCACAAAAGAGTCTCCAAGAATCTGAAAGACACAACAGAATGATGGAAGCGGTCGCTCTTGGAAAAGGATTATATATTAAACCTCATAAAAAAGGAGCAGGGTTATATTTGAACCCATCAAAAAACTAATTAGGCGGCTGCCCAGGCGTGCGCTTACGAATTTAGACATATTGGAGTATGCTGGTGAAATTCCATACTTTCGCGGCGTTTACATGAGAGATACGTTGCCTTTAAAACCTAGAAAAATAGAATGTGGAATTGTAAATTTAGATAGTAATGTGAATCCTGGCACACATTGGGTAGCCTATGTAAAACAAAACAGCTACGTAGAATACTATGATAGCTTTGGTAATTTAAAACCACCATTAGAACTGATGAAATATATGAATAATTTGCCCATAAACTATAATTATAACAGACATCAAGCATTTGGAACAACAAACTGTGGTCATCTATGTATTAAATTTTTAAAAAAATATTGGAAGAAACATTTAAATAATATTAAAAATAAATAAACGTGTCAGTATCAAAATGTCTTTCACTGTATCTATAACCGGGAGCGGAGCCTCTTTGACGACAAACTATTCTCCGACGTTGGAACTTCTTGGAGACTATGAATGTGGTCTTTTGTACTTTTCAACTTTTAACTCTATACCTAATATTGATGGACGAAACAACAAGTTTTATTACGGTGACAATGAAATGATCGAAATTCCTGAAGGGTCCTACGAGCTTCAAGATATTTGTGATTATTTGAAAACTAACATAAAAAATACATTGCTAAAACTGAGATGCAATAATAACACATTGAAAACAAATATATTTTGTTCTAAAGACGTTCATTTTAATAAAGATGATTCAATTGGGAACATACTAGGCTTTGGAATGGAAACAATAAAAGCTAATATAAGCACTGATTCACAGTATCCTGTCAGCATTCTATCAACAACTATCGTGAGGATTGAATGTGATGTAGTTAGTGGTTCATTTGTGAACGGAAAAGCAAGCCATATTATTTACGAATTTGTTCCTAATGTACCTCCTGGATATCGAATAATAGAAATACCAAAAAATTTAATTTATTTTCCAGTCAATCAAACTTCTATTAGTTCCATCAATATAAGACTGTTAGACGCTGATAACAAAGAAGTAAATTTACGAGGTGAAGAGGTACAATTGTATTTACATTTTAGAAAAAAATGATAAATTTCCATAAAACCCCTGACATATCAAATGTCCAAGTCAGTCCTAAAAGATCTTCTCGCAAAGACACACGACAGCAGTTAAAAAAGAAGCTTACTAAAAGCAATAAAGAATACCTCAAACTAATTGGTTTAATAAAATGAATATTTTAAACATATCTCAGCAAACCTCATACGACAACAGCATCGAAAGTTTTGAGTATCATTCATACAAACCGTACGTAACAAGTTTCAACAAGAATGATGAAATACGAATCCCCATCAATCAACAAGACCTATATGTGCTGCCTTCGCTCAGCAGTTTGTATATCGAAGGCAAAGTAATTGTCTATAACAGGACAACTAAAGAAAAGGTTTCAAATATACATTTCGTTAATAATCCAGCATTATTTCTATTTCAAGACATAAGATATGAATTAAATGGAGTAGAAATAGATAAAATAAAAAACGCTGGTGTTACTACGACCATAAAGTCTTATCTGTCCTTAAATCAAAACGAATCAAAATATGCTCGAGTTTGGGGGTGGTCGCCAGAAGGTATAAATAATACCAGTGGTGAATTTTCTGTATCCATTCCTCTAAACAAGATTTTAGGATTTGCGGAAGATTATGAAAAAATTATCATTAACTGCAAACATGAGTTAGTGTTGCTTAGATGTAACACTAACCTTAATGCAATCAAGTTGAAAACAGGAGAAGTTTTGGAAGATATTGTTATAAGTAAAATTATCTGGAGAGTACCTCATATTAAAGTATCTGATCGCGAAAGAATAAATTTACTAAAACAATTAGAAAAAGATCGAGCTATTCCATTAGCATATCGTAACTGGGATTTATACGAGTATCCATTACTACCCAAAACTCGTAAACATACTTGGTCCATTAAAACTTCATCTCAAATAGAAAAACCACGATTTGTTGTATTAGCTTTACAAACCAACCGCAAACAGAACAGTGAATTGTCGATGGCGGAGTTTGATCACTGTCACGTACGTGATGTAAGAGTGTTTTTAAATTCGTCATACTATCCATATGAGGGATTAAACGTCAGTTTTACAGAAGACAAATTTACTTTATTATACGAACAGTATGCTAGATTTCAACAGTCGTATCACGGACGTCGGTCAGAGCCGTTGATGAGTTTGAAAGAATTCAGAGACGTTGCTCCCTTATTCGTTATCGACTGTTCGCGACAGCACGAAACATTAAAAGGGTCAATCGACGTGAGAGTAGAAATCGAAACAGACCAAGAAATACCCGATCAGACAGCTGCATATTGTCTGATATTAAACGACTGCATATTTGAGTATAAGCCTTTGAGTAATATCGTTAAGAAAATATCATGAATAGTAATACAATAATCGTTGACTTACAAGGATTTAAAAATAATAATAACGACTTTTTAGTAAAAGAATTATGTATAGCCACTCGACAGCATACACATACATTTTATGTTAAACCACCATACCCATTCTCAGCGCTAACCGATGATGAAAAAAAGAATGTTCGGTGGTTAGAAAGAAATAGAGGGTTTCGATGGAGCGAAGGCTATATCGATTATAGAGAATTCAGAAGAATTATTAAGCCTTACTTAAAAGACCGAAACATTATCGTAAAAGGTGAAGAGAAAGTGAAATGGGTGAAAGAACTGTGTGATCATAATAATGTTGTAGATATAAGTTACAAAGACATTCCAAGATTTGACATTCTGTTCGATCTGTATTGTAAGGACAAATCGTATAACTGTTTTATTCATAAGAAGTATTGTGCATTAAAAAATGTATTATGTTTAAAAAAATGGTGTTTAGAAAATAATGTACACTTTCAATAAAAAATACCTTATATTTATTGCTTTTTATTTAAATAATTAAAGTTGAATGAAATAGAAATAAAACAAATATATTCACATCATACATTTATTTAAGCAATAATTACGTACACATTAATTTACAAAACAAACCCTAACTTATATTATTTTCATACAAGTATATCTTACAATTTTATCGACTTATTCATTCTAAAGTCTATTGCGACCCTACAGCTAAAACAAATACTTTATACCAAAGTAAACTAAAACCAATTCGTATAACTGTAATTACATATTTTTTTTGATATATTACTGACTAACTTCTCGGTTTGGTCCATTATTTCATCACCGTTTTCATTTACAACATATTGTGCGGATAACAAAAAATTATCATCGTCTATACTGTCACAATGTTGCTGGGATCCATCTAAATCAAACACTGAGATCTTTATCAGACGGAAACCTTTTTTGGGAACGCTGTTTACCACAAACGAATGAACTGGAATATGCAGTTTACTTAATGCACTTTTAGAAACACATTTTTTTCTTAATTTTGCTGGACGACGTTCCCGAATCTTAGCGTTCGGCTTTTGCTGAGCTTTCATTTTTAAAAACTCTTCCGTAAATCCTTCCAAAGGATCTTGAGCATACTGGAAAGTATCCCCATATTCATGTAGGTAGACATTGTCTTCGGATGTAGCAGTCATATCTTTTACGCGTTCCATTATCTGTAAAAAAAAGAAAATATTTAACACCAAATCAGAAATCTTTACAATTAACGATTATTTTATGTATTTTAATGACTTAAATCAATAATAAATCAACTTACCGTTGTGTAGTCAGGTCCAAGACTGTATTACCAAAAATACGTAAATTATGTACACGTGAGTAACTATAATATAAGTTAAGGTTTGTTTTGTAAATTATGTAGACGTGATTAACTAATTACAGTGCTTGTCGACGCAAGAATGAATACTAAAACAAAGTCTTCACATTATTATAATAGTGATTGCAACATGTATGTGGTATTATCATAAATGAGGACTCATGTTACAAACTGTACCGCGCGTTCATATACGTCGTAGGTTGTACTACCAGGCATGCGCGCGCGGCACGTGTGGATTAGGATTATGTCGGCACTACATATAGGCGAATGCGTTGGCCGACGCGCTGGCCCAGTGCCGCCTCCCCACAAGATGGTATATAGATACCTACCGCCAACGCGCGAACGCCCGTTCTACACATTGGGCCAGCGCGCTGGCCAAGGCGTTCGCCTATAATATGTAGTGCCGACATTACTCAAGTAAAGCATGTTTCAACTTGATAAAACCTTACGTTACTTGAATTTAGCATCAGCCTGCAGGTTTGCTTGCAAAATCTATGTAGTCGTGAAGTAATAAATAAAACAATTAATGTATTTAATAATTGATATTTTATTTCTAAATCTACATAATAATTATTATATACATACTAAATACACAGGTTATGCTACGAAAGTAAACAATACAAAGAATTTCTTAATTAGGTACAGCTTATTAAATCTAGTTAAAAGTTAAATATACTACTGTGACCCCATGCTCTAGTTGAAATTTTATCTTTAGATATGACTCTCTTGTCATCATCACCAGACAGAGCAACTTTCTTCACAGCACATGTATACAACTCATGTTTTATTGACTTAAATAAAACATTTGTTTTGTGAACAATGTTGCCTTCGTACAGAGTTTTTTGGTAATCAGTAACATTGAAATTGCTGACAATATTTTTCTTAATTCCTTTCGCTTTTTTGATTGTGCTATTTATGGTTTTAATACAATATAACTTTGAACGAAGGCCTACAAATTCACTTATGATTTTACCCGCCATTTCATCCTTGAACAAACCAGGAACTTTTTTATTTTGAATGGGTAAATCATATTGATTACTATTACAAAAATTACTAGTATCAAAGTAAGGCAAAAAATGTCTTTTTATGTCATCATAAAAATCATGGGTCCGTATATGATATACAAAACTATCAGTGTCCGTGTAACACATTTGTACATTATTTTTATAAAAAGGTTTAATAACAGAGTAATGAAAGTTATACATATGACTTTTTGACAATTCTAGTACGGTAAAACCAATGTATATTGGTTTATCCAAAATTATTTGATCAGGGTTTAATTGTACCGCAACTAGATTTTCAGTAAAAATCGTCGCGCTATGGAAATTTGGACGAGCGATAAGCTTTTGTGCACAATGCCTTTTCTTAGTCACATTATTATTATCAACCCACTGATTAACTAAATGCACATTGACCCTCTTCTCATTATTTTCTAAAGTTTTTCCAAACACACTGTTATTCAAGAGTTTGAAAAAGTCTTGTTCAAATGTTGAGGAACTTTTTTGCCTCAGAGCAGTATTCAAATCAATATATTGTTTTAAATATGCGCTTTGTCGAAAACTAATCACTCGATGAATTTTCTTTAATATTAAACCATGTTTTAAACATGTTTGCAAGTGAATGTAATGTATAACATACTTAAATTTATCATATAAATTTGGAACTAGTTTGAAAGTTTTCCCCCCGGGTGGAATGCATTTTTCAGAACAAAATGGTAAATCATTATGTAAGTTATGTAAATGTTTAGGATATTGTAAATCCACTTCTAGAATATAACCACACTCTGCATCGATCGGTATTTCGGTTATATTTAATTTGTTGATTTCTTGTTCATTAAGAAATCTGAAATCTGATAATGGTAAATATTGACACATACTATATCCATATAAATTATTACAATCAATATAAGTGACGTAGGATGGAGATTCTGATGGTTTGTAATTTTCTAAGTAAGGATTATTTGCTTTTGCATGTCTATGAGAGCACAGACATACTCCTCCCCTGATACCACTCTGTAACATGCGCAACATCGACAAGTCATCGATAAGTTCCAATTGTATTCCTGTTTTTAATAACATCGCATCAAAAGATAAACTGGGTGCTGTTAAGTAAAAAGCTGGGTCTAATTGATAGTGTTGCTTGCAAGTCTGTCTAAAATTTTCAAAGATATCTGCCAGTAAAAGCACATCAGTTTTTAGATATAAATCCGTATAACTACCTAAATCTTTGATTTGAAATGTTGACCAAATTAAGCACGCGTGCTGGTAATCCTCATCAGAAATATCATGATCAGTTAGGGAACTATAAAAGCATTCTTTTGGGGGTAGACTTTTTTCGTCATACCGCTTCCACGAGTTCATATATTCGTATGGATAAATGCCTTTACGAGTGAGTAACTGAAATTCATCTTCATCGGGGAAATGATTTTGTAAGTTTTTAAACATTTCCGGTTTTAATGTCTCTGACAATTTGCTTAAGCTTGTTCCCAAAAACTTAAATGAATCAACGAATCGAAGTTGAAAAAACTGATTATTCGTAACTGGTACAAATTTGGTAAATGAGATGTAGTTTTCTTTGGTTTTAGGTATTATTTTAATATTACCAGGAACCTCACCTAATGCTTTTATAAAAAGATGACAATCATAACCAGCTAAGTTATGAAAAAAAATGGGGACGAATGAAGGGCGTTTATACTGTAAATTACAAAACGGATGCGCAGCTCCGCGGTAACGACCAGTAACGTGACAATGGTCACGGACTTTGTCCGAAAAAATAAAATTTTCACAAATATGACAACGTGTGGCATTATCAAAGTCAGACTTATCCGCCATAGAAAATATCATAGGGACAGGTGTACTAAGTATATCAAATATTTTTTGTACGTCTTTAAGAATCGAATCTACAAACTGCTTATCACAACCAGGTCCTCGATATGATACGTACCGATTGTAACTAGGGTCATCACGACAAACAATATAATAACCAAAAGCTATAGGTAAATGTTGGTGTAACGTAGTCGTATTTTTGCTAGAAGAACAGTTAGCTTCAGTATGGGTTTGTAGCATCGATTCAAAATCTGCGTAAATACAAAATGGCATGTTTTGTTTTCGAGCATAGTTTTTAAATTTAATTACTGAGCCCTTATTTGGGAGGACAGTTACAACGCCTCCACATAAATGGTTTTCAACTTCTTTAGAAGTACTGAAAAATATCAAGCACAAATCACAAAAGTACAATTTGCTGTGATGAGATGTAACTTGGCTTCTAAACAGTCTAGAAGGTTCTTTGATCAAACAATAATGAGAAGTGTTATTATTTTCTAAATACAACAAATGTATAATTTTCTCGTTGCATGTTTTATTAATGTCTGATTTATACAACGGCCCAACAATAGTTTTACTTTTTTTTAAACCATAAATTATGAACTTAATATTAGGATTATTTTTTTCAAAAATTTTAATGTCATGGAAAGATACAGGAAAAAACATTCCATTTATATTAAATAATTCACGAAAATTAGGATATGACGAAATTCTTTCAGGATGATTTTTAGCTGGATATAAGGCTGCTGTCACACACCATAGAAAGCAATGCTGATCTTTATTCATAATATTTAAACACGCCTTTTTAGCCTGAATTGATTTGGGTAAACTGATAAAACTCGAACCGCTAAGTGGTTGATATTTATTGATATTAATCTCAATGTATAAATTATTTAAAAATGTCCACCCACTGTCACGATCCTCAAATTCCTCTATACTAGTTTTTAAATAACTAACTGTTTCCAAATATATTTTTTCAAAATCATAATTACTATGTAATATTTTATTTTTGGTTCCAAAAGATTTTATTTCTTGTGAATTATCATTGAACTTCAAAAACGTCCCAAATAGTTCGAAATTAACCTTAACACATGAATGTTTAATAAGGTTTTCATCTAAAAGAGATTTTAACTTGTTACGAATTTCGGAAAAAAATATATCTACTGAAGCTAACTGAAGTTGATCAAGAGGTAATATCTTATAAGTTATAATACGATTACGAAATGCAGAGCTGACGATTTCTACACCATCACTGTATTCTATTGTCTGTCTACTTTTTCTATGTGAATTACTTCGCAAATGACCTACCCATGATTTACTATGTACAGATATGTTACACGTCGAACAGAAAGGCATTTTATTCTATTAAAAAAGACAATGCTATCAAAACAATAATACAGTAACCGATACTAATGTAAAAAAATTAAAAAGGTTATAAATCTATTCTAGTATATTAAAAAAGAAAATTAATATCTACTATAAATTGATTAACTGTAAACCTACTTAATAAAATTTATTTTTTGTCACTGTAATGGATGGGCTCCGACTCCTCAAACTCAGTAAAAGCTTGTCCTAAGAAGTCTTGCAGTGCCCCCCAAGACGATGATGACTCGTCACACTGGAGCTTTACACTTACCAGCGCCGTCTTGTATCGCACATTGGCAGCGTGAGACACGTAGTCCGATTTTTTGTAGATCTTGAGGTCCACAAAATATTCGCCACCGGTCTTCGCAGTCCGACGAGACGTTCCCGTAGAAACTCGGCTGGCGAAGCTTGATATTATTTCCCCGCAACGAGATTTGGGTTCACTGCAACTAGCTTCCTCAGCCCGCAAGATATTGAATAAGTCCGGTCTCCTTGTTCTGTAAAAACACAAAATTAACATATTATTATCATTAAAATACAATAATCGAGAATAAATATTAGTAAGAAAACAAACAAAATAGGAATAAGTGTATTGCACATTCACTTTTGACTGTAAACAATTAGGTGCCTAGTTTTATCAGACTTCAACAGGATACTGAACTAAGTTTTGATAAATAAAAAGTAGGAAATCATTGTAACTATGCAAACTGAATTATCGTGGTTGGGACTGTGTTGACAGTTGGCTATTACAAAGACAGTTAAAAACCAGCAGAAACAGAAATAGAATTTCAGCAAACGTAAAGTAGGTAATAATAATCGAACATACCGTGTAGTGTTAAATTCGTGCGGGGACGAGTATTTTCGCTTTCGTCGAGCACTTTTGTCTGATGAGGTGCGGGTCAACTCCAGCGGAGGAGATGAGTCGAGTTGCTTTTCCAAGCCAGCCTTGCGTTTGCTGGTTGACGCCTTTGACTTCTTTTTCAGTGCTGCCGACACCACAGATGGGGCCTCAAACTCTGAATCGGACCTATTAAAAAAATAAAATCATTTATTTCGGGTTTCTAAGACCCATAACATTACAATATTTACATTTAAAAATTTCGTTATAATATTATCATTAAAATTAGTCATTACATTAAAACTACAATACATTTATATTTTATTAAACAATAAAAATTTTATAAAAATTGTAAAGTTAAAATTATTGTTTTTATAAAATAATAAAAATAAAAAGAATTTAAATTATTTTTTTAATAATTAAAGAAGAAATTAATATAAATTATTTTACCATCTTGATGAATTAGTCACAAAAAAAGAGTAATAATATTAATTCAATACTCACTAACATTTTAGTTGAAGTTGAAGACTGGTGCGAAGCCACTTGAAAAGTTGTGACTTGTTCCAACATGCGTCGACTTTTATTGTTGGAAAACGGTCTTTGTCATCAAAAATGTGTAATAGTTGTCAAGCGCGAGTTGATATGTGCGTATGTTTGTCCGTTTTAATGTTATCAATTACATCATCATTGATCATTACTATGTAAAACATATGAAATATATAATTGTAAAAGAATTAAATAAGATAATTATATTATACGTTTCTTTAATAGATATATATGTAATTTCCATCGATTTTGACATAAATTTAATGTTATATAATTTTGCTTGATTTTAAATAATAATTAATAATATGGAATGTAAATTTTCTGAAATAAATGGTTTGATTTGATTTGACTGATCATGCATCCTCAAAATCTAGGTATCTTTATACATCTGTGTATTTTTTAAGCATGTTAAATGTTGCATACTTTTATAGCGAATTTAATCTTGAACCAATACCTAATTTCCAAGAAGAGATTAAAATTAAATAAATTATAATTGTTTAAATAAGCAAGTAAATCCGAATATTTAATGTGTATGTGAATAATTGTGATGATATTGTGGTAAATAATATGAAATATAAACGTTTTTTAAACTAATGATGCCTTACTACAATTTTCGACCTTATTATTGATCAATGTAGCTGAATATGAAATAAAATTGAATAAACAAGAATCTAAGTCGCGCGCTCGCTGCGGCGTTTCATTGAAATGCTTTGTAATTGTATCTCTGCTGCTGTTCATAGTAGGGGAGGCAAAATATAATATAAATCATGGTATTATATTATTATTGTATCTTTCCCTTTACTTTAAGCCATCAGTGCTTTAAATAAAAGCTTCTTTGGGGTCTACACAACGTTCTCTATTTTAATCTGACAATTTGAAATCTACTTAATAGTATATTTTTTAACGCACCACTCAGATAATCTGATTTCTATACCACGTTAACTATAGACATGTGGGAAGCATACACAAGCTTAATCTGACGCGCTCAAATCACTGCAGAAATCACCGCTTTGGCTCCCTACTATAAAAGCGAGTGTCGGTTTAACAATACGTATGTGCAATATTATATTCTTGTTTAACAGCTTGCAGCTTTTTCCATATCAGGGATGTGAACTAGAAGCGAAAACTCGATTAAAGAGATAATTTAAGAGGCGATAAGTTTTTACCCTATAAATCCAATAAATTATAAATGAATATTGTGTATATTAAACACGATTATATTACCTCTAGTCAAATTATGAAAATTATCATTCTTTAAATGCTATCGATGTTTATAATTCCTTATTTTACTAAGTTATGAATTTGACGCATGGTTTAATTTGTAATGGATAAATCTTATCGAATTTATTTATGTCTTACTGATTATTTGTATAACTATTAATTTGAGTTATCGCAACACTATGTGCTTTACGCAAAATATAGTAGTTTCGCCTACAAATTTTTTTAGAAGTAAAGTATTTGATCCCTTAATTAATAGTTGGATAAAATTAATAGTTGGATACTATAATATATAGTAGGTTTGATAACCCTATCGACTCGGTCGGTCTGTTCCTATGATTTCCCGTCTTAGCTCGTTCATTTACAACGCTGTGCGCGCCTGCGCGGTGAGTATCATCGTAGTTTCAGCCCAGTACAACAAAAGTGTATGGAAAGATAAAGGAACAGTTAAAAGTAAGTGTAGTAGTTATTGTATTCATTATAGATTTAATTCATTACACAATTATTTAAGTTTTGATTTAAATTGATAATATTTTAGTTTTTGAAAACGATTCATTATTTATTACATTGATACATTTTAAAATTAAATAATTACCAATATATTCATTCGTTACCCATCAAATATTTTAATCTATTGTGTTACTCTTATTGATTAGTATTTTTCTATATTAGCTTCATGATTTACAAAGAAAAGTTAATGCAATTAGACCAGTCGTACCATGTTATAATAA
Organism: Cyaniris semiargus; assembly: GCA_905187585.1. NCBI lineage: Eukaryota > Metazoa > Arthropoda > Insecta > Lepidoptera > Lycaenidae > Cyaniris > Cyaniris semiargus. Next base: position 14,796,774 of record LR994564.1, read on the forward strand.
ATTTAATTGAATAATGTAATATAATATTAAAATCTACCTTATTCATAAAACACTATTATACTTTTACGTGTGTTGTTTGATGGAAAAAAATATATTTTATTTAGTATTTTCCTATATTAGCTTCATGATTTACAAAGAAAAGTTAATGCAATAATTAGACCAGGCGTACCATGGTATAAATATCTACCTTATTCATAAAACACTATTATACTTTTACGTGTGTTGTTTGATGAAAAAAAAAATACATTTTTTTTTCAGATGCTTGAAAATTAGAGAAGTTCATCAAAAATTACAGCGGAACGCAGAAAAAGGATACCTGGCATTCTATTTTAATTGTAAGTAAATTTGAATCTAAATGTATCTAGTTTATTGAATGAGGTTTATGTAGTAGATACATATTAGAGGTAATTATTTAATCAGAATAATAATTAATATCCAATATTTTAATAATAACAAATTTAAATATAAAAATTCATAATATTATATTTCCTATAAAACCTACGAATAATAAAAACTAGAAAAACTGTTATTGCATAATATAACGTTAATATTTTCGAGATTATTTGAATGCCAAAAAGTCGAAGTTATCACTAGAAACATAATTAATCCATAATTTTTTTAGATCAAACATTACTCAAACATCCTTAATCGTCGTCGTAGTTTTAAAGTACTCGTGACTCTAAATGGTGATTATTATGTAAGTGTGGATGTACATAACATTCTTTTTTTTCAGATCGGATGATCAATGATGAAGAATTCTACATTACACAAACGAAGACATTATTTTGTTTATTTTTATAAATGCATAAAAACTGGTGTTTATTTATTGATAAGATCCTAAATTCCTATCCCCTGAAATGTAAGCTTAAACATACTAAACATCATAGTGTGTTGGTATATTTAAGCCGAGGTATGTTTTTTGGTAAAAAAGTAGGTGATCTTACCATTGACCGTAACCGATTACGAGTCAGTAGTATGATCGGTGCATGATCTTACCTACGGTAAGTGGCACACTGACACACCGAAGTGAGCGAACAGAGGTGCATGTCATGAGCATGTCCTTTCATTTACCATCAGTTGATGCATAAACGAACAGGAAGTATTGGACATTCTGTCCCACTTGTCCAACCAAAAGTTGGATAGAATTGTCTGTCCTGCAAAGAATCACTTAAATTAGAATGTGTTCTGTCCTGCAGTTGAAATGATTGGGCATTCTGTCCCACTTTTGTTCGCTCGCGGTGCATAAACGAACAGGAGCTATTGGGCATCCTGACACACCGAGTACACCGAAGTGAGCGCGAGCGAACGGAGGTTCGGTGTGTCGGAACAGGATGCCCTCCTGTTCGTTTATGCACCGCGAGCGAACAAAAGTGGGACAGAATGCCCAATCATTTCAACTGCAGGACAGAACACATTCTAATTTAAGTGATTCTTTGCAGGACAGACAATTCTATCCAACTTTTGGTTGGACAAGTGGGACAGAATGCCCAATACTTCCCTACTAATATTACTATCGAAGCAAGAGCTAATATTGTGGCCCTATATTCGAATGGCCTGAATATTTCTCAAATTTCTAACGAAACTGGCTTCTCAGTAAGTAGAAATTAATTATATTATTTTGATGTGTATTTTTTCATTGGTAAAAATCGTCTTTTACAATTTGTTCTTTTTTTTTAGAGAAATACTGTGAGTCGATGGGTGAAAAGATTCGAGGAAGAAGGTGGCTTGCAGAGTCGTAAACGAAGTGGAAGGCCACTTCTTATTAACCAGACTCAGCGGCGTTATATGGCAGCGGAGTATGAAACGTGTGGTTTCATACCGACAAGACGTTTTGCCGATGAATTTAACACGTCATTGGTCACCGTTCGTCGTGCACTTCATGACGAGGGACTGCACCACCGAAAGCCGGCGAAAAAACCGTTTTTGACTCAAAGGCATAAAGACGAACGGTTACGCTTTGCACGAGAGTATTTAGATTTTGATTGGGAAACAACAATTTTTTCCGATGAAAAGACTTTTAAATCCTCTCAAAAAGGAAGACTACATTTATGGCGTAAAGATAACACCCGTTGGTGTGAAAATAACGTGGTGTCAAACACTGAATCTGGCAGAATAAGTGTGAACATGTGGGGATGGATTAGTGCGCAAGGGCCGGGTGAACTTGAATTTATACCTACGCGAGCCAACAGTGCAAATTATGTGGAAGTGTTAGAGGACATTATGTTGCCTACTGTGCGAAATGTGTATGGTGATAGCGAAATAAGTTTTGTGCATGATAATTGTCCAATTCACCGAGCCTCCGTAGTTCGCAATTGGTTCAGTGATCATTCTAATATTAAGGTTATTCCGTGGCCAGCACGATCCCCAGATTTAAACCCGATTGAAAATATATGGGGTTTAATGGTGCAAAGATGGCGAGCACGCGATGAAAGATGTCCGGAGCTGCTCAAATCCCATTGCATGCAGTTGTGGGAGGACTTACGTGGAACAGATATTTGTAAGAATATTGTGGCTTCCATGCGCAGACGTCTTCTTAGTTGTATCGAAAATAATGTAGGTTACACAAAATATTAATAATCATTAATACTTATTATTAAATTAAAAATGTATTTCTATGTCGCAATAATTAGTGTCAATTGTTATAATATTTATATTTTGTAAGTTTCAATTGGGCATTATACAAAGGAACGTGCTGGCCAATAATTGGTAGGTTTTTAGGTTGAGGTTAAGTTTTAATCCTCTTTTCCTCGGAAAACGAATAATTAAACTATAACCTCAATAGCATGAAATATTGATAACACAATAGATATAATAGGTATTATTATATTGATAGATCTGCGGATCAAATATTTTACCGTCGTCCGTCAATCAATTCATTTGTTCAATAATTGTTATGTCATTGAAATAAATATATATTTTATTTTTTGTAAATGTTGTTTTATTATAATATATTTATAATTTAATATAAGTAATTATCTAAGTAACCAAAATATAATAATATTATCCTCACTTAAAAAAAAAGCTTTCAAAATAGTCATTTCATTAAAATAACTTTATTATGATAACTGAGATTTGAACCGTGACCATTTCAACCTTGCGAGGCCAACTATTTACTGATGGAGCTATGAACTGTCTTACGTGTCCAACGACATTTTTGCATTTATTGACACAGTGCAGTGCATAAATGAAGAAGACAAAAATATATGTTATCTTTGTCTCTCATCCACTACACGCTTAAACTTTGTTGTATTGATACTGTACGACATTTAAGTGTGTGCACGGTAACACGACGCACACATAAATACGCACTATACCGGCAAACGAATATGGTCGTTACGGTGCTACTGGACTTTTGCACGTTGACTGTACAACTGAAAAAAAAAATTTTTTTTATCTAACTTATGCGTGTGGGGTATCTATGGATAGGTCTTCAAAAATTATATGGAGGTTTCTAATATAATTTTTTTCTAACCTTAATAGTTCCCCCCCCCCCCCCCCCCACCCCTCTAACTGCTTAAGTACTATACTATACTGCTATGATAATAATTTAAATAATAGAGGAGGGATCATACAAAAAATTAAATTTTTAGCCTATTTTTGCTCTGTAGACTGTAGTGGTACGGAACCCTTCGTGCGCGAGTACAACTCGCACTTGGTCGATTTTATTTTTATACGTCATAAATGGTAAAGATTAACTTTCATTAAATCAACTGAAATATAAAAATACATCAGAAACCTTTAAATTTCATAAAAATAAACCTTATTATTGCTGCGGAACCCTTCATGGGCGAGTCCAACTCGCACTTGGCCGATTTTTTATTTATATGTAGATGTGTTATCATCAGTCAGTCGAGGTGTGACGACGCGAGCCCTCACAAAGCTCGGCTTTCAGCTAGTGTTATATTATTATAATATGTACAAAATGTTATTTAAAAATATTAAATCAACGTAACTCAGAAGTAATCAATCGGTCACATCTTCCAAAATCTGTCTACGATATCAAGTCAATATCAAGACGGTTCGTGTCTAGTAAGTGTAGCTCGAATACGAGAGTTGGGTTTCTAAATTCTGATGCAATACCAACATCATACTAGCAAAAACCCTGTAGCCAAAGTTTATGCACTTGTGAGTTGTGACTGATCATACAGCATTAAGGCGGGATGAAACCCCATTTTGTTATGTCTTGATACCCGATTTACCTAGTTCCAATATAATAACGAAATGTAAAAAAATATGAGATATAGAGCACAATATTTAAAAGGGTTTAAATGAAAAACATTTTAATAAAAAATAATACTTTCGCTGTAATTAATTTACAAACTCACCTCCGACAAAACTCTTTGTCATCGAAATATAAGTATTAACAAGAATAACTTACATTTTATTCTCATAAATTGTCAATGAATCTATTTTAAAAAGGTCTGAAGCGAATAATCTTTTTTCTTAATATTTATTTCGAAAGATATTAAAAAAAAAACACTAAAAATAAAATAGAGAAGATCCGCCCGTCGTAACTTACAATTTTATGCTAAGCTAAAATGAATCTTATTGCGATGCGTACACGCTTGGCATTCGCGTTCGCAAGGTTATCGTTTTGGAATTGAGGTAAGTGCTCGCCTTAAATAGTTATTACAAGGAAATTGAGTTGTGGGGTTATCGCGTCATATCACAATTCACAGGTCTAAGTTTATCAATACTCTCACTGCAGTGTACCAAAAATTAAAAATACATGTTTTAACAACGTGAGTTTTTATCGCAAATTGGTATAACAATGGAAAGGAAAACAAAAATTATGTTGATAAGATATTATTTATGTATATAACATAAACAACATTTTAGGTAAGAAGATAAGGATATGTTTTGAATTGTCAATATTGTTAATATAGGAAATGTACTGAGGTAAAAAGGTGTTGCATGGATATCTTATACAAAGCTGTAAAACAGATATCATTGGAATTTTGTTTAGTAGTCGTTTAAGCTCTGGTTTAACCTATCTATAATTTAATCCTTAAAAAAGTTGCGTTCCCTTAGGAGTTGTGATGCTGATTGCGTAGGCGGATACGCGTGTATAAAAGACCAGTTCTGAATTCAATTTCTAGATCATTCCAATCCTAAGACATTGTTTCTGACGTTTATTTAAGACAACAATATTTATACAGCGCTTATCTATCAGATAAGCTGTAGTAAATAGCGCTATTTATATTTTATATGCCTACCTACTTTTATTACTTTGTAGTGAACACAAAAATATGCCCTATTTCATCAGCGGGGGGTTTTCTGACGCAACTGTACCATCACCTTGGCCGATGCCAGCTGATGCGAGCCAATGATAACGAGGGCAAAGGGCACACGTGCCGTTATCACCAGTCTAGTGGCCGTCTGGGATTAGTACTAGGAAATGCGTAGTAGTTACATACATACATACATACATGTATGTATGGATGTATGGATGTTTGTTACCCTTTCACGCAAAACTACTGAACGGATTTTAATGAAACTTTACAATAATATAGCTTATACATCAGAATAACACACAGGCTACAATATTAACCGACTTTCAAAATGGAGGAGGTGTTATGTTCGTTTTTTTATGTTCAACGATTACTCCGCCGTTTGTGAACCAATTTTCAAATTTTTTCATTTGGTGTATAGGTTATCATCCCAATTTGGTACCATATTCATAAAAGTGGTGACCTGATGAAGGGATCCATAAGAAATCGAGGGAACTCCTCAAAATTTATATGGAAACATGTGGTGACTTCGGTTTCGTGAGCAGTATTCTAAGCATATGCTACCAACAAGCAAGATTTTGTACCAAGGTATACCATGGTTCGGAAGGTGCTGAGAGAACTCCTGACTTTTTATAGATACAAGTTTGGGAGTTTCGACGTTGTTTTAAGAACGGAAAGCATATGCTACTATGCAAATTACATTCATCATCATCATCATCACTACCATAAACCATTATAGAACCATGTATCGTCCCGTTTTGACCCTATTATTAGTACTTTTCATAGTCTTTTATTATATATCACTTAAACCGCGGGTAACACCGCGGGGCACAGCTAGTATAAAATATTTTAGACACAAAATGCCAAAATTACTGTTTATTTCAGTCTGCATTAATCCTTTCTACGTTTTTCATCCTAAACGGACAGGAATCATACTTGATTTTTTATTTTAATAGCGACACTTAAATTTAATTATTATTAATAACGATAGTATTGTTCATTCGTCACCGATTCAAGTCGGTACAACTCAGTGGACCAGCTGGGTTATCAGTTATCAGTTATCAGTATTTGTTCTGTACGGTTGCGTTTACACAGTAATCCATTTTCTCCGCGGGCTGGTTGTCGTAACCGGTCCGCGACCGGCCGGAACCGGTTCCGACTGGTTCCCGACTGGTTGCGAGTCCGGACTCCGGACGCGCCGGAAACTTGCAGTGGTTATAGATTTTATAGACTCTAACTCAAAGTCTTTATTTAAGAGGAGGTAAAATTGTAGTGAATTGTCAGTGCAAATTTTAATACCAGGGTGTGTATGAGTAAAGAAAGAATTTACGAATTTAGAATTTACTGTGAAAGTAGCAGCGCTGAAAGAGTAACTTTTTTAAAACTTGTATGGGCAAACTCCTGACGCTGAGACGTTTGCCCATACAAAACACGATTTTTTATAATCTTTCAGCACTGCTACTTTCACAGTTAACTCTGTATAAGGGGCACATACAGATCCTAAAGTATTAAGTATTATCACTAAGTTTTGCTACACCCTGTATATTATGATTTGTGAATTGTGATTAATGATTTTAGATGTATGAAGCTTAAACTTTAATAGACTTCCGCCACTGTTTTATAGTAAAACAGTCTTTATACTAATCAATTCACATTGTCAACGACGTTAGGTTCTTTGGAACAGGCAACAAGACACCGCAGATGACAAGTCAATTCAATGTGTCTCTTCTCTAGTAGTAAATAAACTTCACATTCGAATGGCACGTTTAAAATGCACCGCCGCGTCGCTTTATGATTTGACTATACTGGCAATATTGGATAAATAAAAACGTAATCGCGCCAGAGTTTCCATACTAGGAAGACTTCCTAAAAGCTAGGAAGTGCACGCGGAAGTGACTCGCCAAACCAGTAGGACTGGCGCCAGCAGTGCCAGTAATAAGGCTGTAGGTATGTAAACGAGCTCAGAAAGATGCCCAATGACCGGTCGATGGAAAAACACCCAAATGGATGCTTTATGTTAACTGTTAAATACTTTTTTTACTTTCAAAAGTTTAATCTTAATATGTACTTCTACTGTCTTAATGCAATATTAATCTAATCTTTGTTGATTCGCCATCGGGACTAGATAGCCAAGAAATGTCTAACTAACGACCATAGGAAAAGGTCTACATCGAGCAAGAAATGAAGCTTCATTCGACATTAAAAGAACATCTATATTGTAGGTTAGGATCATTGTACATCGAAGAATCGCATTTGCCTCATTTCAATACGATCAATACATTCATAATCTGCTTGAATTAATAACAACCACCAAAATTACAAACAGTAACGACATAGGTTACCTATGTCGTTACTAGTAAAATAAAACACCATGGACAATTCAAAATAAGTCATTTATGGTTTTAATTAATCCAGCCCTCAGCCCTCAGGCGAAGGGCTTCCTCGGACTATTAACTCCTGGACTATAAACCTGGCAGTAAAGTTAACGCCGCTAAACGACAGGCTCCCGGACTCAAAGTCTCATTAAGTTGAAGACAGCTTGATGAGCCCCTGAATTTAAGTACGACGTAAAACATGGGACATCGGGGTCCGGGACACTTTAAAACGCGTTACTTATCTTGAGTCAGATTGTAACATGGCGGTTTATAAGATGGCGGTTTAAAGTTTGGTTATATTTTTATGGTAAGTGCTATAGTTAGCCGCGGCAGTGGAGCCTCGCAAAGAATTTTTCTAAGAGTCTACAGTCGGACACAAAAAGACTCCGATTGAAAGTTTTGAAACAAAAGTAACTTGATAGTGACTGCTTACTTAGCATCGAGATAAGACGATGTCTGCAGTGCTAGACTTAAGAGCAAAAGTGATAGTTTTTGCCCTTTAGGACCTCGTTGTTGGTTAACTAATTAGTAATTTGCCAAGTAAAGCTATTGTGATGCCTAACATTTTGAGCAAATTATAAGGCCATAAGCCATCGCATAGTGACTATATCTAGTCATTTGCGATGCCTCACGACAAATATCATGGGTTTTTGTTATTCCAACTGTGCCAGTGAAATTAATAAAGCATCTTGGCTGGAACAGGGAAAGTAACAAAATGGCCGTGTAAGCTAGCCCTATTGCAACTATAACTTACTGAAATTGGTTTCACTAGCTCGTTTTGTGCGGCCTACGGGTTACGGGCTACGGGCTATTGGACAAAAGGTTTACATAAATTCCGGGCAATTCGACGTTTCCGGGACAATACGTGGCGACCCGTTACTCCCATTGTCCGCCACGATCGCCCGCGATAGCCCAAGAAAGTTACGACGTGTGGGGCAAGGTAGGAGCGGTCTTACCTCGTTAAATGCAGCCAAGACAAGATTTTTTTTTTTATCTGTATCCGATCCGTAAAGCGGCCTCCACACGCTGGCTGTTTGTCACAAACACCGCAAACAGCAAACAAAGTCCCAAACAGCAACCACAATCACCCAACACAAAGGCCATCCACATGCTTGGCGAACGTTCATTACATTCCGAATCGGCAAACATGGCGGACGGCGAGCTTGTGGCAGCTATTACTTTCGGGTTGACATATTTTTATTATAAATTAAAGCAAGAGAAAGAAAACCGAATAGAATCTTTTTTTTTCTTCAGATGTCTGCGGAACGTAGCCATCAGTATTTCTTTTTTGGCCTTCAATTCCTTGACACTCTTATTCATTATAATGCTGATGCGAGTCCATGCATCATTAACCTTTTGCCGATTTTTGTGTTCGGCATCTTTGGAATTCCAGAGACATGGCTCATTTTGATAAGCCTCTAAAAATGTCAGAATCGTAGGTGCTAACCAATCACTCATTTTTTACGCTTTGCGCGCCAACGTAACAACGTAAAAGTGTAGCAAGCAAATACGTCCGCCTCCCGCAAGCTCGCGCGCATTACTGATCGCTGTTCAAACGTGTGGATACGTCGCAAACTATTTGCCAAACATCCTTTGATCTGGCAAGAAAACCCGACACCGATGCCGATCACTGCCCAACACAAACACGAACAGGCAAACAACGACAAACACCCATCCACACGTCCGTGTTTGCTGTTTGCTGTTTGCCATTGTTTGCCAAGCATGTGGATGGGGCTTTACAAAGGTCACAAATCACAAGTTTTTCACAGCTTTCGGGCAATAGATTATAGAACAAGAGTCTGCCAACCTTTGTGTTTTGTGTCTAGTCTCTACAACCAAAAGTGTTGATCAGCCAACATTTTTACTCTCTGTTTGCGGGCAATGGAAGAACAGTCCCCCAAACTTTCTCGAAAAATAATTATTGTACACATCAGAGTTATTTTCCTTCAGTTATTGTATGTTTATAATTATTATATTATTGTCATTAGAAACAATGTTCAAATTCTGGTAATTTCTCAATAACATTATACACTCTTATGAGCCCTTCTGTTTCTCTATGTAACTTTATCGTAAGATCTCTACCTACATCTCCATGAAACTTGACCATAAACTACGATAATATGAACTCCCATCCTCTCGTAGCTTCGACCGCTATAATAGTTCGGTTGACCGCACAGGGTTGGCTCACATGTTACCCCACAGATGGGGGGCAGGAGGGAAGGGGGGTAGGGGGGTGCCAGGGGGGAGGTCAGTAGTTAGTATATCATGGGCCTAAGGGGAAGGTGTCATAACTTACAAATCGAACGTTAGAAGTTATGTTACAAGACAAAAGAATAAAGCCAACGCAGGGCTAGCCGATTGAGATTAAAAATGTTATTTGCGTTCCGGGAAAGGACATTTAATGATAGTTTAATGATGGGTGTTTCTGTGTAAACGAATCTGCGCGTTAAATCTAGTCTACATCAATATTTTCAACTGTTCGTTTGCTTTCATCGAATAGGCTTTAAAACTACTGAAACCTAATTGATTAAAATTTTGCACAGATTGTAGAGTAGACCACGGGAGACCACAGACTAATTTTATTACAGAAACGAATCTTTTCAATAGGCTACTTGACCTACTTTTTTTCTTCATTCTAATCGTTTCTTAATCATTCATTTTCATCAAAAAAACTAATATGTTAATATTTTAAATAGTAGAAACCCATAGAAATTTTGATTGAAAAATATGCCTTTTAAATGGCGCCGAAAACACTGTCCGCCATAGTGTGACGTCAATGTTTTGTATTTTATACTTTCTTTATTGAAATTTTTTTATGTGCTAAACGTACGAGTTTGAAAGTGCCAAAAAATTAGAAAAAAATAAATAAGAAATTATTTATCATTTGTAATGTTGAAAACTTTTGGTGAAAAGTTTTGGCCATTTCATTTCCCAACTACAATAAATGGAGATAATATATAAAACTGATGTTTTATTTGAATTATTCAAGAAAATATATTTTATACTTAAATCTTTCTATGCTTATTCTTATTATTTTGTACAAATAAACTTACATATAACGAGCGCGTTAAATAAAAGATATTAAATTACTAGTGTGATGACGTCACATCCAAATCGGAAGTACTGCAAAAGCGTTTTCGTCAGTACAAATTAAAAAATACCTATAAAATCATATTTTTAAATCGACTTTATTTATCAATCATAAGCTTTTATTTGATGATTAATTGAATAATACGTGGGAGAGCCATGCTTCGGCACGAATGGGCCGGCTCGACCGGAGTAATACCACGTTCTCACAGAAAACCGGCGTGAAACAGCGCTTGCGCTGTGTTTCGCCGAGTGAGTGAGTTTACCGGAGACCCAATCCCCTACCCTATTCCCTTCCCTTCCCTCCTCTATTCCCTTCTCTTCCCATCCCTACCCTCCCCTATTACCCTATTCCCTCTTAAAAGGCCGGCAACGCACCTGCAGCTCTTCTGATGCTGCGAGTGTCCATGGGCGACGGAAGTTGCTTTCCATCAGGTGACCCGTTTGCTCGTTTGCCCCCTTATTTCATAAAAAAATAAAAAATAAAAAAATAAGGATTAATGCCGTATTGGTTAAAATCGCTTCGAAAATTACCCATTATATTTTGTCGTTAAAAGTAAATGGCAAAAAACAGTTATTGTGGGATATCTATAAGAGATAGACATATACCATCGGGGAGTTTTCTGTAGACCTTTTCATTGTGTACAATACTTAGTACAGTATTTTGATAAATCTCATAGGGTTCAGCCTGCGTTTTCAATGTAAGCGGAAAAAAATGTAATTATTTACGACATCACATTAGAAACCCCAACAATAACAGTATTTCTCCACTATTTAATGAATGTTTTTATACTTATAAACCTTCCTCTTGAATCACTCTATCTATTAAAGAAAACTGCATCAAAATCCGTTGCGTACTTAGTTTTAAAGATTAAAGGGAACAAAGGGACATGAGGGAAAAAAAACGACTTTGTTTTATAATAATATGTAGTGATAAGGGTGAAATACGGTTTCCTAGGCCAAGTTCTACTAGAAATATGCATTTGTTCCATGAAATTGAATGTATTATTATACAACAAAGAATTTAAATTACCCTAGGGTAATACTGCCTCTAAATCTATTCTGAAATAACCCCAAAGTAAAAGCAATCTTACCAAGTTTGGAAGATTTGACGAAATCGTCGTAAAATTGTTGTTGCGTGTCCAGGGCTAGTTAACTCCGACCCGCCCTTCTGTTTTGGCCGTCCTTGGACGAAGGGACAAGATGATTAACTAACTTAGAAAATAATAATGTTTAAAATAGGAAATTTAAAACAAGCCCCGATCCAAAACTCTAATGACTCTCAGGAATAGCATTCGAAATTGCTTGCTAGTTGTCAAGTTACAACCTCTATACAACTCTTTACCAAGACTGAGCGACCTAATGAGGAACACTCTTGAACCTCGATCATGTCAGCTTTCAAACAAAAAAACTATATGAAAATCGGTTCGTTTTAATGCTACGAATTACGATGCCACGGACAGACACTTGCAGACAGACAGACAGTCACGTAAAATGTTGATACCCATTTTTTCGTCGGAGGTTAAAAATCCTAATAATGGTAGAAGTTTCTATTTGGGGCCCATTATGGGGGCCTTTAATTTAAAGAAAACCGGTTCGACTATATTTTATACTGCATGTTACATCACCAATCACTATGTTTCCTATAAATTATGTGTAATTACGAGAAACCTTGAGAACAACTAATTCAATAGAAGTTATATGTGTCAGTGTTATTGTTTATCTTAACCGCTCGTAATGCGGTTAGCGGCGAGATCAAACGTTAACCGCGGTTAGTAATTACTTTGTGGAACAGTGACAATAACACGGAAAATATTACAAACTAAAGCCCCACCTAGTGTAACAGTAGCTTAGATATACGCTACTTTAGCCAAGACATTTGTTTATCGCTTCTTTGTAGAATCGCCGATCAAAATGTATGAAATAAGCGTTCGATAATATGAAGTTGACGTTCGATTCATGTCGATTTCATATATTTCGATCGGCGATTCTAAAAAAAGCAAAAAGTCTTGGCTAGGGGCTCTGTAGTCTGTTGTGCTTCATGTGTTTTCCATCGAAGTCGCTTAATAAGAAAACGGGACACATACTAAAATACATAATATCATATTAAAGTCGCATTAATTACAAATTAATATTTTGAATAAAGGCCTTTGCGTCCAATCAAAGTAGCCAATCCTTAAATACTGTAGTGCCTGGGTACAGGTTACTTAAAAATCTTATGTCCTATAAAGTTGTCTAACTTGAAATGACGCGCCTTACTACTTCACCATGAGAAATTTTATTTTTACTTAAGGGCCTTCCCCTACGGAGATTCCGTAATTTACCGTATTTAGAGCCTTATAAACTCATTATTTGAAAGTTACAAAGTTTTAATAAAAATACAGCAATAATCTTCAGTATATCAACATTCCTTTCCCCGTTTCAATTCTTCTTCCAAAGTAATACGAATTTATTAACATTGAAGCATACTTTCAGCATCTCCCTAGTATTTATAAATTACGTTTATTTGAAACACACGACAATAGATAGACAATTTCATTAACTATAATATATTCCCCGTTTTAATTTTTTTTTAGATCAACTTTGAACTAAGATGAGTAAAAAAAAAGGATTTTTCTGCGATCTCGGCAACGCGTCAAATGTATGGTCAAGATCGTTTGCTCGGGGGATGGCCTTAAGTATAAAACCCTAAAACAGATTCAATTTCCACAGATTGTTCGCCGGGAAGGTCAAATTATTACGACACCGTTCTCTTTAGGGCGATACTCTCACATTTTTGGGGCCATTTGAATTTTAATACAGCGGCCCCTTGTGCCCCGTGAGTTACGGTAATGGGCCTTTGTCCCCTGTCCGGGGACAGGCCGGGGGACGAAGGGGACAGAGGGGACACTCGTGCAGCTAACGCTGCGTAATTCATTTGATAACAAAGCGTTATGTTTTCACTTTTAATAAAAGTTGCCATTGTGTCGATGGTAACTTTCCAGTTTCGACAAAGGGTTAGATATTGTTCACAGATCACAAAGGTACTATCAAATATCTTGGGCTAATATTACGTGGTGACTGGTGCATTGGATGATGGATGTAAGAAATTGAAAATTCAAAAATCTTTATTAAATAAACATACAAATGCAGATTCTAATTTATCGATAGAGAAAGGAAAGAATTTGATAAAATAATTATTATCAAAAAACATGGACAAAGATTTCTATTCAGTCATGTTTTTCTATATCACAAATGTAGGCAGGCCCTGTGGACAGAAAATTAAATGTGAAAGAATAGAAATACTGATTTTAGGGACAATAGTATAGACTTCCTTTGTCACTTTGACTTTTCTTTCATATAAACCCTTACTATGGTTTCATAAAATTGCTGAATATTTCTTAAAGTTAAGCCAATGTTGTATTCCATCACCTTTTGTTCATCGCATTTATAGAGTGCAAACTTAAGTATCACATACATTCAACTGGGATTCTTGCGAGACAGCCTTAGAACAAATAATCAAAATGAATTCTGTAGACGCGAGTTTGCGACGCATCGAGTTATGTCTACAGAAACACATTCTGATGATGTGCTGACGCCAGCAAGTCGGCGACTCAGCAGTGATTGCTGAAGGGCGGGGAAGGGAGGTAACAATTACGGTGAATTGCGACCCTCTTAGTGTGACTTACGGCCCGGCTACAGGAAACTATGTCTTCGATATTGCCATTAACTAAAGATGTTTACTTTATTACTTTTTATAGATGTAGCTTATGCAGGAACAAGAAAAATACTAAGAAGTCTAAGAACCAAAGAGTAAGAACAAAGCCTAACTTTTTGGCTTGGTTTTTCTTGTTCCTGGTAGTTGTGATAGAAAAGGCATAATATTTTAGTCAGAGTGTTAGATCTGTAGTTCTAATATAATCTAAAAGGAAAAAACGAAAGTTATTGTTGTTACACTATTTGTCAATTATATGTAAATTGTATTTGCACCCTTAATTCATACCTTCGTCTTATTACCCGATAAAAATATTAAATTATTATATTGAAATAGATTGCATTTTAAAGAAGTATCTTCGTTTTGTGCATTACCCTTTTTAATACAAATACACAGGAAATAACTACCTCTATGTACAAGGTCTGCTCGGCTTTGTCTTGCATATTGAAAACGTCTCTGAATGACAGACAAACACAGATACGCTGCGTAAACCTTTGTTAGGAGGGTTGACATACTAAATTATAAACAGACTAAGTTTAATATACTAAACACTATGGTTTTGCTTGTAGATTGTAACATACCACCAAAACCCGATGTCGACGACATTAGTAACCCAAATCTAATCTCGGAACTGCGATATGAGCGCGAATAATTTATTAACAAGACCGTCACAGATTACTTACTTCGACTTGTAATCTGCAGTACACGGAGGTCCCCCGGTGCGTTACATGATACATCCCTACGCATCACAGAGTAACGATAGATAGAACACAAGCTTCTTATTTGGCCAAAACAATGGCAAGACGATGCAACTTACGAGGTAAAATGTAGATATTATGTTTGTCCAAAGCTTTTTAAAGTAAGGAATAGATGAATTTATCCAAGGCTTAAGCTAGCATGCATAAATTGATCAAAATCCATTCTATAGTTTTGCTTGAAGAAGTAACAAACATACACAAACCTTTCCCATAATAATGTTATTGACAATAAGTTGTAAGTTAGAATCAAACAAACGATGCCTTGCTTTCTGTCTCCCCTTGTTCTGTGTCTTCTCATCAGAGGATTACATCCCCCCTCCCCCCATTCTTCCCCCCTCGAATAAGCGCCTAAGTGACAAAAGCGAGCGTGTTTGCTGAAGTAATGTTTTGCGATTCCCTTTGAGTGTTAGGATGTAATCAAGGATTTAAAATTGTTACGAAAATAAGTTTCTATTTCGACAATGTACGTGTATATCTTGTCTTTTCTTTTGTTAGTGCAAAGAAGAGGGAATATGATAATATGCTATTTACTTTACTAGGTTTTAACATTACTGCAATTAAAACAAAATGTATGCTTTCAATACACAGCCATACACTGTAAGTCTGTAGCCTGAAGAAAATATTATGTTGGAAACAATAAAACACCTACCTCTCTCTATAATACTATACTATGAAGTATTTTTTAAGACGACGGTATAATGCCTTGATCACACCAACCGAATAGAGTGGTGAGACATGAGTGCTCCCGATCAAGCACTCGTTATGTTTTGTTTGAATATGCTTGGCCGAGAGCACTGTCTTGGCACTTTACTCGGTAGGTGTAATTAAGGCATTAGGTTTAGGCTCTAAACATGATACAAAATGAACCTTTGCCGTTCTCTGGAGCACAGCACAGGGCAACCTCTAGTAATTAATAAGCGAGATAAGGCTTACCAGCTCACCGCAACAGCTAACGACACTCATAAACTGCTAATACACGCTAAACATCTCCAAAGCCCAGTAATAAAGTAAGTAATTAAGAGCTGAGCCCTCAGCACCGAGTCTTGAGGGCTTCGCGATAAATTTCAAAGATTTAACCGCATTAAACCTAATTCTCAGAAATCCCCCGCAAGTTTTAACGACTGAGTATTTGTTTACCGGCCAGCGATACTTTGATAAAGTTTATAAGAAAGTGAACGCTCGGGAAGATGGTTTCAATTTTCATCAGAACCAAGAAGTCAAAACTCGGAACTCTTCGCCACTAAATTAAGGATTATTTCCTTGTTAACTAATATGATATAGCTGAAAGATTTGTTGGTTTCTTTGAAAGCGCTAATCTCTCCAACTACTGCAGCGATTTTGATGTAATTTGGCACAGATATAGAGCAGACCATGATGAAGGTACCATATGCAGCATATGCTTATGCATTTTGAAAGGTAACACTTTTGCGAACAAACGTACGGTTCCTAAGTTAAATGGACGAAGCCGCGGAACGTTTGTATTACAGATTACTTCAGCTAAGTAAGTATCGTCGTAAGTTTTTCATCAGATAAAGATGACCTCCTTAATGCTGACATCACGTAAGCACCCCCTATTGACCCCGGAGTGTTTGTAAAGGATTCTGATTTCGTTTCCAGCAGGTAAAAAGTAAACTGTCGCAAAAAGTGAGTCAGGGATTATTGGGGCAAGAAGTGCCCGGGCCGGGGACAGCCGGGGACCGGGTTAGCCCCGCGTTTGCTGAGGATGTTTGCTGAGATGTCATCCCCTGATCGCGTCCCCAATCTACGGAAAAGGAAAACTTTTCAAGTTTTTCAAAGCTTTGGATAAACTCGATTTGAAAGGTGTTATTAGTGGGGAAAATTTGGAATAAGGTTGGATAATCGTTATTATCACAATTTCTAAGCACAGATATTGTTTTATGGTTATTACTATGGTCTTCCTTAGTCTTATAATGCAGAACTCCACACTTCCTTAAGCTCTTCAGCCCATAATATCCACCCATCGAGTATTACGAGGCCTTCCCCGAATTATTTCCATAAAACTCGCCCAAAATAACCAAAATCGCACAACAGGCCCATCTAAAAGACAATGCTTAATAAGCCAGCCCTCGAGGCGTCCCTTCAACCCAGGCGGCGGCAGTTTCCCTGAGAATATGAGTACTTATCAGCCCTAATGGGCTCCGGCGCCCTTATCCCTTCAGCAACAAAGTAATAGCCGAGAAAATATCAGAGTTTGTAAGGGCTCGAAGTAGCCTACGTGCAGCTATGTGGGATCTAACCACCCTGTGACGTCATACGACCGGCCTGCCCTTGCAAGGGCACTTTATGTCCACGATTGAAAACCAACTTTGTTGCTAACAGAATAAGGTGGAAATTGCTCTGCCTGAAGTTTGTAACGTGAAATTATAAATTCTATTCTAATGCTGGGTGATAAGGTCGGTTATCGTTTGTAGTCATCCTCAAAAGCAGAATAATCACTGTAATACAGCGTAAATGATTTTGAGCTTTATTCTGTTCGACATAAAGTGTTTTTGCCAGTGGCAGCAGAGTTTAATTATGCAATGCACCGGCTTAGAGACAGGTACTGCTAAGGGCACAAAAAGTGAAGATTTATGCAGGTTTTTGTGAAGATCACAAAAAATGGGTGAAGAGTGCCCGTGTGTGTGTGTGTGTGTGCGTTAACACGTGTATGTCAGTTGTAACTCTACACTTTTAATGGGCTTTAGCCATAGGCAAATGGGGAGCAGAAAAAATAATTAACAACCGAAGAAATTTGACCAGCCAGGTACTAAACGTAAGTGGTTATGGGCCCTAAATCTTTTACACGGATTGTCAAAACAGAGTTAAAAATAAGATACTTACATACTAAAAAAATCCTGGCTTACGTCTGTTATTAACTTTGCTGAAACTTGTCACAGGAAACCGTACATTATGCAATCAATATCCATACTAATATTACCTCTATAGATGCAAAAGTGTAGATTCTGCTTATCTGTCTGACTGTTACCTCTTCACGCCGAAACCGCCGAACCGATGTTGCTGTTGGTATGAAGATAATTTAAGTCCCTGGAAAGGGTGTACTTTTTATCCTATAAAATGGTTTCTGCGCGATAAACGAATTTTAGCGCAACGGAGTTGCGTACGTCATCTAGCAAGAAGATAATATTATCCAAACATAATATGTTGGTAAGCAAGCACATAACAAAATACATAAAGTAAGTATTTATACATATAGCGGTTATGCTCTAACTACTAGTTCTAGTTTCACTAAAGATCTAGCGACTGTAAGGCTCCATATTGTGTAGCCTAAAAGGCGTCGGACTCAAAGCGTCAAAGCCTTTGACACGACTCCAGGGGGGAGGCCAGCGGGGAAGCCAGGGGGAAGGTACCCGGGTGGAAAATCAAAGAGTTCAGATATTGTCTTGCTCATAACACGTCTTACAAATTACAATGCTACAAGAGAGGTTCAACTTGTATTTCGTAGCCAAAATGATAAGAATCTTGGAGAGATACAAAAAGTGTTTCGATAAATCTTTGATATTTTTGGTGATGTTTGTGTGTTCGTTATTCTACTTTTGTTAGTTTACTTCAGAATATGAATGTTTTTATTCAATTTTGATTACCACTTTTCTACTCCTGATTCTAAGTAGTAATAGGGTTACCATGTTACCAAATCTAATAGCCAGACCAACCAACCAGATTAGCCGGACATATTAATGTACTAGACCAGCCATTCTCAGTTAGCTCGTCCGAACAAACAAAATAAAAAACGTTTGTTATTTTGTTCGTTGGTTTCTTCAGCTTTTTAATATTAAGTAAGTATAGATTATGCCCGGCCGCACATTATCCGCTGATGAGAAAAATTCGGACGCCCGCCGGAACGCACTCTGTTCATACATTTTGTTGTGATTTGTGAACCCCGCATACTAAGTATCAGAATTCTGACGTGTCAAAATGTATGAACGTCCAAATTTTCTGATCAGAAATTCGGATAATGTGCGGCCGGGCTTAAAAGCCGATCGCCCTGATAGATTTTGCATCTGTAACTAGATTCGTCTTAAGATTTTGAGGATTATCATATCAAAATATATCACTTATATCAGATTCAAAGCCCTGCAACAACTGAACTCCCTTTAACCTTTGTCGGACAAACAATCGTAAATTCTGACTTTCTTCGATTCTATTCAGAATTCCGGACTCATCGTATTATTCGATTCTATCCACCATACCAATCTACTACTGTTACTTTTAAAGTTTTAACGCAGATAAAAATCTCCATACATTTTGTGCTCTATGGCCCGAATCACAAATAAAAAATTAAACAGATGAGAGAGTTGATAGAGCTTTGTTTTAAACCTATTAGCATATAATGATCTCGGTCAGCATTGGCGTACAATGCAACATTAGTATGTGTGCCAAATTAGTCTACTGTTACTATAATCTAGTCTTCGGTGATCGGACGAGATTCGAGAACTGGTGTGTTTTCCGGATGTTGGCAACATTCGATACCTAGGAGTTAGGAGACCGGCCACATTTCGGCCTGTCTTTCGACAGGGGTTGATTTTTGAGACAAGTTTATCTGAGCTTTTTTGCTCCCCTTGGCGCCCCCTATCGATTGGTATATTAAAAAGGGGTGGCCGTAGGGGGGTGCATTTTTTCATCAAAATTAGAATGTATGTACTTACATACCTATATGTAATGTATTGATTGTACTAGCCACTAGGTATTGTTGCTGCGAGTTTCATAAAAATCGGTAGTCTTTTGAGATAGAGGATTTTAAAGTCGGTTTTATTTTATTTTATAAATATTATTATTATTACTCTCAACATTGAGATATAAGTACTTATATCCCAATGACTCTCATCAAGTTAAAAGTTGTAACTGTAACAGTATTACAACTTTGTATTGTACCGTGTGCGATGTGAATTGTGATTGTGCCCTTCTCCTGTCATGCGTGTTAGGGTTGATTCAGACCAAACGCGTTACGCGACGCGTAGATGCATTTCTAAATTTATAATATGGATTTGACAGATTCGCAAGACGTCTCGCGCAATTGAAATCTGTCAAATCCATACAAATTTATGCCGCGCCTCGCCTCGCCTCGCGCGGACCGCAGCGCGTGGCCGATAAGGGTCGATTCAGACGGCAACGTGACGCGTAGATGCATTTGTAAATTTGTACTGAGTTGACAGATTTCGATTGCGTGGCGCGAGACGTCTCGCAAATCTGTCAAAACCATACAAATTGAGAAATGCATCGACGCGTCGCGTTGCGGTCTGAAGTGACCCTTATCGGCCACGCGCTGCGGTCCGCGCGTTGCCCGCATCGGCCGCATCCTGTCATATTGTAATCGATGTTTTTCCTGTCATGCGGGCTGCACGCGCGCGGGACGCGCTCCTCAGTACCGCTTTTACACTGACGCGGGCCGCACGCACGATAAATCGCCAACTAAAATGAAAATCGAAACAGAAAAAGTAATTTACGAGGTGCAACAGCGACCCTTGTTGTGGTACAGGCGAAATGAACTTTATAAAAACCGGGCCGCGAGGGCTGCTGCTTGGCTGGAGATCTGCCATGAAGTTATTCCAAATTTCGAGGACTTTACCGAAGATGAACAGATAGATATCGGTGAGCTATATACATTTATTTAATTACTTTCATGCGCTCTTATAAAATCAGTTTCGTATTCAATCTTTTTCCCAACGGCCATGACAATATTAGAACAACATAACATTATGATATCAGATAATTATATCATTATATTAAAATCTTTTGAAATATTTCTTAAAATATTATTAGATGATTATCTGGTATTTTTATTGCTTGGAATAGTGCCACATTACACATATTGCAATTTTAAACTAATATAATTGATATAAAGTTTTATTGCTAAATGTTCCCTCCAAAACGGTAGTCGCCATTTTGTGACGTCATTGTAGAAACTTCAAACGTATAATTTTTATCTTTTATGCATATTATTACCTCACGTTCAATTATAGTAACAAAGTATGTTTAAAGTTGGGTCATTTCAATAGGTAACATTTGACAGTTCATCAAAATTGCGCAACGTAACCTTGTAGCGACGTGCATAAAAAATAAATATTTTGTTTTGTTATAATAACTGCAAAATTGATTAACTTTTTTCAATTACGATTACATTATATATTTTATTGTAAAGATGACCGATACGAATTATTTAATGATTTGCTTTCACTGATAAACAATTCTAAACGTAATAAACAAATTCTGATCTTAATAATAATTGTACGTTGTTACAATGTTACGTCAGCTGACCTTTTTTCTTTTTAAACTCTAGGGATGTTACTCTAAAAATCGAAAGCGAATAAGTAGAATCAGATGCATTGATTACTTGTAACGAAATATCCCCATAAATTAATAACCACGTTGTGAAAAGTAACACATATTATATATTTTATGTGAAATGAATAATGATAATACTAAATTTAAGAGTTTTAATATTTCAAGTGAATAAATGCAATTTTTCTCGTAAATTATGTACTTGTCTTATTTTGCTCCTTGAATTTACAAAAGAATTTTTTTTTTATTACCCCCTACGCCAGGTAAGTATGGGATAATAGGAGAGGAATTCGTCTAATGGTTTTATAAATAACATATAAAATTCAAATGTTTTATTTCAAGTCTGTATCGCTTTATTCGTTTTGATCCATTGAGGTATAAGTAATGTTTTGAATTTTGATCGATGTTTTTAAGCAGCTCACCTCACTATGGAGATTAATCTGACAGACGTCAAATGTTACCTATTTGACCCGACTGTAGGTATTATAAACATCTAGAAAAAGTATAGGTCTACCAGAATCTGATGGCAAAAAGTGAGAAAATAAATTGACTAGCAATACCGGGGTAGTTGGAATAAAACATTTAGATCCTTTTTTTTCTTATAGCGGCTGATTCTGTGTGTTAAACATGCAGATATAAAAATTTATCCAATGATCACGGATATTTTATGAAAATCTGCTGTCAAAAATTGCCATCAGATTCTGTTAGACCTATAGTTTCATGCAAGCTTACAAAACTCTTTTAACTTAAAAAACAGTTTGTATTAAAAGTTTTTTTTTCTTATTATGGCACTTCGGCTAAAACCATGGCAGTGTCGAGTATATCATGGCGGGAAAACAATATTTTTTATTACAATTTTCAGCATCGTTTTTCTATACTGTCAGGTCTAAAGTCCAGTCAAAGTAAACGTCAATACAGTCAGGAAGTCAAGTCGGTCGATTCAGTAAAGTGGTAGAAGCTTTACTGAAACTTTCGATGGAGTTTTGGAGGGAACACAAAATAGCACGTTTCTGGATATTGCATCACTATCCTACACTTGTGCACGATAACGAATATCTAATGGTTAATATCCTACCAATAATACACATTAAAAACCCAGTTAACACAATTTTAGGAAAATAATACAAAAACACAACATCACTCTTTCAAATTCCCGGCAAAACTCGTATTAAAAGTTTAAAACTTAACTATGTATCATCTACGTGTCTATTTTTGTCTTTGTACAAAAATGTCGGTCGTACCGTCTCCGGAAGCTAAATACTACTTGCAAAAAATACATAATTTTATTTCCATTTTGTTTTGTTACAGATAAAAAAATTCAACAGAGATGGCGCACAGCCCGGGATATGTACAAAAAGGAGAAAATGGTCGACAATCAAGGTTTCGGAGCGAAGAGGAAGAAAAAGTACGAATATTTTAAAAATTTGACTTTTCTGGACAAAGAGATAGATGGGACGGAGGATTCGTTGCCTGATGCTGATGATGAGCCATCTTCACCCACCATGCCGCCGTTTACTTTTGTACCCCTTATATCTTCGTCAGATCCAACTAACCAGCAGGCCACCCCAGCACATCCAACACAGAAGAGAAGAGCGACATCTGAATATGAAAATAGTTTACCAGAACATCCAAAAAGAAAGTTAGAGTTGGAAAGCGAAGATTTAGCTTTTTTCCAATCGTTGCAGCCCAGTCTTAAGAGGTTTACGAATTACCAGAAGTTGATGTTTAGGACTAAAGTGATGCAGGTTATAATGGAAATGGATAGCCAGAATATGAATTGTGCAGCGTGCGGCCAAGACCGAGTTGTCATAAAGGAAGAAGGCGACTTCTGAATTTGAAAATATTTTACTAGATTAACAAATTACCAGATATCGACGTTTCGGACTAGAATATTTAACAAGTTCTATAATATATAATAAATACTTAAATAATTATTTTGTTTATTAATTATTATTTAGCTCAAATACAACACTCATAGATTAAGGCGACGCCTTGATAATTTGGCTGTAGCGATATCGATTTTTCTCAGCAATGACTAAAGCTAAGAAATTAAAGTTCATTGTCATTATTCATCATGTCTTTGTCTTTGAATTGCCCATAGCATAACACGATTGGTCAACTTTTATAACACAGAATAATCAACCTTAAGACCTTTGTAAAAAAACGGGATTCTAATTTTGCCAACAGGGATTGATTTAAGCTTCCAAAATTTGTACATAGATTGGTCCAAGCATACACTTTAATTTAGACATAGCTTATAATAAAAGAAATATATTTATGGTTTTTACATAACGTGACAAAAACCATTTTGTCACCTACGCCCTTTCCATTTCCCTTTCCCAGGACGGGCCGGCCTCTCATAGAAAAACAAGCAATCTAAAACAGTTCGTGGGATAAGCCCTTTCAAATAATTTCCCCCCTTTTTTACACATTTTCTTCTATTTCTTCGCTCCTATTAGTCTTGGCGTGATAAAATATAGCATAAAGCCTTCCTCGATAAATGGGCTATCTAACACTGAAATAATTTTTGATATCGGACCAGTAGTAGTTCCTGAGATTAGCGCGTTCAAATAAGCCTTTTCAAATAATTTTCCCCCGTTTTTTCCACATTTTCCTCTATTTCTTCGCTCCTATTAGTCTCAGCGTGATTAAATATAGCCTATAGCCTTCCTCGATAAATGGACTATCTAACACTGAAAGAATTTTTCAAATCGGACCAATAAATAGTTCCTGAGATTAGCGCGTTCAAACAAACAAACAAACAAATAAACTAACAAACTCTTCCGCTTTATAATATTAGTATAGATGTACTAGGTCACAATAACTCAATGCACAATATGGGCTTTATGCGCGTCCGGACAAAACTTAAGTTTGGTTTTGTACAACCTTAGATGAATGATTGGTCGCGCGGCGAAGCGCGAGCGCGAGACCCATCATTCATCTAAGTGTACAACCTTGCATCTCCAATTTTATATGGATATATCCAAGTCACACCGCGTTGACGACGAGTCGCCAACTCGTCGTCAACTAGTTGTTCGCTTGTTAGTAAATGAACTCCTAAGTAACAAACAGTACATAAGGCTGAGAATTCAATGCCATGCTGTGAGTTGGGTTGGAGTGGAGTCGGTCTTATATGCGATGACCATAATCCGGCTTTTTACGCAAGTCGCAACCCTGCATAACAAAGAATAAAGTACTGTACCGTGACGAGAGTGACAGACTGTCACCTATCTCTGTGTAGTCATGACGTCGTTTACCCTAAACCCTTGCACATTGCACAATGGATCGCCCTATAACCATAAACTCTATGTTTGCTATTGAAAGTGAAAGCAGGGGGAGAGTAATTGCTCAAAATTGTTGGAATTTAAATCCATACTAATATTGACATCTACAGACCATACGAATTACGAATATTGTAAATGCGAAATGAGGTTTGTTTGTCTAGCTGTCTCGTGTCTGTCTGTCAGCCTTTCTGTCTGTTACCTCTTCTCGATTAAGTCACTAAACCGATTTTGATGAAATTGGTGTGGAGATTCTGTAATTCCCGGAAAAGGAATATCGGAAAATGTACGGTTCCCGTGTAATACGGGAATTTCGGAAATCTACTGTAATATTGGTCAATAAGAGCTTGTCACGCACCTAATGGGAGGCCCGAAGGGTTAATTATACTTAATTGCCATCGGGGATTAACTATAACCCTTTAAGGGCCCTCGCTCATATTCGGAATGTATTTTTGGATCGTTACTTTCTTAATGGAGGGTAATAAAGATAAAATACTGGATATATGATCGCTGTATACATTTAAACAGCCATTTTGATTTACAAATTACATTAATCGCCCGCTACCGAACTGCTGTTAAAATAATTGCATTCTATAATAATTCATTAAACTGTGTGACCGATTTGGATAGAAATCACAGACGGAGACTGAATAATGAGTTTTTAATGGTTTAGAATTAATGATTAGGTCTGTATATTGCATTTATATGAGAATGTTGTGAATATTTCAGGTGCCTACCTGTTGACATTATTGATACCGAGCAATAAATGTTTGAAAAATCACGTTTGTTGTATGGGAGCCCCCCTTAAATATTTAATTTATTTTATTTTTAGTATTTATATTAATTAATAGTTGTTATAGCGGCCACAGAAATAGGTACATAATCTGTGAAAATTTCAACTCTCTAGCTGCTAGCTATTATAGGTCTACCAGAATCTGATGGCAAATTTTGACAGCAGATTTTCCAAAAATATCCTTGATCATTGGATAAATTTATATATTTGCATGTTTCACACACAGAATCAGCCGCTATTAGGAAAAAAAAGGATCAAAATGTTTTATTCCAATTACCCCGGTATTGCTAGAGTAGTATTACTTTTTGCCATCAGATTCTGGTAGACCTATACCGTTCTTGAGTTACAGCCTGGAGACAGACGGACAGACGGAGAGACATCGAAGTCTCAGAAATAGGTCCCGTTTTTACCCTTTGGTACGGAACCCTATAAAACTACTAGAGATCGCCTAGTGGTCGAAACTCGAAATTCGTACTCAAATAAAAAATTAAATTATAAGTTTCAAATTTCAACGCTTTTCTATTGATATTCTATTGTCAAAATATTGAAGTTTTATTATTTTTTATACATACATTAGTTTTTATTATTCGTAGCATACATACATAATTCCTGATTCCTGCGACAGTCTCAGATTAATTAAGTCAAATGATGACAGACTGGCCGTGTAATAATTGTCTAATAGTATTTATAGGTCTACCAGATGGCAATTTTTGACAGCAGATTTTTAAAAAATATCCTTGATCATTGGATAAATTTTTATATTTGCATGTTTAACACACAGAATCAGCCGCTATAAGAATAAAAACGGATCAAAATGTTTCATGCTCCTACGTTTGCGCATTTTTCGTAAAAAGGTTACAAAGTTTTTCGCTCGCGTATTAATATATATGTCGCAGCCAACTGGTTTAAATAGCCGTTCAATCAAACAGCTAGCCCTTTGACTGAACAACGCCATTCAATCAGATGTCTAGCTTTTTAAATGCATCACCAAGGTATTTATATATATAATGTTTATACATATAATGATGTTATGAAATGAGTTAGAATACAATTAATCTGCTTGTTATCATTACGCTTGTTTAATAATAGCACTAAACTTATGGTCACCTAATTAGTTAATTTGCCATTTAACCAGTTGGATAAGCGTCATCTAGCTGTAGTGTTGAACGTTGCATTCAACAAGTCGGCTAAACGACGTATAGCCGTGTGATTGAATGGCGTTGTTCAGTCAAAGGGTTTTTTGACCAGTCGACTGCGACATATAGATAGACTTTGTGTTTTGAGGTTTATTTGACATCCAGGGATAAAACATCAAATTTTGACATTTCAAAAAAATCATCGGTAACTTTTTACAACCATTTTTCTGTCAAATAATCCGCGTAGCCTATCGTAACTCATAAAATACTTTCTCAAAAAGACTAATAAAAGAGTTATTAGTGATTAATTGATTTTGTCAAATATGTTAATAATTCTTTAAATAGTAAGTACAATTATTACAATATTCCCACCATCATTAGCCAGCTGGCGACAATGTGACAAAATAACGAATAATATTTGGACACAGTTAGAGACGACCATTGTATGACTATCAGCAGGAGTCTTTGACTCTTGACTCTTGACAAATGACAGATGATTACGTCATTTACTTATTTTACAGACATTTTCGTTTCCTATTAAATAGATGTTGCATTTCATTGACTTGTAGAGGTCCAATATTGTTGTGTGTGTGAATTTTTAAGACGTACTTATTTGTTTTAGGCTATTTATAGGTCTACCAGAATCTGATGGCAATTTTTGACAGCAGATTTATAAAAAATATCCTTGATCATTGGATAAATTTTTATATTTGCATGTTTAACACACAGAATCAGCCGCTATAAGAAAAAAAACGGATCAAAATGTTTTATTTCAATTACCCCGGTATTGCTAGAATCAATTTATTTTCTCACTTTTTGCCATCAGATTCTGGTAGACCTATAGTAACTTCGTTAACCTGGGTTAAATATTATTATGTTTTTGGAACGAAGTTCCTTATTTCTGTCGTTCTTATAATAATAACTTATAATAACATAACTTAGATTGGTGCAAGAGAGCTACAGTGTAACTTAGTATCGTATAGGTACTCCTTTTAGTTTATATTATAGCCGCCGTGTTTGCAGCCCTAACGGCACCAGATATGTTATGTCATAGAGCGAGCAAGACAGTGGCGGAGTGAAGCCGCAAAAGTTTACAAACTTGTAAGCGCATACAACTTCACTTCAGAGTTCAGTACCGCCCGGACCGCCGCGCTGTTCGCACGTCTTGGTGTGTGCTGTTTCATCGCGTCAAAATGCCGTCTTGTGTATTCAAACACTGTAAAAGTTGTTCACAAAAACAGAAGAAAGATGACGGAGTTTCCTTTCACAGGTATATTATAATTTTGAAGTTTATTTTTATCATTGTTGAAAAATGCAGTTATTTAGTAACGAGTCAATATTGAGCATATTATCTACAAATAATAATAATAATTATACTGTACTCGGCGAAACATGGCGGTAGCGGTCATTGACTCCCTGTCAAAAACTTGTCATTTTCTATTCAAAGCCGTGATTGACAACATCTGACACTTCATTGTCAATCGCGGTTTATATTGTACTTACAATAAAAATGTACTTTTGGTTGATTGTTGATTGTCATACTCGGGTCAGTCATACAATTTACGCGTATAATAATATGTCAGTAACTGGGCCCATATCTGAGCGATCGATTTACGAGAGTTAGGGCCTGTTTCACCACTTTCTGATAAAGTGCCGAATAGGCGATTCACAACTTTTTTGACAGATTATCCATACTTCATCTGTCAAGTTAAGTGGTGGATAGCCTATTATTCCTTATCAGGAAGTGGTGAAACAGGCCCTTGATATACTATGGTCTATGGTTAAGCTGGGAACTGGGGAACGTTTCTCGTTCATACCGTCCGCGGACGCAAAAACGTCCAGCCAGCCAGATCCAGTTCGGACGTCCGAACGCTCAAGGTCGCGTCCGCGACTTATGAAGTTATGACAACAATATGCAAAGTTTTGTGTGTTTTGTATTAATCATATAGAAATAAGCCGCGTCCATCAGCCGCGACTGTTTTTGTCTCCAGCTTTATCAGGGTGTATGTAGTCAGTATTATATATCTATGGATATAGAATCATTATTAGAGCATCCTATAAAAACAAAAGTGTGTGTAAAAAAATGAAAAATTGTTTATACCACAATTTTGCTGTAATTTTACTTCGATCCCAAGTAGGTTAAATAATATTGTGGGATATAATATGTGTGGTGGCCACAAAGGAAGATCTTCCGACCGAGCGAGGTGTTATGCTCGGTCAGGCCGAAGCCCACGTGATAGATTTCAGCTGTCGTATATATACTGACCCACTTAGAAAACTTCAATAGCGCGATGCAGGAATGTTACGCTAATAATTGTGGGTACCGCCACATCACTCCTCCCCGAAGACCGGAGGTCGAATCTTGAAGTCTTGTCGCTTGAGTCGCCAGTTCCAGTGAGTCGGAACTGTTGCAGTAAAGTCCCAGTGAGTCGGAACTGTGATGCTGCTGCACGGGATCCAGTGAGTCGGATAGCTGCTGTGCGGGGCCGATGCTACGTGCTGACCAGGAGAGATATGCTCTGCTTGCTGACCGGTCGGTGTAGTGAGAAAGCCCGATGATGCCGATGCGGAGTCGCCCAGGCCGCGGTACATTGCGGCTAGTGGACGAGGTATCCGATGAGGCGATGCTGGCTGGCGCGGTGCGGAGGGGCGGGGAGCGATGATGATGAAGGAGGCGTGTTCTGTCGAGGGTCACCAATGTGGGATATAATATGTGTGGTGGCCACAAAGGAAGATCTTCCGACCGAGCGAAGTGTTATGCCCGGTCAGGTCGAAGCTCACGTGATAGATTTCAGCTGTCGTATACCATATATGTCATACCGACCCACTTAGAAAACTTCGATAGCGCGATGCAGGAATGTTAGGCTAATTGTGGGTACCGTCACAATATTATAATTATACTAGCTGTCCGGGGCCCGGGCAAACGTTGTTTTGAAATATAAAGTATTTTGCCCATATTATTTTATTGAAGTGACTAAATAAGTATGTCACCATGGCAACGTCCATCGCTATCCCGTCGCACAAACCATGGTCGCCGTCAATCTCGAGTTGTAATAATTTACTATTATTTATTCAACAAATGCACTTATCAATTTAAAAAGTAGATGTTGTCCGATTCTCAACCCTAGCCGATATGCTCGCTGATTCACGAAAATCGGTCGAGCCGTTTCAGAGGTGTTCAGCCACGCACCCCGTGACACGAGAATTTTATATATTAGATTATATATATTTTTTACCACACTTGTTCCTTTTCAGATTCCCGACTGACTTCGATCTCCGCGACGAGTGGATCCGCATCATCCGTCAAAGCCGGGAGGACAAAGACTGGACGCCGTCGAAATTCTGCGTCGTCTGCTCGTCGCATTTCGAGGATGATGACGTGTATTTCACCATGAAAGGTAGACGCTTAACCAAAAAGACAGCTAAACCGACGAGAAACCTCGGCGGCACCACTAGGGAGGATATAGTAGGGGCAAACCAAAGCGGCAAAAAACAAGACAAAGCGGCTACGTCCATGGAAATATCCTTCGAACATGTACCAAATATAAAAAAAGAACAATGCAGTCCCTCTAATGGTGTATCGAGTGTGGAGATGGAAGAATCAGGTCCGTCTGAACGTATGACTGTAAAGATAGAGGAATCGAGTCTCTCGGCGAATATGCAAGATATAAAGCAGGAGCAGTTGGATCCCTTGGAGGGAATCAACGTAAAAGTGGAGCCAGACTCGGCTCCAGATATTGGCCGCGCTGAAGGCACAGGAACTGTGGAATTAATATCCTTTGAAGAAGCACCATCAACAGAACCTTCAAATTCAATCCAAATGCACGAAATGCCCGGAAGTATTTTAGAAAATGATGATATCAGAGAATCTGATCTGGACTCCGTGTATGATACCTCGATGGAGAGCAGATTGAGGAAGAAGTTTAAGAAAAGCGACAGCCTCTGTAAGAATTACAGGTTGAAGCTGCAAAGCGCGCAGAAGAAGATTCGACGGTTGGAGGAGAGGAAATTCGCGCTGAAGACTATAATTACCAAGAAGATTCAGCGTGATGTGACTTCCTCGAGCGAGAACCCGATAGCAGCAGAACTCTTCCGTCACATCTACCACAAGGACTCTAATAGTGATATTGTATGCTCTGAGCAGTTCAAGAACTTCTGCTTGACGCTGTACGGTCATTCGCCAAAAGCGTACGAGTTCGTCAGGGAAACCTTCAACAATTGTCTGCTAGATCCCAATAGATTCACAGACAAAGGGCCAATCAATAGCTATTCGGAGGTGTGCGCCCTTTATGACTATGTAGACTATGTAGAAGACTAAATCACGTTAGTAGCCCTACCAGAAATATTTACTTTGTTTTTAATTTTGTTGTTATAACGGTGGGTACGGAACCCTAAAAACAGCACTTATGTTTGTGTCATACAAATTGTATGTGGTAACTAAATTGTTAATGTGATTCATATATTTCGAAGTCACTAGATTTTTATTCTATTGTTACTGTGTAGGTTTGTAATATAAGAAAAAAAAAACACGATACTGCTAGTTCCAAACTTGTTGTTTTTATTGACTTGCGCTAACACTACCTGCATGTTCCCTATACCTAGGTAACACTGAAAATGTTTAGAAAATGAAAAACGGTTTAATATAGAAAGTTGCCAATACTTTTATTGTTTTTCGAAGTAATCTCTGTTCCTCTCTACAAATTGTAGTGTTCGATGGAACTACTGAGAAAAGCAGTGGGCCTAGTCTTCCTTAGGGGTCTTTTCTAAGGCATTTTCGTACGCTTTCACCGCATCTTCAGGGCTCGTAAAGCGCATACCTCAAATTTTATCTTTAGTTCTTGGGAATAAATGAAATTCGCAGGGCCCTAGGTCAGGACTGTATGGCGGATGACTCATTATTTCGACACCTGCCATAGTCAAATATTCAACTTTCCGTTTTGCGGAGTGCGCTGAAGCATTGTCGTGGTAAAGGAGGGTCCTACTTCGAGGGCGCTGCTGTCGAATTTTTTCCAAGACAACAGGCAAACAGCGATTGATATACCAGTCTGCAGTAACTGTCCTTCCATCTTCTAGCACAACTGTCGCAAAATTACCGTTACGACCAAAGAATGAGGCAATCATCTTTTTTCCTTGACTTCTTCTTTTCTTTACCTTAGTTGGCCAATCCTCGAAAGAAAACACTCACTGAGCCGATTGTCTTTTGGTTTCGGGTTCGCATCAATATATTCAGCTTCCATCAGCTGTCACGATGTCAAATAAAGCATTTGAGTCACTGCCGTTGAAAATATTTCCAACATTTGGCGACACCAGTCCATGCGAAGGCGTTTCTGGTCGTCGATTGAAGTATGGGGAATGTATCTGGTAAAGCTTCCTGACGCCTAAATGTTCATGTAATATTTTTTGAACTTGTCTCATAGCAATGCCTAGGCTTGCCTGTATCTGCTGATAGGACACTCTTTCATCTTCCTCTATCATGCGTCGCACAGCACTGATGTTATCTTCAGTAGTCGCTGTTAAAGGACGTCCCTCACGCGGATCATCACTGAGATTGCTACGTGCACGCTTAAATTCGTTAAACCAATAGTAAATAGTGGCACGAGATTGAGCTTCATTAAGAAATACTAATCGCAGCCTATCATAGCTTTGTTGTTGAGTAAGCCCACAACGAAAGTCACAAAAAATCATTAACTTAAATTTTTCTCGCGGTTGGTTCATTTTCACGTGTAACAAGAGTTTTAGATTTGCCGCCAATTCACAAAAACAAATGATACGATACATGAATGCAATATACTAAATTATGTTACCAAAGAGTTCTAAAATTGAAATTTAAAAAAAGTTTTCATTAGTAATGTTTCTAACCGGCTCGTTATAAACACTATCAGTGTGACCCACGTACCTGCGATAGTACCGTGGGTGGCCAAATTATTATACTCACTTGAAAAAAATCAATTTTTGTGTCTTATAAGGTAACATCGTTTTCTTTTGAAAAGTTAATAATTTTTTTTAGCCTTATGGTAAGGTGTAGGAAGTCTGGCTACTATTCAGCCATCTGGGGATGGAGATGGGTTTGTAAAACTCGCAGGTATTGGTCTTAACGCATGGTTCCTTCAACCAGATGTAGTCGACCATCCGCTTTGAAGTCATCTCGCCCCATGTCGTAACCGACGAAGGAGGTTTTACTCGTTTAACAACACAGCTTTTATCAAAATTTTCAAGTCGCCTGCGGTGAACAAACTGGGACTTGTCTTGGAAGATCCGAATCAATTGAGTCATATTAAGGTCACGTCTTTAACTTCATAATTAAAAAAATGCAATGAAAATAACTTTCTTTTCTCCTTCCAGCGTTCCTCAGTCCAATGTTTTTACATTTTAGCAAACGCCAATCGCTTAGCATGCATTGTCTGGGTAAACTTTGGTTTTACGAAAGAAGGCATCATCTGAAATTCAGTTTCTTCAGTTTCGTCTTAACATTCCGTTAGATAAAGCTACGCCAGCATCATCTAACAAAACGGTTATGACTTTTAGGGGTTTTTTTCTATTCTCAACAGTAAAACGCCTTGTTTCCTCTTCTGTTCAAGCAGTCGAAAGACGGTTTTTACCACATTTGAAGACGTGAGTGGAAGAATCGAACAAGTAACATTTCGTAACATACGGACAAAAACTCATTTTTCCCTAATTATTTTAATAAGGGCCTGTTTCACCACTTCCTGATAAAGTGCCGGATAGGTTATCCACAACTTTTTTGACATATTCTCCATACTCTACCTGTCAAATTAAGTGGTGGATAGGCTATCCGGCACTTATCAGGAAGTGGTGAAACAGGCCCTAAAACTTGTAACGTATCTACTTTGTAACCTAGCTAATATATCTGGCTACACATATAAACCATAGTTTTTCTATTTCAAATAATTTTTCCGGCCCTAAAGCCTCCATTTAAGCAAAAAAACGGGAAGTTTTTTTGTTAGGTACTTACCTTATTCTTCAACTCACGTCTTGATTTATGAACTCGCTGGTGACAAAAATTTTTTGAGGTCCATCACTTTTTTATATTTCCAAGTGTAGACTGGGAAACGCCTGCTAATTTCGCAATTTCTCTCTGGAAATGATTGGTATGACTCTAAGGTGTCTAAATATTATATATTTTTCTACCTGTCTGAATTCTTCCCCATGGCTAAATCTTTCATTATTTTAGCCTAAAATACCATTATTACAAAAAATAACCAAGAAACACTAGAAACATGTATAATTTATAAATTACAATAAAATAGATAAGACCTAGATATCGGTTTTAATAACAGGTTTCACGCTGAATACATTTTAGCACCTTTGTCTAACTCCCTATTGCACGCACTTAACACAGGAAAATATGGCTAAAGTGACTGTCGTGCTAAATGGTGTTACTATTACAAAATTATTATTGAATATAAATATTACTAACTTACAAAATGAGGAAGAGAGCCTAAACTCTAAAGTATCAAAAAATAAATAAAAATACTATAACAAACAACACTAAATGGCTAAACAATCAACCAATACGAATCTACGTAAAAATCTCACACTGAGTATAATAATTTGTCCACCCACTGTATATACCAGTATACATAATGTATAATGCACCCACAGAGCAGATACATCGTAGAGAATAACTATTGATGTCTTTCAAATATTGAAAAATATTCATTTTATTTGGTTTTTAGTATTTGTCGGTATAGCGGCAACAGAAATACATAATCTGTGAAATTTTCAGAAGTGTAGCTATAGCGATTCTTGAGATACAGCCTGGAGACAGTCGGACAGACGGACAGACATCGAAGTCTTAGTAATAGGGTCCCGTTTTTACCCTTTGGATACGTAACCCTAAAAATGGTGCTTTATGTACACTTGCTCCTAAATATAG
Organism: Cyaniris semiargus; assembly: GCA_905187585.1. Classification (NCBI taxonomy): domain Eukaryota; kingdom Metazoa; phylum Arthropoda; class Insecta; order Lepidoptera; family Lycaenidae; genus Cyaniris; species Cyaniris semiargus. Next base: position 14,831,323 of record LR994564.1, read on the forward strand.
CGCAAAAACCACACATTTTTCCAGTATAAACTTTATCCTTATCTTTGCCGGATAGCTTGGGCTATCTCCTTATCAAATATCGCCAAAATCGATTCAGTGCTAAACGTGTCTCCGTTAAAATAATATACAGATAGTACTTTAATATTTATTATATTAGATTTGTATGTTTCAAACAATATGATATAATATAATATATAATATATAATATATATATAATATATATAATATATAATATATATAATATAAAAATAAGAGACAAGAGTAGGGTTGCCATCACCTTTTTTGCCGTCGCCGGTCTAGCACGACAAAAATCCCGGACATCTGAATTCTGACCGAAATGTGGCTATTTCCCCGGACACCCGTCAAAATTATTTACGATTAAGTACGTCTTACCAATTTTTGCTTAAACATCTTTCTTTTCCAACAAAAATTATTTGTAAAAATTTGATTAACTTAAGTCCTTGAAATCGTACTTGATTTTGATCAAAGAAGAAAGAAAGTGTGTATGCTTAACGAGTTTTTATCTTTCGTTTATTTGCTGCCTGGCTAAAAAAGTTGGATTTCTCTCAACAAAAGTGTCCGGATTTCACCCGGACACTTTTAAAAATCCGGCCGGACGGTCCCCGGACGCCCTTCAAACTAGGACAAATCCGGGGAAATCCGGACAGATGGCAGCACTAGACAAGAGCCACAGATTACTAAATAGTTATCTACTAGTAAAGCGTCCAAAAAATTCGGTATGTATAAGATACACCCATACTAATATTATAAATGTACTTATAATCCTTACTAATATTATAAATGTGAAAGTGTGTCTGTCTGTCTGTCTGTTACCTCTTCACGACTGAACCGCTGGACCGATTTTGCTGAAATTTGGCATGGAGTTACTTTGAGTCCCGGGAAAGGACATAGGATACTTTTTATCCCGGAAAAATGTACAGTTCCCGCGCGATAAACGAGTTTTGGCGCAACGGAGTTGCGGGCGTCATCTAGTATTATAAATGAGAAAGTGTGTCCGTCTGACTGTCTGTCTGTTACCTCTTCACGCCCAAACCGCTGAACCGATTCTGTCGAAACTTGGTATGGGGATACTTTGACTCCCGGGAAAGGACATAGGCTACATTTTACCCCGGAAATATGTACGGTTCCCGCGCGATAAACGAGTTTTGGCGCAAACGGGCATCATATAGTTTTCTATATTTACCCGTAATCCGTAAGGCATCTTACCCCTAATACTGTATATCGTATGAAAAGTCTTCTCTGTACCATCTATTCAGCTCTAAGCTAACAACATGACATCGTGTGTGTGTCTGATGGTATCTCGGAAACTATCGACGTGGTACTCGCCTAGCTCTTTATTCGTCTTATCTGAGATTGAGACTTCGTGACACGGCGATGTTAAAAATGCGTTTCTACAACTTAAAAATAGCCAAATTGGTTAAACTATGATATACTTCACAAACTTAGAAGAATATCTGAATATCTGAATCTATACGTGGGAGAGCCATGCTTCGGCACGAATGGGCCGGCTCGACCGGAGAAATACCACGTTCTCACAGAATACCGGCGTGAAACAGCGCTTGCGCTGTGTTTTGCCGAGTGAGTGAGTTTACCGGAGGCCGAATCCCCTACCCTATTCCCTTCCCTTCCCTCCCCTATTCCCTTCTCTTCCCATCCCTACCCTCCCTACCCTCCCCTATTACCCTATTCCCTCTTAAAAGGCCGGCAACGCACCTGCAGCTCTTCTGATGATGCGAGTGTCCATGGGCGACGAAAGTTGCTTTCGATCAGGTGACCCGTTTGCTCGTTTGCCCCCTTATTTCATAAAAAAAAATAGCACGACGGCAGGGCGAAGAGCGATTTATATAGAAAAATTAGGTTTTGCCAGGAACTTCGTAAAAATTAAGACATTTTTTTTGTTTTTTTGTAATAAAATAGAAACTATCATTTTTATTCATTTATTCATCATCAAATTATTCATCAAAACCGGTAGATTAGAGCTTATTAGAAGCGTGACTATTTTCCACTACATACCTAGACTTGTGCCTAGACTCACTTTTAAGTCTGCTTGTCATTTTCCAAATAAAGATTATGTTTTCGATTGAAGGGCCAGTTAATTTAGGTAGGGTACAGATTCAGTTAACGCACACTAAAGGTATTTATATTTTATCATATAATATTTTATATTATTGCAACAAACGAGAAGACAAATAAGTTTTATCAGTGGCGCCGGTCGTGGTCTAATGTTAATTCAATAGGTACTTACCGTTAGACCTAAAGCCTAGAACCTGTCCTTACATCTAGGTCCCACTTCGGGGAACCTAACGGGAGGAGAAGGGTGACCACGCGTCAGGACAAATAGGGGACAGTCTAGAAACATCAAAACGGGTAAAATGCATTTTTCAAAACGACATAGTACTTGAGAGTTTAGAGAAAATAATATTAATATAGCTCCTGTTTCAAGTTAAATTATAAAACAAAAAGATAAAATACCTAATCAATAATCATTAATCAGGGCGAGCGAAGCGATCCCTAGTATATCCCACAACCTGAACATTTTGTGGTACACTTTACGGAAACACTATCACGCCTATGTATTTGTGCATAGTAATTTTTATTTATATGTAGGTTGTAGATGTGTTATCATCAGTCATTCAAGGTTTTTTTTTTATATACATAGATGTGTTATCATCATTCATCAGTCAGTCAAGGTGTGACGACGCGAGCCCTCACAAAGTTCGGGTTTTAGCTAGTTTAGCTAATTACATAAAAAATAATATTAAGTATGTATCCAACACCATCCGTTTAATAACTTGTTATTAAAAGTGGTCATTCCGAGATAACTTCTATATTAGATAAATATCCTCTTGGAGCTGTCTATAATCACACAAATGTAAAACTAGTATCTTCCCAGATGTAAAATCACCCTATCACACAATATACACACACAAACACAGATCAAAAAGACCCAGCACAAGTTGAAATTGTAATCAAGCTATTCACGATCACAAAGGAGGCGCGCCACGTTTTTAATTAAAAAATAAACTATTGTCCGAAAATGATACACAACGAGTCCGGCCCTTTGTCCGCGTTCCGGACGGCCGGACGCGGCCGGACGCGGCCGGACCGGCTCATTCCGGCCGGAGATTGCCGAACAGATATGCGACGTTGTTTCACGAGGAGGCCGCGAGGGCTTGATTGTTGCTATGCATTATTATAGTTACCTACACTTTTAATTAGTGCTAGCTGAGTGCTGACCTGGCAAGCGTCGTTTTGCCATATTGTGTGCTGTATTTTGTAGATGAAAATTGCCGATGAAGCGAGGTGTATTTATTTCAATCGTTGTGTGTGTCACGCCTATCTTAAAATAAGACTTCGATCTAAAGTGAGTTTGAGGATTATGCGTTGTTTGCTATTGCCTATTAGTCATTTCATTTTTATCTTTCATGCTCATATTTTGTAGAGTTATTAGGGTATATAAATGTCAGATGAGTCATATTTTTAGTGACATAAACTTTCAAGTAAATAATATGATCTACAGGCACTGTAAAAACATGATGATAAGATTTTTTAAGTAATTTAACCTTTTAAAAGAAATCAGACCCATGCGGTTCTTGGTAAAAATTATAATCTTTACTCGGTATGTAGTTTCATTGCTTTTTTTGGTGATAAATGCATAAAAATGTTTTGCACTTGGTTTGGCTTGCATTTTTATAATACCAACCTATTAAAGCAAGATGAGTCATGAACATTTTGTAAATAACTTACTGTATATCATATTATAATATACTTATCGCTTATCAGTAATTATTATACTACCTTGAAAAGATTTGGACTTTTTTCTAAAATCTTTCATTTAAATTGAGCCCTCTCTTATAGTTTTTTCTGCATTGCCTATTGGTTTTTATATTACATCTTCTATTTCTACTGTTCGAGACTTGTCCTGCATTTTCGTTAAATGATGGTGACCCTAGTAGAAGCGGACAGGTGACAACACGCTTCTAAAATCAGCGGACTTCACCTGTCACCCTCGTCAGTCCTCGCGAATTGTGTCAGCCCAGGGACAGGACAAAAAGGGACAAAAAATGCAAAAAAATAAAAAATCTATCTTATTCCAAGTCTATACGTTATGTGTCAAAATAATTTATCACAGGTAGAGGTAGAAATAACAAAGAAACGATTTGAATGTATTTCGGTTTGATTCTTTATAATGTCAGGGTTATAAATAGTTTAAACTCCCAAAGGGATCTGTCCTAAATCCTAACTTTACATTAATAGAGTATCAATCACGATTTACATAAGTTTACGATTTACATAAGTTACTAGTCGTTATCTAACCTCCAAAATATATCTTCCTTAAAGGACCTCGAACCATGATTGTGTAATATTATCTTGAGCGATTTTTAGTTTATTTTAATCAAATCGTTAACGTATTAGACATGGCCGGTTCAGGCAAAAATAAGTCTGCCATTTTTCGAAGGTGTTTCATACATAATCTCCCAATAATATTTCTTCCGAAGACTACGTTTTGAACGGCTAAATATCACTTCCTTAATTGTCTGTTCCTAACTAAAAGCCGTTAAAATATCATAAAACTTAAAGCGTGGCCTATTTGAAGGGATCTTCGTCTTACTAGCACACACGAACAGCTGTTTCATAAATTACAAGTTTTTGTTCGTAACGGAACCGTTCTTTCGTACAAAAATTCATACACGACACACTAAATAACTTAAACATGCTCTTGCCATTTAAAATTGTGAATTTTGTTTTACCGTTCACCGATATCCAAAAGTTTTGTGTATTATAAAATCTTAGATGATTTCATTAATCGAAGTATAAAATGTTATATATAGTTTATTGGCTTATAGCAAGCACTACATGAAACTGAGGACAATTACTCAGTACTTATAGGTCTACCAGAATCTGATGGCAATTTTTGACAGCAGATTTTCAAAAAATATCCTTGATCATTGGATACATTTTTATATTTGCATGTTTAACACACAGAATCAGCCGCTATAAGAAAAAAAAGGATCAAAATGTTTTATTCCAATTACCCCGGTATTGCTAGAGTCAATTTATTTTCTCACTTTTTGCCATCAGATTCTGGTAGACCTATACCACGTTTTTTTTTAAATCCCAATACAGTTTGGATTCTACTAAAGAGAATTCGTATATTATGTAATTGTAATTAATTCATTAAAAGTGTACATAATAATTATTATCTATAACTATACTTAATATTATAAAGCGGAAGAGTTTGTTAGTTTGTTTGTTTGTTTGTTTGTTTGAACGCGCTAATCTCAGGAACTACTGGTCCGATTTGAAAAATTCTTTCAGTGTTAGATAGCCCATTTATCGAGGAAGGCTATAGGCTATATTTTATCACGCTAAGACTAATAGGAGCGAAGAAATAGAAGAAAATGTGAAAAAAAAACGGGGGAAATTATTTGAAAGGGCTTATCTCACGAACTACTAGAGCAATTTGTTTGTTATTTGGGTTCGATAAGAAGTAGACCACGTGAAGGATCATAGGCTATTTTTTGTAGACTGATTTGTCTGTAAAATGTCTAATTTACGCGGGCGAAGCCGCGCGGAACGTCTAGTTATTTTATATAGACTCAATTGTTGTGTGCACTGATTATTGTTACCTGTTTTCTAAATTTCCTGTAACAGGTCTACTGGAAGAGATTCCAGTCGGAATAAGTTTCAAGTATTTCACTGTAATCAGTTTAGTGTACATAAATTATTAAATAAATTAATAAATAAATAAACGTGAAACAAAAGATTTTTGGAGTTTTTGACCAATAAACCGCGTATGACATTGTTGAAATTTTATGAGAATACTCTTTTAAAGTTTTATCATACCGAGACCTCATCGAATCTATACCAGTATAGATTCGATGAGGTCTCGGTATGGATTAAGTCAGCAAAATTGGACAATGGACAGACAGAGTCGTATATTTTCGGCTGTCCTTCCCAATCAAAATGGCCGACTTGAGTTACGAGTTACGACAATTGAAAATCGAATGCTGATTGTTTTATGTGTTTTAAACTAAAACAATTGACGCACGAAAACAAAACCATTGAGGACGTTAGACGATACGGAAATAAAACATAGAACTAAAGACCAAGAATTTACGACAGAATGCTAAATAGTTACTATTAATGCTAAAACTGTTCTTTATAAGTATAACAATTGATTACTTATATTGCTAAGTATTAATGTTTTTTATATAATATAATACTTACGTATAATATGTAAGTATACCTGTAAGGCTGTAACCTGTTATATACCTCTAGTTAAGAGACAACATTGACATAGCTCCTATTCAATCAGTATCGAAAATGCTTCAAAATAAATAAACACAGATCAAAGGACGCTTTAAAAAATCAGCAATATTAGTAATTACCTACCTATTCAAAATAACTTACAAAAGTACAAAAGCTAAACGCAAAGGATTTCACCTAATAGTTGGCGATAACTGATAACGATAAGTAACAAAACGTTAGCGAAAAGTTAACCGAGCGATAAACTCCAGTCAACAGCGGTTAGAGATAACCGAGGGGTTCACTCGTAAATATAAAAAGGGTTCGATGCTATCATGGGAATCGGTTAATTTGGCCCTTTCTACGCCCGTGGATTACGAACAAAGAAAAAAAAAAGAATTAATGAGAGCCTAGCCGGCTAGGTGTTGGTGCATATTGCAGACCCCTTGAAGAAAAGTAAAGTAAGTAAGGTTGAGTAGAGGTGGAGGTGTAGGTATGACGTCACAAATTATTTTTTTAGTGTCAACACTGACGGAAATCGATCCCAATTTGACAGATTGTCTATGAACTCCTCGTTTTAAAAAAATATGATATCAGTGCCATTGTCAAAACTCAAATGTCACATGAGACTGTTACGTATATTTGTGTCAACTGTCATATGATGTCATATCACATAATATGTGTTTATGTGCTCACTTGTTGCGATTTATTGTTTGCGAACTCGTGTTGTTTTTTCAAATTTAGTTTAGCGTGTTGCATATTAATGCTTGTTTTTTTGTTAAGTTTCTAAACCTAAATCGTTTCTTGAAGTCCTCATCACTATATCGCCCTAATAAGTTATGACTTTATGAGCGTCACGTAAATAAGGAAAATGATGTGAATTTTCATGGACATAATTCAGAAACTTAATAAAGTTTTTCATGCTTTTCTCTAAACACGATTTCTTGTAAATTAATGGTTTGAAATTAGACAGTGAAGACACTCAAGGAAGCCTTAATGTACATCCTGAACTACCTCAAGTTTGACAGTTCATTCCTCACCTCGAATAAGGAAATCGAGGAAGTTTTATTGAACTAATATTGATACAATTTTTGAGGATTGAGGTTAAGTCGAGTGGAGGAAATCGTAAGGAAACGATATGGGTGTTTGAGTCCCGGAAAAGGACGAAGGATAGTTATTATTGTTGGAAAAATGTACGGTTCCTGCGCGATAAGCGAGTTTTGGTGCAACAGAGTCGCGGCCGTCATCTAGTCTAAAATAAGAGACTGATTATTGATTACACAAAAAATATATGATGATGTACATTATCTAGGTAAATCTAATTACATGCCTACCTATTAATAAACTAAGAATTACTACTATCCTTCCTATTTCCTACTGTAATATAAGTTTATACGCACTATATAATAGAAAGTTTATTCCGTTCGGCCAATATAATCTAGAAGCAGTTATAAAAAGATTTCAATAAAACACTATTGCACCAATTTAATCCTTTTGTTTGAGTACGTTTAGATATTTTAATTAGATTAGCTCTATATTGAAAATATTGTGTTTTAAAAAGGTCAAACGTCAGAATTGTGACCATCTCATAAAGTTGTTTAATCTCCCCTCCGTTATTAATGAAAATGCATTACAATTATGACATAATAGCGAGGACAGTAATAGAATCGTTGCTATGGTCCAATTTTAGTCGAAGCGAACAAAGAAGCAAATCAATCGCGTTCGAGGGCGCTCGGCTTTGTTCGGGCACGCTCGGGAACGCTCGGCTATGTTCGCGCTCGCTCGACGTTCACAGCTGACGAACTGTTGCTATGTGCACGAACGAGCAACAATGGATGTAATTTATATGCAACAGCTAAAATTACATATCACATTATACAAAACAAGTTGATTAATGCATATTAATTGCTTTTTGTGACTAAAAATTACAGTGTTTTATAAATTAACATCAAAACTACACTAACTCCTGAAATATTTGTCGCCATAATATTATTACATATTATATAGTAGCTCTTATAGCAGCAATATCGTATTTAATTTAGGCAGAATACAGTGTAATGATATTATTCGAGCGCTGTAGTAATCATAACAACAATCAGCTGTTACATCGCTCCTGTGCTGGCGGACGTGACCGGTACCAGGCCGTGGTGAAGCGACGTAACGACCTAACCGCCTGCGACCTTCACAAAGACTTTGACACTCACTTCGCCCTTATTGCGATGAGCTAGGGTTCATTTCCGTCCTGGTTTGATGCAGGCGCTTCGGTCGTGTTGTTGCGGGGGCCCGCGCGCGTAGCGCTAGTGCATTTATGGTATCGTTCCCCCGTTGCCAACCTTTTTTTTTGCTCATTTTACTCGTTTTAAACTTTTAACGATTATTTATGTTAACCTTACATAATGTTGACTTCCTTCCGTGCGTTAAACAAAAGCTCCGTGTAGCTTTATGTTGCTTATTGTTATTGGTCGCTTTCGAACGATTATTCGAGTTTTCTTTGTTCCTAGTTTATTAAATCTTGGGCTCGTAAAATGTTTCGAGTTGTACTATTAACGCCTTTTAAAATTGTTAATTTGGAAACATGTGTGAGAATTAATAGCTTTTTTTGTGAAAGCCAATCATCTGTTTTGGATTGATGACTATTTTAAAAGATGCGGAATGAACGTTTAAAAGTAAATTATATTTAATGGAGTATTTAAACACGTCTTGAAATGTAATAAATAAAAATTACGACACGAAATAAAGAGCAAGAAAACTCAATTATTAGATTTCAAGTCAGAAGTTTATTTACACAGTAGAAAAATAAGAAAGCTTACATTTTTCAACAATATTAAAAATTCTCGTCTACAAATACACGGCAAAAATATAATATTAATCGTGAATACGAAACTTTTACAGAAACAATATAAACGAGAAACAAAATGGCTTAGAAGCAATATTGTAAAGGTGAAAGTGTAGGGTCGCCCCAGAAAAAGGTTGGTGATCCCTTCTCCTCGCTGAAACGCGCTTAGCAACAGCCGAACGAAAGCAGCGACGCCCTGCCGAGGGAGATCCGACTCTATTTGAAGGTAATAAGGTGTATTTTGCAATGTAAATGGGCATGTTATTGATCGGAGCTCGGCGAAAAGTTATATATACGTTACCAAATAGGTAGGTAATAGACAAACTGGTGGAGTTAACTGTGACAGCGCAGCGGGCAGGCCGCAGGGGTATTAGATCATTGTTCATAACTAAATTGTACTTAGTATTTAGATTACTTCGGTTAAAGGTATGAAACTTCTTGAAATATGATTGTTGTGAAAAATAGTTTTTGTTGGCACTTGGTGTGCATAATGTAGTAAGTAACTAGTACCTAAACTTATACTAAGCTGTAGTAATAGCAGCACTCTGAGACGTTTAAGGATTGCTTAACTTTAATTTAATGAATAGTTTGAAGTGTGAAGATTACGTCAAAACTCAAAGTCTCAGTTGAGTTTAATGCGACTGTTATAAGTAACTTTCTAATTTATATTTAACTGGATGACGCCTGCAACTCCGTTGCGCCAAAAATCGTTTAACGCGCTGGAACCCTGCATTTTTCCGGATATCCTATGTACTTTCCCGGGACTCAAATTATCTCCATACCAAATTTCAGCATCGGTTCTACGGTGGGTGTGAAGAGGTAACAGACAGACCCACTTTCACATTTATAATATTAGTATTGATACCTATATCTGTGACCTAGGTCGTGAAGTATAAGCACTACTTGTATACTATACTACAGTTTGTCCTCGCAACAGCTGATCGTCGGTCAGGCGAGTCAAGGTCAGGTGTTAGTCACTCTCGCGATAACTTATCGTAACTACAAAACTCAACAATGCAAATTACAATTTTTCATGGAATAACTTTTTTATGTTTAGTTTCTTTTGTTCTAAAGGGGCCGTTTCTTCATGAAAAGTTCAAATTGTAATAGGCAATTGTCATTTATTACCTACTTTTAAATGATAATTGCCTATTATCATACAGGGCAATAGAGGCAGTTTGAGAATTTAACGTTCATTGTTAATGCAGCTAAAGAAAATGTTAAATATTTTAACACAGACTTAACTTTAATTTCTATTTTATAAGTAGGCCCTTGAAGGCCTTGAAGGCCTTGAAGCTAAGCCTCAATTTGATTCTCTTTTGTTCTCGCTACTCATATCTCCAGATCATTCCTTCCATACACTTATAAAATTAAATGCAAAGCACCATAATCGTAAAACATAATAATGAATGCTACCGCAACAAATCTACAACCTTAAACTAGTAGGTAATTAAATAAAATCTCGCCCACACTCGGCCCACGCCTCTCATAACTCGTCCACACAAAAAATCTTTTACGTATAATGAGCAGTCCTATCTTTTATCTTTTTTGTTTCTTTTGTTAAGATACGGGTTATAGCATCGTTGTAACTATAAAGTTGAGCAGTTGAGCTTAGCTAATGTTGTGTGCTAGTAAATGTCAATAGATTTTACAACTCAGCTGATTTACAGCTGAATGATGAATCCTTACCTGGGCCCGAATAGCGTGAAAACTGAAATCGACCAACTAGCGTCACAAATTCACAATACTACATCGCGTTTTTTGAAAATTTCTAACCTAACATAAAACATCTAACAGCTGAAATCAATCTAAAAAGGCAGAGGCCTGTTCCAACTTCGACCTAAGTATCTCGCTCGGTCGGAAGACTTTCATAGGGGCCTCCAGGAATATTCCCATATATTATGTATTCATAATAGATGTATAACACGGTCACATTAACTAGACGAATGGTTTGATGACGTCATTATGGAGCGGGCGTGTTATTGCAATCCAGCAATGCGTCAAGTTAATGTGACCGTGTTATACGTATTTTAGCTTGGCCTTCGGGATAGAACCACAGATCATTGCCTAAATAGTTGTCTACTACGTAAGCAAATCTAAGGACGACCCCGAAATGGTAAACCTGTACTGCCGGCTCCTCGCCACGAGGATAAGAAGAATTCCAGAGTCTGCTGCTGCAGCGGGCCTCGTCGACGAACCGAGGTCTGCGAAGTCGACTTGTATGAAGACCTCAGCTTCTTGCATACGTTTTTCTGCTTTCATAAAGACGCTTCTGTACTATTTGTAGACTTATTATATTTTCATACTTTTGATTAGGTATATTATGTAGTTCCAAAAATTTGAAAAGTATTTTTTTCGTTAGTCGTTACTTACCTATATGATTTTCTGTGAGTGGCTAACAACTTGGTTGTTTTCTATGTGTAGTTAAAGTTATATAAGAAAATATAAATCTGTATGTAGGTGTAAACAAACTTCTGGATAAAGATAGAAAATAACTTAACCCACGTTATTTTTGGTAGGAAATAAAAGCTTTTTAATTGTATCTTTTTCTAGAAAACTACATTGTAGTATGTACCCACTATAAGCGGCTTATGTACAGCATTGTTACTTCAATGTATTAGGCAAAATATGTTGTCAAACCCTACAGTCTACAACTCTACACCATCAATAGGGTCCCGTGAAGCGTGAAAAATGGCCGCGAGGGGTGGCGGAAACCACAGGAGGCAAAAAAGGCACTTTATGGCCAATAAAGTACGGGATAAGCTGAGGACTGCGTCGAAAGTGATAAAACTCTGCAGCGGAGATTACGATGTATACTCAAAGGATTTATCGTGATATCGTTGTTTGTACAAAGTGAGGGTTCTGCAGTCGTAAAGTGTAGCGGCTGAAACTTAAACTTCATTTAAGTTGACCAAACTATTGTCTATTGTGTTACTTGAATAATTATCATTGTGAACTGGATAATATTATAAACTGCATAAGAATTAGGAACTCTTAATTTTAGTAATCTTTAATTTAATTGTTAGTGTTGATAAGTTATAAGTTAAACAAAACTAAAACTCGACAACTTATGTAATGGCCCGTCCGCACGTTTGCCAAACCTCAACAAATCGTCACAAATGGTCACAAATACAAACGTGTGGATAGGGTGTTTGGCTTGGTTTGTTTAAGTTTGCAAAGACTTGTAGCCGATCCGACCCAGTGTCGGTTTTTGAACACAAATCAAAGAGAATTTGCCGCAAGCGTTTGCCACTCGTCCACACGTTTGTGCGCGTTCATTCTCATCGATGCTCTGTTAGCGAACAGACGTGCTATACGTAGTATCCCGTCTGTGCGTGCTTTCGATAAAAATTAATGACTGGTGGTCTAATGAACACGTTTTAAATTTCCTCGAATGTTACCAGGTGGAGCCTTGTATTTGGGATCCTAGCAATAGTGACTACAAGGATAAAAAAAAGTAGCCGATGCATGGAGTCGCCTTAGTAAGATATTAAATAAATCAGTAAAGGAACCGACGTGGTAGTTTTTTTTTTTTTTACAATCGTTTTCTTATATTTATAATAAAAATAACTTACTTAAGCCTAATTTTATAGCCGATACAGCAACTTCGACGTCCGTCATGCTTGCCGCGTCAGAACAAACTAACTCACTCGCAAGCGTGTGGATGGATTTCGAAATCGAGCCAAACGTTTGTGTCCATTTGTGGCGATTTGGAGCAAACGCCAAACGTGCGGACGCAGCATAACAAACACAAAATTTTGACAAAAATGCTGTAAGATGTAACCAGAACCGTAAGGTACTATTATATATTCAGTGCCAGAACTCGGATCGTTAAGCCGCTAACGAACATACATACAAGATATTATTATGTTGTTCTCAAGTCCCATAACGAAATCCAAATTCATATCAATATTCCAATGACAAAATTTACTTTATATTCCAATACTGAATACAATATGCTTTCACATACCTAGTGAATTGAGCGTAAAAATCATCGCAAGGAAAACATTATTTAAGTCTGGGTCCCAATTCTCTTCATTCTTAGAAGAACTTTTGAGCAGGACGGTGTTAGCATTATGTTCGATCTGTATTCGAATACGAGGAGTTCCTACGTTTACTGATGAACGAAATTCAAAGACAAGTAGGTATTATAATGCAGGGGAGGCTTATGTCTATGGAAATAAAACAACAAGTTTATAAAATTTTATATTGTATCGTTATAAAGAACGGGACAGGAGCAAAGGAATATTTCTACTACATCGTAGTCCTGTTTCTTACGATTACTTAATAATAATTTGAAAATCCTACCTAATTTAGGTATTACATAGTAATATAATCACAAAGCGTGTTCATTTCAAAAATTAATAAAACAATATTTTGAATTGTTATTAAAAAACTAAACATATTGTAATTGAATGCAAAGTTCTGATACCTTTATGTTGCTAAAGTAACAAGAGATACGATGCCTATGAAAAACTTAAAATTGACCAAAAAAATTCCGAAACAGTATCTTCAAAACAACAAGAAGTCACATACATAATTATATTATATCCATTCAAGAAGTTACATAAATATCCATTTTTTTAAATAAAAGAACAATTAATTAATTATTAACAATCACTTAGAAAAAAGCTGTCTCACTAGTCACTACATGTCAAGCAAAGAAATGTAATTTAACCGACCTGTAATAAAATGTTGATACAACAGCCGCCTCAACGGGGCGAGGGTTTTTGTGCGATTTCGACTCCCGGTCGACAATCAGCTGGGAGAGGAATTCTATTATTACACAACACATGGTGGGGCTCCGCTATTCCCGAATAGAATTTACGTGTGCATTTGTAAAGAAATAAACATAAATGGACGAATACTTACAGAAGATAAAAACATTTAAAAAACATCACTAAAAAATTGGGTTTCGTCAACGCGAACGTGACGACGCTGCACTGTGAAAAACTAATGAGGTCTATTCTTGACATATCGCGTCGTTTTGTGCTTATTCGCACACGATAATAACTATGTAGAATATATATTATATTCTGTTGGTCTTGAATTCATAATTAGCAATGCATTGCCTGAGCAAAAATATCCTTGAGTGAAGGATCCTACTAGTCAACAATTTCAAAATCTTTACGGACTTTTTGTCATAGGCATGTGAAACGTTTTTATAAACAAAAATAAACGTTATAATTTATAACACGGCGATTTACTCAAAGTCCTTTCAATCGACGGAGAAATATACTTGATAGTTTCTAAGACGTCCTTCTCGTCGATTTAAGGCAAATGCTACACCCTCAATATGTACCTGTCGTACAATGTACTATCAGAGAAGTTGATTCATAGGCAGATGACAGACCTACATAATTCGTTCCCTTTATGTCTAACCCAATCGACAGGTCCCGACTAATATTAAATCGACATAGCTATACCAAATGACATAGATCCGTCATCTGCCTATGAATCAATTTCTTCAATGGTTCATCCTATTCCTGAGCCGGGAGCCCTAAACCAAGACATCATCCCTCATCATGATGACGTTAAAACACAATCGCTTTTATTATTTAAAAATATTACCTCTACACTAATCCATGTTGTTGTCTTTGTCCGATACGTTGGTAAAGCCACTTGACAGACGTTGACAGCCACATGCATTAGCGTAAGCTTCAAATGTTGTTATTAATTTTCCTTTTTCATTGTTAATAGCACACATAATAACATGCGTGAGACGCGACACAAGCATCCTTAAATGTCAATTTACGACCTTTATGTCGAATTTCACTCTTTTTACTGTGGGATAATATATGTGGGGGCCGCAAAGGAAGATCTTCCCACCGAGCGAGGTGGTATGCTCGGTCAGGCCGGAGCCCACGTTATAGATTTCAGCTGTCGTATATATACCGACGCACTTAGAAAACTTCGATAGCGCGATGCAGGAATGTTAGGCGAATTGTGGGTACCGCCACATCACCCCCCCGAAGACCGGAGGTCGAATCTTGAAGTCTTGTCGCTTGAGTCGCCAGTGCCAGGCAGTTCCAGTGAGTCGGAACTGTGATGCTGCTGCACGGGATCCAGTGAGTCGGATAGCTGCCGTGCGGGGCCGATGCTACGTGCTGACCAGGAGAGGTGTGCTCTGCTTGCTGACCGGTCGGTGTAGTGAGAAAGCCCGTTGATGCCGATGCGGAGTCGCCCAGGCCGCGGTACATTGCGGCTAGTGGACGAGGTACCCGATGAGGCGATGCTGGCTGGCGCGGTGCGGAGGGGCGGGGAGTGATGATGATGAAGGAGGCGTGTTCTGTCGAGGGTCACCAATGTGGGGTAATGCGTGGTGGCCACAAAGGAAGGTCTGCCGACCGAGCGAGGTGTTATGCTCGGTCAGGCCGGAGGAACTTGGTTTAAGACTCCAATCACAATAATTCACATGTCGAGCCGGCAGCATTCGTCTAAACATCGCCCATGTTGATATCTGATATTGTTATCTCGTAAGTTTCAACCGGCTCTTGTTTGATGGCGGCTACGGCTGCATCTGCTTCTGTTATATCTGCTATAGGCTGAGGAGCTGTTGGGTCACATAACGGATCGGGTTCAGGATGACTGAAGGTGCTAGAAGAGTCTACGAGGTACGAAGGATCTACGGGTTCCTCTTTGATCGCCTCAACAGCTATTTGTTCCTCAGTCCTGTCGTCTATTGGCATCGGGATTGGGGTTTCGGATTGCCAGTCCAGGTTCGGAATGGGTTCATCGGTGGGAGTAATCTCGTCGTCTATAGGTTCGTCCGGCTCACTCTTTATGGAGGATACCGCTTTCTCCTCCTCTGTTCTGTCGTCGCTCGGCTGGAGAACAGTCACGACGGGTTTAAATTCCGATTTGGACTGAAATTCAATCTCAATCTGCTTTTTCTGCCGTCTTCTCACCCTGGACTCGTGTAAGACTTTCTTTATAGCGGCTATGACGGTCTCTTTCTCCTCTGGGTCGTCGATGCTCCGAAGTTCGGCAGCTATTATGGCGCCGAACCGCTCGTCATCGTCTTCCATATCTTGCTCGTCATCAGCCGAGTAGTTCTGGAAAAAACTTAAGAGTTTAACGACCGATCAGTGATTACGGTGGCAGAACGAGTGAGAGGTATAAAATATAAATAATAATGATAAAACAATTTTTATATATTATTTGTTTATTAGACACGGTAGTTATACGTGGGAGAGCCATGCTTCGGCACGAATGGGCCGGCTCGACCGGAGAAATGCCACGTTCTCACAGAAAACCGGCGTGAAACAGCGCTTGCGCTGTGTTTCGCCGAGTGAGTGAGTTTACCGGAGGCCCAATCCCCTACCCTATTCCCTTCCCTACCCTCCCCTATTCCCTTCTCTTCCCATCCCTAGGGGAGGGCTATTACCCTATTCCCTCTTAAAAGGCCGGCAACGCACTTGCAGCTTTTCTGATACTGCGAGTGTCCATGGGCGACGGAAGTTGCTTTCCATCAGGTGACCCGTTTGCTCGTTTGCGCCTTATTTCATAAAAAAAAAACAGAGAATTAACGGTAGTAGTAAATGTCTTATTTATATATGAGTATGTATGTTATAAGTCTGTAAGGTATTTACTATTTGTAATTTGTATGCCTGAAATAAATAGTAAAAAAAAAATATTGTAATCAAAAAAAAAATTTGGTCCTCTCATACAAAACCACAGTTGTATGAGAGGACCAAAATTTTTTTTTCATTTTCGACATAAGTATATAGTTTCTTTAGGAAAGTTGGTCAAAAATATAGTTGGCCACACTGAAGTGGTTTTGCGTAAGCACAAATACAAAAGTTAAATAATTTAGCGAAGATACAGTAAGACGAAATAATATATTATGGGTGAATCAACATCATCAGAACAGTCAATAATGTATATTGAGTATAAGTTTGCATGTAATTACTTCTCTAGCTGGTTCAGCATCAGCCGCAGGTGTTTCATTTGTATTGACCGTTTTTAAAGTTACCGGTTGTGGTGCCTGAAAAACAAAAATTTTCAAGAGCTTAAAAAGTAAGTAAATAAATTTCTCTTAAATAATGCACACACTATCCATTAACTATAAGCTGCATATAAAATAGTCTCCGAGCAAAGACTATAACTGAGGTAGACGTGGTGTACTCTACGAAATGTCATTTGAAAAGCAATCCTAAAACAATACACTCAAAACATTACACACACACAAACTAAAAGTATATATTATGTAGTCAAGTGCGAAATTCCAATATTATTTTGTAACAAGAGTGACAAGGATGGCCTATGGTATTCGGTCATACCGAGCGCAAGCGTTCCCCGAAAAATCAGGTAAACAAACGCCCGCAAGTACTGACTGCAAAAAAAGTGTATTACAAATTAAGAAACAATTTCGTTAATAAGTATAATGTTTTTAATAATAATATTAATTAAACTTAAACTACAGTTAAAATGCGTTTTAGAAGGAGATCTATAATTTATACAGAACGCCTTCGTTACAATCAACTAGTATTTATTTCTAAATGAATAAATTCATTTATACAAAAACCGACCGGAATTTCAATTTATGTTACCTTTTCACAGGGTAGGGCATTTTTATTTAATTTTCGTAAACCATTTTTTGTCGTATAAAATGTTTCCTTCGCAAAATGATCTGAGCAAATTCGACTGTGAGTGTTGAGTATCCAATCCATTTCAGATCGCTCTAGTCTGACAAATTCAACCCATTTTTGCTTCCGTAGTTTATCTTGAGGAAACCTATAGCACACAAAATAATGATAATGCAACCATTAAAACCGCAAATCAAATTAAAACCCCAATAAAAACATACATACATACATAGCCTGTGAGAAACATAACCCTTACTTTTTGCTTTGCTGTAGTCGAGTAAAAATTATTCATCTATTGTGAACAACTATGATAGTTACCTGTGAAAGGTAATCCCTGAAGATCTATTTGATTTAGTTGTATAATTTTTACAAAATCTTATAACACAAGATGGCATTTTGCCCTTTGATTACATTTAGTATCTGAAAATAAACAGTTTGTTTTAAAAATTTGCTTGCTAACCGTACTCACGTTCAGACCTTGCGTGGAATTGAGTTTGGGGCTTCCTAGTTTTAAGAAATAAACAGTAATGACTTAAAATTATTAAAAACTAAAATTATAATTGTCCAAACTTACGGTAAAATCAACATGTGTTACGAATTGACACTTTAAACACGTTCAGTGACAATAATACAGCCCCTATTACACTTAAAATGACAATTTTTCGTAGTTTCGCGTATGACCGTCGCGTACAGAGCGCCAGTGAACACTGACTGCAACGGTATGTCGATTGTCGGGTGTGAATTAGCTCCGTTGGAAGTTAGAACGGCGGAACATTTGGCGCGTAAAGCCCGCTCCACATTCAAAATCATCTATGACAATTTTTTTCGCTGATTGTTTACGCTTTCTACCCGGAATGGATACCTTTATTTCCTTCATTGGACTGCCTGTGATTCTTAAACGGGGGGTAGTATCTGGAGCCGTACTAGTACTTGGAGCCGTGTTAGAGCTTGGACTAGCGTCGGACGAAGAACGCGGCGGTTGTACAGATGCCTTTTTAGCCTCTCTTTTTATCCGAGTAAGAGTACTTCTGGATATTCCAGTTGCTGCACAGGTTCGTTTCTCAACCTGATCCACAGGTGTGCACATTAAGCGCCCACATTTCTTTTCGTACTCAAAATACTGCAGCACTTTCAACACAAGATTTCTCCCTTCACTGTGTAGAGTTTTCCCCATGTTCAAAACTAATAATAAGTCCAAAAATAACAATAGTCCAAACTTAACAAAACAATAATGAAAACTTAACAAAATGTCCAAAAACTGCAACAGAAAACTAACGAAAATAATGACGCGTGTATCGGTAACAGAGATGCTGCCCGTACTGACGTTTTCCGGGCGAGCTAAGGGAATGCGGGGGGAAGCGGGCGGGGCTTTGCATTCCAGCGATGCATCAAGTAAGAGCGCTTACAGACGAACGGCACGTGTCGGCGGCACGCGTCGGCGGCAGTCGACGGCACGTGTCGGCGGCAGTCGACGGCAGCCGTCGACAGTTTATCACGCTTGCAGTTGTGACGTACCGCGTAAAGGTAAGTGTCCACAGATCTGTATCGTACGCGACGGACGTCTCGCAACAAACGGATATTTTTTTCACAGTACGTCCACTGTATCGGCAGCATATGGATTACCGACTAGCCAGTATGTTTATCTCCTAATTAGTCCTTTTTGAGCATTCATTTACTAGGCTACTCGGTAATCCATACGCTGCCGATACAGTGGAAGTACTGTGAAAAAACTATCCGTTTGATGCGCGACGTCCGTTGCGTACGAAACCGACCTGTGGACGCTTACCTTTGGGCGGTACGTCAGAACTGGGGGCCTACCACCACCTCTACTAAGCGACACCGTTTGACAGATGCAGCAATATTACTTTAACGTCAAACTAGCGATCTTAAAAAAGTTGATATTTCACAGCGGATTTAACAATGTTTTGCATTTTTTTTTACTGTTTTTAATTAAAATTATATTTGAAAAGTGAGTACGGTAATGTTATTATAATCTTACAACAAAGTGTTCTGGAAACATGATAGTTTTAGGATAGGTCGTGGTAGGCCCCTGCAAGCGTCATAAACTGTCGACGGCTGCCGTCGACTGCCATCGACTGACGCCGACACGTGCCGTCGACTGTCGCCGACGTGTGCCGCCGACTGCCGTCGACTGCCGCCGACACATGCTGTTCGTCTGTAAGAAGCCTTAATGTGACCGTGTTATATATTTGCCTTCTATCCGTTCGATGTCGGTACATCAAAGGGTTCTCGGATAGTTTCGTTAGTTTTGTGTTCATGCAAAACTATCTCTCCACATTCCCGCTGTCGCTCGGGCGGCGGGCGGCGCGGCGGGCCAGTCGGCATACAGTCAGTCAGTCACCGTATTGAATGAACGTATTTTTTTAAATGTCGGTAAATTGGACACACGAACTAGAGTTATCGTTTTTCGAACAGCTATTGTTATTACTTATTGTCAATGTTATCCTGATATAATAATAATTTAGTAAGTAAGTAATTTAGTCTTTTTAAGTTGTAGATGTTAAGCAATAGCCAAGATGCAGGGACGTCCACTCATGATGCAATCCTGCCGCTGGAAAGCTTAGTGCAGTGTACCCAATGTCCCCGACCCCGATACTTCAGAAGTGAGAGGGGCCTACGTATCCACATAGATACGTGCCATAAGCAGCCGTTACTCTCTTCTCCTTCAGAGGCTTCCGTTCCACCTTCTCAGAACTCCACCACACGCGAACCTTTTTGGCAAGAAATATCCAAATTAAAACAATCTGTCCCAGTGCTCAGGCGGATCCCCAGGGGTGCTAGAGTAGCCGTAGGCCGTAGCCCAGAAGCTTGCCGAAACTATACGCAAAACGGTTAATGAAAACTCGAGGCAAGCCTGGGAAAACCTCTTGACGTTTCCCTACCGCACTCTCCATGTAGCCAGGGATCCCCAAAATAATAATAATAAATCTATGAAAATTTAAATCCTTTTTGTTTTTCGAATCAGATTTACATCCGTACGCAGAACACTTAGTATGTCCCATTGTTTATAAGATTACTTATAGTTTTCAACACAAAAGTAGTGCATCGAGACCGGGTTTTCCAGAAACCCGAAAACCCGGGAAAACCCGGGTTCCATTTTTGAAACCCGGGTTTTTTCTTGATCCCCAAAACGAGCTTTTCGAGCTTTTCGGGTTTTTCGTTTTTTTGATAATAATTAAAGGCAAGACCTGATTAAAGGTATTTTAAATAACAAACTAACATACAAATTCTTTATTTTTATAATATAAGTATAGGTTTAATTATTTCTATTGGTCATAATTAAACAAAATATAATATTTTAAAGTACCTAAAAATTTCGTTTCAAGAGCATTAAAGACTAATTGTCACAAAAATATTTATTAATAATAATATTTTGAAAATCCTATCAAAACTATTCAATGTAAAAAAAGCCAAGTCTCTTCAAACAATCTATCCATCGCAAAAAGTTTTCAAATTTCATAGAAGCAAGTCTTGTTAAACTTATTTTATAGTTTTCAATCAACATTCAGTGATGTATCACAGTTTTCTTTATTATGTGATCAAAGGCTTACAAAATAAAGTGTGGACAGCTTCAAAGGGTTCTAAGTCTGCTGAAAATACCGTAGACTTTTGATGATGGGCAAGTCACTAGTTAGTGGCAAAACGTTGTAACTTGTATGGACTGTTGCTGATAAAATAAACCCATCAACAAATTCTTAGGGATATTTGTATTTTTGGAATATCTAAAAACCTGTCAGGAATTTTTGAAGACAGTGTGTATGGAACAATGATAGCTTATTTTACAGTTATAAAAAAATCAATGATAAGTCAACAAATCTTTATTTCGTTTTATAAACTGAAATTTTCATTCGAATGAGATATTTTTATTGCTGACTGTCAAATAACTAGTAATAATTTATACTGATCGATGTTTGGCATACAGTATTTTTACTAAAAAATATTTTTTGTGCCCTGCTTCGGTATGACGCCCAGTCTTTTTTGCAATTTAAAGTCATTATTTTCAGTCGTCTAACTTACTAAAAAGTAAAAACCTTAAAAGAGATTTTTATTTGTCGTTATGCTTTTTGTCATTATTTGTTATATTCATAATATAACAAATAACGACAATATTAAGACAATGCAATCAGTAAAAAGGTTCCAAGAGAGCCCCTAGAAACTGAGAAAACCATGCAGAGGAGTTTCCATCAAGTATGATGTGAAACCATTTTGTATTCCAGTATTGCAGTCTGGCAAATGCAGCAGATTGCTTTTCATTGCTTGATTGTTGGTAACACATAATAGGACGAATGATGGCTTTCCTTCGCCGGCCGTGGATGTCATACTCACTGCGAAATTATTAAAACACGTGATTTTAGTGAACCCAGATGAAATACAAGCCGAGTTTTTATCAGCACCAGCGCCAGAAACAATTTCTTGTGTATAACAAACACCATGCCACCATGGTTAATCTTCCAAACTCATTAAAAGCAACCTTCCGCATTTGCCACGTGGTCTGTTCTGATCAATTACATGGTTATCTGATATGAATTCTGTCTATTGTGACTAGAACTAATAACTACAAAAAGCTTTGTGGTGTAGTGTAACGTAAGATTTTTCAGTAATGTAAGATTTTCCAGTAAGTTAGATGACAGCGAAAAGTTACCTTAAATTGCAATGAACATTCGGCTTCATACCGTAGCAAGGCAGACAAAAGGTAATTTCAGGTAAAAACTAGGCACAAAACTTTAATTACAGGTATAAAGTATGCCAACATCAATTAGGACTAAATGATTATTAATAATTTAACAATCAGCAATAAAAATGTAAAAGATTAAATAAAGATTTGTTGGTATACGTTTTATATTTATATCAGTTCTTCCATTTAATGTCATCAAAAATTCTGGATAGATTTTTATATATTTCATAAAATACAAATACATTAAATCTACACTAATATTATAAAGAGGAAAACTTTGCTTGTTTGTTTGTTTAATTGTAATGAATAGGCTCAAAAACTACTGGACCGATTTTAAAAATTCATTCACCATTCGAAAGCTACATTATCCACGAGTAACAGAGGATAAATTTTATTTTGGAAAAAAATAGGGTTCCGTAAGATATTTGGGTTTTTCGGACACAAGGTGTAAAAATCAACCAGAAAAGTTACTTATTTTGCGCACGCTGCCTAAACTATAAAAGATAGAACCATAAAATGTTGTAATTAATTGTAGATCTTATAAATATCTACAAAAAAGGCCGCAACATACTATACTTATCTATGTCGAGTGAGGCACAACAACCATTTATTTATTTAAAAATCTTGAATTTTTTTTGGACTTCATTTAAACGCGTTTATTTTACTCATGCTATTAATCCTTATCAAAATAAATTATTTCATCACTAAGCACAGTTTATGTAGATAATATTCGGTCTTTGAATGATTAAAATTGGACGTTTGATTTTGAAGTTATGGCGAAATTAAAATATTACGATTTCTGCTGCACGGCCCGTTGCGAAGTGGGCGTCACCAAGGCGGGGGTGCGCGTGCGGGAGGGAGTTTAGATCTATTAGTAAATGATGATTTAAATAATACTTAATTATTCACTAAATCTAAATAATATAAAACTCAAAGGTGACCAATTGACATAGTGATCTATTAACGCACAGCCCAAACCACTGGACGGATCGGGCTGAAATTTGGCATGCAGGTAGTTATGATGTAGGCATCCGCAAAAAAAGGCTTTTGATCAATTCTACCCCCAAGGGATAAAATAGAGGATATACCGATCGGGCTGAGACTTTGATACCTAAATAATAATAATACTTCTTAACGCGAGCGAAGCCGCAGGAAAAAGCTAGTAATATATGTAATTTGGAGGTGAAGCTTGTTGTAATACTTAATCTTGGCCCCGAAAATCTTAATCCCTAGCTTTCATAAGATCCAAAATATAGGAGAGGTAAAATAATCGCATCGATAAAAGTATGATACGGCCGTGCCAGCTTACTCGAGAATTGGTTGGGCACTGCTGCGAACCCAGACAATGGTATTTAAATAGTATTTTACTGGATAGGTGATGGCAATCGCAGAAAATCATGTGTAAAGTATTTTCGCATTGTTAATTTTTGAATTGTTAAAAAACCCGAAAAAACCCGAAAAACCCGGGTACCCGGTTTTCATCAAACAAAAAACCCGAAAACCCGGGTTTTGATAATTGGGTCCGGGTTTCGATGCCCTACTCCTTGAGTTTGTCAGCGGACAGCGCGGGCCCGCGCCGCCCGCTTCCCCGCGGGTTTTGCGCAAGTAGGTACATTCGTTTCTGTGTCGTCGCCCGTCGGTCAGGCGAGTCAAGGTCAGGTGTTAGTCATTATCGCGATAACTTATCGTAATAACTACAAAACTCAACAACAGAAGTTACAATTTTTCATGTAATAACTTTTTTATATTTAGTTTAATTTGTTTGTGGGAATGTTTGTGGTGGCCACAAAGGAAGATCTTACGACCGAGCGAGGTGTTATGCTCGGTCAGGCCGGAGCCCACGTGATACATTTCAGCTGTCGTATATAATATAGATAGTAGGTATATTATATACCGACGCACTTAGAAAACTTCGATAGCGCGATGCAGGAATGTTAGGCGAATTGAGGGTACCGCCACATATTCTAAAGGGGTTGTTTCTTCATGAAAAGTTCAAATTGTAATACCTAGGCAATTGTCGTTTATTACTTTTAAATGATAATTATTAATTGCCTATTATCATACAGGGTAATAGCTAGGCAGTTTGAGAATTTAACGCTCATTGTTAATGCACTTAAAGAAAATGTTAAATATTTTAACACAGGCTTAACTTTAACTCTAATTATTATAAGTAGGCCTCAAAAGCTCACCCTCAATTTGATGCTCGCTTTGTTCTACTTTAATACTCATAATTATCTCCAGATCCGTCCATACACTTATAAAATTAAATGTAAAAAAGCCAGTGACGTAACTATTACATCCGGGGCCCGTGGCAAATTGATAGGGCTCTATCAGTAAAAATCGTCACGTTACCAATAAAACAATGTATAAAAAAATTCTGACCTCACGGCCTCTTGGGCAGGGGCCCTTTTGGGTCGGGGGCCCGTGGCATTTAGCCAGCCCTCCCACCCTATAATGAGTCTTTCGCTGGTTCACACCACATATGCTTCACACCCCGTTTCGAAACAGCGAAGAACTGATTTTGAATTGCCCGATTCATACCGCGGTTCGAAACAGCGAAGACCTTTTTAGGGTTCCGTACTCAAAGGGTAAAAACGGGACCCTATTACTAAGACTTCGATGTCTGTCTGTCCGTCTGTCTCCAGGCTGTATCTCAAGAACGGCTATAGCTAGACTTCTGAAATTTTCACAGATTGTGTATTTCTGTTGCCGCTATAACAATAAATACTAAAAACAAAATAAAATTAATATTTAAGTGGGGCTCCCATACAACAAACGTGATTTTTTTGCTCGATATGAATAATGGCTATAGCTAGGCACTTGAATTTTTTACAATATCCTTAATTATATTTGTACTTTAATAATTAATAATAAAATTAAAATAAAGAAAATATTTAAGGGGGGCTCCCATACAAAAAACACAATTTTTTGTCTACTTTCACTCTATACCGGTACGGAACCCTTCTTGCGCGAGTCCGACTCGCACTTGGCCTTTTTTTTTTGTAATAAATAAAAGCCTGTAAATACTCATCAAAATGAGTTTGCGCCGCCAGAAAAGACCTGTCACTTTGAAACGTCAAATAGTTGACACATCCGACTGTGAAAAAAAGTATGCTCGTACCATAGACAAAAAGTGTTGCTAGCATTAATAAGCATAGCTTTGGTAGAATTTCCGTAAATTGAGTGTACCGTGTGTCCCACAGGGATCTAGTGTCCCCAGTTTCCCCTATGTAGTTGTAAAAAATCTTCTAGAAAATAAAAGCTTCTTAATTGTACCTTTTTCTAGAAAACTATGTACCTACATTGTAGTATAAGCGGCTTATGTACAGCATTATTACTTTAAATGTATTAGGCAAAATAATATGTTGTCAAACCCTACAGTCTACAACTCTACACCATCAATAGGGTCCCGTGAAGCGTGAAAAATGGCCGCGAGGGGTGGTGGAACCCACAGGAGGCAAAAAAGGCACTTTATGGCCAATAAAGTACGGGATCGAAAGTGATAAAACTCTGCAGCGGAGATTACGATGTATACTCAAAGGATTTATCGTGATATCGTTGTTTGTACAAAGTGAGGGTTCTGCAGTCATAAACTGTAGCGGCTGAAACTTAAACTTCATTTAAGTTGACCAAACTATTGTCTATTGTGTTACTTGAATAATTATCATTGTGAACTGGATATTATAAACAACATAAGACCTCTTAATTTTAGTAATCTTTAATTTAATTGTTAAATGTTGATAAGATATAAGTTAAACAAAACTATAACTCGACTATGTAATAAACGAAAAATTTTGACTAAAAATACTGTAACCAGAACTCGGATCAATAGTTTAGCCGCTAACGAACATACATACAAGATATTACGTTGTTCTCAAGTCCCATAACGAAATCCAAGGTCATATCAATATTCCAATGACAAAATTTACTTTACATTCCAATACATGCTTTCTTTCAGATTGATTTATTGAATTGAGCGTAAAAATCATCGCAAGGAAAATTTTACTAAGTCTGGGTCCCAATTCTCGTAATTCCAATCTTCATTCGTAGAAGAACTTTTGAGCAGGACGGTGTTAGCATTATGTTCGATCTCGATTCCAATACGAGGAATTCATTTATTGATGAACAAAGTTCAAAGACAAGTAGGTATTATGCATGGGAGGCTTATGTCGATGGAAATAAAACAACAGGTTTATAAAATTTAATTTTGTATCGTTTAAAGAACGGGACAGGAGCAAAGTAATATTTCTATTACATCCGAGTCCTGTTTCTTACGATTACTTACTTAATTAGAATTTGAAAATCCTACCTTACTTAGGTATTACATAGTAATATTATCACAAAGCATGTTCATTTCAAAAATTAATAAAACAATATTTTGAATAAAACAATATTTTGAATTGTATTAAATAATTAAATGCAAAGTTATGAAACCTTTAGGTTGCTAAAAATTAAAATAACAAGAGATACAATGCCTGTGAAAAACTTAAAATTGACTAAAAAAATTCCAAAACAGTATCTTCAAATGAAAATCAAAAATCTTGCGGTCCTGGTTACCAAAACGACAAGAAGTCACTTGTAAGTTTCATACATATCCATTTTTTAAAATAAAACAATTAATATGACAATTAATTAATTAACAATCACTTAGAAAAAAGCTGTCTCAAGTTACATGTCAAGCAAAGAAATGTAATCTAACCGACTTGTAATAAAATGTTGATACAAAACTGCCGCCTCAACGGGGCGAGGTTTTTTGTGCGAGTTCAACTCCCCGTCGGCAATCAGCTGGGAGAGGAATTCTATTATTACACAACACATGGTGGGGCTCCGCTATTCCCGAATAGAATTTACGTGAGCATTTCAAAAGAATTCAACATTAATGGACAAATACTTGCAGAAGATAAAAACATTAAAAGAACATCACCAAAAAATTGGGTTTCGTCAATGTGAAGAAGACGCAGTGAAAAAACTATTAGAGGTCTATTCTGTTGCAGTGTGCTTATTTGCACATGATAATTAATTTAGAATATCTATGTTGGTCATGAATTAATAACAGAGCTTTGCCTAAGCAAAAATGTCCTTGAATGAAATTGTTCTTCTTGCGAGGTTCCTACTAGTCATTTCAATTTCAAGGTCCTTACTGGCCTTTTGTCACAATAAGTGTTATAATATGGCGATTTTCTTAAAGTCCTTGTTTCTTCCAGAGAGCTTTTCGCCACTCCGGGTTTTTTAGACGGACTTACTCGTCAAATTAAGGCGAATGCTACACCCTCGATATGTACCTGTCGTACAATGTACTATCAGGGAAGTTGATTCATAGGCAGATGATAGACCTAGATAATGTGGTCGATTTATGTCTAACCCAATCGACAGGTCCAATATCGACCTATACCAAATGACGTAGATCCGTCATCTGCCTATGAATCAATTTCTTAGATGGTTCATCCTATTCCTGAGCCGGGAGCCCTAAACCAAGACATCATCCCTCATCATGATGACGTTAATACACAAACGCTTTTATTATTAAAAATATTAACTCTACGCTAATCCACGTTGTTGTCTTTGTCAGAATACGATGGTAAAGCCACTTGACCGACGATGACAGCCACATGCATTAGCGTAAGCTTGAAATGTTGTTATTAATAGCAGACATAATAATATGCGTGAGACGCGACACAAGCATCCTTAAGGGTGAAGCCAAACGAGCGTAATTTGTGAGTTGTGAGTCGCAGAATTTCTGCCGCGTAAATATCTTTTCATACAAATCATCACTCACAAAATTACGCTCGTGTGAATCAAACAGGACTTTTGTATGAAACTGAATGCAGCAGAATTCTGCCGAACCGAAATTCTGCGACTCACAACTCACAAATTACGCTCGTTTGGCTTCGCCCTAAATGTCAATTTGCGACCTTTATGTCGAATTTCACTCATTTTACGATCATCGTTGTCATTTGTTAGCGGCGAGAACTTGGTTTAAGACTACAGATCGCAATCCACATATCGAGCCGGCAGCATTCGTCTAAACATCGCCCATGTTGATATCTGATATTGTTATCTCGTAAGTTTCAACCGGCTCTTGTTTGACTGCGGCTACAGCTGCATCTGCTTCTGTTATATCTTCTATAGGCCGAGGGGCTGTTGGGTCACATAACGGATCTGGTTCAGGATGACTAAAGGTGCTAGAAGAGTCAACGAGGTACGAAGGATCTACGGGTTCCTCTTTGATCGCCTCAACAGCTATTTGTTCCTCAGTCCTGTCGTCAATTGGCATCGGGATTAGGGTTTCGGGTTGCCAGTCCAGGTTCGGAATGGGTTCATCGGTGGGAATAATCTCGTCGTCTATCGGCTCATCCGGCTCACTCTTTATGGAGGATACTGCTTTCTCCTCCTCTGTTCTGTCGTCGATCGGCTGGGGAATGATCACAACGGGCTTAGATTCCGATTTGGACTGAAATTTAATCTCAGTCTGCTTCTTCTGCCGTCTTCTCACCCTGGACTCGTGTAAGACTTTCTTTATAGCGGCTATGACGGTCTCTTTCTCCTCTGGGTCGTCGATGCTCCGGAGTTCGGCAGCTATTATGGCGCCGAACCGCTCATCGTCGTCTTCCATATCTTGGTCGCCATCAGACGAGTCGTTCTGGAATAACTTAAGAGTTTAACGACCGATCAGTGATGACGGTGGCATAACGAGTGAGAGGTATAAATAATAATGATAAAACAATTTTTATATATTATTTGTTTATTAGACACGGTAGTGGACATAGAGAATTGACGGTAGTAGTAAATGTCTTATTTATACGAATATGTATGGTGGTCTGTAAGTAATTTGTATTATGGGCCTACATGTCTGAAATAAATAGTAAATAAAAAAGTTTAGAAAGCTACATCAATTAAATGTTGGTGACATGGGTTAAGGAGGGTTGAAGAGGGCGAACATCAGGTTTTTGGTAAAAAGTTATACACATTTGGATTGGCATAATAAAGATTTAAACAAAATAATTTAAATTCTTTATAATATCTGTTACTTTTAGAAGAAGGTTTTAAAATGGTCTGTGCTTTAACTATTTTACTTATGCTAGGTGAGAACTTGTCACATCCTTGAAAAAACTGTTCACGAGTCACGTCCGTTGACTTAGAATCCTCGATCAATTTCAACTTCTTGGTACAACTTGTGACTTGTCTTCGAAGTTTTACCTTCCTTGGAGCATGGTCTGTTAATATTTTTGTAGTCTGCGATGCACTGGAACTACTGGGGATTACAGCGTATACGCCTGCTGAAGCAACGTCGACCTCTTGTTGAACGCCTCTGGTAGTTGAATCTTTTATAATCTCTATTTTTGGATCCTCGGTTTGTGTGCTCATGGGATATAATGAAGCAGACGGTAAGTTTAATATGGGAACGGCAGAGTCTTTCAATTTTTTGTTCATATACATCCATCGCTCAAAGTGCAAACTACATACATACTTCTTATATAATTGTTCTATGCCCTTATCGTTTAAATCAGGTCTTTGGCAAGCTCTTATCCAGGATTGGCGCCTGGAAAGCAAAATATCCAATAATTAATCACACAATTGGTAGGTACGGAAGGTCACAATATCAGGTGTAAGTTGTAACAGAAGCACTTCGAAACTCGCTCTTATTACGTGCGCGGTAAGGGCGGTCCAAAGGTCAAAATGTTACACTTGATGTGTGGCCCTGTGTACCTAGCTAGGTATGTACTAAGTATGTAATTTTAATTACCTACTTAATATATTGATATACATTTTTCAGGGTTCCGTACACAAAGGGCAAAAAACGGGACTCTATTATGTACTAAGGCTCCGCTGTCTGTCCGTCCGTCTATCACCAGTTAGTAACATATAATATCATTGCCAAGCTGTGTCTCATGAACCGTGATAGGTAGACAGTTGACATTGCTACAGAAATCATCGAAATCCTTCAGTACTTACAGACAATTAGACAGACACCAATCCAAAAGATGATCGGATTGTATTCTATTGGTGTTTTTGCATCGCCCTTAATAAATTTTACGTAAATATATTCAATGTACAGACAACTTTTTTAACTAAGTACCTACTGTTTTATTATATGATGTTATGGATAGTACGGAACCCGGTGTTTTTTTGTAGGTCTTATGTATTTTATAACTCTTATGTATTTTATAAACAGTTAATCAAAGGACAATATTAATAACTATTATTTTACTGACAACAACAAACAAAACTAAACTTACCTTTCATCGCGGGGAAATCTATGAAAATTTAAATCCTTGTTGTTTTTGGTATCAGAATGACATCCGTACACTGAACACTTAGTATGTCCCATTGTTTATAAGATTTCGTTTATCAAGATAGTTTTAAAACACAAAATTCGTAGAAAACGTGTCAACGTCACCCGCGCGCGCAGCAATGCAAACTCCGCGGATTTGCCAGCGCGGGCCCGCGCCGCCCGCTTCCCCGCGGGTACCCCTCCGCGCCGTTGCTCTGCGCAAGTACATTCGATTTACTACTGTAGAGTGGCGACGTCGCATCGACCGAGCGGTGCGGCAACACCGCGGCCCACTGACCTCTGTATTTGTACTTTAATAATTAATTATAAAATTTAAATAAATTAAATAATTGAGGGGGACTCCCATACAAACAATTCAATTTTTAGCCTATGGTAAAGGTTTAGAAACCTACATCAAGATAGGAGGGAGGGCGGGGGTGGGGGGAGGGGTAAAACTTCCCCTTGTACCAACACCACAACAAGGAGCCCCCCAGTTTTAGAGCAACTCACCTTTGAAATTTTCGGAATATTGATGCTACGTCATATTCTATTCTCGACAATTTACGGAGTGTTTCTTCGGAAAAATGCCTCTCGCTAGGCTGTTGTGAGTGGAGAACTAAAATTTCAATTTTATTTAACAATGTAAATCAAGGTTTTTTGATAAAAATTCACTACATAAAAACTACTGTCTTTTTCGTCTTATTTTTTTTTTCTTATTATGGCACTTCGGCTATAACCATGGCCAGTGTCGAGTATATTATGGCGGGAAAACAATATTTTTTATTACAATTTTCAGCATCGTTTTTCTATACTGTCAGGTCTAAAGTCTAGTCAAAGTCTAAGTAAACGTCAATACAGTCAGGAAGTCAAGTCGGTCGATTCAGTAAAGTGGTAGAAGCTTTACTGAAATTTTCGATGGCGTTTTGGAGGGAACACAAAATAGCACGTTTCTGGATATTGCATCACTTTTCCACACTTGTGCACGATAACGAATATCTAATGGTTAATATCTCACCAATAATACACATTAAAAACCCACTTAACACAATTGTAGGAAAATAATACAGAAACACAACATCACTCTTTCACATTCCCGACAAAACTCCCGTCTTCTTTTTCTTATTATGCACTGACCTCCATTATACAAGTACGCTGGACATATGATACCCACTTTTTTTTGTGCCTATTTGAAGCGGAATTAGCGCCCCCAGTGAGCGGGAAGAGAACTAAATTTGACGTAACTTGCAAATGGCCGCTTAATCGTTATTGGTTGTCATCACTAGTATTAGTTCCAAACACTCCCACTACTGCTATCAGCGCCAATATGGCGACTTTCAAACGTCATTTTTACGTCAAATCATATACAAATATATTTGGTCAATGGTCAAATTTAGTTCCTATCCCTCCCATCGGGGGAGCTGATTCCGCTTCAAATAGGCACAAAAAATAGCTGTCATTTCAAAGGGTATCATTAGTCCAGCGTACTTGTTTAATGGAGGTCAGTGTTATTATGGCACTACTTTGACGCTTTGTTTTTTTTATGACAATTAAGCCTTCGGCTTAGGAATTGCACTCTAGAGGTTCAACCTCAGATCTTCAGATCCATCATCAGTCATACCTAGAAACCAATAACCCTCAATATGGCACAACTAGCTTCAATTATCAGTTGACGGAGCCCCCTATTTCTGGGTATTGTGGTCTAAGTTCCAACCTAACCTAACCTAATTTTGGACTTTCTGGATTGTGTTTGTTTTTGTTTTGGCGGGGGGCTGCGCCCCCCGAGCCCGCTTTAGAGGGGGCTCCCCCCCCCCCACCGTCCCCCCCCGCTTCCATATAGTTTTGGAATGATAAAATAATCATCCCCCACTCATCACAGCCTTGGGATGCCTTAAAAACACTTCGTAAACAACATCAGAAAACGATGATCTTATCTGAAGATTACGAAAATCTCAAATGCGAATTTCTTCTAAACGGAGAGTTGGCTGGCGGTAGAACGGTAAGTAGGAGTTTTTCTCACCCAAAACAACTCTCCTTAACCCATGTCACCAACATTTAATTGATGTAGCTTTCTTAACATTAGCGTAGCCTATTTTTGCTCTGTAGTGACTAGTGGTACGGAACCCTTTGTGCGCAAGTACAACTCGCACTTGGCCGATTTTTTTATGAAATTAAAGGGGGCAAACGAGCAAACGGGTCATCTGATGGAAGCAACTTCCGTCGCCCATGGACACTCGCAACATCAGAAGAGCTGCAGGTACGTTGCCGACCTTTTAAGAGGGAATAGGGTTGGGGAGGGTAAGGAATGGAATAGGGGAGGGTAAGGAAGGGAAAAGGGGAGGGTAGGGAAGGGAATATGGTAGGGGATTGGGCCTCCGGTAAACTCACTCACTCGGCGAAACACAGCGCAAGCGCTGTTTCACGCCAGTTTTGGATTGATGGGAATACACTTACGCGGTAGCTGGGTCCGGGCTCGTTCAGGGCGACGCTGTGGGCCGGGACGAGTAGCTGGCCCTCGTGCGCCAGGCGCCTGTAGTATCTCACGGGGTACTTCTTCTCTGTCACCTCGCCGACTGACTTTCTCGCCCTCTTCTCTCTTCTCTCCGGCAGTCCCCCCTCCGCGGCGATCTTGTCGAACACTTCCTTCCGTCTCGCCGCGTCCTCCGCCGCTCTCCGATTCCTGTACCTGCTCCTGCTGGTCTTCCTCTGCTTGGAGAGGCGCATCTCCTTCTGCTCCGGGGTCTCTGTGGCGGCACGCGCCGCGTGGTCGGCCGCCATCTTCTTTGACACTTCCTGTCGTTGCTCCTCCGTCATGTCCGCGCGTCGCTTCCGCGCCGCCTCCGCCGCCTTCGACCGCCGACCCATCTCGGCCTCGGACTCGGCCTGCAATAGAGATTCGGTTAATAAAACTAGTAACTAGGTAAACTAGTAACATTCCGGAGATCCGTATCAGCACCCGCGGGACAAATAAGGTCCATGTTACGGAAACGCTACTTTTCTCGTGGATATTGTATTAATGTTTGATTGATTGGATAGAATGGTGCATTAAAACATAGATTA
Source organism: Cyaniris semiargus (assembly GCA_905187585.1). Taxonomy (NCBI): domain Eukaryota; kingdom Metazoa; phylum Arthropoda; class Insecta; order Lepidoptera; family Lycaenidae; genus Cyaniris; species Cyaniris semiargus. The sequence continues at coordinate 14,865,042 of LR994564.1, forward strand.
ATAAAGAAGTAACTTATTTTATCTGCAAACAAATAACTCTGACCGCAAACGTCCTGTGCGTGCGAACTGCCGGGCACCTCAGCGCGTACTGACAAACCAGCGCCCCGCGCGCCCCTCGCCTGGCCCGTATCATCGCTCCTTTTTTGTTTGTATGTTTAGGGATAACCCGGAAACCCGTGCATAAATTCACCTACTTCTTATTTTGATCGTTACACAAATGTCTCAAAATGGTCCTACATATAATTTATTAGATACCATTAGGTGATAGGTCGTTTTAAGTTAGGCAGATGGTAAACTAACGTAATTTGGTCGAAGTTCGAACTCGAACTTATAAGTATTTATAGCAAACACAAGCATATACCTAAGTGATAAAAAGGAGACAAAAAAATCTTAATAACAACGAAATCTATTTAGTATTTATAACAGAATTATACATAAATAAGTAAGATGTAAATAATTTTTTTATAATTTATTAGCGCCTAGCGGTCGCCCGTGGCTCCGCCCGCGTGGATGTCGGTTACCGCTGCAAAAAGCCTACCCAGCACTTGACTCTCGTTCGCGTAAGTCAGAGGTCCATTTTGTTCATGAAAACGTTGGGAAAGCTCCAGCCTCGACTCTCGTGCACAAAACTCAGCGGGGCTAAAATGGTAACGTTTTGCAATTCCTCCAGAAAATGAATTGTCAAAACTGTCAAACTAACAAATGTCAAATTAGTACAAATTGACATTTGTCAGTTTGACAGTTTTGACAATTCATTTTCTGGAGGAATTGCAAAACGTTACCATTTTAGCCCCGCTGAGCTTCTCAGATTCTGTTGTGCGAGGCGTTGCGAAAGTTCGACACTCGACTCTCGTGCGCGTACCTGACGGTTTCTCCGGTTTTGTTCAGCGAGGCGTAGTTCAGGTAAAGATTCTCCCATACGACGTACTCTTGCTGCCCTTGCTTGATAACTATGTTTAGAAAGTTGTGACCTGGCTCTCTTAGGCATTTTCAAATGTTTAAGAAAATGTTAATAGCGTGTAATATTCTAGCACCAAAAAGAACTGTTGTTTACCCCTGAGAAGAACTTTTGCGTAGGTGTAGTTTTAAGAACGAAATAAAAAAAAACGCACGAAAATTATTAGAATTCGCGCACGACCGCTGCGTAGGAAGCCCGGGAAGCCGACCTCGCGTCTGAGCGGCGCGGGTACCTCACTCATCTAGATCTAAACTCCCCAGTCCCCCTTCCGCACGCGCCCCCCGCCTTGGTGACGCCCACTTCGCAACGGGCCGTGCAGCAGAAATCGTAATATTTTAATTTCGCCATAACTTCAAAACCAAAAGTCTAATTTTAATCATTCAAAGACCAAAATATATTATCTACATAAACTGTAGTTAGTGATGAAATAATTTATTTTGATAAGGATTAATAGCATGAGTAAAATAAACGCGATTAAATGTAGTCCAAAAAACTCAAGATTTTTAAATAAAAAATGGTTGTTGTGCCTCACTCGACGCACGACGACTCGTCGCGGACTTTTTTGTAAATATTTATAAGATCTACAATTTATTAGAATATATGAAAGTAAGTATTAAGTAAGTATTATGGTTCTATATTTTATAGTTTAGGCAGCGTACCCAAAATAAGTAACTTTTCTAGTTGATTTTTTACACCTTGTGTACGAAAAACCCAAATATCTTACGAAACCCTATTTTTTTCCAAAACAAAATTTAGCTTATGTTACTCGTGGATAATGTAGCTTTCAAATGGTGACAGAATTTTTAAAATCGGTCCAGTAGTTTTTGAGCCTATTCATTACAAACACACAAAACAAAGTTTTCCTCTTTATAATATTATTATTATTAATGTAGATGTAGATTTACGCATTCACTTTTCCCCTCACAAATATGTATTGTGTTCAGCTCTTAGAATAATAAAAACTAAGGAAACGTAAGTCCCATACTATTACCGTTTTAAATTTGGTTCCCTTCGAACAAATATTGCAAATGTATTGAAAATGTGTTACTGGGTACAGATTTTTGACAAGAATTGTAGAACATGTTTTTTTACGGAGTTACTTTTCCTTAGTTTTTATTATTCGTAGGTTCAGCTGGTATCCAAATCACTAGAATAGGGAAAACATAATATTGCTTCAGGTTGTTCTCATTAGAACCAATTTTTTTCTGAGTTGTTTCCGACTGTTTAGTAATTGACTACAAGGCCATGAAGAAAATTAACGGGTGAAATGAACCATCGTGAATAGCGCTTGTAGGCTGTTACTATGTCTGAATATAACTCTGAGCACTATGTCATTATTTCTAAACGGTACAGGTGAGTACGCCGCGCCGCGCCGCGCTGTGGCCCGTGAGGTTAATATTAGGGTTGCGCCCAATGTAATAATCACATCATCAAGTAAAAAAAATATTGACATGTGCTTGAGCTTCAACTTTCAACGTACTTCGGAATATAATGTTGCCAGAATATCAAATTTTCCCAAAATGAGGTAGTAAATATTTATAACGTTACTCTGTCAACGAAAAGAGCAAAATGACAATTTAAATGTATAATATATTATTTATTAATTATCATGTGAGGTACCTTGAAAATTATAGAAATAAATGTTATGCACAGGTAACAGGACAGGTATAGATATTAAAACGAATAATATATTGTCTTAACAACAATTCTATTAAATTTACCGGTTGTGGTTCTTTAATTAGCTTTTTAATTTGAAATTTCTTTACTTCGACAAAAATGGGTATATTCTGAAACAAACAAATAATAATAATTGAGGCAATTTAAGATATGGTTTATATTTATAAACGTACTTCACTCGGTACTGCACCCCGAAGTAATCTACAATTCTACACAAGCCACCTTTAGTCGTATACTTTACTGTATTACCTATTAAAATGTAAAGAATATAATATTTTCGTATGTTTACTTGGCTTCCAACTGACAGAATTACGATTAAGTCAATTTTCTTCGATCCAACGAGCAGCTATAGTTGGATGAGAGGGAAATCTGTAAAAAATGAACAATTAATTATTAGAGATGTGCAAATCATTACTTTGGCCGACTAGCCGACTAGCCGATTAGTCGGCTTCAAAGAAGCCGAGTAATCGGCCGACTAGTCGGCTAAGCCGATCATGGTTTCGGAAGTTTCTGTAACACTTTTTTTACTGCTGATTCGCGGGTAAGTCACACACGCCGCCTGCGAAGGTGTCGGATCGTGTTATGTTTACTTCGCGTACGTTACTTTTTTTATGATAAGTACTCATTTTATGATCAATGGTTTTGAGGAAATATTTCATATTATACGTCTTACAGTCGCAACTATACGATAAAGTTCCTACAAAATAATGATTTAATGAACTCACAACTCGGGTAAAATGTAAAAGTTCGTTCATACTGGCAACATTTAAATATTATGGCGTTTAATTTATTTTCATTTCATGTTCGTTTCAAAAAATGTTTTCGTCAAAATATGAAGTAAATCGTAGTACTTGCATTTGAAATGTAATGTTGCAATGTTCCTTTGGTTTTTCTGATGAGTTATGAGTGTTATGAGATCCATTAACTGCACAAACCGTCATTTTAAATAAAAAATCTATGGCCGAACGAAGATGTAAGCGGTACGACTCGACTTCGAAGACTGACGCAGCGACCAGCGTGTCGACTACCGAGCCAGAACGGCTTGGTATTTTGTCTTCGATCAAATATTTCTGTAGATGCACAGTTCCATACAAAATAAACAAAATAATGTCCCCAAGTCAATACGTACTTATGTACATGTTTACAACTAAAAGTAAGTACTTACTTATAGAAAAAAATGTCCTAAATATACAGTTTTATCTAATTTAAACCTTAAACAGTTGACAAAAGTATCAAAATAAAACCATCTGAATGTCCGTACATAATATTATCTCCTGGTCCAAAGCACAGAAATAAATCAAGATAGAACGGCGACGCGCGTGCGTTGCTAAAGCGCTTATTCCATTTCATTAAATTTAGAAGTCCTAGCTAGGATCCTAAAAAGGAGACTAATTAGAAGCTTCTTATTCCACTTGTCCTGATTTAGTAACTAAATCAGTTGTGACCACGCGGCGATTTTGGCCAGACGTCTTCTTAATGGCTCGAGTTCTGTCAAAGCAACAAAAAATTGGTCTTCTCATAGGCTTAGCTGTTGGCTCAATGAAAATCGAAATAAATAAAAGGCGACAAAGATGGTTGAAAGAATTTTAGCTCCACGAAAAATTATGAATTATGAACTTTCTGAACTACTTGGAACCAGCAGACTTTAGAAATTACCTACGAATGCTACGAATGCTATTAATGATATTAATGATAAGTGCCGGATATTCTATCCACAACTTAACTTGACAAATGACAGCTGATAAAGTATGGAGAATCTGTCAAAAAAGTTTGGATAGCCTATCTGGCACTTTATCAGGAAGTAGTGAATTAGTGTTCAATTTTTTTTTATTAGATTTTATTATGTATTTTTACTTAAAATAAATATAATTTAAGTATATTTTTATTTATTATACGATTATCACCTTATCAAGGCAATACGTAAGTATCCCTTTTTTCATAAAAAAAACCGTAGATAATGATTACTTAATAGGTTATTATTTTGTTGACTTTAATACAGATTTAGCAGTTCTCACTACAGATAAAAGGTTGAAACCATCTGGCAACACTGATTTAGTCATTCAGAAGCCACATTTTTTCCTATTTAGGATCCTAATTAGGATCCTAACTTTCTAAATGTTCTTCCACTTGACTAAATTTTTTAGGATCCTAGTTAGAACTTCTAAATTTAGTGAAGTGGAATAAGCACTTAAGGAATCGCTCGTGTCAATTTTTGCACAAGCCACGCCCCCAATATTACGTAACGTCATTGCTAAGGAAATAGTGATGTGATACGCACTGAAAAAATCGGAGACATATCGGTATTATCGATAAACAGCAACCGAAATCGGTGTTTTACCGAGTCAGTCGATATTAGTATTAGGTGTTTAATAACGTTATATTTAATTACGTTATAATTAATAACGTTATAAATAAAATAACAACATATTAGACAATGTTTATTTTTATCACATAAACGAAATATTACAATTCACTGGCAGTAGTTTCGAAGCCTATTCAATGCAAACAAACAAACAATCAAATCTTTTCTCTTTGTATAATAGTGTAGATAATATTATAATAATATAATATAGTGTAGAGTGTAGATGTAGATAACGAGCATGCTGCATGTGACGTTATCGTTTCTTGAAGTCAAATAGCGCGAGCGCTCCTTATATCAGTTTACGGTATAAATAATTTTAAAATCACGTTAAAAATGGATATTATCAATGACAAATGACATTATTTTACGACGATTTATTCTCCTTTCATTACAAAACAATTTATTTTTGACCCTATTGACCTTGGAAAAGTACATATTTATTTAACATTTGCCGTTTTAAAGGATTTAATTAAATTATGGTGAATTTATAAGTAAGATCTTAAAATCATATAAAATGATATCTTACATTATCAATCTTAATTTCAGATTTCCTTTTTCTTGTTTGTTGTGGCTCTTCGACAATATTTTGGGACATAATTGGTGTCTCTGCTGATATCTGCATTAAGATAATTTTATAAAACTACATTAATTCACAACTTAACTTTATAATTGTGTGTCTAACTAAGACTTCTATTTGACGTGAGTCGTGACCTGAACACTCTGGTGATAGATAACTTTGGCTTCATACTCAGAATACAGAACAAACCAAAAGGAATATTCGTAATTCGATGACGTAGGTTTGGCCTAAGACTTAGCCTTCATAGATGTACAATTTTTAATGTTGCATTTCAAACATATTTTGTTATACATGTAAATGCCTATAAAGGGGTTAAAAGTTAAAACTTTTTGCAAAAGTGCTTTTTACAGTCACATTCGGAATTCGATAGATGCGTCTAATAAGGAGGATATTATGTATACTAGAACTCAAAGAACCCTTATGAGTCAAGATAGTGTTATTGAGTATAAAAAGTTGACGGACAGTTAAAACACCACACTCCTTGTATAGATCAGTAGTGGGAAACCGGAATGGTTTGTTTAGCATATTACATAACCTTTTGAACTGCTCGTTGAGCGCGCTCTAAACAAATCATGGTGCGTTTTTATTGTAATTATAGAGAACTAATTAAGTAAACTTAATCTTATCAGTCCGCTATGTATGACTAAGGCAGGCTCGTTAGATAATAAAAAGGCAACGTGCAATTTTTAAATTATTCATTCATTATTATTCACAGCTGCATAAATTAAAGAAATGCTCTTGAAAATACTCATATTATAACTTAGGTATTCACATAAAAATAGAATACAAAAAATAACTGAGAATTCCTACCTTTTATGTAACTATCAAAGATGAAATTCTGAAATAAAGCATTAGGTATTTAGGTATCTTACATAGTACTGTTATATATAATTGTTATTTACAGAAATTATTAACTTAAGGGGGAACGAACCGGAAGTTACTAGCGCTCGAGGTTTTTAATCTGTAAAATACTTACAGTTTTAGTTTTCGAGTTTCCTGGGTCCAAATCCAATTCATAAAGATAACCTATCTCGGAACTTGAGCCAGTAGACGCTGGTTGTGTATCCTGAAAAAAAAAGTTTAAATGTCATAACCATGCTATACAGTGTATCATTAATAATAAACAAAAAACTATAACCTACAATCTTGGGTATTGGGAGACCCGATACATCGGGTATTTCGGTCATTCCTGGAGCTACAGCCAAATTCTGTAAAAGTACATATTTTATATTACATTACTTTCATCTGTGACCACTCGATTGTTCAAAGTGACTAGTTTTTCCGATCTTTCCATTTTAGTAAAACTTACTGCAATTTGTTGCACTATTTACAATTTATGTACTACAGTGCCGATATTTTTTTAATTATACTGCAATTTGTTGCACTATTTACAATTTATGTACTACAGTGCCGATATTTTTTTAATTATGAAGAAAAGGAAAGGCCTTTTCTCAACAGTGCAGCAGTGGGATGACATAGATAAGAAGAAAAAAAACCATTATAAGTGTCTTTAAGTCCTCATCAAATTTACAAAAATAGCATCTATAGACGATAGTGATATTAAATAAATGAATAAAATAGAAATCTGTACCTGATTTGGAAAGGCATCTTTTTTTAGTCTTTTCAAACCACTTTTCGTGCAAAATAAGTATTGCTCCTCAAAGTGACATGAGCAAATTACACTCCGCTTTGATGGTTTCCAGAGCTCATCTAGCCGTGCTTTTTGAATTATTTTTGTCCATTGTGACTTCCTTTCATCATCAACTGGGAAGCTAAAATTACCCAATTATATTTTTTATGACGCAGTCGTGCTGATTTGAGGTGGAATGTTCCGGAAGTCACTAGCGCTCGAGGTTTTTAATTTATTTTTATTAAACTACAGAAAATACTAATATACTTAATGTTAAAGAATTTCCCATCAAGATCAAGGAGAAAGTTTCCAGTAAAATATTATTTATTCTGTGGCAACACTTACGAAACGATTTCGTCAAATATGCTCAGACAATTGTTCAATGAAAATAAATCTAAAAAAAGTTGGGTAAAATGTTCCGTTATTCTGTGGCAACACTTAAAAAATGAACGCATGAATTCTATTACAACTACGTCATGCACATTAAATTCAATATTTTAATAAAATAAATTGGAAATGTACTACTTACAGATGGAACGTGATCCCATGCGATTTCTTCGCAGTCGCAGCAGCATTTTTGCAAGTGGGAACGACACAAGTCGGCATAATTAATTAAAAACTGACAACTACAAACACGAGATACCGACGCGCGGGTCGGCCATCGACTGACTTGAGCCACTCCAATTCGGAGTTGCTGTGACCAGTGGCGTAACTATAGGGTGGCAGGGCTGGCAAAATGCCACGGGCCCCCAACCCAAAAGGGCCCCGGCCTAAGAGACCGTAAGGTCAGAATTTTTAGGCTTCCGTACCCAAAGGGTAAAAACGGGACCCTATTACTGAGACTTCGATGTCTGTCCGTCATATTTAAGGGGGGCTCCCATACAAAAAATACAATTTTTGCCAATTTTCGCTCTTAAATGGTACGGAACCATTCGTGCGCGAGTCCGACGCGGACTTGGCCGATTTTTTATACATTGTTTTATTATTAACGTGACGAATTTTTCTGATAGGGCCCTATCAATTTGCCACTGGCCCCGGATTACGCCACTGGCTGTGACCGCCTCACTTTCAAGTGCGTTTCTGGTTTGTTCTGTATTCTGAGATAATGGCTTTCTTTAGGCAACTGCGATTTCATCATACAAAAGATCTTAGAATCTCTGGTACGTCAGTCAAAATAAACACGTGCTAAATAATAAAACAAAAAGAAAAAAAACAGCAAACAAAAGAACATACACAGCTGCAGTTCTTAGCAATTTCGGCAACTTAGAAAGTACTTCTTAATGATTTCTAAAACGGTATTGTTGTTAAATATAGTGAAGTTATGTATATGTATGTCGCAGTTATCTGTTTCAATCTGCGATTCGATTGAATGACTAGCGCATTCATTGAATGACACCATTCAATTGAATGACTCGGCCGAACGTCGATTGAACGATCGTCACTCAACGTCCGACTAGTTAGCGATTTGTAACATAGCCCATTTGAAGATAGCGGACATGAAATCAGTCAGGTAATTTAACGTATTCCATTTTTTTCCCACTGCGGCGCTAGTAGTCACTAAAACAAATATGGCGTCAAACAGCTTGATATTTTGTCGATTAAATTTACTTTCAAGTTTAAAGTGCTTTATTTGTAACTAGCTGTGCCCCGCGGTGTTACCCGCGGTTTAAGTGATATATATAATAAAAGATTATGAAAAGTAAGTACCAATTAATATAATGGTTTATGGTAGTGATGATGATGAATGTAATTTGCATAGTAGCATATGCTTTCCGTTCTTAAAACAACGTCGAAACTCCCAAACTTGTATCTATAAAGAGTCATGAGTTCTATCAGCACCTTCCGAACCATGGTATACCGTGGTGCAAAATCTTGCTTGTTGGTAGCATGTGCTTAGAATACTGCTCACGAAACCGAAGTCACCACATGTTTCCATATAAATTTTGAGGAGTTCCCTCGATTTCTTATGGATCCCTTCGTCAGGTCACCACTTTTATGAATATGGTACCAAATGGGGATGATAACCTATACACCAAAAGAAAATTTTTGAAAATCGGTTCACAAACGGCAGAGTAATCGTTGAATATAAAAAAACGAACATAACACCTCCTTCATTTTGAAAGTCGGTTAAAATTGTAGCCTATGTGTTATTCTGATGTATAAGCTATATTATTATAGTTTCATTAAAATCCGTTCAGTAGTTTTTGCGTGAAAGAGTAACAAACATCCATTAATAAATTTAAAAAAGTAGTCAAAGAACGTTTGTGTGCCAAAGCCTATTATTATAAGGTCAATGATTTCATAAACGATGGCACATCTTGGGAGTAGGATGGCTTCTTGCAAGGCTACTTCTACATTAGTGTATGACTTACAATTATGTTGACATTGTATAATTTTAAGTTACAACATTGTAAATTTTATTTAAAAGATTAATTTTTTTCTCACTTTTTTTGGTAAAAAAGTGGGCCCCGTGCGAGTTTCTTACGCCGGTTCTTCTCGCCGGGTTAGTTCCCGAACCGGTGGTAGGCACCATGTAGTATCAACATTCTGAAAGCATTTTTTTAAAATCTATTCAGAAATAAAACTATTTTTATTTTTATTTTTTATTTTATCATACATCCATACATACATACGTATACATACATACGTATACATACATACACACATACATACATACATACATACATACATACATACATACATACATACATACATACATACATACATACATACATACATACATACATACATACATACATACATACATACACACATACATCCAAACTTTCGCCTTTATAATATTAGTAGGATAAAATAATATGACAGCGTGGATTTACCCATAACTACCCCGTCAACGGCTACTTAAAAAAAATTATAGTACCCATTTAACGACTTCACTATAATTATAACCTTTTAGTCCAGACGCTAAACGTCACAGTCAACGTCTTGACGAGTTGTCCTTTAGTCATTCGATTGAATGGTGTCATTCAATAAATGCGCTAGTCATTTAACTGAATCGCAGATTAAACTAGATGACTGCGACATATATACATATATATAATATAAACATAGATGACTTACACAAATTAATGTACAGTAAGTACTTACTTTTGTTTCCGACTTCCACACTTCAACTGTCGGATATGCATTGGGTAACAATCTTCGCCATTTATTGGTGATGCTATAATTATCTTCTTTAAAATGAATGGAACAAATTGTGCTGTTTTTATTTGGGAACCAATCTTTTAAACCAGTGGCATCGATCCATTTAGCCTTGGTATCTGGATCCTTGGGAAACCTGTAAAAACCATTGAACCTTCTTGGTATTAAAAATTAAACTATTAACCTTTTAAATATTATGTAAATAGTTAATTACTATTTTACAGTACCAAACTGTCATAACTCGGTTATATCATTTACGTCATTCTGGACAACATATATATTGATCGCGATATCTTTCATACACGTTTACCAAAACGTGACATATGATAGAAGATTTATATATTATGATATACATACATTCACACGGGAGCAAACTAAAAAAGGGCATTAAAATTTATATTTTGTACTGAGAAACTACCTATTAATTCAAATGATGTATCGTAAAACGTCATTTGAACTAAGATAACCGATAATTATCGATAATTTTGAAACACGTACCTAATGGATAATATGAATAAGTCATACGACTTATTCATATTATCCATTACGTGTCGTGTATTGTCGTTTTACATTAAAAATCGTGGTAGCCTTTTGTATTTTCACTTTTTTTGTCATTAAATCACGATTTTAGTTAAAACAAATGACTTACCCGTGGAAAGAAATACCTCCTTTTGACCGATTTACCGTCGTACTTCTGTTTTTACAATTAGACACTGCACAATGAGGCATTTTTGCACAACCGCTCCGGTGTAATCAAGTCGAGACGTGCGCGCTGACTGAATGAACGTTCAACGAATCTTGCACTACAGTTCAAGATTAAAGCCTCCCCCACACAGGCGCGTTATTATCGGTCGATAATATCGCATGCGTTATTGCGATATCTGTTCCTACTTCCATTGCGGCGTTATTATCGCAGCAGTGTGTAGCTACATGATCAATGACCATCCTAATACAAAATGTACTGAAAACAGATATCGCAAAAACGCAATGTGGGGGAGCCTTAAAACACGCGTACTCCGCCCGCTTAGCCGTTCTATCTTGATTTATTTCTGTGGACTATGCTCATACTATGAATATATTAAATAGGATGCACCCAATGTTTTCTTACATTCTCTTCATTTTTCCATTTTTTGTACAAGTAATACAAAATTGAGAGCTTTTTCGCGGAGTACATAGCAAACACGCGTTTGAGTTCTGAATTCCTTTAGTAAACTGCGGGTGAACTGAGGGTGCGGGAGCGGGGAGACCCTAGCAACCGAGTGGACGCTGCGTGGTGGGCTGGTGGCTGCGCCGTGCGCGGCAGGTGTTCGCTGGCTGCGTGTTCGCGGTGACAAGACGCGGACGGTTGCTACGTGTACGCGAGTAGTAGGTACCTACTACCTACCTGTACAGTTGGTAATTAATATTTTTTTAATATTATAGTTTTTAACAACAAATAAGGTATGTATTATTAGATCAAGATTGCATGTATATAGGCTACTTGACCTATATTTAATTTCATTGAACTAATGCATATTTCTAGTAGAACTTGGCCTAGGAAACCGTATTTCACCCTTATCATCAAATAAAAGCTTATGATTGATAAATAAAGTCGATTTGAAAATATGATTTTATGAAAATATGATTTGTACTGACGAAAACGCTTTTGCGGTACTTCCGATTTGGGTGTGACGTCATCACATTCGTAATTTAATATCTTTTATTTATCGCGCTCGTTATATGTAAGTTTATTTGTACATAAATAATAAGAATAAGCCTAGAAAGATTTATAAAATATATTTTCTTGAATAGTTCAAGTAAAACATCAGTTTTATATATTATCTCCATTTATTGTAGTTAGGAAATGAAATGGCCAAAACTTTTCTCCAAAAGTGTTCAACATTACAAATGATTTCTAAATTCTTTTCTAATTTTTTGGCACGGTTAGACTCGAACGCTTAGCAGATAAAACTTTTTTCAATAAAGAAAGTATAAAAATACAAAAAACATGACGTCACACTATGGCGGCACAATGGCGGGCAGTGTTTTCGGCGCCATATAAAAGGCATATTTTTCAATCAACATTTTTATGGGTTTCTACTGTTTAAAATATTAAAATATTAGTTTTTTTGGTGAAAATGAATGATTAAGAAGCGTTTAGAATGAAGAAATAAAAGTAGGTCAAGTAGCCTATTGTATCATAAAAAAACGGAACGTACGTGAAGTTTAACAACACGATCCGACACCTTCGCAGGCGGCGTGTGTGACTTACCCGCAAATTAGCAGTAAAAAAACTAAAAAGTGTTACAGAAACTTCCGAAAGCATGATCGGCTGGGCCGACTATTCGGCCGATTAGTCCGCTTCTTTGCAGCCGACTAATCGGCTAGTCGGCCAAAGTCATGATCGGCACATCTCTAGATATTATACTTACGTCAAAATGGTCTTCACAACAATAAACTGTACTTTTATCTCCAAATGGAATCAACCTATTCATAGCTTTTATCCATTTTATATATAAATATTTTATATAAAAATAAATAACATTTCCATTTATAACATACATTTTCGCCCTATCAAGGACGCGGCGAGCGTCGTAACCGCCACTGTACAAGGCGCGCTGATATGAGTGTGGGTTTTGTTTTATTTTCCCACATAATATTACGTAAATTATAGTGTTCTCGAACGGGAGTTCTGACTGATGATGATGATGTGATACTGGTGTTCGGCAAATCAGTGCTAAGTCCGGTTTTCATAGAGGGTGCATATGTAACACGTATTAATTGCATTGCATTGTTGTTCTAGTATTTAAGTGTTGTAAATATAATGGCTGTTCATTGTACTGTCTGTATGAATAATAATAAAAATAATAAAAATATATCTCATTTTAACTATCCCAAGGAGTCGACTAGGCAATTATATTTTATTTTATTTATTTTTATTTAATGATTTATTGTGCACAAGAAATATTAACAAAATAATAATTGACACAGTAAGACGACACAAAGGATTATACTTACCAGATCCTTTTCGTTCATACTATTTTGCGTCTTAAATCTCTTTCGAGCACTTCACACAAATTCACAACTGCACACATTAAAAATTATAAATTGAAACAAAAGATACGAAATGCCATTTACATAAAAGAGACAGTTATATTTTAAAACACCGAAAGTGCAAAGTTTCTTGTGCGTAATATAGGTTTTATTTGCTTTTAATTCTTTTATTAATACAGCAATGCTAGCAACTTTTTTCTTTAATCTTTTCATATGTTGTGTAAGACTTTTATTTTTCTTTTGTACCTCTTCTTAAGCAAACGTTAATTCACGTATTTGTACGCGTTTTCTTAGCATTAAATTAAGGCCCTTCCCCTACGGAGATTCCGTAATTTACCGTATTTAGAGCCTTATAAACTCATAATTTGAAAGCTACAAAGTTATAATAAAAATACAGCAATAATCTTCAGTATATCAACATTCCTTTCCCCGTTTTAAATTTTCTATTTTTGTTTATTATACTCATGATATTAGCTTCCAAATTAATACCAATTTATTAAAATTGAAGCATACTTTCAGCATCTCCCTAGTATTTACAAATTACGTTTATTCGAAACACACGACAATAGATAAACAATTTCATTAACTACATATTCCCCGTTTTAAATTTTTTTTGATCAATTTTGAACTAAGATAAGTAAAAAAATAGGATTTTTGTGCGATCTCGGCGACGCGTCAAATGTATGGTCAAGGTCGTTTGCTCGGTGGATAGCCTTAACTATTGTCACTTTATTGAACTCGCATGTAACTGTGCTGACCAAATACTTAATTAGAAATGGAAGCGCTGGCTACATTTATACATAATATATTATTATTTTACCTCTATAAATGGCACAGTATTTTTCTTTAATAGTGTTCGTCCTTTCTCGGAAACATATTTGTCAGTAGTTTTGAAGTGATTGCTACAGACTCTGCTACTTTTCGATGGCATCCAGTCTGATTCGCTTCTTTGTTTACGAACAATTGCTATCCAATCTTGTTTCACCTGATCACAAGGAAACCTAAAAAACAGCGCAGTACAGTTTTATATGACATCGCATAGCGTATAAAAATAGAAAACAAATATTGCAGTTTATTTGTTTTCTATTTTTGAAACTGAAAATCGCCATTCGCCCGTTAGATCGGTGGATCTAACGGGCGAATGGCGATTTTCAGTCTGCACTCTGCACTAACTAATTAATCAATGTCTGCAGCTCAACCATCCTTATCGTTCTAGCGTCAAAACCATATCGCTGTCTCTTTCTTCGCCTGAGCTACGGCCTACGACGCAAACTGCGTAAGTTATTCGATTGTTTCCAGATTGTTCGGAAAAATAATTGAAAATCTAATTAATCGAATTATTTATGCATACTTACAGGTGGTAAGAGATTCCGTGTGCTTTGTTTACTTTTGAGTCATAATTCGTACAGTACCGAAACACACACGACGGCATTTTTTAATTTATTTTGGTGAGGACAAACACACGACGCGGCACGTTCGCGACTGCGCTCGATGCAGACTAAATAAAAGACGTCAGAATTGGGACGTATATAATATACAAAATATATTTTGAATCTTCACAACGTGCGCGGTAGTAAGTAGTAACTGCTTTGCGTTTTCCATAGTAGGTATATTTTTATTTTTTATTTTATTTTATGTATATCATTGTACAGTGTACCAAAGTTTAGTAAACGTTTTTAGATATTTAGTTCTTGTTTATTTTAGTTGCTAAGACGTAATTAAGGGCCTTCCCCTACGGAGATTCCGTAATTTACCGTATTTAGAGCCTTATAAACTCATAATTTGAAAGCTACAAAGTTAGAATAAAAATACAGCAATAATCTTCAGTATATCAACATTCCTTTCCCCGTTTTAAATTTTCTATTTTTGTTTATTATAGGTACTCATGATGTTAGCTTCCAAAGTAATACCAATTTATTAAAATTTAAGCATTCTTTCAGCATCTCCCTAGTACAAACTTACAAATCTGGGTGCACGGTAGTGCACCCGCCGAGACGAGCCAAGCGAAGCGCAAGGGCACTACCTACCTTTTCTCGAAGTGTTTCGCCGTTTTTTTTTACCTTCGTAGAATTGCTTTGTAACTGATAGTTCATATTTTGAGAATATGATGTTATCAATGGACTTATTAAGCATACAAAGTCTCAATTAAATAGATCTAATACTTTAGATTTTATAGATATCTAAAATACGCCGATTTCGTCACTGATACACTGATGGTAATCAAAATGTTTGGCTACTTCCTGAAGTGCTAGAAAGCTGAAATTTGGTATGTAATCTAAGTTTAGTATACAACCGACAAAAAAATTCATAAACTTGTAATTTTCTTCCCCCATCCCTTAAAATGGGGGGGTGGAAGTTAACCCTCATAGAGTTGGTCTCCAATGTACCAGATAGTTTATATTCTCAAGATATGATGTCAATAATAGGCTTATTAAACATGCAGTTTCAATTGAATAGGTCTAATACTTAAGATTTTATTGATATCTAAAATACACCGATTTCGTCACTGACACACTGATGATCATCAAAATGTTTGGCTACTTCCTGAAGTGCTAGAAAGCTGAAATTTGGTATGTAATCCAAGTTTAGTATACAACCGACAAATAAATTCATTTTTTGCCCCCCATCCCCTAAAGGTGGAGGTGGAAGTTTATATGAGACTTTCACCAATTTTATGAATAAGGTCATGAAAGTTTACTCGGGACTGTAGACTGTAACTAAAAAACTAAGAACCTGCAAGACCCTCGCCATATTAATCGATCGCGGATTCTTGGATATGCTATTGTATTCTATTGTTGTCGCGATCACCGGTGCCCTTATGGGGCTTGAAGGATTAAAGTAATTAAAATAGTTTTATTAATTACATAAGTAATTGTATCTATGTAATTGATGTACCTACTGTCGGTTCTTGGTGGAAATTCATTTTAAACACAAATAAAACACAATTTTACAATCGATTTTGATGTTTGCAGTATTCCCTAAGTTGAATAATAATAATGCAACAAAAAAGAATAACTAAAATGTAGCATTGTACTTGTACTATTTATTACCTATCTATTCTGTGCTTGTAGTTCCGGAGATATGCAAACACAAACATAAAAACATACATACATACATACGTGCATGCACTTTTGAAATTTGGCACATTTGTTCAAACACTATATAGACAAACATATAAAAAAAAAACTGGGCAGTTCTGTAAAATATATTACAGAGATCTTTGTATTACATACATACGCGTACATACATACATTGATAACCTCCTTTTTTGAAGTCGGTTAAACATAATTCATACTATAGTTACTATTAATATTATAAATGCGAAAGTGTGTCTCTCTGTCTATCTGTCTGTCTATCTGTCTGTTACCTCCTCACGCCCAAACCACTGAGCCGATTTTGCTGAAATTTAGTATAGAATATACTTTGAATCCCGGGAAACATACAAAGTCTCAATTGAATAGGTCTAATACTTTAGATTTTATTGATATCTAAAATACTTACGCCGAAATTTGGTTACGCCGGAAAATAAGTTTAGTAGGGGTAATAGAAGTTTAAATATGAGACTTTCACCAATCTTATGAATTAGGACATAAAAGTTTACACGGGATAGACATTAACTAAAAACCTCTTAATTAAAAATATAAAAAAAAAAACTAAAAAGACTGCCTAGCAAGTAGCAACTTACAAAAAAGGACTGAAATCCCACCAAAAACATTTCATGTAAATGTTACCTCGACGACCACAAAAGGTTTGCCCTGTGAAAAAGACATCGATCTAATGTGGAGCCAAGCTTCTGAATATACACGGCCTAACTCTATCGACCTTAACTCCAACAAATTCTACATATCAGTAAGTATGTATGGCTTGGCTGTTTCGTTACTTACTTTAGATCAGAAACTAAATATTCGTCTCACCTCCACGACGGTAGCGAAACAGCGAAGCCATACATACTTACTGATATGTAGAATTTGTTGGAGTTAAGGTCGATAGAGTTAGGCCGTGTATATTCAGAAGCTTGGCTCCACATTAGATCGATGTCTTTTTCACAGGGCAAACCTTTTGTGGTCGTCGAGGTAACATTTACATGAAATGTTTTTTGTGGGATTACGTTTATTTGAAACACACGACAATAGATAGACAATTTCATTAAATACATATTCCCCGTTTTAAATTTTTTTTATATCAATTTTGAATTTTTGAACTAAGATAAGTAAAAAAATAGAATTTTTGTGCGATCTCGCCAACGCGTCAAATGTATGGTCGAGGTCGTTTGCTCGGGGGATGGCCATCCTTCGATCGCGGATTCTTGGAAATCTTTTGTTCTCGCGGCCCACTTGGGCCTTATGGGAGTTGAAGAGTTAAGAAATGTCAAAATGACGTTAAATTCGAGGTACTCACAACAGAATCGAGTCCATTGATAGGCAAACAATAACATAAAATAATATAATATATCATTTGTGGAGTTTAAACTTACAGAAGACTTTATAATTGGAATTTCAAGTGTTGGAACTGCCCACGGCAACAACTTCTTGTTGGTTTTTAAAAGTTGAAAACAATTCTGCTCAAAGTGAATTGAACAGATCGAACTTGATTTTGGAGGAAACCAGTTAGGTCCTCTCGCCGCAGCCTCTATCCATTTCTCTTTGATTTTGCATCTTTGGGGAAACTGGAATATGATTAAAAGCAATGAAGATAATACAAATTATTCTTCAAAAATGCACTAATTGTAAGTCATTTTGTAAGCACCACATCATACGAATATAAAAAATACTTCCACATATTTTTATTTTGTAGGTCGTAACTCGTAATTATAAAAATAATAAGCATAAAAAATATAGATTAATTTATCGATTCCAGAATATGCATCACATTATTCACACCACATCACTACTGTCTCAGTTTGACAGTTCACGGAACGTCAAGCGGCCTGAAAATGGCGGTGTGGCGGCGAATAATTTTCCGTGAAGAATAATCGCCGTTTAATGAAAAAGTCGTATAAATGACACTTACCTTTTTTTTATGTATTTATTCAAATATTTTACAAAATTGTTTCCTTATTCTAAAAACCGCCAAACTGCTTATCAGTTTGTTGGCGATATTTGTAACACATTTTATATATATTTAATTAAACAATATAACACATAATAGTAAATAATATTAATAAATTAACAATTCAATAACAAAATATTTTTCTTCTTTCATAAAACAAAACAAAACCTTATAATGTAACATAATATAAGCTTAAAATTAATAAAGACAATCAATAAATAATGAAGTGCTCTTATAATATAAAATTTATTACTATTTAAGTATACTGTATACAGCCTTTTTCCAAAAAATAACTTGAGAAGTGCTCTTATAATATAAAATTTATTACTATTTAAGTATACTGTATACAGCCTTTTTCCAAAAAATAACTTGAGATAGGTTATCCCGCTATTTTTGAAATTCACAAATTCGCTGCGATTTTTGCACGTAATTATAGCACAAGACGGCATTTTGTTTACAATTTACGACGAAGTCGCAACTAGGGCATCGAGACCGGGTTTTCCCGAAACCCGAAAACCCGGGAAAACCCGGGTTTTGGGGATCACGAAAAAACCCGGGTTTCAAAAATGGAACCCGGGTTTTTCGAGCTTTTCGGGTTTTTCGTTTTTTTGATAATTATTAAAGGCAAGACCTGATATTTTAAGGCAGGGGTCACCAATTAGTTTCGCTCGGGGTCCATATGAAGAAATGAAATGACCTTCGCGGTCCACACGTTAAAAATACGGAATTTACAAAGGTATTTATTTACTTTATCAACGAGAAAAGTGTCAATTTTTGTAGCTAATTATCTCGCTGAAGTTTGGAGTGAAATATTGGTGGAAACTATTGACATTAAATCCTGGAGATATTCATCAGTAAGTCGAGACCGAAATTTATTTTTAACGAAGTTCATCTTTGATAATACTTGGTCCGCCATTTGGTAACCCCTGTTTTAAGGTATTTATGACAAACTAGCATACAAATTCTTTGTTTTTATAACATAAGTATAGGTTTAATTATTTATATTGGTCATAATTAAACAAAATATAATATTTTTAAGTAAAAGTTTCGTTTCAAGAGCATTAAAGACTAATTGTCACAAAAATATTTATTAATAATAATATTTTGAAAATCCTACCAAAACTATTCAATGTAAAAAAGCCAAGTCTCTTCAAACAATCTATCCATCGCAAAAAGTTTTCAATCAAATTCAGTGATTGACCACAGTTTTCTTTAATATGTGATCAAAGGCTTACAAAATAAAGTGTGGACAGCTTCAAAGGATTCTAAGTCTGCTGAAAGTACCGTAGACTTTTGATGATGGGCAAGTCACTAGTTAGTGATAAAACGTTGTAACTTGTATGGACCGTTGCTGATAAAATACACCCATCATCAAAGTCTTAGGAATATTTGTATTTTTGGAATATCTAAAAACCTGTCAGGAATTTTTGAAGACAGTTTATGGAACAATGATAGCTTATTTTTTGGTATTTAATAGAACATATTATTACAACAATTTTCGAAATTTTATCGTTTCTAAAACAATCACAGATATCTACAGTCATAAAAAATCAATGATAAGTCAACAAATATTTATTTAGTTATATAAACAGGAATTTTCATTCAAATGAGATATTTTTATTGCTGATTGTCAAATAAATAGTAATAATTTACACTGATCGATGTTTGGCATACAGTATTTTTACTAAAAAATATTTTTTTGTGCCCTGCTGCGGTATGACGTCCAGTCTTCTTTGCAATTTAAAGTCATTATTTTCAGTCGTCTAACTTAATAAAAACCTTAAAAGAGATTTGTGTTTGTCGTTATGCTTTTTGTCATTATTTGTTATATTCACAATATAACAAATAACGACAATATTAAGACAATGCAAAAAATAAAAAGGTTCCAAGAGAGCAACCAGCCCCTAGAAACTGACAAGTTTTCATCATACTTGACTGGAATACAAAATGGTTTCACATCATACTTGATGTGAAACCATTTTGTATTCCAGTATTGCAGTCTGGCAAATGCGGCAGATTGCTTTTCATTGCTTAAGAGACTGATGTTGGTAACACCAATTTAATTAGTGTATTTAATTTAATTTTCTACTAGTATTAATTCTTAATTTTGAGAAATTTTATGGTTAATTTTATAAAGGCTTTAATGAAATTGTTTTTGAAATGTTATGTTCCTTGAAGTTTTAATGTAGTATTTATTGTATACTTACCTAATATATTTTGTTATTGTTTCATTTTAATTTTACAAAACTATACAATTTTATGTTATTTAAAAATTGACGGATTTTACTTGAAACAATAATCTTGTAGTAAAATTTAATGTATTCAATGCATGAAATATTATAACTGTCTTTATTATTATTATTATTTATATTTATTTTGTTACTGTTTGCAAGCGGTTATACTGTACTCTTTGTGTGGTTACTACAAATTGAAATACCTTGAGCTGTAAACAAAGGCAGCTGTGACACAGTTCATACTAGTACGGCTGCCAATGTTTCCCATATCAGTGTACTTTGTATTAATGTAATTCGTTCCTGGCATTGTAAAAAATTGTAACGAAATTGAACAATAAAAATTTATCTTATCTATCTTAAATAGGACGAATGATGGCTTTCCTTAGCTAGCCGTGGATGTCATACTCACTGCGGAATTATTAAAACACGTGATTTTAGTGAACCCAGATGAAATATAAGCCGAGTTTTTATCAGCACCAGCGACAATTTCTTGTGTGTAACACCATGCCACCATGGTTAATCTTCCAAACTCATTAAAAGCAACCTTCCGCATTTGCCACGTGGTCTGTTCTGATCAATTACATGGTTATCTGACATGAATTCTGTCTATTGTGACTAGAACTAATAACTACCAAAAGCTTTGAGGTGTACTGTAATGTAAGATTTTTCAGTAATGTAAGATTTTTCAATAAGTTAGATGACGGAGAAAAGTTTGCAAATTACATTGTAAATTGCAATTTGTTAAATTGAAGTTAAATTGCAAAGAACATTCGGCTTCATACCGTAACAAGACAGACAAAATGCAATTGCAGGTAAAAACTAGGCACAAAAATTTAATTACAGGTATAAAGTATGCCAACATCTATTAGGACCAAATAATTATTAATAATTTGACAATCAGCAATAAAAATGTAAAAGATTTAATAAAGATTTGTTGGCATACGTTTTATATTTAAGGTTATTCTTCCATTTAATGTCTTCAAAAATTCTGGATAGATTTTTATATATTTCATAAAATACAAATAGGTACACTAAATAATATATGTAGTTTGGAGGTGAAGCTTGTTGTAATACTTAATCTTGGCCCGAAAATCTTAATCCTTTAGCTTTGATAAGATCCAAAATATAGGAGAGGTAAAATAGTCGCTTCGATAAAAGTATGATACGGCCGTGCCAGCTTACTCGAGAATTGGTTGGGCACTGGGCCTGCGACCCCAGACAATGGTATTTAAATAGTATTTTGCTGGATAGGTCATGGCAATCGAAGAAAATCATGTGTAAAGTATTTTCGCATTGTTAATTTTTGAATTGTTAAAAAACCCGAAAAAACCCGAAAAACCCGGGTACCCGGTTTTCATCAAACAAAAAACCCGAAAACCCGGGTTTTGAAAATAGGGTCCGGGTTTCGATGCCCTAGTCGCAACGCGTACGCCGTGGACGGTGGAGTGGTTCGCATGCGTCTGACAACTTCCCGCGCAAATGCGCAGGGACGAGATATGCCATAACATAATATCTATTATTTCTAAAGGTGCCCATACACGGGACAATTATCGTGACGATTTGTCGCCTCGATGTTAAAATCGGACGAGTAATTGTACGTGTGTGTGGCAATATCGCAAACGATTTTATGGTCAAAAGATCGATTGGACGATTTTCATGACGATCGATCGAAACGACAAATTGTCCCGTGTATGGGCACCTTAAAACACCACAGATTTTTCTCCGCATAGAATAACCAAAGTTCTATAAAAATGTGTTTGGTTTTCAATAAAGTTTATTATTATTAAAAAGTATTATTTACAAAGAACCGCCCTTCCGCGCAAATAAAAACAATTTTTAATAACTTTACAATTTACACGAATGCAGTGATGTTTTTTTTTTATAAAATAAGGGAACAAACGAGCGAACCGGTCATCTGATGGGAAGCAACTACCGTCGCCCATGGACACTCGCAACATAAGAACACAATATTATTATGAAAACAATCCTCGAAGTTCTTAAATGCTGATCAAGAATATTACGCAAAAAAGAAAAAGGCCGGAGCAGAGGGCGCCACTAGCACATAAGTCATAAGAAGACAATCCAACATGTTGCACACGTCATACCAGAATATTGACAGAACCGTTGTCAAGCGTCGAACAAAACTTTTTGTATTTATTCGATTTGCTAATATAAATTAATAGAGTTCTTGTTGATACGAAATTCAAAAGAACAGTTTATACTGCTAAGACACAGTAGGCCTCCAGTATGCAGCATATTACATATATAGTTGCAGAGTTGCGAACGTTCCCTATTCCCGTGTGTGCGTGTGAACGATTCCGGTTAGGTCGGTCTGTGTCAGTCCGACCGAATTCGATCGACCTGCTTATACAGAGAGGCATAAGGCCCTTACCCTACGGAGATTCCGAAATTTACCGTATTTAGAGCCTTATAAACTCATAATTTGAAAGCTACAAAGTTATAATAAAATAATCTTCGGTTAGTTCGGTATATCAACATTCCTTTCCCCGATTTAAATTTTCTATTTTTATACTCATGATATTAGCTTCCAAAGTAATACCAATTTATTAAAGTTGAAGCATACTTTCAGCATCTCCCTAGTATTTACAAATTACGTTTATTTGAAACACACGACAATAGACAATTTCATTAACTACATATTCCCCGTTTTAATTTTTTTTAGATCAGTTTTGAACTAAGATAAGTAAAAAAAATAGGATTTTTGTGCGATCTCGGCAACGCGTCAAATGTATGGTCAAGGTCGTTTGCTCGGGGGATGGCCTTAATATAAGCTATTATAGCCTACATGCAAGGCAGGCGATATAGAGAACGTATAACTATGTTACGCCAGGGCCCAGGATGTATCTCACTACTATACGCTATAGTCTATACTAAATATTGTGTAAACTAAGTACCAATGTATCTTCTTTACGTTTGATTAGCAAACTCATTTCCTAAACACTGGGTTGCCAACCGTACTGTTTTCCCAGAACACGTCCTAGTTTTTGTAGTGTCTTGGGAGTCCCAGGGTGGGACATCCTGAATAGTTTTTAGGTTGTAGGAGTCCTGAGTGTTCTATAGGCCTATTTAAATAACTTAGTTCAAAGTTAAAAAAATTAGAGACTAAAGTGTTTGTTTTACATTTTTATTGCTATGTAGTTTTAACTCATTATAAAGAGTTAAAACTTTAATAGAAATTTGTACTTCTAATATATTTAAATTGGAATTTTATCAACGCAAATGTCACGGTTTTTCCAACTTCAAAATTTTTTTATTTTATTTGAAGTTGGCAACTCTACTCTAGAAGTACTCACCTCCCCGACACTCGGTGGAAGTCCGCTCACTTCTATTTCAATTTTGGGTGCAGTAGGTTCGTCCTGATTCTTTAGAAACAGAAGATCACGATAGTACCAGAGTTTAGGCACGTAGGAATTCGGAGCTCTCCTGACTTTCTTGTACTCCTTTCGGAACGAGCTTCTTAAATTGTTAATCTTTCTAGTGATCGTCTCGCGCGTCGCCAAGGGGTCTATACTCAATACTTTATCCACCAGCACGTCGTAGCATTCGTTCCGCGTCTCCTTCTTGTAGTAATCGTCGTGTTTTATGAGCCAGAGGGGTTCCAGGGTTTTGAATAGCTCGATGAACTCTAATAGGAACTCTCTGGACCACGTGGCCTGCGACATGTTACACGTCCGCCCGGCTGAGGCGCGCGCGGGGACTGACGCGAGCGGCACGATCCGGTCAGGCCAAGGACACAGGAAAAGTGGAAGCGCCGTATATGGCAACAATGTCGTCAAACTCAGAAGTCACAACAAAATACTACTATACTATCATCTCGTCTTGTTCGTTGCTGTGTGATATTCGACGTCGATCCTGGCGACCCAGGAGTAGTGGGAAGCGTGGTTGGCCGCTTAAAATCCCAATTCAAACATTCAGAAACTCTAGTCAGTTCTTTGGAGGAATTAAATAAACGCGTCTGCTTTCGTAACAAGTAACAACATAATTAATATTTAATAGCCTATGTCACACGAAGGACTAACGTTATCCTACTCGACTTTGTTCAGCTATTTTTTTACATGCATGCATGCAATTGATTATTGAAGGTATGTCACATGCGTGTACACCATTTATTACATATATAAACGCTTATAAAATACCCCTTCAAAGGGCCAGGCGGTAGGCTTTGATTATTTACATTTTATACGTCTAGAATCGAGATAGTGTTGCGCTGCAAATTGCAATATGGATGATGATAAGGTCAAAGATAAACAGCGATTTTAATATAAAATAAAGATATAACGGTAAAAAATAAGCATTTGTAAAATTTCAGCTTTATAACTTATGTTTTTTTTTTGTTATGCGCCTTCGAAATTGGATATTCAAGTCTAATATTTTTTAAATTAAACTTAATATTTGTACACCATTCGAAAACTTATGTAATTTGCAAATTGCAGCAACTTTTTATTTATTTAAGAAGTAAGTAAGTAAGTAAGTTATGAAACCACTTTCATAAACGCAATAATTGATAAACTTAGCTATCGAACAAAGTTCTATAAAAATAAAATTTCGAATACAATATGTTTTATGAGTATCAAATGAATGGCCGTTACCGCAATACTAATAAAAAATAGAATAAGAGAGTTTAATAAATGAATCATAACTGTGAAAATAATAATAATTATAAAAAACAGAACACCCGACTGCTTCAATAAATACTAAAAGAAATAAATAAGCCCCGTAGTTCAAGAAATAGAAGGAATTACAGTCGAAAGGAATTTCCTTCGGTTGTTTTGTTTATTTTTTAACATTAAAATACTTACTGTGTCCATGTCGTCGTCATTCGTTACAGAATCGCTTATTTTTGCGGTATCTTCAACTGAATCGTCACTTTTGTCAACATCATTTGATGAGGCTAAGAACAATGCCTGCAAATAATAATAAAAAACAAACAATTTATTTTAATTTTTTTCGCGTATCTGATTGGTTACTTTCCACATATTATTAGCCTAAATAAATACAACTGAATTAAGAAAATCTTTCTTTTTTGACGTTGGTTAAAATTACCTTACACGGGATGGCTTCCTTCTTTAATCTTCGGCGCTTTTGGTTGCTTACAAAATACAAGTCTTTGGCACGAAAATGGTCAGAGCAAATAACAGTCGTTTTAGCTGGTTGCCAGACATCATCTCCACGACTTTTTCTTATTATTTCTATCCACTTTTTTCTTAAAATGGGGTCGTTAGGAATGCTGTAAAATATAATGTATTTAAAACAAAATTAAAACTTTACACCGGCTTACACCACGCAAACCGGTCACAATTTAAGATTATTGATAAGAAACTGTGATGGTGATGATGAGTGAATTAAAGTAGCCTATGTGTTAATCCAAGGTTTCAGTTATCTCTATTTAAAAATTTTCGCAAATACATCCAGCCGCGACAACAAATACTCAAACACGGAAATAAACTTATTTTTTCAACTAAAAATTTATTATACAGAATTAAAACTACATTAAAGTAAAATAGTCTATAATAAATAATACCGACAACAATAACTGTCGTTAGTTCTGTGATGGGCAATTTAAATTTAAATAACTGGCAACCCTGTAAACATGGCGTCAAATGGCGTCGTTTAATATGACAAAATTTTACTTTATTAATATAATTGTTTCTTTTACTAAATGGTGAATTAAAACTTACTTACCGATGATAGGTGATGTTTTTAATTGATCTTAATCGGCCTTTGTAATTCCTGCACACTTTAATAACGCAAATCGCCATTTTTAAATCTCAGAGAACACGTGTTTAACGCACAGCGACAGTGTCGCGACTGAGCCAGAGCCACTGAGCGGTTAGCGGGCGCGGGGCGGGTCGCGCTTATGAGCCAACAGTTGGCTGATTAAAGGCTCCTGCACACAGAGGCGCGTTATTATCGATCGATAATAACGCATGCGTTATTGCGATAATGCGCCCCGATTCCTTGCACACAGCTGCGTTTTTATCGTCCGATATTTTCTTATGAGAGAGCGCCGCGCCGCGACGGCACTATTATACCATCTCTCTCAGGTATGCAAGAAAAGTCAATATCGCATGCGTTATTACGATATACTTCCATTGCGGCGTTATTATCACAGTAGTGTGTAACTACATGACCATCCTAAAGAACCAGCGTGACAGATAACATTCCAAACCCCCCAAACATGAAAGCCTATGGGGGAGGCCTTTGCCCAGCAGTGGAAATTGGGATAGTATAGGCTAGGAAAAAAACTGTTTACCTGATTAAAGTACCTGAGTACTCTTGTCTTCGGAATCGCGGTAGGTGTCATGTGTCTCGATCCACTTTTCGATATAGTAAAATCTTCCTCGAAGAAGTGTTCCGAGCATATCGTACTGAATCGTGTAGGCTGCCAATCCACCCTACCAGTCGCATCCGTCCATTTCTCCCTCATAGCAGAGTCATGGGGAAACCTTAAAGTATACATACCTGATACCATACACCCATTATAATAACATAATTGCGAAAGACTATGTACGAGGCTGTCTGTTACCTCCTCTTCACGCCCACAACGCTGAACCCATTTCGCTGAAAGGAAAAATGTGCGGTCCCCGCGCGATAAGACTACATCACTGAGTAGCGGAGAATATTCCAGAATTAAAGGATGTCCAATCCAAAATAAGCTTTATTTCTAAGGCGGTTTTGATTTTGATTTGAAAATTCCTTTTTAATTCGCTGAATTCCAATACACTTCCATAAAAAATTATAAAATTGTTACTCACCTGTGGTACGAAACTCCTCCCTTTTTAACATTTTTTTTCCTACTATCATTTTTGCACTGCAGAATGGCACAATATGGCATGTTTGTGTAAAATCACGTAAACAAAAAACGCAAAAAACCGACTGGCCGGGCGCAGGGTCGGGGCGCGACTGAAGCGAAGTATGCGTAACAACGCTTAGTTTAGTTAATTTATAAGTTTTTTGATAAAATTAGATGGTAAACGGGCAAACGGATCATCCGACGGAAAGCAACTGCCGTCGCCCATGGACACTCGTTACATTAGAAAAGTTGCAAGTGCGTTACCGGCTTTTATTGTGTTTTTATAATAAATGCCCTAACATCATGAATCATGATAGTCCATGACTCTATAGTCCATACAAAAAGAAGTTTTATCAATGTTGCTATTTTCACAGTAAATTGTATTACACGGGAAACGTACACACCCATAAGTATTATCATTTATGTCTTTGTCTTGTAAATTTACGCACGCATTGTGACGGGGCGCAGCGGGGCGGGCCGCATTTTTCAACATATTATAACATGACCCATCGCGCATTAAGTCATAAAAGTTGTATGAAAAATGCGGCCTAATGTGGGCGTACCTTTACACCAGTTACAAGCTGTGTGAAAGGTAGTTATTTCTCAGATATTAGGTGTCATTCAGATATGACTAATCTCGTCTCCCGGTTTAGGCTATAGCTGTAAAATAACGCATATTTCAAACAATACTTTATTGAATCCACTGTGGAATCCACCATTTTTATGTGAAGAGCCCTTGAGCCCATAATAACCCTTTCTGTTCCCACAGTGCGGTCGGGGTTCGATTCCCGAAATCCCGACACTAACAATGCTTATTGTGTATTATAAATTAAGGGCCTTCCCCTACGGAGATTCCGTAATTTACCGTATTTTGAGCCTTATAAACTCATAATTTGAAAGCTACAAAGTTATAATAAAAATACAGCAATAAACTTCAGTATATCAACATTCCTTTCCCCGTTTTAAATTTTCTATTTTTGTTTATTATACTCATGATATTAGCTTCCAAAGTAATACCAATTTATTAAAATTGAAGCATACTTTCAGCATCTCTCTAGTATTTACAAATTACGTTTATTTGAAACGCACGACAATAGATAGACAATTTCATTAACTACATATTCCCCGTTTTAAATTTTTTTAGATCAATTTTGAACTAAGATAAGTAAAAAAAATAGGATTTTTGTGCGATCTCGGCGACGCGTCAAATGTATGGTCAAGGTCGTTTGCTTGGGGGATGGCCTTAAATTTTGGGGAACTTTTTTTTGTGAAAACGACTAGCCGTTTTACTAGGAAAGAGCAACAAACATTCAAACTTACCTTAAGCGGGTCTTGCACAGGTGTTGAATCTCCTCCATAGAATATTACTGGTTCGATCAACGACGTCGAAGGCTGATCATGCGATGTTTTTGCCTAAAAAGATAGAAAATAAAAATAGAACATCTTTATACCAAGTATAAAGATGTTAGGCATTGTGGCCGGTTTACATGATTCCAATGCAGTGCTGGTAAGAGTTTAGATTATTTCAGTAGCAATCCGCTGGATTGGATCACTGGAGTGAAATAATGTAAACCCTAATAAGTCATATTTCATTCAAGTAATCTTAATCTAGAGGTATTATAATATTAGAATATTTTTATCATTACTGAACGATGTACTAGGGTTTTTTATGTCTTTCATTATTGTTTGTTTGTTCTAGTACCTCAAAAAGATGTTAAAGTAGCCATGTTATATCTAAGTAATAAATAACATAATATGAAATCAAATTATTTATTCAGAATTTATTTTAATACCACTCATTACTTTCTAATTCACATTTTAAAATACTTATTTTTAATAGTCTTTCTTCCTTTTCTAATTCGTGCAATTCTTTTTTATGACGCATTTCCATCATCATCATCTGTTTCTTCATTTTCTTCTCTTGTAATTCCTCCTCGATGAGTGTTTTTTGCAGCTGGACGAGTTGTAACTTTTGCTCAGCTAATCTATTAAAAGGTTTTTTTGCTTCGGGTTTACCTGTAAATATATTTTTAATTTGTAATAGCCTTTGGGGAGGCCTTAGCCCAGCAGTGGGATAGTATAGGCTCGTAAAAAAAATATACAATCATTCATTATTCATTACATGACAATTATTAATTCATCAAGCCCCAAGCGGCCACATGCGGCCGCGATAACAATGGATAAGCTATTGTGTCTCGTTTTTCCACGATCGACGGGTATTAATTGAATAATGGCGTTCTGCCAACTACAGCTAAGTCGGCCAATAAACCAATTCCACTGAACATGTTTGTTTATACTTTATAGTGCCTCGGTAGTGGCCAGTGGGTATATGCGCAACTGCGCAAGTCGCAACACACTAAGTTCGCTCTCAATATCCGATGGGACAGGAAACTGACATGACCAAGCTCAGGATTTCCTATCACATACCCATCTGACAGCATGAATCATCTCTTTTATCCAACTGCGCAAGTCGCAACACACTAAGTTCGCTCTCAATATCCGATGGGACAGGAAACTGACATGACCAAGCTCAGGATTTCCTATCACATACCCATCTGACAGCATGAATCATCTCTTTTATCCCATCAATCCCCAAGCGGCACCCGGCTGCCGCATAACAATTGAAAATCTATTGTGTCTACGATTCCCACGATCGAGGTACTACAAGAGGTAAGTGGCTAGGTAGGAAGGACATTAGCTTTGAAAGTCTCGAGCAAATCAACACCTATTTATTTATTTTTAATATTAGGTGTTATTTCCGGAATTAGGAGCAACTTACACATGCCAGGATGTTGTTCTTTTTTTAAGTTTGAGTGCTTCCACTCGGCCCATTGTTTTGGTGGAGGTTCCACAAGTTCTACATCCACCCAGTTGGAAGTACTAGGCCCGGGATTATCTACCTCTACGTAATCCATTGGCATTTTTGGTGGTGGATTTTCTTCTAATATATTTTTTGTTGTTTCTGAATCTGAAAATAAGCAACATAGTTAAAAATATACTTTTTATTTTTAACCCATCGAGCCCCAATCGGCACCCGGCTCACGGCTGCCGCATAAGCTGCCGCATAACAATTGAAAATCTATTGTGTCTGCGATTCCCACGATCGAGGTATTAAAAGTTTATTTGTCAAGGATTTAGTAATAATTATGGAAATATTTACCATCGGCTGTATCGCTATCTGGCAGTTCTGGCACTGACATCACTGAATTGTCTGCGGAGCCCATCCATTCTGGGATATCAATTGATTCTCTCTGTGTATCGGTGGCACCAATATCTACAAAAATGAAAAAATAAAATAAATGAAACCGCAGATATAAGAATAGCATTTCCTGCATGCGCTCATCACTGGTGACTGGACACACACGCACGCACGCACGCACTCACGCTTGCGTGTGCTTGTTGCGCCAAAATTCGTTTATCGCGCGGGAACCGTACATTTTTCCAGGATAAAAAGTATCCAGTGTCCTTTACCGAGGTATGGTAGGGATGGTACCTATATTGTATAATGATTAATGAGTAAGTAAAATGGTTCTTACCGGGTTGATCAAAGTCGCAAGTACTCTCACCCTCTCCAACAGACGATAAAATCAATTTTTTGACCTTTTCCTCTGCTGGTGTTAGAGGGGGCGCTTTATCGGCGCCACTGCTTTTTCTAAATTTCTTACGGGTGTCCCTTTTGAGAGCTTCATATTTTACTTTGAGGTGTTTCGCGTCTCTGTAGATCTCCGCTCCAGAGCAGTTGTATTCTGCTTCTAAGGCCTTCCACGCCCGTTCCTTCTCCTGCCAAGTCGCGGCATCACTTTTCTTATTTTCTATTATGTTTTTATATTTTTGCACGAGATTCACTAGTATTTCTGTGTCTTCGCGAGAAAAATTTGAATTCCTCTCGCGTTTCTTCCCTTCCATTATGCACTGTATTACACCACTTGATTTTTGAACGACTTTATCAGTACTTATTTAAATTATTTAACTAAAAAACCACTTCAAAACCGTAGAGAAAGAAGAAAAATCCACTGCCATACAAAAGTTGTTACTTGTTAGTAAATAAGCCAATCGCTAAAACTGGAACGTACGATCGTAAATGCGACGTTGCCGCTCCGACCGCCCGATAATGACTGCCTACGGAGACTTGTTTGTGAAGCCACAGAGATATATCGGACGGATTTATCTGGCAGATATTTTATCTGGATAGGTACTTACTTATAATATTATGGAGCTTTAATCAGTACTTTTGAAACAGGCCCTGAGTAATGTGATGCTTATATTAAGTATTATTATTATTATTAGCATCTCATTAGCATAATCTGCATAAACAATATCGCAATAATATTATGGTCAGCTTTATAATATAAATAAAAAGCTATCGGTATATACTTACAATATTTTTATCCTATCTGCAATGTTGTATATTTTCGGTATTTTATTTTAGTTAAGTACTTACTTATTAGTTTTAATAACATGCAATTGAATTTGTTAAAAAATATGTTTAGAAATGTGCGTCATACAATAAAATATTATTTTTTTTTTCTCCTAAGCCTTCGTACATTTTGACTCAAATAGTACTCTAGTCATAGAATAATAATTATACTTTATTTTTCATCATAAAAAAATCGCGTGTTAGCTGTTACCAACATGAGGTCACTGAGGATCACCTCAAAAACACAACAAAACTATTTATGCAAAGCAATGATAATATCATCTTATAATTTTATATTGAGTTGATTAGATACTTCTCTCATTAATGTTAAGTTACGTAATTATTTCAGAGTGCCATAATATTATGATATAAGTAGTATGATAGTATTGTTTCTTATGATATAGTATGATAGTATTGTTTCTATATATATGACATAATATTATTATTACTGTAATTTTGTTTCGGAAAAGAAATACTATTATTATTTGTTTTTAATATTGCCCATATTTTACCGGTTCCAAGACCCTTCCGCCCTTTTTGCCCTTTTTCCAAAATAATCATAAAATTGCCCATGGCGTGGGCAATTACCCACGGTCTGGCAACACTGGACGGAATAAGGACACGGCCACACGGGTCGCCGCGCCGGTCGGCACTTGACACTGTACGCGGCACCGTACCGTAGTTGGTACTACTAATATATATATTCTGTAACCGTAGTCCGTATCACGGTGGCGACTTCGTGCCGTAGCCCGTAAGTCGTAACACAGTGACGGCGGCGGCGCCGCGCCGTGTCTGTTGGGGACGCGTCACGCGGCCTAACGGGCTACAACACAGACATAGATCAAGATAGATACCGCATGTCCCTCCATTTGTATGAAAACGAGCGTGCCACTTTTTTCCTACCTACCGTGACGTCACAAGAGCGCTTTAGTGATGGGAATTCCTCGTCCGCGCGGAATCGATTCATTTTCAATATCGATCATTTTCAAAATCGAAATTCGATCATTTTCAATATCGGATCTCCTGCTCTATATAATACAAAAAGAATAAAGAGTTCCATCCAACATTGACAACGTCTACTATTTATTGTCAAATATTAGATAATTTTAGGTTTGAGAAAATGGTGCCATAATCAAGCCAAATGTCAATCCACTTACTTCATCATTATTTGATATATTTTTCAGTACATCAATAGTCGGTATTGCTTTTGTAGATAGTCGTCGAAACTTATTTGTTTTCTTAAAGCTGCCTTCATTAAAATGAACAGAACAAATTCGACTAAATTTTGTAGGGAACCAATTTTTTTTGCCCGTCGCTTCGATCCATTTATTTTTGAGGTCGGGTTCACTTGGAAACCTGTAATTATAATATATATTATTCTGAACTAAACCAATAAACAGAAACATACATACATATTACATAAAATATAATTACTGAGTCACAAAATATCCCAAAGCAAACATTATCATTCCTCTGTTTCGAAAATCGATTAGAATCGAGAATGTGTACAACACTATTTGCTTCATTTGACAGAATATTGACCGTACCACGAAGCTAAGCGATGAGTGAAAGTATCGATTGTTAGGGTTCCGAACCCAAAGGGTAAAAACGGGACCCTCTTGCTGAGACCTCGATGTCTGTCCGTCTGTCTGTCTCCAGGCTGTATCTCAAGAACGGTAATAGCTAGAGAGTTGAAATTTTTACAGATTGTGTATTTCTCGTGCCGCTATAACAACAAATACTAAAAACAAAATAAAGTTAATATTTAAGGGGGGCTACCATACAACAAACGTGATTTTTTAGGCCTTTTCGGCTTGTAATCCATAATGGCAACATGTAGACACTTGAAACTTTCACAAAATCCTCAATTATGTGTGTACTTTAATATTTAATAATAAAATTAAAATAAAATAAATAATGAAGGGGGGCTCCCATACACAAAAAAAAGTGACCTAATTTTGCTCTTAACGGTACGGAACCCTTCGTGCGCAAGTCCGACGCGTTCTGTTTAATAAACAGAACGGGCTCTATAATTTTGTAACTAAAAGCGGTAAAGTATTACATTATGAATCGTGCGGTACACACACAGTTACGTAGATTTCATGGTTAAAACTACAAGTTACAACCAACAACGATTAACATTAAATAATTGATTTTAAAATAAAGGATACATGTTTAATAACAAAATTACTTACCGATGATAAGAAACGTGTCCATTATCTAGGCCAAAGTTTCTATTCGAATTTCTACAGCTCAATACGGCACAACTAGGCATTTTTAAAATTCCGATTGACGTCCGATTCCGATAACGGTGGAGCGCAGACTAAAGAACAGACTTTCGAAAGACGAGTATTGCTGAACGCAATGGCACGCGAAGTACATTATGATGACACATGCGGTATCTATCTTGATCTATATCTGACGTCATAGTATAAATAAGGAGGTGAAGTAGGTTAGACTCAGAGCTTGTTTAAATTATTTGCCTATACTTACCAGATATTTAAAAAAAATCATTCAACACCTTTTTATTTTTTTTGTTAACAGTTCTTTTTATCTCTACAATTTTTCCTCAATATTTCATTTTTCAGTAAAAGATGTTTTAAAACAGTTTTTCAATTATTTTTTTCATTATTTTATGATAAATTAATTTAAAATTAATAAATGTATCTAATTTATTCATTAATTTATCCTGTAATCCCATAAAATTTTGGGGGCACTTAAAAAACGTGGTGGCCCTTATTTTGTTTTGACTAGTATACATAATAATATATTCCGTGGTCATACCAATTACCATACAGAGATGTAAAAAGACCCAAATAATATTTATTTTATATTTACCAAGTTTTGAATTGTTGTTTGTGAGTATGAGGTATTGCAGGCACTGCCTTCTGTTGTTGCTGATGGTACTTTCCCAGCTGCTAGTCTGAAATTAAATAAAACTGTTAAGGCGCTATATTGAAAAAACTGTCCCTTTTGACGTAATACTATAGGACCCTCAGAAATGTTACAAATCTGGTAATGAGATATACATATCTTCATAGCCTTATCAAGGTTTGAGAAGAACTAGAAACACGATTAATGTATTTTGCCTCGATACATTTAATTTTCGAAATGACCTCTTAAAAATACGAAATTTGAAGATTATTTTTAAACGAAAATAGATGTATTGTAGGAAATTAGTCTAATTAATAGACACCTTTGCAACTCAAAATCGTATAGAAGCATTTCGCTTAAATGCTCCTAGTTATTTTTTAAATATTTAAAATTACGTTTTGTCGCATGTTTTCCGAGCGAGCCGACAGCCGGCCGCAACGTATTCACGACTTTATAGTCATACAAATTAAGTATAAAATTGCCCTTGCGGTATAATTTGTTTTCGATATATCGCCTTAAGGCGAAGACATCTGCCAATTCGACATCTTTGTGCAGTTTTCTAGACGTATGTATTTCATTGATTGGCACAAAAAAAAAATGTGATTTTTGATTATATTTGGAAAAGCTTATCTAATTTAAATAATAAAATAATGTACTCCTACTGGATGAAAAAAAATACCAAAGTCACATCTTTCAGGAACTTTAAACAGTTCTAACTAAAGTAATAATACAATCTATGCTTTAAAAATTTGTTTATTTGATACCTGTTACAAAAATCCAAAGATTGCCAGATTTAATTTTCGGTTCTGACATCTAGATTTCCCATAATATTTATTTTTTCCTCTAACAAACGAAAAATATATCCACGCTACCGAGTGAACACTTCACATCTCTGTCTCTCTGGCATGAAAATCGTCAGTGGTACGAGAGTGATGCGAGATCAAGGTCATTGGCAGTTGTCAGCGTCTTAACTCTTAAGGCGTTGTGAGTTCAGCACCACGCCGCGCGCCGCTTTTGAGGGGGTGAGGTGGGAGGCGCGATAGTAACGGCGGGCGGCGCGCGGGCCCGCGCGCCGCGTCTGCTACGCTTCTCGGTCTTCACGCATCCTTATTATGGTTACGTCCAGTCCCTATTCTGATTGCAAAAATATTACAGTCCCGGCCCCCGGGAGTCCCGGGATTTTTTAAAAGCTTTATGAAATTACTGATATATCATGCGATATAAAATAAGAATAGTATCATAAATTTTAGCTCTCTCAAAAATAGTACATTGGTTTAACGTTAATAATTTACTTCTAAATTCTAAAAAAACTGAATGTGTAAAATTTACTTTGCCCAACGTTAGGCAAGTTAAAACCAATATACTATTAAATGATGAGAAGATGGATTTGGTGGACACCACTGTATTCTTAGGCATTACACTAGATAGTAAACTATAGTGGGGTCCTCATACTGCTAATCTTGCAGATAGGCTCAGTTCTGCAGCATACGCAGTCAGAAAAATACGGGAAATTTCTGACGAAGACACAGCAAGACTAGTTTATTTCAGTTATTTTCATAGCAGAATGTCGTATGGCATCCTCATATGGGGAAACGCTGCCGACATTTGCGATTTTTGTGCTGCAGAAGCGAGCTATACGTTCAATTTATAAAATGTCAGCTTTTGAATCTCTGAGAGAAAAGTTTAAAGAAATTGGTATTCTAACTGTTGCTTCTCAATACATTTTGGATAATGCATTATATGTTAGAAAGAATCTTAGTAAATTTACAACCAAAAGTGACAGTCACGGAAGAAACACTAGAAATAAGTACAAACTAGAAATACCGGTGATCAGACTTAGTAAAGTTAGTAAATCTTTTAAAGGTCAATGTATACGCCTTTACAATAAAATCCCAAAAAACGTTCAAAATCTCTCCATTAATAAATTTAAAAAAGTAGTCAAAGAGCGTTTGTGTGCCAAAGCCTATTATAAGGTCAATGATTTCATAAACGATTCAAATTTTCCGATTTTCTGTAGTTGACTGCTCCAACTACTGCTTTTCTTAAGCGTAACACATTTTCTTCAACTTTTTTTCTGAGTTGCACTGGCACAAAACCTTTGTGGTTATTTTTCTTTTTTCCCAGTGCCTTTATTTTATTGTAAAAATTTCTTAATAAATGATTTTTGATGATTTGATCCATAAGGTTTTATCATGCTTAACTTCTTCATTATGCTAGAATCACCATCACCAACGAGTCTATTGTATTTTACTCCATGCATCTGTACACTTTTGGCAAA
Source organism: Cyaniris semiargus (assembly GCA_905187585.1). Lineage (NCBI taxonomy): Eukaryota > Metazoa > Arthropoda > Insecta > Lepidoptera > Lycaenidae > Cyaniris > Cyaniris semiargus. The sequence goes on from LR994564.1 coordinate 14,902,107, forward strand.
ACCTTCCGCTATTATATCAGCTTCCATAGCATTAGCGCTATTACGCCAGTTCTTGAAGCATCTGTGCACTGGAACATCTATATTTAACTTTTCGCTTCTAGCGCATATGCAGCAATAAGAATTTCTTACGCCAAGAAATAATACTTTTTTTGTTTTTAATCCAACAATGCAACCAGCGCCGGATGCTGAGCTAAATCCACTTTTTTACGATCGTTTTGCCCACGAACCATCTGCAACGACTGTTATTATAGGACAACCATCTTTATCCACTTTGCCCTCAAGAATAGCAAGTCTTTTTTCTTCTTCACCTACTGCGATCATCTCGTCCGTGGCACTTTTTTCAATTTTAGATGTCAGATTTTGTTCTATGTTCGTGTAGGTAGAATGATGCATATTGGGCATGTTCAGGGCACTACACATTTCATTTAATTGTGCATAACCATTTCCTGAACAGAGCAATCCTTCAACGATTCCTTTATTTACATCAAGCTTCAAAGTAGGATCTTCACCATGTACTATTTCGATTATGTTACACATTTTTCATTTAAATACATATTTGCTCACAAAACCTTTACGACGTTCTGTTACAAACTTTAAATCTGCAAATGTGCGGCCAGTATGCTCGTGCTTTATATTTGAAATGGCAGAAAATAAATATTTTATATCCACGATTCTTCGACCCGATAGATTCTCGTTTCCTAGCTGTTCTTCAGCATTGATGTCTATATTATCATCACAAATAATATTCAAACTATTTGGAGACGTTTCTGACGATGAAGAGCTTCTGTTATATTCAAATGATTCTCGTATTTCTTTGGAAGTTGAAGGCAAAAGTAAATTTTCTTTGTTTTCATCTCTGAAATAAAGAAAAACTTGGTTAAAGCACACACGGTAAATAATAAAACAAACTGCAGACTCGAAATCGACATTGGACTGTTAGATGGTGACTTTAATGCAATTGCAGTTTATTTGTATTATATAATACGCTATGCGATGTCATATGAAACTGTACTGTACTGTTTTTTTAGGTTTTCTAAGTGAACAGGTGATACTACTAGATTGGATAACAATTATTGTTCGTAAACAAAGAAGCGAATCAGACTGGATACCATCAAAGAGACAGAAAAGAAATAAATTAAATCTATTTGAATTTTGAAGGTACTGAAAATATGTATTTTATTTAGTATATTTCATTATTAATTATTTCGATCTTCAAATTTTCAATAAATATGATTAACTCTTATATAAGTTGTTTCATTTCTTACCTACTAATACTTTTGTATCAAGTGTCCACTCTGCGACTATTTATGTTACTCTCTACTCTACGCACAAGAAACTTTGCAGTTCGACGTTTAAAAATAGAACTGTCTCTTTTATGTAAATGGTTTTTCGTATCTTTTGTTTCACTTATCTGTCAAATTTGTCAATGTGTGCAATTTTGAATTTGTGTTAATTGCTCGGAAGAGATTTAAGCCGGAAAATAGTATGAACGTAACAGATCTGTATGTATATGTAGAATATCATTGCAAACACCTATTTTTTAAATTCTCCTGTACCCGCGTTCCCTCTTAAGGGGACACCACGAAAGACACTAAGCGGGCCCCTAGACGAGCAATTTTATTGCGCCATACCACGTATTGCGTAATATTATTATATTATCTGACTAGTAATATCTTCGAAAATCTATATGAAATCAGGAATGTACAGTATTTAATTGAATAGGAATTAATGCCGTATTGATTAAAATCACTCAAAAAAATGTTTTTCTGGGATATCCATAAGAGATAGACATTATAATATATACCATCGCTAAGTTTTCTATAGACCTTTTCATTTCACATTATTTTGATAAATCTCGTAGGGTTCAGCCTGCGTTTGCAATGTAAGCGAAAAAAATGTAATTATTTACGACATCAGATTAGAAACCTCAAAAATAACAGGATTTCTTCACTATTCAATGATTGTTATTACACTTATAAACCTTCCTCTTTAATCACTCTATCTATTAAAGAAAACCGCATCAAAATCCGTTGCGTAGTTTTAATGATTAAAGGGAAACAAATGGACATAGGGGAAAAAAGCGACTTTGTTTTATACTATGTAGTGATTGTCAAATAAACTGTTCAATAATATAATAAAAATTGAAGCGTGATATTGCACAATACACGTGGTATATCTTCTAGGGGCCGGCTTACAGTGAACGTTCAGGTGTATTTAAGGGGGTGAAGCAGACGAGGTGGTCACTTACGAAAGTTACGAGGTGGTCACAATCACATATGAAAGTTTTCAGTTGTACAGCCTCTACGAATATTTTTTGGATTACTCCTCTAAGAAAGTACGTAAGCATAATATTGTAGTTTATATGGCAAATCTTCTTAATTTTTTTATAATATCTTTTAAAATAAGTATAAAGAATTAAAACTGCTCGATTTATATTTTAATAAAATACATACATCACATTTTTTTACAATTTTACGAGCCTATAATGGCATTCGTTTCATAAATAAATTGATAATTACAATTTTTTTCTCTTCCGGTATTCTCGCATGCGTTGAGCTGCAGTTTTCGCCTATTTGTTTGTTAACTCACTAACTCCTTTTTTTTTCATTCTCCATCGCCGTGTTGCCTCTCTAGATTTTGCTCTTTTTTCGATTGTCCTTATTTCAGAGGGTCCAGGGACTCGATTGTCTTGTGTTGAACCAGCACTTTAAATTTTTTCTGCAGCAATTTCAACTATTATATTACTTTGTTGTTTAAGAAGTGCTCTACGTGCTCTGAATTCTCGACCACGTTCTGCGGAAGTTTTTGGCGCTTTCTTCAACCTATAATTTAATAATTTTAGTTCAGTACTTAATTAAATTCAGTAAATTATTTTTAGAGTCAAGAATGATTATAGGCGGGCTCCTAGACGAGTAATATTACACAATACCACGTATTGCATAATATTATTGACAGTCTAGGGTTGATATTGAACATCGCGCGCCTTCAATCTAATTGATAATAAATTAATAATTATAAACTGTTCAATAAAATTTAAGCGTGATATTGCACAATACAATTGATCATCTAGGGGCCGGCTAAAATTAATATAATTCATCGTCAACTTCCATGTCATTATTATGTTTGTATTTTATTATTTACTTATTAGTTCAATTTTATGTTACCATATTTTAAAAAATTTGCTTAAGTAAATTGTAGAAATGCGAGGCCAAAATAGGGAAGTGTAACGAGAATGAAAGACAGAGAGAGAGAGAAGGAAAGGACAGATTTAAATCAATCAGAGAGAGAAAATAGACAAGGAAAAAGGAACGCTGCATATGACGCTACAATACCAGCGACTAGTATGAGATACTCACCTTCGGGATTTATTATTTGTTAATTGGGTCGGACTAGGTTCAAAATCTTGCCTTGAATATGTTGTCACACACTTTTTAGGCACAATTTCCGTACGTGACTTCTTCTTAGTTGATGGTCTTGGAACACCAGTAGCCCTAGCACGGCGACCAGTAGAAATGCGAAAGTATAGACAAACTGTGGACATAAACTTAAGGTGCCGTTCCGATCTTTACCGCGGCTACTCGCGACCGACAAAAATTCAATTAAAATGCCACTTTATGACAGACTATAGTATAATATGTCATAAAGTAGGATATTATTTGAATTTTTAGGACTATAGTCTGGCATAAAGTGGCATTTTAATTGAATTTTTCGGAACGAAAGAAGATCGGAACGGCACCTTAAGAGGCCGGTAACTAAATCGAGACTGGCGAAATTAGGTATCTAACGCGCACACACACAAACGCGAGGACGCTCTGTCGCTTGTGCGTGAGTCGACGGTAATTTTGGTGATTAAACAGTTTTGATCCTTAGATATTCTTTTTTTTTATTATTTACGTGTATTTGAATATCGTGGTTTTTTAGTTGAAATAAAAAGTCTGGTTAATTAGTTTGCATGAAATATATTGTATCAAAAATGTTACTATATTCGTTACTTTACAGGAAATAAAGGCAGTTCACAAAAAACGAAATGATAATCCGTTACATTGATATTTTTAAACCTAAATATCTCGATCGACCTGACCGAGCGACCCGATCCGTTAAGTGGGGCTTGTACTCATCAAACTGAACAACTTTGATCTTTTGGACATATTTATATGGAGCTTCGTTTTTTTTTTAAGAATTGACTATGGGTTCCTTGGGAAATGTTGTTCAATATGATGAGTGGAAGCCCCATACAGTTCGAATACGTTCGTATGGGTCTTACATCAATCTTCAACCTGCAGCTGTATATTTTCGAATGAATAAAAAAACTAAATATCTTACAGCGATAGACTGGCACATTTATCCTACTAATATCATAAATTAGAAAGTTTGTGAGGATGGATGGATATATGGATGTTTGTTACTCTTTCACGCAAAAACTACTGAACGGATTTTGATGAAATTTGGCACAGAGGTAGATTATAGTCTGGAATAACACATACTTTTTTCAACATTTATGCGGGTGGAGCCGCGGGCAGCAGCTAGTTTATTAATATGAACAAGTTCTAAGTTCCATTTAACGACATTTTCGAGGGTCGACAATTTCTGGGAGGATTTACTTATAGTAAAAATCTATAAGCCGATTTTTTATTTTTGTTTCCTAGAAATTGTCATCCCTCTTGATGATTGCAGTTTTCAATGGAAAGTCTGTGCCAGTCCACACAGCAAACAAACAAATATCTTTTTTTGTAATATGCAATTGCCCCTGTGCTTGGTAATACCAATTGTGATTTGTGTTCAATATTATTTCCCCTTTTTTATCGACTAGTGATGAGCAAAGCAAGACTCAGACAGTCTTGGTTTTGGTATTTCTAGTACAATATTGGTCTTGGACTTGGTCAAATCTGCCTGATCTCGGTCTTGGATTTGGTTTTTTTAGTTTTAGGATAGTCTTGGTCTCGGCATTGCTTTTTTGCAAGACCAAGACTGAGGCTGCAAGACCGATTTTGCTCATCACTATTATCGACCTTCCAAAAATTTATTTTTTTGGCACGAATTGCCTCTTCCGGTTTCATACCAACCGCTGTTATAGGGCATTTGATCTCGATGATCCCATTTTCATAGAAACTGTCAGGGGTGGCACCTAAAAAAAAAGTGTAAAAATGACATAGTTTCACTAAAATCGTTAAAGCCATTTTTGTTAACCACCTAGGTTTGTATGACATGTACTTTATTAAAATTTTACCTAACCAAACTAAGACCTAAAGTAGACCATACAAACTTATACTAATGTACAGAGTTTCATCAAAATCGTTAGAGCCATTTTCGAGAGAAAAATAAAATAAGATTATTTACTATGGTGACAACCCTAAAAAATCAAGATAGGGGAATTTAAAAAAAATGACAAGAGTAATAAAAAAAAATTCCCCGTATCCAAATTTCATCCAAAATTCCAAATCCGTCCAGTAGTTTGGGAACAAGAGCCCCAGACGGACACACACACTTAATTTTTTAGCCATCACAATACCTTCTTCACTCCTTTGTCGCGCATAGTAGTAATGCTTAAGGCCATCCCCCGAGCAAAGGACCTTGACCATACATTTGACGCGTTGCCGCACAAAAATCCTATTTTTTTTACTTATCTTAGTTCAAAATTGATCTAAAAAAAATTTAAAACGGGGAATATGTAGTTAATGAAATTGTCTATCTATTGTCGTGTGTTTCAAATAAACGTAATTTGTAAATACTTGGGAGATCGTAATACTTATTAGAAAACACAGCAAAATTGCACAGCCCGCTCTTAAAATAGATTAATATAATTATGTATTAGGTACTGACCTGGAATCATTCTTGGCTCGCTTTGAACCTTTAAAGTTATTTAATAAAATCTTTTTGCGCTTCACAGCACCATATTTAAAGCTCTTGCTTTTTCCGGCCATCTGTTATTTTCGGATCTGAAAATATGAAAATTTGATTTTAATCATAATTAAAAAAATGTTACAAAAATCAGTCCAGCGAACCCAACTGTGAAAGCATAATAAATGATTACATTAACATTACATTCAAAACAACATGTCAAAATCATCACAAAATATTTAAAAAAAACTTACCTACTAAAGTATCAAGAACTCACGGTCCGGTCACGTTTGTTGTAGTCGTTGCGCGATTTCGATGGATTGGCGGGGAGCGCAGAGCGATACGGCCACCCTCTGAAAGCGCTCAGCGCGGACTGCCGCGGCGAGTAATATAATGTGAGAATTAGGTTGTTTTGGATCGTGTTTTTTGGCACAATTTGTTTTTTTTTTTTGTTTTTTCTCGAATTGGATAGAATTTTATCTATAGATTATTTCTGTCGTTTTCTTTTTATGAATTACAGCTCCAAGTTGCCGAAATTAACAGCAATTCTTTGCCCATTTTCTCTAAAATTTTGCCGAGTTACATATTTTTTTACTCAACTATTTCATATTAAAGTGGTAAAAAGTAATTCCAACATTGTATAGACGACTTTCTCAACAGTACATTGTATTTTTTTCATACAGTTAAGACGTCAGTACAAACCATAAACAGGTGATATTCTAAACCTTTTACAGCAAAAATCACAAAACTGTCGCGGGTTTGAGTTGGATTATTTAAAAATACTTTTAAAAAAAACTAGCTCCAACATTAGATTATAATTGAAATGATCTTACATGTTGTGCATTAAAACTTATAGAAATACTGTATTTTAACTGTTAAATCACGTCTGTTAAGTCAGCGAAATCGGCAAAATTTCGTATACGGACTCTTAAGTTTATCTCCACAGTTTTTGACTATAGTCTGTCATAAAGTGGCATTTTAATTGAATTTTTCGGAACGAAAAAAGATCGGAACGGCACCTTAAGTTTATCTCCACAGTTTGTCTATACTTTCGCATTTCCGATGGTCGCCGTGCTAGGGCTACTGGAGTACAACTTTCATACTGGGAGTCTGTGTCACTTTCTTCCATAAATAGGCGATTCTCAGACCTACTGAATATGCATATAAAATTTGGCAAAAATCAGTAAAGCCGTTTCGGAGGAGTACGGTAACTAACATTGTGACACGAGAATTTTATATATAAGATTAATCAAGAACGAAAGCATTTACCAGCTTCTCCCCAAGTCAAGCATGCGTAGTGCGTAATGTTTGAGCTCTCCGTTCGCCTCGTTCGATCACACTGCACTGTCGTAACTCGTAACGTTCTCATGCTCGTCACGCGTTTACCGCTTACTCCCCAAGTCAAGCGTGCTGCGTGCGTAAAGAAGTTTTACTTCAAAAATACAATTTATCATGATAGGTACAATTTTTATATTTAAGCGTTTATGATTCGGACTCAAATAAGAAAAAACATGATAAAAGTTCTAAATAAAATTCAAATATTATTAACTTTTTCTTAAGTACATTCCTCCGATTGATTTCACTCCGGGCCTTGGCTGATATTTTTTTTCTCAAATTGTTCTTGTTGGCCATGATGAACACAGGCTTTCGTTGTAATGGCTCACCCCAAATTTTGCGGGTGTGAATTAAACAAGTCCGTCGTCCACCACAGTCCACAGCTCCACACCGAGCGCGCGACTGATTTAGCTGATAGCTCCTACTAGTGAGCCAGCGCCCAGCGTCCTTAAGCGCTGCGCGAATGTATGCCATTGCCATTGCCCGAGACCAAGAGTCTCGGGCCTCGGGGGACACTCGCCGTTCGCGAGATTTGCACTTACATACACATTTAGCGATTCATTTTTAGGGTTTTGTACGCAAAGGGTAAAAACGGGAACCTATTACTAAGACTTCGATGTCTGTCCGTCTGTCTCCAGGCTGTAAAGCTCAAGAACGGTAATAGCTAGAGAGTTGAAATTTTCACAGATTATGTATTTCTGTTGCCGCTATAACAACAAATACTAAAAACAAAATAAAATTAATATTTAAGGAGGGTTCCCATACAACAAACGTGTATGGTAATATTTTTTTGCTATTCTCACAAAGGCCTTAATTTCATGTGTACTTTAATAATTAATAATAATATTAAAATAAAATTAAAAATTTAAGGAGGGCTCGCATACAAAAAACACAATTTTTGGACTATTTATGCTCGATAACGGTACGGAACCCTTCGTGCGTGCGCGAGTCCGACTCGCACTTGGCCGATTATTATATTCATTATTATTTATTATTATTACAGTACTATTTTAAGTCGTACCTAGTAGTCTAGGTACAACTTAAAATAATACGATGATCGGCGGATGTAAAGGTTAATTACAATGATAATAAGATCACATAAATTACAGCACGAAGAACATTAGAACAATATAAAGTAATAACATAACAAGTAACTGGGGCATACATATTATTGTAGTACTTACATATAACTTATGAGTTATGACCTCCAGTTAGGACAACTACAAAAAAACTAAAACAAAAACTTGTGGACCCCGCACACACTAGCTATGAGCTGTGAAGTAATTTCCTGTTATTTTAACAGAGCTTTAAAAATAGAGACGGTTGTGTCCATAATATCTAATAATATGTTTCTTAGCTGCTTTAAATTCGTAATTATTTACTTTCTTGTTCTGTCTTATTTTTTTCTTTTCTTTATATTTATCTGTTATCTATCTACAGGCTGTAACTAAACAAGTGATAATACTTTAGGGTGTGCATGTGTCCTTTATATTATACAGGGTGTAACAAAACTAAGTGATAATATTTTAGGGTATGTATGTGTTCCTTATACAGAGTTCACTGTGAAAGTAGCAGCCCTGAAAAAACTATTTTTTTCTTCACTTTTCTATGGGGAAAATCGTGACGCCGCGCTGGGGCGCTTGCCCATACAAGAGTGGAAAAAAGGTCTTTCAGCGCTGCTACTTTCACAATGAAATCTCTACAAGGAACACATACACACTCTGAAGTAATATCACTTAGTTTTATTACACCCTGTAGACTTAGAGTTTACTGTAAAAGTAGCAGCGCTGAAAGAGCAATTTCTTTTTGTGATTTGTATGGGCATGTGCTCTAGCGCGGGCGTTATGATATTGCCCATACAAAACCAAAAAATAAACTCTTTCGTTGTTGCTAGTCAACTCTATACAGGGGACTCATGCTCATTACCCAGTACCCACCCTCATAGGGTTTATATTAGGAAAGAAGCGATACGAAGTTCATCAAATCATCTAGTATTCTAGTCAATAATAAAAATGAATTTTAAGTTTTGTTATTCTCGCTAAGGACCAGATTAAGTACACCTACTAGTTAGTACTGAGTAGAGTGTCGAGGCGGTGCTTTCAGCCAATTTGATTGGCCGAGAACACTGGCTCGCCACTCTAATCGACCCCAAAAAACTTGAGAACGGCTGAACCGATATGGCTAAGTTTAGTCTCGATTCTCGAAATATTCCTGGAAGTCCAAAGAAGGTTTCACCGAGTTATCTATACTGTACTCGGCGAAACATGGCGGTAGCGGTCATTGACACCCTTGTCAATGACAAGTTTTCGACAGGGAGTCAATGACCGCTACCGCCATGTTTCGCCGAGTACAGTATAGTTTCTATGTATAAAGTGCTCCTACTGGCGTGTAGTGTGCGCTGGGTACAGGAGTGGTGCGCCCTTGAGCGGACCGGTTGTGTTTTTGTGACGATTATGTAACTCGGGAGTCGGGGCTCCGCACGCCCGCGCTCCATGCGCTGTTGCTAAGAGACCCTGTGGACCTTAGCAGGCATCCACAGGCCCTTTTAGACCCTATCCGAGCCTTAAGGCGAAGACAGCTGCCAATTGAACATCTTTGTGCAGTTTTCTAGACGTATGTATTTAATTGATTGGTAAAAAAAATGTGATTTTTGATTATAATTATTTGGAAAAGCCTTTTTATTTTAAATTATTAAATAATGTACTCCTACTAGATGAAAAAAAATACTAAAATCCATAAAATCACATCTTCCAGGAACTTTAAACAGTTCTAACTAAAATAATATACAAGCTATGCTTTAAAATTTGTTTATTTGATACCTTTTACAAAAATCCAAAGCTTGTAAGATTTAATTTTCGGTTCTGACATCTAGATTTCCCATATTTATTTTTTCCTCTAACAAACGAAAAATGTATGTATGCACGGTACCGAGTGCACATTTCATAATTATCTCTCTCTCTCTCTCTCGCATGAAAATCGACAGTGGTGCGAGAGTGATGCGAGAAATGCGAATCCTCAAGGTCATTCGCAGTTATCAGCGTCTTAAGGTGACGCCACGTTAAACTAAAAAACCGTTTTGGCGCTTTTTTTGGAAATTCGTTGACCGGACTGCTCCCGGGGCGCACGACAAAACATAGACGTCGCAGAGTTTCTGGAAATTGTTTGTTATTTACGTATGGAAATTATTTGATATAATTATATTCCTTTTCCCGAATCGGTTGTAAGCAACACAGACACGACGTTCAGAAAGTACAAGTAAAAGTTAAATTATTTTTAACAAAAAATTAAAACCGACTTCCAAGTAAAAACAATAACATTACTTATCTTTAAATGGACTAAAAAGTAACCGCTTCAGAATTTCTCAAAGAACTCCAAGCGCTTCCGCATGGAAACATCAGCTCAACATAAAAAAAATGTTTAAACTACTTAGGCCCCTTACACACTGCGACTTTAATCAGCGATGCAGTCGCGATGCTATCTTACACACTGCGACTTTTATCAGCGATGCAGTCGCGATGCTATCGCGATGCAGCATCGATGCAGTGCTTTACACACTTGCGCTACTTTAAGCATAGATAAAGTCGCGATACAGTAGCGAATAGCGATGCTGTCGCGACTCAGAAGCTGGCCATTGAACTGTAGCGATGCAGTATCGATGCAATCGCGATGCAGCATCGATGCTCTATCGCGTTAGCATCGCGACTGTATCGATGCTAACGTGAGTTACGTGAGCCACGACGCGAAACGTATTTTGGTCAGTCATTCGTTGACTGCGCGCGATGAGTTCGATTGTAACTGTTTTAATCACGCTCTCTGTATTATTACTTTAAAAAAAACCGGCCAAGAGCGTGTACAGGCCACGCGCAATATAGGGTTCTGTAGTACCACTACCCCGCGTCTGCAATTCTGCATCGATGCTAACGCACGTCTGCATCGATGCTGTCGCGCTTGTGTATCGATGTGCAACTGTATCGATACTAACGCGCGACAGCATCGATGCAAAAATCTGTTCATTGCTGGTGTCGCGTGTGTGTATCGATGCTAAGTGCTAACGCGCAACTGTATCGATACTAACGCGCGACAGCATCGATGCAAAAATTGCTGGTGTCGTGATGCTATCGCGCGTTTCAAAAACGCGCGACTGCATCGCTGTTAAAAGTCGCAGTGTGTAAGGGGCCTTAAAACTACTGTTTAAAAGTTAGTTTCATTACAACTAGTTTTTATTATTCGTAGATTACAACATTTAAATTGTAGTTATTATGTTTAGTTCCAACTTCTGTTAAAAGATGCCGCAGTAACGCTCTGATGAGTTTGAGCAAATTAAATCGCTATTTTACAGTAATTTACTTTATTAATTTTGCAAAAACTTGTACAAAATATGGCCGTCACTATGATATCGCGGAATAGAAGGACATAGACTAAAAAAAAAACATATTGCATTATGGATTTGACCACAGAATACATAATATTACGATTTGACAGTGTTGTAAGGCGCAAAATTCAATATTATCTACATAATATCACAAATTTAACACTCTTCCCGAATTTAAGCCTTACAGCAATAAGCAAACATTTGGATGAACTATAATAATAATAATAATAATAATATCTATGGACGCTTCACACCACGTCAGTCTGGCCCCGTGCTAAGTACCTGAAGGACTTGTGTTACAGGTACCAGACAACGGAAATATATTTAATACTTTTATACTATACATATATTTAAGATTTTTATTATATCATACACATATTTAATACACATCCAGACCCGGGAACATTGAAAACTTTTTGTTCCGTCGGCGGGATTCGAACCCGCGACCCCCGGCTTGAGCTGCTACACACTCAACCAAATGAGCCACGGAGGTCGTCAAACTTAAAATAACTTAAAATAAAACTTAAAATAACCTTGAGCAAAATTATATAATAATCTATAAGAATTACAAAGAAACTGACTTAAATGAACACATTCCAAGTTTAGTTCTCAAAAACTTAAATTTCTCTTTTGACAATGCCTTAGTGAAAATATATGCATATTGATTGTCACTACTAACATATTTCAAATCAATAATTTTTTTGATAGTATTTTTCTTTAATAAAATGATATCTTATTTCAATACGCTTACACCACTTATGAAAATAATATTTTTAATGACACTAATGGCACTTTGATTATCCAAATGAAGACACATTACACTCTGTTTGTACTGATCAATATCACTCAAGAATTGCTTGATCCACATAGTCTCTTTTGTAGCAGCACAGGCAGCCATGAATTCTGCTTCTGTTGTGGATAAAGCAACTGTTTGTTGTCTTTGACTTTGACCATGTTACAGCCGCTCCATTCTTGATAAATACATATCCAGTAATAGATCTACGTGTATCCAAATCATTTGCATAATCTGCATCACTGTAACCAGTGACATCTGCTAATTGTGGGCTTTGTGAGTAACACAACCCATAATCTTTTGTTTCTTTCAAATATTTAAAAATTTTCTTAACTGCACTCCAATGGGTTTGGTTGTAACAATTGAGAAAACGACTCACCAGACTGACCGCAAACATTATATCAGGTCGACTCACTATGGCCAGGTGCATCAGGGAGCCGACTGCTTCTCTATAGGGAATGTCTTTATCGGGCCCTCCTTCCTTGTGCAACTTCATGTGAGGATCTACAGGAATGCTGTTGGGATTAGCATCATTCATGATAAATTTGAATAACAGTTGTTTTATATAATATTTTGTCTGATGTATAAATATGCAATTATTGAATTGTTCTATTTGCATTCCTACAAAATTTCTAGGTTCACTTAATATTTTCATTTCAAATATGGATTTCAAATCTTCAGTTATTTCTTTTATTGCTAAGTCATCTGTTGAAAATAATAACCCATCGTCTACATACAAGCATAGATAGCATTTCTTTTTATTAACTAGGCCAATATTTACTGATTTACTGTTGATAAAACCAAACTTTTTAAGTACAGAGTCAAACTTACTGTTCCAACACCTTGGAGCCTGTTTCAATCCATACAGTGACTTATTCAATTTACAGACTACATTTTCGTCATGGACCAATCCTTCCGGAGGTGTCATAAATATGGTCTCCTCTAGTTCACCATAAAGAAATGCTGTTTTTATATCTAGCTGGATAATCTTGAGATTATTTTGTACAGCTACTGAAAGTAATAATCGTATAGAGTCGTAACTGACTGTCGGTGCAAATGTTTCATCGTAGTCGATGCCCTTCGTTTGAGCATATCCTTTTGCACACAGACGTGATTTATATCTTAGGCCAGTTGGTTCTTCTTTTATTCGGAATACCCATTTACATTGTATTACTTTGGCATTTACAGGTTTTTCAACCAATGTCCAGGTATTATTTTTCAATGGAACAAATTTTGTCAAAAATATGTGCATCTAACAAAAAAGTCATTATATGTGGTGATTTTAACATTAATTTATTAGATTTAACATCCACTACTGTTAGATTCACATCTTTATTTCAGTCGTATAACCTTAACAGTTTGTTTCAGGAACCTACAAGAGTCTGTGAGACTACAGCCACTTGTATTGACAATATATTTACTAATCTTATTCCTGTTACAAAAGAAATAATTAATAAGCTAAGTTCTGATCACTGTGGACAAATAGCTTCTTTTAATATGAATTGTGACAGTGATGCGAAGAAAAGTCTTGTGTTTATTCCTGTGACCACAAAACGTATTGAGCAATTTAGAAGTAAATTAAATTCAAATATCCATTTATCGGATAGGTCACATGTGTGTTTTGCGATCTCTCCAAAGCCTTCGATTGTGTTGAGCATGCTACATTGATCAGGAAACTGCGCCACTACGGCATAAAGGACTCTGCTCTCAGCCTTTTGACTTCTTACCTTAAAAATAGGACTCAAAGGGTTGAGGTAAATGGTAAAAGGTCCAATGGAACCAAAATAGAATTAGGCGTCCCACAGGGATCTATATTAGGCCCATTTCTTTTTCTCATCTATATAAATGACTTACCTTATCTAGTAAAGGATAATAATAATGAGATAGTGCTTTTTGCTGATGACACTTCACTTATTTTTAAAGTGAAGCGACAACAGTCGAACTACGACGAGGTAAACAGTGCTCTCTCAAAAATAGTATATTGGTTTAATGTTAATAACTTACTTTAAAATTCTAGTAAAACTAAATGTATAAAGTTTACTTTGCCCAATGATAGGCAAGTCCAAACCAATGTACTATTAAATGATGAGAAGATGAATTTGGTAGATAACACTGTATTCCTAGGTATTACACTTGAAAGTAAATTACAGTGGGGTCCTCACATTGCTAATCTTGCAGGTAGGCTCAGTTCTGCAGCATATGCAGTCAGAAAAATTAGAGAAATTTCTGACGAAGACACGGCACGATTAGTATATTTTAGTTATTTTCATAGTAGGATGTCATATGGAATCCTTTTATGGGGAAACGCTGCCGACATTAATACAATATTTGTGCTGCAGAAGCGAGCCATACGTTCTATTTATAAAATGTCTGCTTTAGAATCTCTGAGAGATAAATTTAAAGAAATTGGTATTCTAACTGTTGCTTCTCAATACATTTTGGATAATGTAATATATGTTAGAAAAAATATAAGTAAATTTAAAGTTAAAAGTGACATTCACTGTAGAAATACTAGAAATAAGCACAAGCTAGATATGCCGGTGATCAGACTTAGTAAAGTCAGTAAATCCTTTAAAGGTCAATGTATACGCCTTTACAATAAAATCCCAGAAAACGTTCAAAATCTTTCCATTAATAAATTTAAAAATGTAGTCAAAGAGCGTTTGTGTGACAAAGCCTATTATAAGGTCAATGATTTCATAAACGATGGCACATCTTGGGAGTAGGATGGCTTCTTGCAAGGCTACTTCTACATTAGTGTATGACTTACAATTATGTTGACATTGTATAATTTTAAGTTACAACATTGTAAATTTTATTTAAAAGATTAATTTTTTTCTCACTTTTTTTGGTAAAAAAGTGGGCCCCGTGCGAGTTTCTTACGCCGGTTCTTCTCGCCGGGTTAGTTCCCGAACCGGTGGTAGGCACCATGTAGTATCAACATTCTGAAAGCATTTTTTTAAAATCTATTCAGAAATAAAACTATTTTTATTTTATTATTTATTTAATGAATGCCATTTGGTTATTTGTCCCCATTGTTGAAAAAAATGTGTTGAGGTTATACACGAGAAATTTTTCGATGTAATACTTGGTATTGAATTTAGCACTGTTCGATTTTCTGAGTTTACTGGGCCCATAACCTGATGAGTTTGAGAAAATTAAATCGCAGTAATTTACTTTATTAATTTTGCAAAAACTTGTACAAAATATGGCCGACACTATGATATCGCGGAATAGAAGAACATAGACTAAAAAAAACATATTGCATTATGGATTTGACCACAGAATACATATTACGATTTGACAGTGTTGTAAGGCGCAAAATTCAATATTATCTACATAATATCACAAATTTAACACGCTCGTTAGATCGCGCTATCGAGTATCGCTTGTATTTACACGTTTGTACTTTGTAGGTCTTCACGTTGAGTTTATAGTAATGTCAAATGTCAAATGTGTGCCTTACGCTCTGGAGTTAAGGTTGAATTTGTTAATTGTTACGTTCAATTTTGTGGTACATAACTAACAAAGTCCTAATAAACTGCATACACCAATAATTATGGTTGCTTACTTTTTTCGATACATTTCAAAATATAAGTTTTCCTTCCAAGGTGAAAGCATTTCCAATGTATTTATTATCCACGCCACGCCAATGATATTTATAAACGTTTGAGTTTTTGCATCGATGTGAATCGACTATTTGTGTGTCTCTCCGTTACTTCTTCACTCTACATATTTAGTCATCTGTGCACCTATGCCAATGCTGTAACGCCGAGCGGTAGGTAATAAGGGTGTAACTCAGACTATGCCAATTGCCAGGGCTCAGCGTGTCAGGGCGCAGCGCCAAAATCCTGTACAATTTGTATTGAAGCGGACGGATAATTCCACCATTGTTGTCGGTAAATACCCAATCTGCCCGGCAAATGCCCAAATACCCAGATTGGGTACCCGTCGTGACGGACGCCCGGTTACAACTTACAGTAGGTAAATGAACTTACTTACCTTTCTAACATACTACCTGCCGCTGGATCTGAATTGGCATTTGGTAATTCGTTTCGGTTATCAATAATTACACTATCATTGTTAGCAAATTCCATGGTTTTCCGCCGCCTGAAATAAAAATTTAAATCATAAAGGCCTAAATAAAACTTCAGATTCAAAGCGAAATGAACTTACAGTAATAGATACGAATAATAAAAACTAAGGGAACGTAACTCCCATACTATTACTACCATTATACCGTTTTTAAGGTTCCTTTCGAACTGTCATGTAACGTCAGCCTGATACCGCTGAAGGCCACCTAAATATCAAGTATTGTAGAACATGTTTTTTGACGGAGTTACTTTTCCTTAGTTTTTATTATTCGTAGAGAAATAGTGATAAAATAAAACATAAAAAACTGTATTACGATAGACCGATTGGAAATTGACATAATATTATCACAAGTCACAATGATCCTGACGCTATCCTAGAACCATCATTGAGAGTGTCGAAATATTTCCGATTCGGGGTCGTAAGTTCGTTTTTTTTCATTAGAATGTATAAAGTACGCAACAAGACAGTAAATAAAATTAAACTTACTTTACGACTTCCATCATGTGTTTTTGGCGTTCACGAAGCTGTCGCTTTTTTGCTGGACGTCTTTTCTTTTTATTATCACCCATTTTTACACACGCGCAATATAATTACAAGTATTTCAAAAAACTCAAAATATATACTTACAGAATAAACTTAAAATATACTTTGAAACGATGAGAAATACCTAATATACAAATTTTAAAAACTAAACGCTTCAATAACACTAAAATCACTATAATATCAGCAGAGAAAAATTCGTCACACACCCACACAGCACCGCGCCTCAGCGATCACTGTCGGTTTTCATGCGAGAGAGAGAGATGTGAAATGTTCACTCGGTAGCGTGGATACATTTTTCGTTTGTTAGAGAAAAATAAATACTATGGGAAATCTAGATGTCAGAACCGAAAATAAAATCTTACAAGCTTTGGATTTTTGTAAAAGGTATCGAATATACAATTTTTTTAAGCATAGCTCGCATATTATTTTAGTTAGAACTGTTTAAAGTTCCTGGAAGATGTGACTTTGGTAGTTTTTTTTTCATCCAGTAGGAGTACATTTTTTTATTATTTAAAATAAAAAAGCTTTTCCAAATATTATCAAAAATCACATACTTACTATATTTTTTGTGCCAATTAATGCAATACATGCGTCTAGAAAACTGCACAAAGATGTCTAATTGGCAGCTGTCTTCGCCTTAATTATAACTTTAACTTTACCTAAACAAAATGTCAAATGAACCAATGATATTCTACTTATACAGATCTGTTACGTCCATACTATTTTCCGGCTTAAATCTCTTCCGAACAATTTTCAAATTCAAAATTGCAAACATTGACAAATTTGACAGATAAGTGAAACAAAAGATACGAAAAACCATTTACATAAAAGAGACAGTTCTATTTTTAAACGTCGAATCGTATCGCTGTCTCTTTCTTCGCCTGAGCTATGACGAAAATTCGATTTTTTCCAGATTGTTCGAAAAAATAATTGAAAATGTAAAAAATCGAGGTATTTATTGCAATCAAGACATGTGGTAAGAGATTCCATGTGTTTTGTTTTCTTTTGAGTCATAATTGGTACATTTTCGAAACACGCACGACGTCATTTTCAATTTATTTAGGTAAGACAAGATGCGGCACGTTCGTGACTGCACTCGATGCAGACTAAATAACAGACGACCCCATTGGGCCGTATTTGAATCTTCACAACGCGCGCGGTAGTAACATATCTGCTTTGAGTTTTTCATATTATATCATTGAAATGAACTGTCAAATCCCTGGTTAACAACGCCTAGTCTGCCCTCTGGTGCAACCCACCCAAAGTGGGCTGACAATTATTAACATTGAATTGACATAAGCCGACCAAATGACTTGGATCTGTCAATTATTGCCTAGGAATCAATTTCCTCGATGGTACAGTTAAAAGTAATAAGGAATATGCATTTTTTTTTATCTCAAATGTATTTTTCTGCAATCTTTATCATCGTTACATTATAATAAAAAGTTATTTTTTTAATTTAGTTATTATTTAAACCCATAAAATATTGTTTAAAAAGTGAAAATTAAGGGAGGGAAATTCAAACTTACTAAACGAGTCACCATTGGTCGAAACGAAATGTGACGCCAGATGACACATATCGGCGTCGATATTCATACTGTGGTAAGTGTTTGTGAGAAAAATAGTTTGAAACTGGTGATTTCTAGTGAATTTAGATTTATAGTAAATTCAACTATCTAGGACGATGACTGACAGTGGTTTTGTCAAAGCACAATCGGAAAATCTACCGAAAATAGTCTATGCATTTATGATGTCAGAGTATTTTGCATCAAATCTTGATTTTACGATTTTATATAAGTACATATTAGATTAGCTGACCCGGCAAACGTTGTTTTGCCATATAAATTATTTCTAGTATCAATATAACAGTAGATAAAAACCTATTCTCAGGCCTAACGAATGTATATAGGGTGCAATTAAACCTGCTTGCCAAATTTTTTCCAGGGCTTAGGTATCATTAGGAGAGTCCATTTAACCAAAAAAAATTGGGTGTTTTTTTTTTCAATGACATATTTTATCCCATTTAAAATCGTTGCAGAACGGTCACTCGCGACGCGGGGAAATGAGAGGGGGTGACGCCGGGATGAGGCGCGCGGGGGCACGTCACGCATCGTGTCCATTAATTGTAGTGTTTTTTAGGATAACTTTCGGAAGCTATTTCTCAATAATTTAGTACTGAGTGACTATAAAAGAAAAAATACGTGTATTTTTATTTTTAACAAGGATCAATATATCAAAATTTGGCAGGAAGGTTTAATTGCACCCTGTATACAAAATGTCATTAAAATCAGTTGAGCCGTTTAGGTGGAGTTCGCGCACAAACACTGTGAGCTGTGAGTTGTGACTTGTGACACGAGAATTTTTATTTATTAGATATTCAATTAGTCATGAACAATTTTCGTTGAGTACGTAAGTAGCGGCTACTTGTTTGTTTCAGATCTTCTATTGAAAAATTAACTTTTGAATAACTCACATGAAGATGTGTATACAGTATACCCAATATAAATATAGCATATTAATGTCAAAATGATCTTTAAACAGTATAAACACGATAATGAAGATACATTACTAATTTACCACCTTACACCATTTTTCAGGTGGTTTGGCAAGGTTTTTCAGCCTCTTCCATGATCTCAATAGCAATTAAACCAGAAAATAAGTACGAAGTAACTGAAACGCTAAAGTAAACTAACACGGGACATATCATGTGACGTCATCAACATGGCGCGCTAAATGTTGGCGTTTGGGCCTACGGAGATTCCGTAATTTACCGTATTTAGAAACCTTATAAACTCATAATTTGAAAGCTACAAAGTCATAATAAAAATACAACAATAATCTTCGGTATATCAACATTCCTTTCCCCGTTTTAAATTTTCTATTTTTGTTTATTATACTCATGATAATATTAGCTTCCAAAGTAATACCTTAAAATTGAAGCATACTTTCAGCATCTCCCTAGTATTTACAAATTACGTTTATTTGAAACCAATGATATTCTACATATACAGATCTGTTACGTTCATACTATTTTCCGGCATAAATCTCTTCCGAGCAATTAACACAAATTCAAAATTGCACACATTGACAAATTTGACAGATAAATGAAACAAAAGATACGAAATGCCATTTACATAAAAGAGACAGTTCTAGTTTTAAACGTCGAATTGCAAAGTTTCTTGTGCGTAAAGAGTAACCATAAATGTCGCAGAGTGGACACTTGATACAAAAGTATTAGTAGGTAAGAAATGAAACAACTTATGTAAGAGTTAATCATATTTATTGAAAATTTGAAGATCGAAATAATTAATAATGAAATATACTAAATAAAATACATGTTTTAGGTACCTTCAAATACATTTAATTTATTTCTTTTCTGTCTCTTTGATGGTATCCAGTCTGATTCGATATTCTACTAATAGCGAATCAGACTGGATACCATATAATAGGGACTATTCCATGTGTTTTGTTTTCGAGTCATAATTGGTACATTTTCGAAACACACACAACGGCATTTTCAATTTCTTTAGGTAAGACAAGACGCGCACGTTCGTGACTGCGCTCGATGCAGACTAAATAAAAGACGACCCAATTGGGTCGTATTTGAATCTTAACAACGCGCGCGGTAGTAACATATTATCTGCTTTGAGTTTTTCATATTATATCATTGTTTGAAACACACGACAATAGATCGACCAGGGCTTCCCCAACTGTGCATTGACATTGTCCCAGGGGCGTCGCATGTCAACACAACCAAATCAAGTGAGCGCCGCGCGCATTAAGGCCATCCCCCGAGCAAACGACCTTGACCATACATTTGACACGTTGCCGAGATCGCACAAAAATCCTATTTTTTTACTTATCTTAGTTCAAAATTCATCTAAAAAAATTTAAAACGGGGAATCTGTAGTTAATGAAATCGTCTATCTCAGGGCTTCCTAACCTTACCTATTTGTACTGTGACGCCCTTGGGACTTTGCCATTTCTTTACGACGCCCCTCGATCCAGCCCCGAAAATACTTTATAATTTTAGAATCAGCCTACATAGGTTATCATAAAAACACTATTTGGACATTTATATTTTTATTAGAAAATATAAAGGATTAATTTAAGTCATACAAAATCATGCAGCAGGGGCAGCTGCCCCCCCCCCCCCCCCCCCTGGATCATGTTGACGTCCCTACTAAGTATCTTATCTAGTACTTTTATCTATAAAAATTAAAAATTAAGAAAACGAATTTTTGCCATTTGTTTGCAATACATTATTTTTACAACTAAAAATTATGAATTTTTTATTCTTTATAAACACCTAGCTTATAAAAAATCTGATTTGCCCCTTCCTGGCCCAGAACCTAGGTACGCCCATAAGGCCAAACAATTTTTTATAACATAATATAATATAATAAAACTTATTTTATTAATTAAAAGCAATAAGTAATCGATCCCAACGTCCCTATCCGAGTCATAGAACAGATTAGAGGCCAAATACCTAAACAGAACGAAGATAATATATTCTTAAACAGAATCGAGACGAAAAGACAGTGCACCGGTCTTTCAGTTGACCCATTCTTTTATAACAGGTCGAATGGATGTGGGCAGGTTGAACTGACTTGCGGCTGCTCTAGTCTCTCAAAAAGCTCAAGCGCTCGTTCATTGGCGCTATTCCGCCATCGCCGGATAATGTCAGGTGATGGATCCTGTCCCGTGTCTCGTTCGGTCTGGCATTGCCAGAACACTTCGGCCAGTGAGGCAGCCTCCAAATCCCAGGACACAACTCATTGCTTACTTGGAATACTAGGCAGATGCCGTGCGTACCCCAAGCACGTAGAGGTTCCCCCTTCCTTTGAGTTTTTTCAAATCATTTGTAGTAGACCGGGAGATGGTGACACAAAATTCTTGGTCATTTGTACCAGTATGGCGGTTCTTCAGGGGTCTAATTACGTAATTTTCTCAATTGTACGAAAAATTACGAAGATGCTTTAAAAATTCGCGTGACGTCACAATTTTGTACGATTTGTACAAAACATCACACGAGCCCCCACTTCCGAACATTGGTGCGCCATAGGTATATCCTCGTACCGACAAACATTTGCAGTTTTTATTTACTTACCCTAAAAACGAAAAAGGCTCAAATTTACGAATAAACCTAATATGAACATTTATAAGATCAACCTTGAAACGGTGTAATAATATAATCTGCTCTAACATGTAGGTAGGTATATTCAAAGAACTCGATAAAATGTACCCAATATACTGTTACGTGCTAGGGTTCGAAGGATTTGGAGAAACAGACCTGCTGACTCTTAAAAAGACTTTACTAGCACTGACACTAGCTCACACAATTCACTAAGTCCAAACATTAAGCACTAAGTCCAAACACTATCCTAGGTCGTAGCCAAGTCGTAGGTTCACAGTGGTTCACTCACTATTGATCACTTGTTTTCACTTCGAAGTCACCTCGAGGATCGCTCAGATAAAACTGAATTGCCGGGCCGTCTCGTCTACCTGCGGCTATTTATATGGCGAGACGAATTCTAGAAAGTTCCCTCGCCCGATTCACGTAAACAAGTAAACAAGTGTGGGAACTTTCTAGAAAATACGCGTAAGTAAACATACACCTAACACCATCTAGTATTGAGTAGGGAATTTATGTTTTCTATGTTTCCCTGATCAGTTTCGCTGGTTCGACGCTAGATGGCACTACGTGTCCGTAACACTACTCCCCACGACTCCTGTTCTGTGGTTCCGTCACAGCAACGCAAGTAGTACATTTGAGGCACCAGTCCTGCACATCATCTCGCCAATGCAACCAGAAGAATCGTTCTCGCACTTTTCTTAGCGTCCTCTTGACACCTAGATGACTCCCTGATACGCCCTCATGTACCTCGCGGAGAACATCTGGTACTTTCGCCTTTGGGACGATTATCTGAAAGTAGAACTCTCTGCCGTTAGCCTTCTCCCATTTCCGGTAGAGTATTCCGTCCTGAAGTATCAGACTGTCCCATTGCTCCCAGTACGCCTTAGTGACAGCGCCAGTGGGTGCAACCTCACTCCAGATCGGTTTCACGTCACCCCTTTTCTTCCATGTGATGATGTGCCGAAGGTCCTCATCTCTTTCTTGAGCCCTCCTCATAGCATCATTGTCCGATACTTGCTATCTTGTCCTGGATTCTATTCGTTTCCCCTTATTCCGGGCAGGGGACGAAACTGCTTGCTTCCTCAGCTCCTCTATTTGCTCCTCGATCCTTGCCATCCTTGCCATCTGGGTCTTCTTCTGCGGGCAGTTGAGCTGGAGATGGCCCCTCTCACCGCACTTATAGCACATGGCTTCAAATCTTTTCCTTGCAGGAGCCTTAACTTCCTTGACTTCCTCAGAGACCTTGTGGATTTTATGAGTCTGCCGTATATCATGGCGAACAGCCTCGACCTCCAAAGCATGCGCCAATGCTTCTTTTAGCGAGGTATGGTGACCAAGCCTTACTGCAGTTCTGACCTCCAGGTCTTTGATTCCGTCGACAAATCCTTGAACAATATTTGTGTCGACCATCTCGGTGTCGGCTCCTGGATATGCCTTCCTGACGAGTTTTTCAATTTCCAACGCCCATTGTTGAAGTCCTTCTTCTGAGCGTTGGACTCTGTCACGCAGTTGGGCACGGAACACGTGCTCCAGGTGTCGCTCCCCGTATCTGGATTCAAGTGCCTCCATCAAGTCTTGGAACCCATTTCCTGTATGTGCTTCCAGGACCGACAAAGCTTGCCCTCTGAGCGCAACAATGAGGGCGGTCAGGCATTGTTCTTCCGTCCATCCGTTGGCGGTAGCAACAGCCTGAAATTGCCGACGATATGCGTTCCATGAAGTAGTGCCGTCGTACGGCGGCACCTTGACTCTTGGCCCTTGCGTCACTCCAGTGGCTCCACTAGACACCGCAACTCCCGTAGTTTCAAGGCGCACTACTCTCTTCTTCAGTTCAGTAAAGCCGGTCTTCAAATTTTCCACAACAAACTCTAACCCGGATACTCGTTCTTTTACTTACTCTTGTGATTCTCGAATAGCTCTGATTTCAGTACCGAGCTTGCGTTCTTGTGACTCTTGCAAAGCGCCAAGCTTGCGGTCTTGTGACTCTTGCAAAGCCTGAATTAACTCAATTATGCTTTCCAATTGAGGAGCCATTTGAGGCCCCTCAAATGGCTCCTCAATTGGAAAGCATAGCCCGTAGAAACTACGGGCGTGGCAGGATGAATGGAGCTAGTCGACGGAGCCTGAGCAGGCGCCTGGCCTGAGTGGGCGTGACCTGGTGGGCGGAGTCAGTGGGCGGGGCCTGAGGGGCGTGGTCAGCGGGCGGGTCCCGGTGGGCGGAGCCAGTAGGCGTGGCTTCATCCGAAGTGGGTGGAGCATGGGGGCGTGGTCAGTGGGCGGAGCCTGGTGGGCGGGGCCAGCGGGTGGGGCCTGCCCCGCAGTGGGCGGCGCTTGGTCCCCAGTGGGTGTGGCCTCCACAGCCCGTTGCGCCCTTGTCTTGACTTTCCCCTTGAAGTCCTTTCTCGGAGTCAATGGCATCTCCAAATCCCACTTCTGACACCAGTTGTTACGTGCTAGGATTCGAAGGATTTGGAGAAACAGACCTGCTGACTCTTAAAAAGACTTTACTAGCACTGACACTAGCTCACACAATTCACTAAGTCCAAACATTAAGCACTAAGTCCAAACACTATCCTAGGTCGTAGCCAAGTCGTAGGTTCACAGTGGTTCACTCACTATTGATCACTTGTTTTCACTTCGAAGTCACCTCGAGGATCGCTCAGATAAAACTGAATTGCCGGGCCGTCTCGTCTACCTGCGGCTATTTATATGGCGAGACGAATTCTAGAAAGTTCCCTCGCCCGATTCACGTAAACAAGTAAACAAGTGTGGGAACTTTCTAGAAAATACGCGTAAGTAAACATACACCTAACACCATCTAGTATTGAGTAGGGAATTTATGTTTTCTATGTTTCCCTGATCAGTTTCGCTGGTTCGACGCTAGATGGCACTACGTGTCCGTAACAATACCTATCAAGTTCGATGTACCCAATATACCTATCAAGTTCGATGTAATGTTTAAGTATTATAGTAAAAGTACTAAAAATGATGAGTGCCATTGCCTTTTTAACTTCGGTCGTTTTCTGTGAAGATATACACCTACCTAAATTGTTACATATTGTTTCATGTTTATATTATATTGTAAAACTAAGATAGATTTTATGTAAAATGTCTTGCATCCTGTTTGCAACAATCTAAACTAGGAAATTACCTGCGTAGGTATTTAAGAGTAGGTAAATAATAATTATACTCACGCTTGCTTCTTTTGTTTTGTGGGTCCAGTCCGTTTTTTCCTTCGAGCCGAAAGACGTAAACGCTTTTTATTACCTTTTCGGTAATCTGGCTGAGTGTTATCTGTAAAGTTCAGTAGATATACTTAGGTAATAACGATCTGTTGTTGTTTGAAAAATGTCTACAATACGATACGGACAGAAGGCAAGCTAATAGAATCTACTTTAGCTCTTGTATAATTATGTGAAAAATTGACTTACCCATTTTGCAAAACGTTTCGTTTTTCTCAATACAAGTAATAAATTAACTCTCCTTCAATTTCCTTATCAAAACAAAATCGGTGTCCGTGTTCACTAGTGCCAGGTTCGTTTCACATTATAAAATATCAATAATCCTTTCGCAAGCAAAATCAGTATCCAGTAGTATCCAGTGTGAAAAATAAAATCGTTGTAGTAGGTAAAACAGAATTCACTAAAAATAACACGCAACAGCACATTCACGGGAATTGTTAGTTATTCAACAAATTCAATAACTAACAATTCCCGAGTCCCGAGAGCCCGACTGCCCGAGAGCCGAACGCCATTCAACTCCCGCGTCTCACCCCGCCCCGACCCCGCACGACTCGTCCCACGCATACTTCTTACCGCCACATGGCTTACGAGCAAGTGAGTGCGCGATAACATTGAACGATAAATAGTGTGCGGAAATTTCATAAAACTTGTGTCAAGAAATACGTGTTTATTAGTAGGTCTTACAACTTTGTAAAAAAAAGGTTTGACATTTTGAATCTCCATTACATTTGCAAGGTTTATAAACAAATATTTCCTTTATTGGTACAATTAATAAGTACATTACAAACGCCTAAATTTCAGATAAGATTTGGAGGCTTATACTTTTTTAGGAATTTGTTTCTTCAAATTTTGAGTTCGCGTTTTTTTATAAACCTAGATAAAGTGCAGAAGATAAATATTAGTTCACAAGTTTCAAAGAAAGATCCTTTACAACGCCATAATCACGTACGAGCGTTTGTATGTAAAGATGGACGGGTTGGCCGCTCTTAAGGACGCTATCACATTTTTTCACAAATATCAGCGATTTTCAGGTACCATTTTAAAGAATTAGGAGTCACACTGCGAGGATATTTTGGTTTCAAATGAAAGATAATATATTCATCTCCACGTCTACACCATAAAAAATTTATAGCCGCATACAAAATTTTCACATAAATACGTTTTAACCATCACAATAATCGCAAAAGATTAAAAAAATGGGGTTTAGGTACCAGTATAGCTAAATACACTGAACTAGGGAAAACAAATACACAAAAAAATGTTGCTTATATAGTCCCCTGTACGAATAGCTAAATATTTAAATAAAAATAAATAAATTTCCATTTATAAGAAAAATAAGAAACGCTCTCAAATTTCTTCATACATTTTCGCCCTATCAAGAACGCGGCGAGCGTCGTAACCGCCACTGTACAAGGCGCGCTGATATGAATGTTATTTTAATGTCCTTAACGATCGACCTGCTAATTTTTATGTGATAGCGTCCTTAAGAGCGCGCATTCAAATTTATGTAAGTCGAACTATGAGCGAACATCGATATCAACTCACACAGACGTAATACGTATATTGTGCGTGTTAGCGCTAGAATGAGCGTAGAACAGTCGGACAACTTATTTTGATACTTTGATTTGATATTATTTTAATAATTAATAATTTTTAATATTACTTACCATTTCAATACTTGTATAAATACAAATGGTATAGGTTGCTACTACTAATATATATTCTGTGGTATAGGAGAATAAATAATTATCAACTTGAAAATATAAATTTTAAAAAACTAATTGTCCTTATTGGCATAGACCTGCTTTTCCTTGGGTCCACAAATTCTAGTAAAAGACATTTTTCATAAAAATTTACTAATGTATCTTTCATTTTACAAAAATATCTGTTTTAAGATAGTTGTATGTTTTTGATTGATGTAACGAATGCATAATACTTTGTAGTTTCGGTCACTAATATTAAGGGCCTTCCCCTACGGAGATTCCGTAATTTACTGTACTTAGAGCCTTATAAACTCATAATTTGAAAGCTACAAAGTTATAATAAAAATACAGCAATAATCTTCAGTATATCAACATTCCTTTTCTCGATTTAAATTTTCTATTTTTGTTTATTATACTCATGATATTAGCTTCCAAAGTTAATACCAATTTATTAAAATTGAAGCATACTTTCAGCATTTCCCTAGTAGTTACAAATTACGTTTATTTGAAACACACACCAATAGATAGGCCATTTCATAAGCTACATATATGACGTTTTAATTTTTTTTTTGGTCAATTTTGAACTAAGTTATTTAAAAAACTTTAAATTTCGGTGCGAACTCGGTAATTCGGTAGACTGCGGGTCCGTGCGCGGGCGACGGGCGGCAGTGTCGCAAGACTTCTCGGACGGGGAACCCGTGTCTCTCGTACCCGCTGACTCTTGTTAATGCGCCCGCGCCTTCACATTATAATATTTTTATTTTGTTTTGGCGTTTAATTTTGTTATTGTGTTGTTTACTGCGAAAAGACGCTCATATCAAATACCTATTGCGTAAGGACTCTTAGAGAATTCTTGAACCTTGTGATTGTGTTATTATTTGTGTATTACCTAAAAAAAAGAAAAAGGGCTCTTTTATTAATTAACCTTTTTATTAATTAAAATGTTCAAGTGGTGTTACGTTTTATTTGTAAAAATGCCGAAGCAAGACGTATCCGGCAAAGGAAAGAGAATGCGCAGAAAATGAACGAAATTATGTAAGTACCTACCAAATTAATATTATACCTAATTTAATTACTATAAATTACATGATATTATAATATGTAGGTATGGTGAGAGTTGAGACTGCAAACTTTATAGCCATGTTATTTTACCAGTTTCGAACAGCTGTTCTACAAGAACAGCTGTTCGAAACACAAAAACGCTGTAAGTCAAAAATTTCACTTTTCAGTGATGTCAATTAATTGTATCGATGTATTAATAAAATTATTATTTGTTTTAGACTCAAGAAAAAGACAACTGCTTGTGAAATAGAAGCCTGTAAGTCGTCATTATCAACATTGCAATTTGCAACCGAAAGAAAATGATAACAGGTAAGAAAAATAAGCTCGTAATAAGATCGGTCGAAGGTAAAAGCTTAGATATACAATTTTGATGAGGGGAGGAGGTTGAAACTTGAAAGGAGTAAACCCCTTTTGAATAAATTACTTTTTTTTTTAAATTTTGAAGTTTCGACTGTTCTCGGTCTTTTCGAGGCACACCAAGATTGTGTAAGATGGGGGACGAATATTTCAAATTTTCAAATCATATAATAGTAGGGGAGCCCAGAGTGCTATTCGTGTTACTCGAGCGTCATGGAGACTGCAGTCATTTTAAGTTATGAAAAAGAAAATATATTCAGAAAATTGCTTATTTATGTAAATTTTAAGATTTTAGACAACAAGGACAAAAATCATTTAGTTTAGTGCAACATAAAATACCTGTGAAAATCAGGAAAATATGAAGCTTTATTTTTTATATGTATTTTAAAATGTCCCTACAGGCTCACCTAATCTTTAAATTGTCAGTGAACATCTCCGATCTTAATCTGACAGATCCGCTGACATTTCAATATTAGAAAATAACTTTTTAACCCACCACGTGAGAAATATGATTTCTATACCATGATAACTAGACACATGTCGCAAGCCTTATACAAGCTAAATCTGACACGCTCGAGCATGTCGCAAAACCCTCTCTTGGGCTCTCCTACTATAATAATCCAAGGGTAGTTGATAAACTTGATATTTCTTTGACATTTTTTATGATAATAATGGCGCTAGTTTGTTTAGATCCATGTAATGATGGCTAGTCTTTTCGAAAAAAAAAATTTACATTAAAAAACTGACGAAAAAAAATGAAAAAATCTATTTTTCAAAAATCGATCATATTGGCCTCTTTTTTTTTGGATCGATATTCGGTCATGATTCGAATTGATTTAATTTTTTTTTTCTTCAGATAGAACCGCCATCCCTATTATATAAAAAAAAGTGGAAGAAATGACGTCAAGTGTCAACATGGTAGATTTCTATGTAATGAATTGTGCAAATTTTAGTTAATTTTTATTAACAAAGTACAGGTTCCCTAGAACATTTTTTTGACTTTATTACTATTAAGCTAATTTTTCGTGAGTAGCTTCATTTTGATAAGACGAACAATAATTTTTTGTATATTTTTTGCAGATTTTTTGTATATTGATAGGTTAATAGTTATATAATTTAACAGCAACATTATCCTATACATAGGAAAATCCATATTTTAGGACCATCAAATCGAAATATTAAATCCTTTCTATCTCTGTTAGCTACCACTTTCTAGAATTTTCGCAGAGGAAATTGTTGTTCGTCTCATCAAAATTAAGCTACTCACAAAAAATTTGCTTGATAGTAATCAAGTCAAAAAATATATGTTCTAGGGAACCTGTACTGTATTTGTAAAAACAAGTATTTGCTTATAGTTTTAAAAGATTCTTTTTTATTTTAGAACCCAAGAACATTTGATAGCCGATCAACTGCCCGTGCAATCAATTTTTGAACTTTGTCAAGAAAGTAATAACGAGTAAGTACTAAACTTACATAATCATTAATTATACTAATATTATTATAAATGCGACAGTTTGTGTGTATGTTTGTTACTTTTTATACCCCTAAACGCCTGAAGTGAAATTCATAAAAATTGGTATGAAGCTAGCTCATACCCTGGATTAACACATAGGCTACTTTTTACTGTGAAAAAAAAATTGTCATTCCCACGGGAAAATCTATAGTTCGCGGATTAAACCGCGGGGGAGTTGATTGCAGTTATAACAACATCCATAAATTACTTATTTGAATACATTTTATGCGTAAAATAAATCATAAATCACTTGAAACTTTCGTTTAAAGTTATTTTAATTTCAGGTTAATTGCGATGGATGATCAAACTCAACAAATCGAAGAATTAAAAAAAAAAACAGAAACCACAGGCAAAGATGATCATGAGGTATTATTATTGGTCGAAAGGCTTATAATGGGTTATCAGTTAAGCGTGTGTCAGTCACATATTATATATTAAAGGCTTACCTACTTATTTCTTTTTAGTGCAGTTGCATACCACCGAAAAAAAGGACAAAGAATCAAATGGAAAATTTATTGGAAGGAGAGTTATCGCTGTCAGTCACTTTTTTCAAAATTGCAAGAAATTTTTAATCATGGACCACTTGGATGCAGCATAAATAAGAAACACAAAATGGCTTACAGTCGACGATTTTACTACGATACGACGACGATTACGATTACGATACGATTTTTAGATTTTTATGATTTTTTACTTGTAATGTAATTAATGACTGGAGATCGGAAATTCCGACGCTTTTATACCTAAACTTTCATAAAAAGCCATAGAATTATGTGGCCTTTTTACAAACAATTTTGCAAAAATATTTTAGTTTTTTATATTTATTTAGTAGTTATTACTAGTATAGAAAAATAAGACTTATTTTTGTTAAATTTAAGGTAGTAGTTGAAATTTTGTAACCAAAACGTATAGTAGCATACATAATATTAACTACGTGTACCGAAAGGCATATCCATATTTTTCTTTCGTTATTTGAAGTAAGGTGAAGCCAATTTTTTGCCAGATTCCAGCCAGATTTTTCGATTTTTATTAATGACAGATGCTTACCCCTAGGGCTAGTTCCTTTATTTATTACAAAGAAGCAATAATATAGTAAATCGGTATCAGTTTTTACTTGCTTTTTAATATATGACGTAAAATCTCTAAACCATGGGAGAAAAATGTTAACGAGGGTAGAAGATAAAAAAAAAAATACAAAAAACATCCTGTATTATGTACATCAATTTATAGTGTTGACGTTAAGGAACCAGAAAGTAATCGTATATGCAAACTAGAAGAAAGTGTTGTATCTTAGTATATTGTTTAATATTTAAAAGAAATTAGCTGGCCCGACAGACGTTGTCCTGTCTTAACGATGATTATTTAATTCGAATTGGTATAATATATATAATATATAATATAATGTATATATTGGTATAATATATTATATAAAGATTTGTTTATTGCATAATATACTAGCGACTCGCCCCGGCTTCGCACGGGTATAAAATATATAGCCTATGTCACTCACTGAAAAAATGATTAAAATCGATTCAGCAGTTTTGAATTATATTCATTACTACCCGTGGCCCGCATTGGTCGGTACCGCCGCAAAAGCTACGTCCCGCAATTTTTAAATCTGTAATATCTTAGAAAATATTCTTAAAATCATATGCTGTAAAGGGCCATATAGATCTATATTATTAAATCAATAATGTATTTAAAGTATTTAATTGAATAAGGATTAAAGCCGTATTGGTTAAAATCGCTTCGAAAATTAGCCATAATTTGAAGTTAAAAGTAAATGACAAAAAATGTTATTGTGGCATATCCATAAGAGATAGACATAATATACCATCGTGAAGTTTTCTGTAGACCTTTTCATAGTGTACAATACTTAGTACATTATTTTGATAAATCTCGTAGGGTTCAGCCTGCGTTTGCAATACATTGCAAACGCAGGCTGAAAAAAAAGTAAGCGGAAAAAAATGTAATTATTTACGACATCACATTAGAAACCCGAACGAAAACGAAACGAAATCCCGAGACTCAAAGTATCTCCATACCAAATTTATAGGCGAAAATCATTAAAGTTTTTTGTGCAGGAACCGTACATTTTCCGGGACAAAAAGTAACCCTTGTCCTTTCCCGAGACTCAAAGTATCTCCATACCAAAATTCATCAAAATCGATTGAATAGTTTACGCACAAATCATAAAAGTATATTGTGCAGTAAACGTACATTTTTCCGGGACAAAATGTATAGTCCGGGTTCCGTAGACCAATTTTTTTTTTTTGATTACTATCAAGCTATTTTTTGCGAAATCTTGAAAGTGGTAGCTAACAGAGATAGAAACCACTTTCAAGATTTTTCGCAAATAAAATTGTTGTTCGTCTTATAAAAATGAAGATACAAAAAATCAGCTTGATAGTTATAAAAAAAAATTCTTCTACGGAACCCGGACTAGTATCCTATGTCCTTTCCCGAGTCTCAAAGTATCTCTATACCGAATTTCAGCAAAATCGGTCCAGCCGTTAAATCGCTATCGCTGGTGCAATAATAAAGGTGTTTTTTTATTCTCATGCAAAATAACACACTTGTATTATTGCACTATTTGCTATAATTATAAACAACTAGTTTATCGTTTGTTTCTAGTCGTTTATCGCGCGGGAACCGTAAATTTTTCCGGGATAAAAACTATCCTATGTCCTTTCTCAGGACTTAAAGTATCTCCATGCCAAATAATAGATAGAGTGATTCAAGAGGAAGGTTTATAAGTATAATAACATTCATTAAATAGTGGAGAAATACTGTTATTGCTGGGGTTTCTAATGTGATGTCGTAAATAATTTCATTTTTTTTTTTGCTTGCATCGCAGGCCGAACCCTACGAGATTTATCAAAATGATGTACCAAGTATTGTACACATTAAAAAGGTCTACAGAAAACTCCGCGATGGTATATGTCTATCTCTTATGGATATCCCACAAGAACAGTTTTTTGTCATTTACTTTTTACGACAAAAAATGGCTAATTTTCGAAGCAATTTTAATAAATACAGCATTAATTTTTATCCAATTATATACCTTAAATACATTGTTGATTTAATGTAGATGTATATGGCCCTTTACAGCATATGATTTAATTGAATATTTTCGGAGATATTACAGATTTAAAAATTGCGGGACGTAGCTTTTGCGGCGGTACCGACCAATGCACGGGTAGTAATAATGAATATAAATCAAAACTGCTGAATCGATTTTAATCATTTTTTCAGAGCTATGTATTTTATACCCGTGCGAAGCCGGGGCGGGTCGCTAGTATTATACTAAGATACAACACTTACCTCTATATTGCCCTAATTATGCGATTACATTCCGGAAATAATTGTCTATGGTTTTGAGATTTTTTGTCATACAATAATATAATGTCCAACTTTTCAAGCCCTTTAATTTGTTAATATAAAGTGCTCCATTTCTTGGTACGATATGCCTCTCCTTTATTATTATAATGTGAATAGTATGTTTTGTAAATAAAAGTATATTCGTAAATCGTAATAAATATTTTAAATATAATTTCTTTTTTTTTATTTTACTTAACTCAAAAACACAATTATTTGACTTACACGGTTTCTGAAGAGAGTCGTGTCTGTTGTTAGTATCATAAATAAATACTAGATGGCACCACAACGCCTTCGATTTTATATTGGTACAAGCAGTCTACAATAGATGTCGCTAAATAAAATTACGTAACTTTGTAGAGGTGAGGCGGGGCGGTGAGGTAGTGAAATCCTCAAGGTCGTTTGCTCGGGAAACGGCCTTAAATTAAAATACCTCTTCGCTCTCCTGGCTTTCAGCATGGATTTTTTATTTTTACTGCAACTGTATTTTTTGCGTTTGTTGCCCATTACTGAAACATTATTTATTTTTATTACAAATATTTATCAATAAATTGATCGTATTTATTCCGTAAAATGCTTTTCGTCTAGACATTAAAACTGTGTATAAGCCAACTTACAAAAACAAAGTTAAATAGGACAATCACAGATCAGTACTAATATAAACAGATGTAACGACGCAACGAACACAGCAATGGTACCTGCACGTGTGTGCGGAGATTGTCGCGAAGCCCTGTCGGTACACGCACATCTTTGTGCGTCTAATGATACCAGATACAGGAAAAAAAACTGCCACCATTTTTATCCAAAAACGGAACGAAGATGGTACGGAATGATCAAAATCCAATAAAATATGTACTTTTTCGTATTCGTTTAGGTCTCTGTACCAAACGTTCGGTCAGCTCAATTTGTTTAAGTATATTAGTACATCTGTGACGTCAATATACAGTGTGTTTGGTCAGGAACTAAAGTTATTCAATTTCATAAAACTAATCAATTTATGATATTTTTTAATACTTAGTTTTCGTTATATTTTAATCACCTTGTAACATTTACCCAGTTTTAATGTCACCCTTTGTATTTGTCGCAATCGACTGGTTAAAAAAGCCGTTCAAACAGCTAGCCGACTGAACAACGCCATTCAATCACACGGCTATACATCGTTTAGCAGACTTGTTGACTGCAACGTTCAACACTATAAGCTAGATGACGCTTAGCCAACTGGTTTTTATTGCAAACAGTATGTTTATTTATTATAACAATAATAGCAAACAACAAAGAGCATGGGACATTTTAGTATGAAGCCTGGTACACCTACAAATTCGCGACTAAAAAAAAGTCATTTTGGCGGCAAGAGATGAAACATGTGCCAATCGATGATAGTACACAATAAACAAGAGTTTAAAAAAATATTTTTTATGCAGCATTTTTTAACTCTTATTTATTCCGAAACCGTATCAGTTACGAGTTGCGACATTTTACCATACAGTATTTCCTATTTGTATTTTGATGTATTATCGATTGGCACATGTTTCATCTCTTGCTGCCAAAATGAGGTTTTTTCTAAAATTTCCAACTTTAAGTATACCAATTAGGTTCCTTGCTCTTAGTTTTTCTCGTGGGAAAGCAGCATTAAAAAACGCATATTATGTCATTTTGTAACGGATTTTTATCGGTATAAAAATAAATATATTATCAAAATTTCTTCTGAGGTACACCAAAAGACAATAATATCTTCTTACTAAAAATAATATAGAAATATTTTTGCACAATTTCATTGTTATTTTACTCGTCAAAGAGAACTCGAACCGACATTTTTGCAATTCGGCGTTCCAAAAACCTCAAAGTAACAAAAATGTAGTCAATAAAACTTTAATTTTACATTGCAGTGCACTTAATCGTTATATATTTACTAATCGTTTTATTTTGTTTGGTTATTTTACGCGTAAACAGAGCTGCCAAAAACACCTAAAACTGAAAATTTCCTCGTAGATTGACTGCGCGCTCTTAATTGCTGTAGTCAAGCCGTTGCTGACTTTTCTACTGCAAGATTTTCCTCGACTGTCAAATAAGCTATATTTTATTCTGTTATCTGTAGTCACTAGTCACTAGTCACTAGTCACAGTTGTAACAGTACACATATTATAAAACATGATGTACTCAGTGTAAAAACAAAATTTATCATTTTATTTAAAATGATAAATATATGATAATACAAAATTTATCAATGAGTTTAGTATTGCGCTTGTTTACAAACACACATACACGTCACAGATAGCAACAGCATAGCGAGTAGCAACAGAACTACATAACATTTATCATTCTCACTTTAAATAATAATTATGTATAAGTCGATTACGATAAATAATTATAAAATTAAGTAATGATTTTTTTCTTATTTTAAAAGAAGAAGAAGAAGTTTTTTTTCAAAATGGAAACCTTTCCTATTCATTATTATCCACGGACAACGATTTCAATCGTTAGATACGCCCTTCCCCCGCGCTCACTGATCACTCACGCAAGTGAGCAGCACACGATAACTATTTTGAATTGCTGCACTTTCGGAAGGCACACGACGGCTTTCAAAGTTTCAAATTGAAAGCAGTGCGCCTTAGGACACGGTGATAGTCGGACGTGCCTAGTTTTTTGATTACCGCATTGTTTTTATCTACGAGTGTCACAAATCACAATGCCGTCGTGTGCCTTCCGAAAGTGCAGCAACAACACGAGAAAATATTATGTACAAGTAAAGCCAATGGTCTAACATTTCACGCGTAAGTACTAAGATGGTAAAAAGAACAAAGGGAAGAGGAATAACAATAAATATAAGTACCAAAGACGTCACGAAAGCTAAATGAATTACCTGTCAACGTATCGCGAAAGCCACGATCACATAGAACTTTTTTTCGGTCTTATGAGACAACAATGCGACTATAATAATAATCCCACTACCGAGCAATTCCGTGCTATGTATAAAAATGTAATTTGCCATTTAGAAATTCGGAGCAGCTTTACAGGCATTGTTTGACAATAGACAATTGGTCGACGCTGAGCTGCTCATCAGCTCTCGAAGAATTGAACACGACCACATCAGGATTCCAGGACCTTAACACTGACCCGATGAGAAAAACACAATCTACTGAAGACAAACGATGTGAGATAAATAGTAAAGGTGGGTTGCACCAACTTACTTTAAGGTGACGCCGCGTTAAAGTAAATAAAAACCGGCCAAGTGCGAGTTGGACTCGCCCATGAAGGGTTCCGCAGCAGCAATAAGGTTTATTTTTATGAAATTAAAAGGTTTTTGATTTAGTTTTATATTTCAGTTGATTTTATGAAAGTTAAATTAAGTTTACCATTTATGACGTATAAAAAAACAATAGATTTCGTTCAAACCAATTTTCGTTGGTAGTTTTTATAGTAAAGTACATCATATATTTTTTTTAGACTTATCATGCCCCTACTTTAGAAGTTAGAGAGGGGGGGGGACACATTTTACCACTTTGGAAGAGTCTCTCTCGCAAACTATTCAGGTTAGAAAAAAATGTATTAGAAACCTCAATATTATGATTTTTGAAGACCTATCCATAGATATCCCACACGTATAGGTTAGATGATTTTTTTTTTTTTAATAATAAAGTATAAAAAACAACTACTTGCTAGATTTCGTTCAAACCAATTTTCGTTGGTAGTTTTTATAGTAAAGTACATCATACATATTTTTTAGACTTATCATGCCCCTACTTTAGAAGTTAGAGTGGGGGGGGGACACACATTTAAGCACTTTGGAAGAGTCTCTCTCGCAAACTATTCAGGTTAGAAAAAAATGATATTAGAAACCTCAATATGATTTTTGAAGACCTATCTATAGATACCCCACACGCATAGGTTAGATGAAAAAAATATTTTTTTGATTCAGTTGTACCTATATGGGGACCCCTAAAATTTTTAATAATTTTTCCATTATTGCATCAAAATCTTAATGCGGTTCACAGACTACATCTACTTACCAAATTTCAATAGTATAGCTCTTATAGTTTCGGAGAAAAGTGGCTGTGACATACGGACGGACAGACAGACAGACAGACAGACATGACGAATCTATAAGGGTTCCGTTTATTGCCATTTTCTATGAGGCCGGCCCGGCCATGTTCAATACTTAAGGAGAGTACTCGGTACTTGATTCTCATTATAATTAATAATTATGTAATAAAATTAGGTACTTCAGTTTTGACCAAATTTTACTTTAAATAAATGAATCATGGACATAAGTAAATTACAATGCAGCCGGCGCGGCCCACCCCGCCCCACGCCGCGCGCTACTCTCCTGCGCGCGGTGTCCATGCGTTGGGTAAATAATTATTTAACTTTATGCTAAGTATATTTACTCAGTGATCAATTAATATTATTTTTTTAAGTATTTTTTTCATCTAATATAATAGCCAAATATCACGTCCTCGAGTATATTGACTTTAGTTCGCTCCATGAGTACCTAATTATAATAATATATATATAAATTGCACCCTGTATAATACAAATACAAATATCTGTATTTCAGACTACTATGGTCCATTGGTTAGTATTACTTACAAACTTAAAAATTTAGGGTTAGTTAAATATCAAAAAACATAACTTAAAATTAAATATTATCTAAAACTAACTAAATCATGCACCCAATCTGAACTAAGTGCGGATGTAACCTGGAGGTCTGCTTTCGAATTCGTTCATTATCTGCACATAGTTCCTCAATATGGGTGCATGCGGATCATCTGCCACAATCATCAGGATGCTGTTGTCACTTTCCCTTACGCGATTTATGAGAGATGCAGCTTTTTTGCGCATGAGTGCCCGGAAACCGTCCGTTCTTGCTTGCGCAAACATCTCAGACGCACTACAAAATCGGGAAAGTTTCAGCATCATCCTGAAGATATTATTATATTGAATGCGAAGGGTGTTTAGGGATGCTTTGGTAAAGCTGATCCACAGGCCGCACGTGTACAGATTCTGGCAGAACGTTTTAAAGAGTGTGATCTTAACTTCGTCGGTACAACGGGCGAACCTGCGGGCCAGCATATTACCTCGAACCGCCAAAGCCTTCCGCTCCCGTTCAATATCTAGATCATCTTTAAGGTCGTCGGTAAGTATATGGCCGAGATATTTAAAATGGAATACTCTGTTCAGCTCCTTTCCACCGAGGCATATTGGAGGTATGGATTCGGGATATTTACCGGCGGCCTTAAAGATCATAATTTCGCTTTTATTCACACTATACGTCAGGCCGTGCGAATCAGCGTATCTCTGACACACCTTCAACATCTCCTGAATTCCTCTCGCAGTGGGACTCAGCAATACCATGTCGTCCGCGTAGCTAATGTTGTTAACGTTAACACCACCAACCTTGCATCCTACACGCATATTGCTGAGCTCCACTATGAGATCATTCACGTACAGATTGAATAGCTTAGGAGACGATAATCCCCGTCTCATACCGCAGTTCAACCTGTACGCCCTAGAGAGTTTGTTGGCCCATTTTACGAGATTCGTCTGATTCGCATACCAAAAACGAAATATATTTATAATATCCACCGGTATAGGTACCCATGTTCTTCATTTTCTTCCAAAGTACATCATAAGAAACGAAGTCAAATGCCTTTGAAAGATCCAGAAAGCATGCGTAAACCGGTGTCCCACGGTTTGTATAGAATTGGACAGTATGCTTTAGACTCAAGATAGCGCTTTCAGTGGACAGTCTAGGTCTGAATCAAAACTGCCCATCATGTACTTTCAAATATTTTTGCAGATATGAATCAGTATATAGGTTTATAGGCTGTTGTAGAATAAATTCCTATTTTTGGAGCAAATAGAAGAAAATTATTTAGTAAGTACTTACTGTTTGATCTTTTCAAATTTTTTTTTGTATAGTACTCGTCTCGCGAGCTTTGACAATCTTAATTATTTTACAACCCCGAAATCGACCCACTGACCCAAATATTATAATATGTTGTTCTAGAAATATTCGCAAATAAAATATATAAATTACAACACACGTACACTGAATTTACAAACTTATAAGTCAACTTCACAAATAAAGTACCTACCTATATTTACAAAACACTTCGAACATGTTCGAAACGATCGCGCAGCGCAAACTTTGGCACAGGTCCAACCTCAAAGAGCACCGCGGCGCGACTGATCGACTGAGCGTCGCGGACTCGGTTTAGCCAAATTGTTAAATTTTTGAGTACCTACCTATTTATTTCCTGATTTTGTTTTTAGTATTACACAAATCAAATATATCAAATGGTTTAGGTAATGTTATGACAAATGTACTATATTTTTTGTTTTTCTAGAAAGTGTGTAATTTTGCCATAAAATGAGTTAATTATGAAAACAGCGTTAATAATAGTCATCTTTGAGATTTTTTTCTATCGAGCATTTTCTAATTGTTTACTGATACATCTATTCGTATAGTAAATTTTCTCAATTTTAAAACGGTACTTTTTTCATTCTCAAATAATGACATTTCCTTTAGAAAAAAATATATTTAAAAAAACTATTTTACGTAGTTGCAACGACCACTGCACCTTAAAAGGCCGGCAACGCACCTGGCAACTCTTCCGATGTTGCGAGTGTCCATGGGTTACGGTAGTTGCTTTCCTGACCTGTTTGTTCGTTTGCCCTCTAATTTTAAATAAAAACAGGGTTTCTTTGATTAGTTTGCTGACTGTACTATACACAGTACACACGCACATTAGTGTGGCGCACGTGGGTGACGCACACATGCAAAAATATTGCTACAGTTTTGACGGCGGCGTTGCCTTGGGCGCATCTAACGATTTAAATTTATAGTAGCAATCCAGCTGGTTACAATCAGTAACCAGCTGGATTATATATATATATATATATATATATATATATATATATATATATATATATATATATATATATATATATATATATATATATATATATATATATATATGTATATATATATATATATATGTATATATATATATATATATATATATATCACTGTTAGTATAATAATGTAAACCCGCTATTAAGTTGTTTTCTAGTCACTCGAATGTATTCCAATTTCCAACAAACAAACGACAAAATTCCTCCAATATTTCTAAACAGATGACAAATAATCGATAAGGAAATTCGATTTGGCTCTATTGAGTTACTGGCGAATGAAATCCGACGCCGATTATACTATAATGTTGTCGAGGGATTGGGGAGTAGACTTGAACAAAACAACAACAAATTATACAAGATGTTAATGTAAACACCGTTATCCTTGAAACCATCAAATGAGCCCGTCAAAATGAACAACTTTTTCTATGAGAACAATGCTGGGAACTCAAAAAAATCCGTCTTCATACTTTATACCCATACAAATTGCACGGATCGGCATTTTTAGGGTTCCGTAGCCAAATGGCAAAAAACTAAACCCTTATAGATTCGTCATGTCTGTCTGTCTGTCTGTCTGTCCGTCCGTATGTCACAGCCACTTTTCTCCGAAACTATAAGAGCTATACTACTGAAACTTGGTAAATAGATGAAGTTTGTGAACCGCATTAAGATTTTAATATAAAAATGGAAAAATTATTAAAAATTTTAGGGGTACAACTGAAACAAAAAAAAAACCTAACCTATGCGTGTGGGGTATCTATGGATAGGTCTTCAAAAATCATATTGAGGTTTCTAATATCATTTTTTTCTAACCTGAATAGTTTGCGAGAGAGACTCTTCCAAAGTGGTAAAATGTGTGCCCCCCGCCCCCCTCTAACTTCTAAAGTAGGGGCATGATAAGTCTAAAAAAATATATGATGTACTTTACTATAAAACTTTGAACGAAATCTAGCAAGTAGTTTTTTTTTTTTATACGTCATAAATGGTAAACTTAACTTAACTTTCATTAAATCAACTGAGATATAAAAATAAATCAAAAACCTTTTAATTTCATAAAAATAAACCTTATTGCTGCTGCTGAACCCTTCATGGGCGTGTCCAACTCGCACTTGGCCGGTTTTCTAACCTGTTATCATTTTCATTCGGTTGCAGTTTTGATAATGGCGGCATACAGGCTTCTTTCTCCCAGCCACATAACTTTTTCATGCGCCTAAAACAAATTATATTTTTTTCAATACTTACATTGATACAAAATTAATTGACTTCACCGAAAAA
The DNA here is from genome assembly GCA_905187585.1 of Cyaniris semiargus. Taxonomy (NCBI): domain Eukaryota; kingdom Metazoa; phylum Arthropoda; class Insecta; order Lepidoptera; family Lycaenidae; genus Cyaniris; species Cyaniris semiargus. The sequence goes on from LR994564.1 coordinate 14,943,662, forward strand.
TGATTTTTTTAACTAACAGGCTACAGCGTTTCTACAGGAACAGCTGTTCGAAATAGGTAAAATAACAATTGAACATTATTACTTCTAGCTTGCTATAAACTTTGCAGTATTGCCATACATGTACACATAACATGTACCTATGATGGTGATTAACTTAGGTATAATATTAATTAAGTAGGTACTTACATAATTTCGTTCATTTTCTGCGCATTTTGTTTTCTTGTCCGGGCAATTAATTTAAGTTTCGGCATTGAAAGCGTTTTCGCAGTAAACAACGCAATCACAAGAATCGACAAAAACTAAATAATATTATGAAGGTGCCGAGACGCGGTATCCCCGTCCGAGAGGTCTTGAGGCACTGCCGTCTCACCGCGCCCGGGCGCCCGCTCTGAAAGATCTCCCGCTTTGCCGAGTTGACCGAGTTCGCACCCAAATCTTCAATTTTTCACTTAACTTAGTTCAAAATTAACCTACAAAAAATTCAAACGTTGATTATGTAGCTTATGAAATTGTCTATCTATTGGTGTGCGTTCCAAATAAAAGTAACTAACTCGTAAATACTAGAGAGATGCTGAAAGTATAATTATATTATTATATTATTACACTTTATTATTATATTAATTATATTATTATAATCTTAATATTGTTGGTAACTATTACTTCGGAAGCTGATTTCATCAGTATGAAAAACGAAAATAGGAAATGAATAACGACAGGAATGTTTAAATAATGAAGATTATTGCTGTATTTTTATTATAATGTTGGAGCTTTCGAATAATGAATTATAATGCTCTCAAAAACGGTGAATTACAGCATAGCGCAGCGTCTCCTTAGGAAGAGGGCGCCTTAACTTTCGTCGAATAAAATTCACAACAGCATGCAATGGGGCGATGGGATTTTTCGTTTTTTTGTGTGGGTTCGACTCCCAGGCGGGATTCGGGAATCAGCTGGGAAAACTATTATTAGACGACATGTGGCCGTGAGAGCTGAGTGTTGACAAAGTAAGTTACGTGGTCATTTCAAAACGTACAAAGATATTTGTTCAACGAAAAAGTTGTTTTCTAAATATGCACCATCGAAGAAATTGATTCATAGGCAGTGTTGCCAACCACATCACAGAGCTAAGCTGTAGATATGCTAGAAAAAAACTGTAGAAAACTGTAAATATGAAATTAAAAAACAGTAAATCTACAGTTTTATCTTTTATGATTTTTTATTATCTAATTATGGTAACAAATAGAATATATTTTAGGAAAACGTGAATTAAAAACCTGAAATATCTTTTATTTTCTTATTATGGCGCTCGGCTTTTAAACCATGGCCAGTGTCAAGTAAAATATGGCAGGAAAACAACTTTCTTCTTGCAATAATTTTCATCATCGTTTTACTATATCGTCACTTTTTCACATTCCCGGCAATTGGCAAAACTCAACCAGAAATATAATGAATGACATTATGTCGGTAAAACAGACATCGGTCGACCGAGCGATTGATGTCGGTAAGGTTGGTAATGGGCTTATTCCACCTTACTATATAAACGTCCAAATTAGGATCCTAAAAAGAAAACTAATTAGAAGCTTCTGATTGCACCAATCAAAAGCCCCTATTCTTCTGATTTAGTAAGCTAATTAGGATCCTAACTTTCTAAGACTATCTGCCACTAACGCCATCTATGTTTCGATTAAATTAAGTTCAATATAATAAAATAGATGACGCTAGCTAGCTCATTAAAACTGTAGATTTCGAGGCCTAAACTGAAAACTGAGAGAATTTCCGGAAAACTGTAGATCTTCAGCTAAAACTGAGGGGTTGGCAACACTGTTCATAGGCAGATGAGTGATGACGAACCTACGTCATTCGGTCGGGCTATGCGGTATGCTAAATCAATAGGCGTTACTTGTCGCCTGTCGGCTGGGTATTACGCGACCAAATCACGATGGTCTGCGATCTGCCTATGAATCAACATCTCTGATAGTGCATTTTCATAAATTAAGCATAGTTTTTTTTGCTTACTATTAACTTACCAAAAATCGTACATGTTAGGTATATCCCCTGGTCGTAAACCGGTATTTTTAGCACAAGCCGCTCCCCTCGTCCTACCGTCGTCATATTTACGACTAACTCAATCACAATTTTCGGAGATCGTGCGATTACCTTTTTATTTGGGAGGCCGGAATTGAAATAACACCCCACGCCACCCCACACCACCCCACACCACCCCACACCACCCCACACCACCCGACGTGGGTGGCGCCAGTAACTTGATGAGAAATAAGAAAACCCATGCAGGAAAATGATATTGACAATATAGACAATCACAAGAACTATGTATATTGGTAAAACTTTCTATGAGCTAAGCCAAGAGGCAAGAAGTACAGAATACAGATTACACATAATAGTTATAACTTATTACGTAACAAGGAGCTGGTTACAAGATTTTATAAAAAATTTACTTTGTAATTTTCAAAGTAAACGATGACACACTAAAGTCAGCTGTTCTGTTTGCGAGCCCATGTGAGCGGAAGGCACCATCCTGCACATTCGAGCCCCCTAACAGCTGATCTTTTTTATATTTAGATATTGTTTAGTTTTACCGGAGTACTATTATAATATATTGTGGTTTTACAGTTTATACTGTTTAATCGTGGCACGGGTGCTGCAGAAACAGCTCGAAGAATTAACAATATGTATGGCGCTGGTGTCGCAAAAGAAAACACTATACGGTTTTGGTTCCAACATTTTCGTTCTGGAAATTTCGACCTTCAGAACAAGCCCCGTGGACGACTCGAGACCAAAATGAATAATGAATAAACCGGCCAAGTGCGAGTCGGACTCGCGCACCGAGGGTTCCGTACAAACCTGCAAGGTTTATAAAGTTTGATTTTGTTACAGCTTAAAGGTATTATAGACCTGAGTATTTGGTATGAATTTCAATTTAATACCTCTACGCGTTTATGAGGAAATGGGTAGTAAGTTTAAAATTATTAAAAAAATATATATTATGTGATGTAACTAAAAATTTATGGTTTTCGTAATTTTTCCTTTATCTATGCTATAAGACGTTGCTTCGTACCAAATTTCAAGATTCTGAGTTCACGGGAAGCACCCTGTAGGTTTTGATTCCCTTGCAAGTGTCGAAAATTTGCGGCATAAACGGCTGTATCTTTTGATTGCGTTGGCTTAGAAGTTTGATTTTTTCACAGCTTCAAGGGACAGTAGACCTGAGTAATTGATATAAATTTCAGCTTCATACCTCCACGCGTTCCTGAGAAAAAGGGTCTTGACAGACGGACGGACAGACGGACAACAAAGTGATCCTATAAGGGTTCCGTTTTTTCCTTTTGAGGTACGGAACCCTAAAAATTAAGGCTATTGTGGAAACGGATCCATCGCAAACCACTTCAGAGTTAGCAGCAGGCTTCGTTGTGATAAAACTGCTTTAATCCACTTGAAGAAAATTGGGAAGACAAAAAAACTTGAAAGTTTGGTACCTCATGAATTGAGTAAAGCAAACCAGAAAACACGCGTCGACTGCTGCGTTACATTCCTCAACCTGCCCTAAGCGAAAATTGACTCAGAAAAAGTTACTTGTGAGTGTTTGGTGGACTAGTGCCGGTGTCATTCACTACAGCTTTCTAAAATCTGGCCAAACGGTTACGGCAGATATCTATTGTTAACAACTGCAAACCATGATTGAAGAACTAGCTGCTAAACAACCAAGGCTGGTCAATCGCTCTAGGCCACTGCTGCTTCAGGACAACGCTAGACCACACACTGCACAACAGGCGGCCGCAAAACTGGAGGAGCTGCAATTGGAATGTCTGCGACATCCACCGTACTCCCCGGACCTTGCTCCAAACAGATTACCATTTTTTTCGGAATTTGGATAACTTCCTACAAGGACAAAAATTCAACTCTGATGTGGCAGTCCAAACCGCATTCAAAGAATTTATTGACTCTCGTCCCTCCGTTTTAAAACTATAAAAAAATATATATACACGTATTATACAAAAAAAATCGACTTTATATTCCTCCCACACAAAACGCCAATTTCATATTATATATTATGTAAGAACCTAATACGACGATGCAACAATCCTGACGACGCGATAGCTCCAGGGACCAGGGGGCAAGGATACATTTCCGTGACAAACATGATGCACTTCCCCCTAAACACGGTGAACCATAACACCTTGTGATATAGTCGAAATTCCCGTGGCAACATGTTTGAGGCCCGCAATACCTGCGGCCTTCATTCTCAATGTCACTTTACAAGAGCGAGAGGTACCGAGTGCGAGCGAGACGGAAGCATTTTTTACGATCGGTTGTGATTTTATGCGGCGCGGGTTTTATTGACCATAGCAGGCCTGTCCCACTCGCGCGTGTAGGTATCGAAATGTAAGTACCCCTTTAAAGGGGCAGATCACTAGGGACTCTCAAGCGAGCGGTGACGCACGCGCAAGATTTTTTCGTCGCATATAATATCTACGTACTGATTTAACCGCTGTGACAGAATCGTTATTAATCTGATAAATATGAACAATTAAAAAAAGGTCAAAGAAATATTTCAATAATGTAATTTAAGACTTTAAAATACAAAAAAAAAAAAGATAAAATATACACAAACATAGCAAATAAACAAATTTGTTACAAACAAACCACATACTACACAGAAATAAACACAAGTTACTATGTTTAAGTTGTAAAAAATTCCTGACCAGCTCATGCACTATAATCGAATATAAAACTATTATAAAATATAGGTTGGGTTACTAAAATTTGATTATTACTATAAAAAAGTTTGCTATTAGTAGCTATAGTAATTAAAAGAAGATTATTTTATTTTCTAAAAGGTGACAATCTTGATTTCGTCAGAAAGGGTACCTCTTACGCGATAGATTGAGAGCGCAAATGTAGATAAATATAATTGTAGGCACCTAGCACTGCGCGGTCGGAATTTGAACTTTATAGTATCGTAGCATGAGTCGTTATTTCTTTAAACGGGTTTCGCGAGTGGGAATTCTGTTGGTACTACTAATATATATTCTGTGGCCATAGTGAAAGTTCAAAGCTTGTAATAAATAAATAAAAAAATATATATATATATTTACTTAATACGTGATATTATTATACAGGGTGTAACTAGGGCATCGAAACCCGGACCCAATTTTCAAAACCCGGGTTTTCGGGTTTTTGTTAAATGAAAAACCGGGTACCCGGGTTTTTCGGGTTTTTTCGGGTTTTTTACAATTCAAATATTAACAATGCGAAAATACGTTGTACATATGATTTTCTGCGATTGCCAGCACCTACCCAGTTAGATACTATTTAAATACCATAGTTTCGGGTCACAGCAGTGCCCAACCAAGTTATGTAAAGTATGATACGACCGTGCCCGTTTACCCGAGTAAACGGGCACGGTCGTATCATACTTTTATTGAAGCGAATATTTTACCTCTTCTATATTTTGGATCTTATCAAAGCTTAAAAATTTAGATTTTCGGGCCAAATTACAAGCTTCACCCCCAAATATACATGTATTATTAAAATGTATTTGCATTTTATGAAATATATAAAAATCTATCACGAATTTTTGAAGACTGTAAATTGAAGAATAAACTTTAATATAAAACGTATGCCAGCAAATCTTTATTTAATATTTTACATTTTTACTGCTGATTGTCAAATTATTAATAATTATTTAGTCCTAATTGATGTTTGGCATACTTTATACCTGTGACTAAATTTTTGTGCCATAGTTTTTACCTTAAATTGCTTTTTTCTGCCTCGCTACGGTATGAGGCCGATTGTTCATTGCAATTTAAGTTAATTTTCTAACTTACTGGAAAATCCCTCAAAGAATTTTGTCGTTATTTGTTCTAGTCTATTGTGACAGAACTCATGTGAGATAACCATTTAGTTGACCAGACCAGACCACTCGGCAAATGCGGAAGGTTGCTTTTTATGGGTTTGGAAGATAAACCATGGTGTCATGGTGCAACTCACAAGAAATTGTCTCTGGCGCTGGTGCTGATAACAACCCTGGCTTGTATTTCATCTGGGTTCACTAGAATCACTGTATTGATAATTCCGCAGTGAGTATGCCATCCACCACATCCTATTATGTGTTACCATCATCAGTCTCCGAAGCTCATGAAAAGCAATCTGCCGTATTTGCCAGACTGTAATGCTGGAATATAAAATGGTTTCACATCATAAGAACCAACTTGGTGGAAACTCCTCTGGATGGCTATGTCGGTTTCTAGGGGCTGCTTTCCTGGAGCCTTTTTACTGGTTGCATTGTCTTAATATTGGGTTAATTTAACCAGATTATTTCAACTTAGGGCTAGTCCACAGTAATCTGATATGCTTATGACTATTGTGAATGTATGTCTAATAACGACAAAAAGCTTTAAGAGGTTTTTTAGTAAGTTAGACGACTGTAAAAAAAAAGACTTTAAATTGCAAAGAAGACTGGGCCCATACCACAGCAAGGTACATAAATGTATTTTTAGGTAAACATCAATTATTATTAGTACTAGCTAAAAGCCGAGCTTTGTGGCTTGCGTCGTTTTTTCCGTGGTAATAATCTTTAAAGCAGTTTTTATTTTATATATTTTAATAGTAGCCATCTCTTGACAAACCGATGATAACACATCTAAATCAATAGGCGTGGTACTTTTTCCGTGTTTTTTCGGGTTTCGGTAAAGTGTACCACAAAAATGCTCAGGTTGTGGGATATACAAGGGCTCGCTTCGCTCGCCCTGATGAATTATTATTATAAATTTGACAATCAGCAATAAAAATATCTCATTCGAATTAAATTTCCAGTTTATAAAACGAAATAAAGATTTATTGACGCGTTACGTCAAACCAACATTCAAGATTGAATTGACATGATCCGACCAAATGACGTTGGTCTGTCAACTGCCTAGGAATCAATTTCCTCAGTGGTAATTTCAGCAGACTTAGAACCTTTTGAAGCTGTTTTCTTTTGACATTGTTTTCTTTATTTCGTAAGCCTTTGATCACAAAACGAAGAAAACTGTGGTCAGTCACTGAATGTTGATTGAAAATTATACTTCTATGAGATTTGAAAACTTTTTGCGATGGATAGATTGCTTGAAGAGACTTTGTTATTTTACATTGAATAGTTTTGGTAGGATGTTAAAAATATTAATAAATATTTTTGTGACAATTAATCTGTGACGCTCTATAAATGAAACTTTTACTTTAAAATATTATATTTTGTTTAATTATGAATAATAGTAATAATTAAATCTATACTTATGTTATAAAGATAAAGAATTTGTATGTTAGTTTGTTATAAATACCTTAAATCAGGTCTTGCCTTTAATAATAATTAAAAAAAAACGAAAAACCCGAAAAGCTCGAAAAACCCGGGTTCCATTTTTGAAACCCGGGTTTTTTCGTGATCCCAAAAACCCGGGTTTTCCCGGGTTTTCGAGTTTCGGGAAAACCCGGTCTCGATGCCCTATGTAACAAAACATAGTGATAATACTTTAGGGTGTGTACGTGTTCCTTATATAGAGTTCACTGTGAGAGTAGCAGCGCTGAAAGACCAAATTTTTTTTTCACTTTTGTATGGGGAAACCTGTATAAGTAGGTAGGTATAGCTTGGCAAAGAAGAGTGTGGATTAAATGAGGGCGCTTTTCTTTAAATATTGGCAACCCTACGCTACGCTTTTGACACAATATATACTAGAATTGACAAGTAATGTAGTTTTGTCATAAATAAAAACTCTTAGTTCCAGCTGTCACCGCGTCAGACTCTTCTTTGCCAAGCTGTACAATTACTTTTCTTTTGCTTGTTTTGCTTTTGCCTGATTTGCAAGACGAGATCTTCTTTTATTTAGCAACTTCAATGATCGTCTGTTACTTTGTTTCGGAATACATTTATTACCCACTAGATGACGCCCGCAACTCCGTTGTGCCAAAATTCGTTTATCGCGCGGGAACCGTACATTTTTCCGGGATAAAAAGTATCCTATGTCCTTTCCCGGGACTCAAAGTATCTCCATGCCAAATTTCAGCAAAATCGGTTCAGCGGTTTGGGCGTGAAGAGGTAACAGACAGACAGACAGACAGACAGACAGATAGACAGACAGACAGACACACTTTCGCATTTATAATATTAGTAAATATTTTTCACTTTGTTTCAAAATCGAACCGTAATCACACAACACAACATGTACGGTAGGTACACGCGCAAACTACATAACTTATAAGCCGGTAAATGTCAAATGACAAATCAAAACCAACAAACAAGAGCACGCGCGCACTGCCTTGTGCGCGGAACGGCAACGCCGCGAAATCAGGTTAACAGGCTACGGCCTATGAATTATGACGGACTAAAAATAACTAAATTGCCGATGATGAATCCGAATGCAGTGGACGCACCCCATCGGCATTTCGTAAATGACGACGCTCCGTCCGCTCCGTACGCTCCGATTCCGATTCAGTGGAAGCGCAGCTTAAAAGTTGCTTTCTTTTATGAACGATAAAACTAAATTAAAGAGAATAATTGCAACGTTGGTGCCGGCACTGAACCCGTGGGCCGTGACCCACGGGGCTGGCACCACTCACCACCACTGCCACAAAGACGCCGTTAACCACAAGACAAAGGATTGATGACTTTCATAATTGATATTAAAAGTCACGTACGAAAATTCTAAATTCAATTTTTGCCACAATTATACTCTTCCAACAATAAAAACTACTTACCATTAAACATTGTGTAAAATTTATTGTTTAAAATGATTTCCGCTGAAAAGTTACTTGGAGCGTCGACTACGCGATCCCGAAAAAAAATTACGTCTCCGTCTCTAACGTCCCCGCAATAAACGAAATTTCGGCTCAACAGTCAACTAAGTTGCGGGCAACCAGAGGCGTAGCTACCGCTGTATATGCCGTATCAATTAAAGTAGGCCCCGGACAACATGAGCCCCCAACGTGAATGTTGCTTGTGGCCCTTAGAAAAATCTTTACCATTCCTAAAGGCCCCCAAATATGTTTTTATACGGGGGAGATCAAGTATCAGGGAATAAACCGAAGATAAATGTTTAATAAGGAGTTTTAATCCAACAATAAACAAAATGAGATATTAAACAGTAGGCCTACTACGAAACTATTTGAGACTCAAACAATCGGACGAGAATGCCGCGTCCTGAGGGGTTAGTGCGAGTTTTATTCGATCATACGCATCGAGAGCGTAAACGCGAATTTATATGGGATCAAAGCAGCGCCATCTACTGGCTAACGTGGATACTGCTTTGATCCCATATAAATTCGCGTTTACGCGCTCGATGCGTATGATCGAATAAAACTCGCACTAACCCCTCTGCTCTAACAACTTCATTTCACGTTTTTAGAGTAGGACACGGCATTCTCGTCCGATTGTTTGAGTCTCAAAACAGTTTCATGGTACAAGGCCAGGTTTCTATCAAGAATAGAGCCCGTGAGATGCATTTCATCACAACTAACACAAAAGAATAAGGTCTGCACTCTGCCCTTTGTTTGGTACTACTAATATATATTCTGTGCCTTTGTGTAGGTTCTGGTTACCATTGTCTGATGTTTACTGCCCTTCCGTCGATATTCACACCTAAACAACAACAATACATCTTAGATAGTTCATTTAATGCTTGTATGAAAGTGGACTTCGTGCAGAGACTCAAAAAATATCCTCGCACTAAATTCATGGGAATAGTTCGGTGGTTTGAAGAATAAAGAAGTGACGAAAAATTCAAAACTTAAAAAATGTTTACTTACTCGAATGAGCGGGATTTGAACTGTATATAGTTTGTAACTAAATTTTCATTTTAAGTTTCGAGTGCATATTATGTCCTGGCGCTCGTTGACAAACACACACGCGTCACACTCACAGTCATAGATAGCAACACAAAACAAGTACATACATCCATCATCCTATCAACAGCAGCTAGATTATTATGATAAATTATTATTAAAAACAACTAGACATAATAATATAATATTTGCACCCCCTAGAAAGATGTCCATCAACCAAGCAATATAAAAATTATAACTTCTGTATGTGTGTGCCTGTGAAACGTACTACTAATATATATTCTGTGGTGAAACCATAGCACAGATTACTGAATAGTAAATACTAAATAGTTACTACGTAGACCATAGAATATAAGTAGATCCTAAAGTCTAAACGTAGATGATATTGTTAGGGTCAATTTATACTAGCGCAGAGTCGAAGCTCATCGAAGCGAATTATTAAAACTGAACATAACAAATTCAACCTTAACTCCAAAGCGTTAACGCACTTTATTACTTCTGAGAATTTAAAAAGGCGCGCGCATCCGCGCGAATTCGCGTGAATGCGCCCGACCAACGCTGATTGGCCTCGCAAAAGTTAATGTATGCGTTACGCTCTGGAGTTAAGGTTGAATTTTCTGTGTTCAGTTTTTGGGAATTCGCTTCGCTTCGCTTCGACTCTGTGCTATTATAAATTGAGCCTTACAGAGCTAATTGTTTAGTGTTCGGCCGTGGTCTAGTAGTTTAGAACGTGGCTCTAGACTCGGAGGTCGCTATTGCTTCAAAAAGTTAGATAATAATTTTAGGTTCATGTCGTTTAGCGCGTTGACAAACATACACGCGTCACCGATAGCGACAGTATAGCAACAGAATACAATCACATGAATCACACCTTGCCGACGGATTGTGGACTTTATGTCAATGGAATAAGAGTGATAACGATACTGTTATCTCTTATCACCAGGAACCGGTGTGAGGTGGATCGTATGATGTTGTATTATCATACATTGTAAAATGCATGGATATATAAACTGGAGATTTAGCCGAAACTTTTTCGTTTTCGCTTCGTTATAGAATCGCCGATCAAAATGTATGGAATTGACATAAGACGAGTCGAACGTCAACGTCATACCAACTAATATATATTCTGTGGTCATACTAACGAACGCTTATGTCAATTCCATACATTTTCATCGGCGATTTTATAACGAAGCGAAGACGAAAAGACTTTGGCACACCCCCCTGGCCCGACATCTGTTGTTTTGTCGCGAAACATTATTTTAATCATTTTTTAAAAATACGAATTTTGGCGCAACTCCGTTGCGGCCTCCATCTAGTCTACTGCCAATATTCGTTTATCGCGCGGGAATTGTGTATTCTTCCAGTATAAAAAATATTCTATGTCCTTTCCCGGGACTCAGGAGTCAGGACACACGGTATCTTCATACCAAATTTTAGGCGTGAAAAGGTAACAGACAGACCCACTTTCGCATTTATAATGTTAGTATTTATTTTACAATCATGAATTTATGGTCATAATATTAATTTATGGAATTTGCGCTATCGATAGGTCACCACTCACCGATGACGATGAGAGTTGAGACCGATCAGACGGTGACGTGGGGAGTTTCAAAAAATAATACAACAGTAATAATTTTCAAATAAGGCGGTTTTAATATTTTAGTTATAACTAGCTGTCCCGGCAACGTTGTTTTTCCTGTTGTTGTTGTCCCTGTGTTTTCCTGCTTTTCTCTTGAAGTTTTTTTATTTTTTTTTTCTATAAACCTCACGAAGCCCGAGACCTTTCCAACGAATGCAAAACCGTGGAAATCGGTTCGTGCGTTCTGGAGTTATAGCGTCAGGAAGGAAAACCCGACTTATTTTTATATATTAGATAGTATATTAATTAATTTTTTAAATATAATATTTTTTTGTGACTAATAGACTATTTACTAGTAAAAATACAAAAATAATATTTGAGTTAGTACCAATTTTGTGTCCGTTTTATTACCATAATCAAAGTTGAATGGCAAATAAAACTGTAATACATTTTGAGATTCTGACGTATTTATTGAAATAACACAGTTCTTCTACGTTACTTACATCAAAGACACTGCACATTTGAAAACAGTTTAGAAAATCCAATTTTTATTCGGGTTTGTTACTGTTGTTCCAAAACTACATCCATTTTAATAGTACTTTCACACAAATTGAGCTGTTTAACATCTGAATGCAATTAAAAACGCTAAATATGAATTGTTTTTAGCTAAGACACGAGACGTCATATTTAATAAGATAATGTCAAAATCTTAAAAATTACTTTAAAAAAATCAGGGACAGTAACAAAACCACTTTATCTATGAACAAAACCGACAGTAAGAAAATTTTAAGGCATAGTGTACAAGACCTTAGGATGCAATAATATATTTATCGAAACAGAAGAGGCCAGAGCAGGTACATCAGGGCGTTCTTGGTCCTCGGACATAGTGATCACGGGAACAGATAAGTTTCTTGGTGGGCTATCCTTTGGTAGGCTCTCGAACAGAATGTATCTGAATATTTTCAGTTCTCGAAAATGTTAACACCAGATCCCGCCAAGAAGCATGTCCAAGCATTTTCAGCTTGCGTTCCACCAATCATAACAAACTTAACATTGTGTACCAACTTAACTAAATTTAACTTTACACAATCTTTCAAATCTGATTGGCTAAAGTGAACAGGTTTGCCAACATATCAACGTAAAAATCATAATCAAATTCGCAACTATAAACACCCTTGTCAATATGGCTAAAGTAGTAAAAGAAAGTCAAATTAGTAACTGAGTACAAGCTCGCCAATCATGATCAAGCTAATAAGAAAGTTAGCATTGTCTACCAACATAACATATAATAAATCAAATTAGTAACCGTACTCAAGTTCAAATCAAAATAAAAGGATGTTAAAATCAAAACACCTACTGTGTGTAAGTTTTGCCAACATGACAGTAAGCATAATGATGAACATTATGCTTACTGCTTCCTCTACTTTCGCCGAACGATCTTAAACTTATACGTGGCCTATAGGTACTATCGTCATTACCAGGTTTATATGCCATCAGTCATCACCCCATCACCACTATCTCTTTAGCAAACTTCTATGATATCTACCCCTTTATTACCCCCCCCCCCCCTCCCCTCCCTTCTCACCCCCTTCACCATACACCCAGGTGACAGTGGTATGGGAGTAACGGTCATTACTTCATTAGTCTCGTTCCCGAACTTCGCAACTTCCGTGTTTTGTTACAGTCAGAAGTTAATGCATCCTCGGACGTTGCGACTTGCGCCGTCGAAGACTTTATTGCGGAGTTTAACCTCCAAATTCACAATACCCCTGATGCACCACCTACCTTTAGGCTATACTAGCCCACAAGTCACAACGGGCGAATCGTCAATTGACGTCACGTTATCACAAATCTGGAATTCTGGACGTACGCGCTCTAGCGCGGTCATTAGATTAGGCATTGGCGCGTCCTTCCCGATGTATCGTGTAGTGATCACCCACAGAAATAAATCAAGATAGAACGGTGACGCGCGTGCGTTGAAGGAATTGCTCGTGTCAATTTTTGCTTTGCTTTTAGTTAGAACAAATAACTTACCCGTGGAAAGAAATACCTCCTTCTGACCGATTCACTTTCTTACTTCTGTTTTTACAATTAGATACTGCACAATGAGGCATTTTTGCACAATCGCTCCGGTGTAATCAAGTCGAGACGTGCGCGCTGACTGAATGAACGATCAAGAATCTTGCACACTTGTGCAAGATTGAAACACGCGTACTCCACCCGCTTAGCCGTTCTATCGTGATTTATTTCTGTGTGATCACCGTTCACGAGTTCTATCGTGCGTTCCAGAGTGTTTCCGTAGTTAATTCTAAGGACTATAAATAAAAAAATCTGCTAGCCAGGAATCAGGATAAAGTTTCAAACCTTATGATATAAAATAAAACAAGTCTGTATAGAGTAGTACTGTACTAATATTGTATAGAATACAATATTAGTACAGTATAGCGGCAAACTCGCCAATCTTACTCGTATTACGTGACGCTAGGGCGCTTGCCCTTACAAAAGTGAAAAAATTGTGGATGTGATGCGCCTATAAAGAAACCTGACTATCGAATACTTACATAGTATAAATTTTTTAGTTACAGTCTGTGATATTTTGTAATTTATCAGTGGGTATAATAATAAATTAAATTTTTAAATATAATAATAAAATAAATTAAAAGATACTCACTTCAATGGACGCCTATTTTGTTTATTTTTATTCCCTCGTTTCTTTCTGGGAACTGATGGCCACAAACGACTTTTGCTTGATCGCCGTGGTTCTATAAATACAACAAAATGGAAATTACGTAATAAAAGTCAATACAAAGAAGTTAGATAATTCAATAAATTTTCCCTTATTACTTATTATTTTTATAGTATATTAAAAAAATTTAACTGACTTCAAAATTTCACGTAACTTTAACCTATAAACCTTTTTTACCTTTTTAAAAACTATAGAACCGATTTTGATGAAACTTGCAGTATTCGCTAAGTTGAAAACTAGTACAATAAAAAAAGAATTATACAGTACTTATATCGGACTTGTATTTCCGGAGACATGTGAACACAAAAACATAAGAACAAAATACATACACTTTGGTTTGTCACATTTAAAAAAAGCTCATATAGACTATCATTATATAATGTACATATTGTATGTACATATAATATATGAAAACTGAGCAATTCTGGAAAATATACAGGGTGAAACCGGCCAACGGCTGATGCCGCGCCGGCGTCACCACTCAACACTCACCCCTGCTCTACCCCTCTCGTAAAATTACCCGTAAGTCGTAACACAAGTCCTTTGGACACTTAGCACGGGGCCAGAGTCCAGACTGATGTGGTGTAAAGCGTCGAAAAATTTTAAATGAACTCTTATAATGATACCTCATACCTAAGACCTAAAAAATTTGGCCGATGGGTTTAATTGCACCCTGTATAGGTACATAAAATTCCTTTTTTGAATTAAAATACTTAGGACAAGTAACTCATAATTATAATGTCGGCCTTCTAAATAGTAGAGATATAACCCTATCGCTAATTCCTGAACGTTATTTACAAAATACTTAGTATAGGAAAATAATATTATGATATATACTTACTGTGTAATACATCCGATCTTTCGGTATCCATTATTATCAAAAGTTCAAGCACCACAAATCACAATATTATACTTTGTTCAAGCAATTTTCTTCAACTAGCACAAAAAGCTATCAAAACAATAATGTACCTACACTATAATGCAAGTTGTCACGTGTACACCGCTCCGCCGCCGCGGCCGCTCTGTCTCTGTCGGGCGAGCGGATCGCCATGATACGGTTGGAAATTATAGAGAAATTGCGCCGCGTTCACGAATACCAAAGATGATGAATGAAAATTTATTATATTGCCATTCTTTTGAAGAGATACTGTAACTACACAATATAAGCTGTGGTTCTAGGAAAAATACGTAACGATTCGTTGAATTTTTAACATAAAACAAGTGTGCGGAAACTATGTCGTTAATGGCGTAAAATTTATGAAATGTAATCGTTTATATTTTTTAGTGTGTAAATATTTTGTAGCAAATTTTTGTGCAGGAACCTAGGTAATTACTATTTTAAGCTGAAAAATAACTCAAACATGCTAAACATTTTCGTATGGGAAATGATTTTGGTATTACGTATGTATAAGAATTTCGATGGCACTCGTCCCCTTAATGTTTTCATTAAGTATGTGAGATAAACTTAAAAATATATAATAATTCATGAAGAATACTTACTCCGTAGATTCATGTGCCAGAGCGTTGATTGTTAGCTCGTCCGCGTCATCATTACCGTGGCGTCTTTTCTTCGAACTGGAAAGCAATACATTATATATATATATTTTTTTTTACCTAAATAATAATAACTATAATGCAATCTGTTAACACTTTAACTTTAGTCAATACTCAGGTAACGATGACATAATAATGCCTAAATTCAGTCTCTGTTCTTCACTACTCTACTTTCTACATGTCCCGACTCCCGAACTCCCAGCGAGAATGCACCCGAAACGTTGTTACGGTAAAACGAACCTTATTTACAGAAGAATAAGAACATTTTTGCATCATATGATTTAAATAATTCTTGTAAATAATAATCATGAACGCAACATTATGAAAATAATGACTATGACGAGACTTGGTTCTACATAATATTTTGTGCAGTACCTACAAATATATTATAATCTGAAGAACTATTTTTAGGTTATTTTCTTTAGTAAGTAATTATAATATTATTTTATTGAAAAATAATAATATTATTCACCCGAACATTCCATCATGTTTGGTTACTTTCTTTCTTTTTCTTATCATTTCTTTGGCAAACTTTTTGGTTTTTTTATTTCCCATATTTTTTTACGCTCTTCACCAGAGTCACTATATTTTTAATATAACTCGCACGACAAAAATGTTTTAATTTTACGTGTTCCGTCGCGTCGGAACTCAGGAGCGATCCATCATCCAGCCACGAGCGCTCGGATACGACCTCACTGTACGTAGGCCGGTGGCCGACTGAATGCATTCAGCAATCAGCATAATATATAAATTGTAGATTCGAGGGGCGAATCATCTCTATTTTATTTTTCATGTTGTTTTAGGGTTCCGTACCCAAAGGGTAAAAACGGGACCCTATTACTAAGACTTCGTTGTCTGTCCGTCTGTCTGTCTCCAAGCTGTATCTCAAGATTCAAGAACCGCTATAGCTAGACTTCTGAAATTTTTACAGATTGTGTATATCTGTTGCCGCTATAACAATAAATAAGTACTAAAAATAAAATAAAATCAATATTTAATGGGGGGCTCCCATACAACAAACGTGTATTCTTCGGCCTTTTTCGCTCTATATCAATAATGGCAAGAGGTAGGCACTTGAATTTTTCACACATTATTTTGTTATGTGTGTATTTTAATACTTAATAATAATATAAATAAATAAATATTAAAATAAAATAAAAATTTAAGGGGGGCTCCCATACAAAATACACAATTTTTAGCCTATTTTTGCTCTGTATCGGTACGGAACCCTTCGTGCGCGAGTCCGACTCGCACTTGGCCGATTTTTATTTGAATATCTTTTGCAATAAACGTAAAGAAACAAAACTGGTATTTATTAAGTATTTTTTAAAATAAAATACATATTTTTATCCTTGATAATTTTTAAATATCGATGTAATTATTTTTGTCAAAGGTGAGTTTGTAAATTAATTACAGCGAAAGTATCATTGTTTTTAAAAAAGTTTATGGTTTAAACACTTTTAAATATTGTGCTCTATATCTCATATTTTTCTACATTTCGTTATTATATTGGAATTGGGAACTAGGTAAACTAGGAGTCAAGAAATAACAAAATGGGGTTTCTGCTCGCCTTAACGATTTTAATTATATCGACAATAGCCTCTTATGTTGTTATCACAGGAACGTGTATGGACTATGGGGGTCCTGTAGTGGCCGCGAGGGGCTGATATCTGTTATCACTTAACAAGAGTGCAGAGACACTACAAATAGAAATGCAATTGATGCACTTGATTACACCACTTGTGACTTTACTAGTAAGGGGATCAGGTGTGTCGATAGATTGTGCTTGTGGAGTTTTCATATCGACAGTCGATAGTTTTACTATTTACTAGTAGTGAAGATAACTTTCATTTGAATCTTCATGATATACTAGTTAGGAGACTATAAATTGTTTGGTTCCGAAACTACTGCAGTAAGGTCTAGTATCGACAGCGGGAAGAGCACGATGCGTCGGCACTCGGCGTACAATCCGGCAAAATGTACGGTCTTAGAGGGATTTTGCTGAGGTCAGATGCTACTGTTAAAATATTTGAAAAAATAGATAATATTATAGTCAACCGACAGCAAATTGTTAAAAAAAAAACGTTTAAAACGAAGCAGTTGAAAACTATTTAACATAGCTGTCCAAAAAAGCCAAAAATAGAATTAATAATAACATGTGTATAAAAGTACAACAATAAAATTAATTTTATGTACATAATAATATTGTGTTGTATATAAGTGGGTCAATTTGAAATAATTAACAGCTTACAGCACATGTTCGGAACATGGGGAGTTGTTTTTGTTGAAAATATTTTATTGTTAAATTTTTTGTTCGAAAGCTATTAAACCTGCTGTTGAAATTAATTACAATCGTAATAGATGAGATAGATGAGATATTGGATAAGTTGCTAGAAAATTATGAATGGAACGAATATTTTCGTTTATGAATTTTATAAAAATATTTCAATCAACATGAATACTAAGCATTTTGTACCTAATATAATATTAATATTCTATACTTATTAGAATTCATAGTACGTAGGTACATTGTAAACCTTGAATATATTTTTGGGCAACAAGTAAGTTTTTGATATTTTTGTTCTGGACATCGTAATTGGGTAAGTTCTGAGTACTTATTCAAATTGTATTCGATAATTTTAGTAGCGAGCTTATAAAAGCGGTACTGATTTTAAAATTTAAAACCTAAAAGCAACATTTTTTATTTCTACCTCCGCTATCGTAATTATTTTATCGAAACTTTGTCGAAGTACTTAAGTAGCTAGAACGAAAATCTAATATGTAAGTATATAAAATTCTCGTGTCACGGCCCACGGGGTGCGTGGTTGAACACCTCTGAAACGCCTCGACCGATTTTCGTGAATCTTAGCGAGCATATCGGCTAGGGTTGAGAATCGGACAACATCTACTGATTTTTATATTGATAAGTGCATTTGTTGAATAAATAATATTAAATTATTACAACTCAAGACTGACCGCGACCATTGTTTGTGCGACGGGATAAGTAGCGATGGACTTTGCAATGATGACATACTTATTTAGTCACTTCAATAAAATAATATGGGCGAAATACTTTATATTATGGCAAAACAACATTTGCCGGAACAGCTAGTATAAAATAAAATTATCGATATCGATATCTGTGCTGTCCATGACTATCTGAAACTTTATTTCAGGCGGTCATTACATGATAATCATACGAGGCTAACCACTTGACCTGACGTCGCGACTCGCGACTCGCGCGACTCTAGCCTTTATCCTTAAGCATTTAAAGTCCAGTTTTTTTTAACGGGCAAAAGGCCCACCACACATTCCCACCACTGCAACTCCTGTGTCGCCAGGATCAACAGTAACAGTAACATGTAACAGTTAAAGTCCAGTTTAGCACTAGTTGATGATCTATTTCTGGACAAAGTCAAAGTATTAGGAACAATTATTAATTAACATTTAAGTTTTAACTGAAATAGTACACTGTTATTGTCGTTGTAATATGGTCCTAATATGAAATATTATATGGTGCAAATTTCAATGCTTCGTATCTCTCATGCTGCCTGCCGGTATAATAATTATTGTCAAGTCGTTTTCTAATTTCAATTAATTTCTTGTATGTTATAGTTTTAAGATCTGTCTATATAATTATTATTATTAACCATTGATTTCATATCCTCCTCGGTCCTCCTTTTCTACACAGTCAAAAATTGCTTGTTAATAAACTAGTCAAAACAAAATAGGGCCCACTTGGTTTTTATCATCGGTAAAGAAAACTATCAAGAAAATGTATTATTTATGGGTAGATGTAGTGAGGGTAAAGTGTTATTAATTGCGTAAACCAATAAAATAATTAAAATAACTTTAATTTTCTTAAAAATACACATTAACATAAAAAATTAAAAATTTAACATAAAAATGATTTTGGCAATTTTAATTTTTGTTACTTTGACGAATAGGGCTGGTTACACAGGGGTATCTCGTAGTATGGAGTGGGTCCTCCTCTGTTACGAACGCACTCTCTGAGCCTGTTTGACATTTTCCTGGGGTATTTGCTCCCAGCACATTTTTAAAGCGTTTATGAGCTCCTGTTCACTATGCACTTCACTATAATTTGCTTTTAGGCTTCTTTTCATCGTCCCATAAATGTTCGATCAGATTGAGGTCGGGGCTCATTGCCGGGCACGGTGAAACGGAGATATTGGCTTCAGATAGAGCCCTCTGGGTTAGGCGAGCAGTATGAGCACGAGCATTATTCTGCATGAGAACAAAATAATTATTGCCCACACGTTGTGCATAATGCATATGGAACGATATGAGGTTGGACCACACGCTCGACGTAGCTGGCAGCAGTTACGGTACCCTCGTTTAAAATTACCAACTCCGTTTTCCCATTAAGCTGATACCGCCCCACACCATAACACTGGCCAAGGCCCAAACCGATCAGTCTCGCGGATGAAAGGGTTGGTAAAACGTTCGCCTTCTCTTCTCCACACTCGTACGCGTCTGTCATCACTGTAAAACTTAACTTTTGTCTCATCTGTGAAGAGTACAGTCCTCCAATTGTCCATGGTCCAGTCCAAACACTCACGTGCGAACCTAAGACGAGCCGCACGATGAGCCCTAGTGAGTTTAATGTGAACAACACGCATTCTGGATCGTTGTCCGTCTTCATGCAGTCTGTTGCGGATCGTTTGGTCGCTTACCAGCGTACCAGTGGCTTGCCGGAGTCGATTTTGTAGAGCACGGGCGGTGACGGTGCGCTCTCGACGGGCAGACAAACGAAGGTATCGATCCTCTTGAGTAGTTGTGGATCGTGTTCTACCTGATCCAGGTCTCCTAGCTACACTGCCAGTCCCTTGATAGCGTTCCCACATATTTCTGATCGCTCGCGGTGATACTCCAAGTCGTAATGCTACTGCTCGCTGTGACTCTCCCTCTTGCAGCAATACCACAGCTCTTGAAGCACTTTCCATGCTCATATGGTTCCGAATACGTGGCATTATAACGTGCTCTAATAACTCAATTAAAAAAACAGTAAAACAAAACAAAAAGCGCCTGTAACGATAGTTGGAATACAACTGAATAAGAAATTGTGCATTGGGTATTATACCTCAGTGGCATTGGGTGATTTTTACTTAATTTCTTTTGCCTGGCCACTTGAGGGTAAAAATTAAAAAAAAGTGTTGTTCAAAAGATCGATAAGAACTCATAAACATGTAAGTTTTATGGTAAAACACTTGAACTTGCCCATAAATAAGTCTGAAGCAACATACTAACACTTTTTGTGAAAAAATCGTGGTGGGCCCTATTTTGTTTTGAGTAGTTATTATGTACTTAGTTTAAAAATTAGGTGCTTTTCCTTACTTTGTAGTTAAAAGATTTATGGTAGAATTATTTAGTAAGTAGTCATGAAAACAACAAAACTGTTTTTGTTTATCCTTCACTTTAACCTTGGCGAAACTTCGTTTATGTAAAAACGAAATATGTAAGTACTTCACAATAATATGGGTCAAACTAAACCGGTTTTTATTTTACATTGAATTATTTTTGTTCCGCTTCGCGACCGCCACTTGGCCGTAAAATTGACGCACAAGAACCGTGCCTCGGCACGCATATGCCGGCTCACGGCCGCATAGAAACGAGCGGTAGAAAGCTAATATTGAGACAAATATAGTTGTCAGTAGGTACACTGCACTGCAGTCTGCAAGAATACATAATATATCGGTTCGGGATTGGTACCGGCACAGACAAATTAAAAAGTGTAGACTGTAGACAGAATTCTACTGAAAACAAAGTGAAGCAGACGTCGTTCTTAGCTCGTCGACTTGGGCTTGGCAAAGTAGCCTGTAGCGTAGTTTCCTGCATTCGTTCGTGTAAATAACGGCTTTAGCTATAACAAAGTGCGTTATCTTTATTATTATTTGTCTTAGATACGGCGAGTATATTTGAGTTAATTTGAGGACTTGAATCCCATGAAACAATTCCTTTCGTTCCGTCTCAAGTCTCAACTCTCACTTAACGATAAATATATCAATTCTTGAGTGGGAATAACAAGAATCCTACCATTCCTACCCCTAAAAAACGTTACAGGGGAAGAAGGGAGGACGGGGAAGGGGGAGGGATTGTTCTGATGAGGGGTATTCTTCGGCCTTCCTAGTGACGAGCTCGCCTCATTAAGTGCATAATATTCTGTGTGTAATTGTGTGTGTAATCCAGCTGGAAACATTTGCATATTCGCACGAAAATGACCGACTGATCGTCTGTTTGTTGCTTTAAGTTAAACGCCTATTTATCATGTTCTCTTTATCATTTCGAAGAACTAGAAAGAACCATGCTAAATTAATAATTTTAACTTAGTATACTTAGTATAAATAGTACTCAAAATGCATCTCGGTCTCAACTCTCAAGACACGGTTCAGGCTCTGTGATTGGTTGGCTGTCAAAATTTGGACCAATCACAGAGCCGAACCGCGTCTTGGGACCGGGTCGCATCTTAAGTACAGACTATTTATATTATGGGCCTAAGTTCCTCGTAGAGTGTGCACTGTGAAGCAGCATGAAAGAGCCAATTTTTTTAAGTACCTTTGTATGGGAAAATTACACCCTTAATTATTATCTACCACACAGGTCCGTCCAACATCCAGGAAGTTCCAAAAACAAAAGCCAACAATATCATCCGTATGCGGAAATGGACAGAAGGCGTCAGAATTCCGTAATTAACATTCCCTCTGCCCAGGGGCCCGGGGAAGGACAAACGCTCATTATATTTGGGTCTCCGCTGATGACGTCACAAGATGGCCGACATTCGTTTCATGTCATCGCAATATTCTATTTCTAATAACGAAACAATAGACGAGTTATTTCCTTTATTGGGTCTTCCTAAATCAAAATTGCAGCCATTTTGACAAATGTCCCGATAGTTCGCTGGAAACTTAGCTTAACTTGGAGTCTGGAGATAGCCAATTAGATCTGATTCCGTTCCCAACTCCCCACTCCCTAGAGCGAACAAGTCACTCGTTAGCAACTTCCTGATGAACTAACTTGTAGGTAGTTAACATATAAGTTATCAGTTATCACAAAGGCGTCCTTAGTAGCTAAAGCTATGCAACTTTTAAAGAAGAAATGACAGCATGATGTTAGTCAAAATTAAAGCACTACAAGCTTTATTCAGAACTAGCGCCATCTTGAATCAGAAAAGTATCACTTGAGAGAAAGCAGTTTTTTGTTTACTTAAGAGAGATCTCCTGTAAATTAAATCCAAGTTTAATCTACGGAATGTAAAACTGGTGGACGGTGGTGTAATTTTGAATGTATATTTTTCCTCATCCACGCTTCTAATATACCATCCTTATGGGTCTGTTACCTATGTAACAGACCCATAAGGATGGTATATAAGGTATATCATCCTCATCATTGTATGTAACTATGTATTTACTATTTACATACCTACAATGATGAGGATGAAATAAGGATGGAGGTTTAAGAAAAAAAATCGGTTAAGTGCGAGTTGCGAGTTGCGCACGAAGGGTTCCGTACCACTACAGTCTACAGAGCAAAAATAGGCTAAAAATTGAATTTTTTGTATGGGAGCCCCCCTCAACTATTTATTTTAATTTTATAATTAATTATTAAAGTACAAATACAATTAAGTATTTTGAGAACATTTCAATTGCCTATGTGTTGCCGTTATTGATTAAGAGCAAAAAATAGCAAAAAAAATCACGTTTGTTGTATGGGAGTCCCCCTTAAATATTTAATTTATTTTATTTTTAGTATTTGTTGTTATAGCGGCAAAACATATACACAATCTGTGAAAATTTCAGAAGTCTAGCTATAGCGGTTCTTGAGTTACAGCCTGGTGACAGACAGACGGACAGACGGACAGACATCGAAGTCTTAGTAAAAGGGTCCCGTTTTTACCCTTTGGGTACGGAACCCTAAAAACAGTACCTATAGTAAACTCCTTACTACATGATCACTATGATGATCACCAGTAAATTATAATCCGACAATAGTAATCCCAGTTCATATCGTGGCTGTCAGTCTGTCAGCGGCCTTTATTGTACAAACATCCTCACATCCTCTAGCTCTGTTTATCGTGCAGGATTATATCATTAGCACTAAATCTAGATACTGATAACGGTGTTTTTGTAGCGTTATCCGCTGATAGTCGTGTTTTGTTGTACATTACTCAACATATTCTATTCGGTCGTCTTGTTTAAGAGCGAGCTGTGAGAATTATCAAACACGCTAGCCCCGCCCACACACCCCGCTACCCGCAAGCGACACTCGACAACCACGCGCCCGCGCCGCCTCGCGGTCGTTGTCAAGAATTACGAATATAGAAAGCATAGAGTTGTCTTGTCACTTTTATTTTTTGAGTTGGGTAGGGAGGGTAACAAACACCACATACATATTATTATGATTTTTAAAAAAGTAAGTACACGTTTATTATACTCGTGTGACTTAAATAGCTAACACAAAAATTATTTTGCTCTGTTTTTTTACACTCCTGTCTAGCGAGTAATTTACGTAAACAACAACAGTAGTACTAATAAAGTTAATATAAAACACTAGACTTATGAAGATAAAATTTGGCATTTAGGTAAATTAACTAATTTTAAGTTTTAAACGACTTTCAAAAAATAAGGCGGTAATATTACGTTCGGCTGTATATACACATATTATATAATTTATATTTTTTTAACACGTTAAACGCCGACCGAAATTCTACGACTTTCCGTTTAGGCCATGGGGGCACCATATGACCGCGATGTGGTGTCGACTTCAAACCCTTCTGGCAGGCCAACGGACATGCAAACTTAGTTTTTGTCAATACAATGAGACCCGCGTGGCCCTCTAGATTCTAGACTAATGGGTTTTACTTGGTTTTCGGCTAACGGCAGGACATATAATTTTTTAGAGGATATTTGTGGGAGAACTTATTAATACCTCATAGACAAAAAATCACGTTTGTTGTATGGGGGGCTCCCATACAACCCTTAAATATTTATTTTATCTATACTAATATTATAAAGCGGAAGAGATTGTTAGTTTCTTTGTTAGTTTGTTTGTTTGAACGCGCTAATCTCAGGAACTACTGGTCCGATTTGAAAAATTCTTTCAGTATTAGATAGCCCATTTATCGAGGAAGGCTATAGGCTATATTTTATCACGCTAAGACTTATAGGAGCGAAGAAATAGAAGAAAATGTGGAAAAAACGGAAAAAGGGCTTATCTCACGAACTACTAGAGCAATTTTTCTGTTATTTGGGTCAGATAAGAAGTAGACCACGTGAAGGATCATAGGCTATTTTTTTTAGACTGATTTGTCAGAGAAATATCTAAAATACGCGGGCGAAGCCGCGCGGAACGTCTAGTTTTGTATAATAAGAGAATAAAAGAAGTTAAAGGAAGTTTTGTAAAGGTTGTAAAGGCGCGGGGGTTGTCCGACACCACGACCAACACCGCGACCCGCGCGGCCCCTTGTAACGAAAATCTTAGTTTCTTCTCGCGCAGGCCATTGGGGACACGGGGTGAGCGACAGTGGTTTTTGGGCATATATAATATATAATATGTAGTAATTATTAATATATTCTATTTAAAATTGGGTTTTAATACATTTCCTACAAACTGGAGCAAAAATAACGTATGTGTAAAATTAATGAAAATCGTGTTTTCCCATTCGGCGCGCGGGGCAAGTGTACTGTCGGCCAACTGGTGTCCCCCATGGCGTTTAACGTGTTAATATGTATCTAACTTTATCTTCATTATTGTAAATTGTAATATATAGTATCGCTTGAGAAGTCTACGGCCGCCCGTGGCCGCTTGTGGCCGCCGGCGGCCGCGATTTCTCAAGCGATACTATGTATTACAATAATGAAGATAAAGTTTAAAATCATATGACACTGAAAGTGCTCGCCTCGCCGCTGCCATTCCGGTGTGGCGCGGCCCTTATTCTCAGTTCGTAGAATTTGTTACTAGGTAGTAGGTACCTAGGTATACTTTCACGAAAAATAATTTATTTCGAGCAGCTCCCTCAAATTATATCACTAAGAAACAAATGATACGATACTTACAGTTTAGCCTCTCTTCCTCGTCTAGCTAAATCCTTGAAAAATGTTGAACATTTTTTTTTCGAAACATATTTTTTATTTGTTTTATTCCCCATCGTGTTTGGTAATCAGGAGCGCAACGAGCATAGATCCTTCCTCGAGAGCGCTTGGCCCGAGACTGATTCCAGAGTCGTGCCCTGAGCCCTCCCTCGGGCAAGGTGCTTTGTACCGCAGCTAATAGGGAACAATATCGCGTAACAACGGTTCCCGCATTATAGCACGAAAGTAATCGTTGTAGTCCCAAAAGTGTTTTTGATGATTACTTAAAAATTAAATACAATACTAATATTTCCTTTAGCCATTATTTTAAAAAGTGTGTGATTGTAGTAGTGCAAGTTATTTAATGATAGTAACTCTATAAGTGTAACAGATATTGGTTAAAAAGCCCAGAAATATTCATAATTTCGAAAAATAAAACTATCGAGTCAAAATAAGTGAATCGTGTTTTCGGTTAGGCTAGTATCAGATAAATATACAGTGATTAAATAAATCTCAATTTCATTTAAGTCAATCGTCTTTCGGGATCGTCATACTTATTAGAAAACACAGCAAAATTTTACAAATCGCTCTTAATATACCTAAATGTCTAAAAGTAACCGACACATGTCTGTGCAAAACTAGAGGTATCACAAAAATGCATCACCTTGGGGTCTTTAGCACCCTATTTTTTTATAATTAAAGGGGCAAACGAGCAAACGGGTCATCTGATGGAAATCAACTACCGTCGCCCATGGACACTCGCAACATTAGATTTTAGAAGAGCTGTGTAGCCTGTAGGTGCGTTGCCGGCCTTTTAAGTGGGAATACGCTATATTCTTGAAAGTTTGGGGGTCGTATTGGTCTATTAAAAAACTTTGGTTGAGGTCGTGGTATTTCTCGAGCCTTTAATTTATACCGAAAACTTGAACGCTACTCTTGTACTCCGGTACCGTATGCAAAAACGTCGGTTTTCTTTAAGACCGTGGTACGCCTCGATTCTTTTTATGGCCAATAAAGACTCTCGCATAAGAGAATCGATATGAAATTAGAAATGATTTCCGCATTTCTGTTCCCGTATTCTACGTGCGGCCTACGTCGAACGTTCATTGGCAATAAAACAATGTCAACGTGAACGTTATTGCTTTCGGGGAATTTATTTATAGGCCGAAATATACCCGACGTGTACCGCAGGATTCGTAAATAATATCTATAGAATAATACAAAGTTTTATTAAGAGCGGTCTGTCAGAAATATCAAAGCAAGCGACACTCGTCAACCACGCGGTCGGTGTCAAGAATTACGAACATAGAAAGCATAGAGTTGTCTTGTCACTTTTATATTTTGTTTTGGGTATTGTAGAAAGGATAACAAACACCACATATGCTTTTTTAAATAAGTACAAGTTTATTATACTCGATAGCTAACACAAAAATTATTTTGCTCCCTTTTTTTACACTCATTTAATCTGTTTAGCAAGGAATTTACGTAAGCAACTATGTAGGTACTTGTAGTACTAATAAACTTAATTAAATTTATAAAACACTAGAATTATGAAGATAAAATTTGGCATTTAGGTAAATTAACTAATTTGAATTTTTGAACTACTTTCAAAAAATAAGGTGGTTAGACGTTCGGCTATATAATATATTATAATTTTATATTATATAATAAATTTTATATATAATATAAAATTTATATAAAATTATATTTATATTTTATTTTATATATAGTACTTTTACAGCCGAACTAATAATATAAATGCGAAAGTAACTCTGTCTGTCTGTTCCGCTTTCAAAACTCAAATGCTGGACCAATTTTGATGAAATTTGGTACACATGTAGATCAGACCATGAGAAAGAAGGCTATTTTCATCCCACTGCTGGGAATATATAACGTGACCATTTTTTTTGTCAAAACGGGACATCTACGAAGCGGTAGTATACTTTCGCGAAAAATAATTTATTTCGAGCAGCTCCCTAAGATTATCACTAAGAAACAAATGATACGATACTTACAGTTTAGCCTCTCTTGCTCGTCTAGCTAAATCCTTGAAAATTTTTGAACATTTTCTTTTCGAAACAAATTTTTTATTTGTTTTATTCCCCATCGTGTTTGGTAGTCAGGAGCGCAACGAGCATAGGTCCTTCCTCGAGAGCGCGTGACGCGAGACTGATTCCACTTCCAGAATCGACAACCGTTGTTACGACCTCGTCACAACGGTTCCCGCATAATAGCACGAAAGTAAAGGTCGCAAGTCCCAAGAATGTTATTGATGATTACTTAAAAATTAAATACAATACTAATATTTCTTTTAACCATTATTTTATAAAGTGTGTGATTGTAGTAGTGCAAGTTATTTAATGATAGTAACTCAATAAGTGTAACAGATATTTGTTGAAAAGCCCAGAAAGATTCATAATTTCGAAAAATATAACTATCGAGTCAAAATAAGTGAATGGTATTTTCCGTTGGGCAAATATCAGATAAATTCCGGGATCGTTAAATACTTATTAGAAAACACAGCAAAATTTTACAGCCCGCCTGCAACTAAAGGGTCGAGCTCACTTGCGATGCGAAATACTTAGGCTGCCTTCACATTATGTCGCGGGTACTGCAGCAGCCGCGCGACTTCCATACTAAACAGCTCGCTTTAGTATGGAAGTCGTGCGGCTGCCGCGCGGCTGCCGTAGTACTCGCGACTTAATGTGAAGGCAGCCTAATACTCGGCGCGGCGAACCTTGATCCCTATGACACTGACAGTTAATCTCACCATATGACATTGTAGTGGAGTCACCATTAAATTAGGATCATATTGGAGGCGTCTTTAAAAATTATCTCAATCTGAATTTACGTTTACGTCCTGCAAAACTTACGTCGTGGGACATTTAATGACGACGTAAGTTTTGCAGGACGTAAACGTAATTCAGATTGAGATAATTTCGTGTAAATGTTAAGAATTGTTAAAAATTCCAACGGAATATCATTGTAATGGCATAAAGCTACGTAAAATTTATAAAAGGCATTTTTAGACGCCTCCAATATGATCCTAATTTAATGGTGATGCCACTACAATGTTATATGGTGAGATTAACTGTCAGTTGTCAGTGTCACAGGGATCAAGGTTCGCCGCGCCGAGTATAGATAATTTCTTACTAGGTCCGGTCAGTTGAAACTTGAAAGTGTTTACCGATGTATGTATGTAATAGCGGTAATCGGTATCAACGATGCATTTTAATTTTAAAATAATCAATGATTATAATATAATATGTAATGTAAAATATTGTATGGATTTTTGTTAGCTATAACAGGAACATGAAAGTGTAAGCGCAACCCCTGGGACTGTAAACCTTACTACTTTTGTTCGTCAATTAAAAATGACTGTCATGACTATTGTGCGTCTAGTTTATGATGATCCGCCAGTCACGGAGATATGCGAGCCCCGCTAATCCGGCGTCGGGAGGAGCAATTGCCAGCACCTGGCTGCTACCAAACAATACTTTGTATGCGATAGTTTACGACGCGATAAAAATGTTAATTCCGATGTGTCTGTCTGTCCCCTCGCCCGCGGGGGTCGCGGTTGTTTTTGACACAATATTTTTACTTTCGTGACGCATTTAATGGTCGCCATTAAATTCGATCATAAAATATTTTATAGTCGTTTTTGCGTAATCTATAATAAAGTGGAGTTTTGATCGTTAACGTTACGTAAAAAATACTGTTAGCTCTCGGTTTTGACGAGAAGACTTGGCCTTAACGATTCTTTGGACGTTGATAGCTCGCACGTGAAAAACTCTAGATGAAATCTCAGTTTTTTTTTCTCAAATTTCAACGAAAGCAGACCTTAACACAAGGTCTTCCTAGGACCTAGGTCCTAGACGTATAAAGAGGGAATGAGAAGTACATCTGACAAAAGCCATCTCGTCAGAACTGTTTCCCTCCATCCGTCTCGACTTCGTTAAAATTTTCATAATTCCAAATAAGAATTTCAATTTCTCAGCGGGCGATAATTATAATGTGCCTCGTTTATTTCCAGAATAAACGAGGCTCGGCTCAAAAAGGGGCAATTTTCTCCTCGTTTAATAGAGATGATAGAAATTTGGTTTTTACGGTTTTTTAAATGCGAGGGAGTCGGGGGGGCTATTTGCATTTTTATTCCTTAATTAGGAGGTCGGAGGTTCGCCTAGATAGGCAGCAGGGGGACGAGGTGGGACGCGGGGCAGGGAGACAGTCGGTTGCCAGTGAATAATTCCATAATTATACACCAGAGTTAAGGCAATAATTCTATGTGAAAATTTCTCAAATTATGAATGATTGGAGCGTGCACTGCAGGAGCAGGAGATAAACATTAACCAACAGCAGAGAAAACAGACACCTGCACGTTCTGATCTTTACTGCGGCTAGCCGCGATCGACAAAAAATCAAATATAATGCCACTTTATGACATAGACTATAGTCCTAAAAATTCAAATAAAATCCTAGTTTATGACGTAGACTATAGTCTATGTCATAAAGTGGCATTTTAATTGAATTTTTGTCGATCGCGGCTAGCCGCGGTAAAGATCAGAACGGCACCTTCAGTTTATCTCCGCTGTTTTTCTATACTTTCGTATTTCTACTGTAGCCGTGCTACGGGTGCAGCAAACTGTATATTATTATAATCAAGTTCTACGATCTTTTCACCGCACTGCTGTCTCTTTAAAGTTAGGTTTGCTGCGAGTCAGGAATCAAGAGTATACTTATACCAAAAAAGTAACGCGATGTGTCAAATTATGTTCTGTCTCTAACTTGCAGGATTAAGCTAATATCACCTCCCAATATCCCACTATCTTAACCACCACATGTATAAAAAATTGTATAGTTGCTAGGTGCTGCTTATAACATAGTATATTTAGCGGGCACGGCTCGACCGCGTGACTATCACCTATTTGCGAAGTAATCATGTTTACGAAAACACAATCAGCGAATTCTTATACGAGCTGGTCCTAGCCTAATATTTTATACAATGTAGATAGTGGTGATGATGCAACATATTTTGTTTGCTTTGATCTACGACAACGTGCTTTTAAGTGAACGTTGACCCATGCATAGAAAGGAAATTGGTTAGCAGAATAGTTGCGTCTAGCGCATGCACATAATAGTTGTTCGGTTTTCGGCGTCTAGTTCAAAGGCAGTTTTGAAGCTCGAGATCTCTGTCAGTTTCACCTGTGGTCAGTATAATATAGCTAGAATACGGCATCGTTTGGTTAATTTTTTTTCTCCACAACGCAACAAACAGAGGAATTTTAATAAGTGAGTACTTACATTTTAATTTTCTTTTCTTAAATATGTAATTTGAATTAAATTGAATTTGTACTCAATATGTAAGTTTATTAATATTTATGTCCATTTAATATTTATCAATGTAGAATTCCGGTGGGAATCTTCAGGGCCGTTACATTAGGGTGGCGAACATCAACTGGTGTTAACTCATATTGTGTGTATGTGTGTGCAGTCAACTGTCAATGGCAACTGGCAGCTCGCGGCCGCGCCACGCCGCGCCACGCCGCGCCACGCCGCGCCACGCCGCCGTCTCCGCGTGATCACAAGTCTAGCACACGCTGATAATACTAATATACTAAATATATGACGCAGTCATCTGGTTCAATCTGCGATTCGATTGAATGACTAGCGCGTTCATTGAATGATACCATTCAATTGAATGACTCGGCTGTACGTTGATTTAACAATCGTCACTCAACGTCCAACTAGTTAGCGATTTGTACATAGCCCTTTCAAGAGAGCGGACATGAAATCAGTCAGGTAATTGAATGTATTTAATTTTTTTCCCATTGCGGCGCTAGTAGTAACCAAACCAAAAATGGCGTCAAACATCTCGCACAGCTGATAGCACTGTGTTGATATTTTTTCGATAAAATTTTCTTTAAAGTGCTTTATTTGTAATAGAATAATATGACAGCGTGGATTTACCTATCTACACTAATATTATAAAGAGGAAAACTTTGTTTGTTTGTTTGTTTAATTGTAATGAATAGGCTCAAAAACTACTGGACCGATTTTAAAAATTCTTTCACCATTCGAAAGCTACATTACCCACGAGTAACATAGGATAAATTTTATTTTGGAAAAAAAATAGGGTTCCGTAAGATATTTGGGTTTTTCGGACACAAGGTGTAAAAATCAACCAGAAAAGTTACTTATTTTGCGTACGCTGCTTAAACTATAAAACATAGAACCATAAAATGTTGTAATTAATTGTAGATCTTATAAATATCTACAAAAAAGTCCGCGACACACTATACCTATCTATGTCGAGTGAGGCACAACAACCATTTTTTTATTTAAAAATCTTGAATTTTTTTTTAACTTCATTTTAACGCGTTTATTTTACACTAAACACAGTTTATGTAGATAATATTTGGTCTTTGAATGATTAAAATTGGACGTCTGATTTTGAAGTTATGGCGAAATTAAAATATTACGATTTCTGCTGCACGGCCCGTTGCGAATTGGGTCACCAAGGCGGGGGTGCGCGTGCGGGAGGGAGTTTAGATCTATTAGTAAATGATGATTTAAATAATACTTAATTATTCACTAAATCTAAATAATATATAAAACTCAAAGGTGACTGATTAACATAGTGATCTATCAACGCGCAGCCCAAACCACTGGACGGATCGGGCTGAAATTTGGCATGCAGGTAGATGTTATGATGTAGGCATCCGCTAAGAAAGGATTTTGATCAATTCTACCCCCAAGGGATAAAATAGAGGATATACCGATCGGGCTGAGACTTTGATACCTAAATAATAATAATACTTCTTAACGCGAGCGAAGCGGCGGGCAAAAGCTAGTTGTAAATATATGGTTTATGACGCCTACAGCTACTAAAAAAATTATAACATCCCATTTAGCGACTTCACTAATAAATGACTTTTAGTCAAGACGTTAAACGTCACAGCCAACGTTTTGACGAGTTGTCCTTTAGTCATTCGATTGAATGGTGTCATTTAATGAAAGCGCTAGTCATTCAATCGAATCACAGATTAAACCAGATGACTGCGACATATACACCAGATAAAAAACACTAACATAGCAGCCGTTGACCGTTGTTGTGGAGTGAGGTGAGGACGGTGAACAATTTACGCTAGCATAGCAGTGAGTGATGGCACACATGCATAGAAGTACACTATTTCGCTGTATTCGTACCGCGTACGTGATTGGTCGACTGGCCGGGTATTGGCGTAGTTTGACTGACATGAAAGTCTCGTCACAGAATAGATAATAGTACAAGTAGTCTCGTTTCGTTCTTTAAGGACCTCTACAGATTATTAATAAAGGCCACACCACACTGCAGTAAGTATGCTATGTTAAGCTGTCTACAAAAGGGATGTTACGAAGCTTCGACTTCGGCTCCGATAAGTCGGAACCTCCGATTAACCCATCAACCCCCAAGCGGCAGCCGGCTGCCGCATAACAATTGAAAATCTATTGTGTCTGCGATACCCACGGGCCACGATGGAGGTGCTGTACTCACCTTCGGTTCCGACTTCGCCTCCGATACTTTCAAATTGGAGGTTAATCAGAGGTCGAAGCAAAACAGGTTCATACAGTATGTCGCGCGAGGAACCCCCCGACCCCCCCGCACGCACATAGCGTACTTTCGTGATTCGTCTATTATTTTTTCACTTGTTAATTCGTAACTAAATCATATTTTATTGGTCCTCTCCTGCCAGGCTGCCACCACTTCTGATGCTACCTCCGCCTTCGGTTCCGACTCCGGTTCCGATTCCGATAAGTCTAATTTGACAGCTCCGATTCCGACTTCGGTTTCGATATAGTTACCTCCGTTACATCCGATCTACAATATTATGACTAGGTATCATAAGTAATTAAATGCAAAAATATGTCCCTCAACTCAACCTACTTGTTCGTCGTCGCTTGTCCATCAATGGCCCATGGCCAACGTGGAGAAGCCGCATAAAGCAATACATATTGGTCCATTCTCCTATATTAAAAGAGGTAATAACAGTGCCTACTCCAAACAAAATACATTACCAGCACTCGGCACTCAATTCAAGTAGCGTATAGTTAGTATCTGCAGCGCGGGCGGTTTTATGTGCGTTTTACTGTTGCCTGCGGTCAGTGGACTTTACGAGCCCTTATATTGAACTAATTGGCCCTTCTGAGTTCTGACCTACATACCCCGCCCTTGCCGATTCATTTTGAGCTATTATTCCTATTAGTTTCATAGGACGGCAAATGAGAAATTAATTTGAATTGACAGAAGTAGCGTAGGACAAGGGGAATCGTGATAAAGACAATACATAATTATTATTCACGTGAATGCGACAGGGTTTCTGGTTTTTTTTAACCAATTTGGAAAAAAACTTCATTTTATTTAATTTCAAACAACCTCCGTTCCGGGGTTCCTAAGATTAATTTAAGGACTATACTTAAATATAAAATAAGAATGAGGAATTTTTAGTGAAATTAATTTTGTTTGTAATTAGGTAATCGCCCCTCAACACAATTGACACAATCAAGTTTTTACGAGCGGTATTTAATTATTAACTTAATGTCGGCGCTTGGCAGTTACTTAGCTCATGAAGTCATGAGTCACGGACTCACGGGTTATTTTTGGATTTCTAATTTTAGACGACAAAACCACACAAAACTTTGTTTACTTACTTAAAATGTTGTTTGTTACCCGACCGCGGGCTATGTTTTCAAATGTATATGTTACCGTTAATGTGCGTAAACCAGTTAGACTGCAGATTAACAAGGTATTCTGCAGATTATCTGGGTGAGTCAGTAAAAGTGCAAAAAGTTTATTCTATTCTCATTAAATTACATAAAACAGGTTATTGTTTGAATAAAACGTGTTATTTAGTTGTAGAAAATTATTTAGGTATTACATATTATAATTTTTTGGGCATAAACAAAGGAATAAATTAATAAATTTTAAGTAAAATGTTACTCCACTAATAAAATATGACAGATCGTATCAACTAGAAAAAAAAACAATTTAAACGACAAACTTTAGTCAAAAATCTTAGGACTTTTACGAAGGAAGAGAATGCAAACTAACTAGGTAAATTAGTGCAAATATAAGCGTTTTTTATTTAAATTTCACACTTTAACGGATGGTCTCAGGGAATCTGCAAATTACCTAGATAATGTGCACGTTAACGTATTCTGCATTCTAACGGTAACATATATATTTTGGCAAACCCTGTGAATGCTAAACCACGATATAATGAATATTTTTACCGTAGCTAAACGGTCAGATTTAGAGTAGGATTTTGTTCGTGAGGGCAATATTTAAAAGAAATTGTTGGATAATTACAAGAATAATTATATTAAAAAAATGTCGTCTAACTTATCGTTTGTTTCAAACACATCCGTAACACCAAAAAGTTAAAAGTTTGTTGCTAGTTTCTTAAATTCGTTTTTAGTTTTCTTGTTTCAACGAAATTGATCCTTCACTGGTCGGCATAAATCTACACTTAATATTATAAAGCGGAAGAGTTTGTTAGTTTGTTTGTTTGTTTGTTTGAACGCGCTAATCTCGGGAACTACTGGTTCGATTTGAAAAATTCTTTCAGTGTTAGATAGTCCATTTATCGAGGAAGGCTATATGCTATATTTTATCACGCTAAGACTAATAGGAGCGAAGAAATAGAAGAAAATGTGGAAAAAACGGGGAAAATTATTTGAAAGGGCTTATCTCACGAACTACTAGAGCAATTTTTCTGTTATTTGGGTCAAATAAGAAGTAGACCACGTGAAGGATCATAGGCTATTTTTGTAGACTGATTTGTCTGTGAAATATCTTATTTACGCGGGCGAAGCCGCGCAGAACGTCTAGTACAGTTAATAAAATCTTGCTCTGTATTTGACGCATTATCGCTTCTATACACATGGCGAATATTCCAGATAATATTATTTATGTAATAAGCAGCGGTCGGCAACCTTTTTGCAGGGAAGGGCCACAAGGTGGCAAAATAAACCAAAGGCGGGCCGCAGACCTCATACTCGTATTAACCCTAGAAGCTCAATATTCCTACACATAATGAGGGGAAATAAGTGTTTGTTATAAAATGACACAAACAGCTAGGTTCTTAAGTGGCGAATTGGCGATAACTACTGGCAATATTAGAAAACATTGTTTTTGATACATATAACTTAAATTCACAAAACATTCACGGGCCGCAAGTAAGACGTTCGCGGGCCGCGTGTTGCCGACCGCTGTAATAAGTAATAACACACATTGTGGACGCGTGTGTCTGTTTGCCCAGCCTTGGGTGTGTGTTTGTCCGCGTGTTTGCTCGGGGTGTGCTAATGTGGTATTTGCTCAGTATTTCGCGCCATTACCGCTAAATTGTTGCACGGTTTTCGGAAAGATGCGGTTTATACCTAGACTTGTGATCTTAGACTTAGGTCACCAATGGAATAGACGAATAGGTACATAGAAAAAACAGCATCACTCAATCATGCGATCATTAGTAATTAGATATGCATGGTAGATGATAAACAGCAAATAAACAAATATATGTGTTTGATTGGCTAGCGTGTGCAGACGCCGTTTTGTAAAATTGTGTACCAAATTCCTTTTATATTTTTTTAAACATACGAATAAAAACCCAAGTAAAAGCACAGAATATATATTAGTAGTGGTAAAAGTAACTTTTACGATATCTTATATCCTAGATGGTTAAACTATTTTTTTTTAATAATTAAAATATTATACAAAATATTTTATTACACAACTCCATTAGGAGTATTTTTGTAGGTATGTAGGTATTTATGTAGGTAGGTGTGTAATGTGTATTGTATAGTATTTCTCGTAACCTTCACAAGTTAATTATAATTGTTTTTTCAGAACAAGAATGAAGAAACCCTCCCGGTTTTCAATTGTGTTTGGTTCAATTCGGAGCTAAAAATAGTCATTTAATTGACATTTGACCTAGGATATAAAAAAGTTTGATCTAATTATAAAATTATTTATTTGTTTAGGCATTAGTCTATTGCATTCTCTCCACGTTGGCCTAAGGACCAATACAAACAACTACGAACATGTAGAGCAGTCATATATTTGTCTTCTTCCAACTTATCATCTGTAGCCCTAGCACGGCGACCAGTGAAAATGCGAAAGTATAGACAAACTGAGGAGATAAACTTAAGGTGCCGTTCCGATCTTTTTTCGTTCCGAAAAATTCAATTAAAATTCCACTTTATGACAGAATATAGTACTAAAAATTCAAATAATATCCTACTGACATGATACATGACATATACTATAGTCTATCATAAAGTGGCATTTTAATTGAATTTTTGTCGGTCGCGAGTAGCCGCGGTAAAGATCGGATCGAAGTTTATGTCGTGCTAGGGCTACTGGTGTATAAAAATCACCCCCCCCCCCCCCCCCCTCTAAGGGGACCAAAGAGGAGGTCAGATTTTGTATCAAACTTTTTTCTTTAATGGACTTACTTCATATTATTAACTGTGTTTTCCAACTTAACATATGGTGTATAAAATTTTTCCCCCCACCCCTCTTAGGGGACAAAAGAGGGGGTAAGATTTTGTATCAACTGATGAAGTAGAAATACTTTAAATGGCAAAACAACGTTTGCCGGGACAGCTATATATAATATTATGTTGTATGTTATCGCAGATGTGGGCCAGTGAGGCACTGGTACTTCTACTTTGTCCTTGTATATAATATATTACATTACATTAGGTATAATATTACAATTTTGATCGTTATTACCATAGTAATAAGGTACACGTGTGTACACCGCGGGACGTGTTCGCGAATGTTCACGGTATTTTTAACTAGCATGTTGTTTTTCGTTGTGCTCGTTCAAGGACAAAATAAATTTACTGTAACGGACTACTGGCGCAAACGAGTTACGCGAAAGTTAATTTCATCGTTAATTCTTTTAGTTATATTTATGAGTAAGTATAATTTTTTAATATTTATTTTATTTTTAATTTATGAAAGATAATACCTATGACAGCTGGGTGAGGCCGCCGTTTTTTGCTGATTTCATAAAAAAAACTCTCCGCCTTCGATATTTTTAAAAGTGTTGCAGTTATCAAATTTTTTACTATAATGTCGGATTCAGCAACAAATTGACTCGGAAGGACATACACAATGATTCGGTTTAAATTATAAACCCAAAAGTTTTTTCGGAAAAACTTTGACGAGAGATGCTGAAATGGTCCAAAAACGGCAATCCGCCGAGGTAAGGGTGCACTTTGACTGTCGCCGTAGCAAAAACTATAAGAACTATTGAAACACGGCGTACATATTATGAATTGTTATATGTTTGGTTATTAGTGCAGCTACGTGCATAACATTTGATAAAGAATTTTATTGAAAACTTTTAAAAAACATTTTTGTCGCGAAGTCCTAAAATTCTGCGCCACTTTGTCAACGCCACCAATATTCGCCTATCTTTTTAAAGTTGGAAGTCGGGGACATTAAAAATTGAGAGGTAGCAACATTGAGCTTCTATGGTATATGGCCAGCGCCTTGCTGGATGCCATTTTGAATGCTAATGTCATGTCAACGTGAGTATCGGCGCGTGTAAACAGAATTTTCGAGACATGATTTTTGAGCATAAAAATGTAAGTACAACTTTTAAACAAACCACTTTCAATGCACCATGTGAGAAAAAGTGATAGCCATCTTTTAAGTTATCATTCAACTCAAATTGTGCGTTATTTCCAGAGATATCTTGTGAATTATCAACGCGACGGTGGCGTTAGATTGAACAAACGCCACCAAATTTGTGCTTCGTCGCCACCGGTGGCGCAGATATTCGCCACCTCCACTACGCTACCAAAATTAGGGTTAGTATTCACTTACATTTTAAAGTAATAGAAGATGTAATATTGTAAATACCTAAATATATATAAAAAAAATTGTGCTATAAATGTTTATCACATTAAGTATCTAAGGTGAAGTAAGTATTAAAGTTAATACTTACGTATTATTGAATTTATCTATACCTACATATAAATAAAATTGGAGTGTCTGTTTGTAATATTGAAAGAACCGTTTTTTTACTATATGCATATGAATATATATATATATATATATATATATATATATATATATATATATATATATATATATATATATACGATACATACACCAAAACAACATTTTTTACAATTTTTGTCTGTATGTCTGTCTGTTTCTTCCGGCTAATCTCTGAAACGGCTGGAGCTATTTTGCCGGGACTTTTTTTGTAGATAGCTGATACAATAAGGCTACTTTTTAACTGACTTACAAACTACTATCCATCTTTGTTATTATACTATGTTGACGCGGACGAAGTCGCGGGCAACAGCTAGTGGTAAATATAATTGCCGTGAAAGAAATTTTAGTGTGTGTGTAGTGCCAAAGAACCAAAGTACCTACCTCGTATGTTCCTATTCTATGATTAATACCAAATAAGGCTGTTCTTATAATAGAGGTACCTATGTATAATAATATATTTTTATATAAACATTAAAAAAAAAAAATTTGTAATGATAATAATATATTATATTTAAAAAAAATGTGTATTACTACCCTTACAATTATTCGCCACTATTCTACGCCACCCAACGTCACCGTTGCGCAGAGGTGTCAACGCTACCTACGCAATACTTCTACGCCACATCAGCAAAAATTGGCGGCCTGACCCAGCTACTGGCTTATAGCTGTTTTTGAGGAGATATAGAGAGGGGTCGGAATTCGGAGCGGTCAGCGGGACGCGGGCCGGGCGGCAGACCGCAGAGTGCAGACGGCTGCGCGCCTTCGCACGGTGACTTCCTGTGGCTCCGTCAATGGTGGTTGTGGAGGAGTTCCGCCAAGTTTTAAGTGGGTAGAGGCTGCGTTTCTACCATCTTGAGACGCAGCTAGTCCCACATATCCGCGGTAGGATACCCCATCCCCCGCAGAACGGTATTTTTTTCGCATAAAAAAAAGTTAGCTAAGAGTTTGATGTTCACGTAGATTTACTAAGCCGGGTTTCTAATTACAAAAACAATCATTTTTTACCTATTGCATAGCTTTTATCGCGGGCTTTGAGCGTGGCGTTCACTAAAACTTGGCGATACTCCTCCACAACCATCATTGACGGAGCCATGGGAGCCATAACATTACATTCGCAACTCCGTCGGCGGTCACCTGCTGTGTGGGCTATAGCCTATATCAGGCTCGTCTTGGGGGAAGGTTTATTTACCTTCCAGGCCCAACACATTTTCCTTTGGGCTTTGCTTGCGCCATCCTTTCTGTCTGAGATCGCGATACTCAGGAGTACGATGCGCATCGCAACCATCTCGGAGACTCGTGCAATGGGCGATAGCATCCCCAAGCAGCCACTCCGAGTGCTCCAGCTAAGGCGGGACGTTGTGATCGTTTCTGATCGTCTTTACCTCGGTCTGTTTCGGGCCTCGGGGGTTGATCATCTCCCGCTCTCTTAGACGCTCAGCGTCTTCTTTAGCAGAGACCACCTGTTGTGCAAAAGTCTCCACTGCTTGCCACTTATGTTCACTCTCCAGCAAGGCGCAAAATATCGCTGGGAGTGTAATATCACGTCCGAGACAGTACGTCAATTCCGAGCGTTGTGTGTCTCCCATGCGGGACATGTCATAATCGTATGCTAAGCCGTGTCACACACTTCACTGCATTGGTGACAAGCCGTTGTTTCCTCTCGTCTTACTATCTCACATAGGTGCCGAACGAAGCACCCAAGGTCGGCCAGTAGCTGCGTGAGACGAAAAGACAGTGCAATGGTCTTTCAGTTGACCCATTCTTTTAGAACAGGTCGAATGGATGTGAGCAGGTTGAACTGACTTGCGGCTACTCTAGTGTCTCAACCCAAAGCTCAAGCGCTCGTTCATTGGCGCTATTCCGCCATCGCCGGATAATGTCAGGTGACGGGTCCTGTCCCGTGTCTCGTTCGGTCTGGCATTGCCAGAACACTTCGGCCAGTGAGGCAGCCTCCAAATCCCAAGGCACAACTCATTGCTTACTTGGAATACTAGGCAGATGCCGTGCATACCCCAAGCACGTAGAGTATCCCCCTTCCTTTGAGTTTTTTCAAATTATTTGTAGGTATTTGGCCTCCAATCTGTTTCTATGACTCGGATAGAAACGTTGGGATCGATTACTTATTGCTTTAAATTAATAAAATAAGTTTTATTACATATATGACGTTATAAAAAATTGTTTGACCTTGAATAATAACTCGGAGACTTGATTTAGAATTTTGGTGTCATAATAAAAAATAATTCCTTAGATTTTATTCTATTTTAAAAATAATGGGTTTATGTGCGTTGGCCGGTACTTTAAAAATTAGCCCAATTTGGACCTTATCCTTTACAAAATTAATTATTGTTTAATTTGAAGAGCAAGATTGGCAAGCCGCAAGTGACTGGCCTATGCAAGCGCAGCACGGGGTTGACAATAACTTAAGGCCAGCCGCCAGGTAGTCCCTAATTTACATGACTTTGAATCAATAATGAACAAACAAATAGTGACTTTTAAAAGCCAAAAAAAAAATACACTGACAATTTGTGGTTCGAAATATAATATTGAAAACTTCACTCGATCAAAAATAACTCCGAAGAGGAGGCTAAATTCGAATATTTTGTGATATTTTTCTTATTTTCCATAAAGCTTAAATGATAGTTTTACTTTCAAAAATCATATCTACGAAAAACAGAAGAATAATATGTGGTTACATTTTGCATTTTGATCTTTATGTAAGTGAAAAGTATAATTTTCTCCTATTTCGCCCTATCAAGGACGCGGCGAGCGTCGTAACCGCCACTGTACAAGGCGCGCTGATATGAATGTTATTTTAAGAGCCTACTGTGAAAACGCTAGCCCCGCCTACACACAACGCTATCCTCCAATCGTGATACAATAATTCCATGAATCGTGCTCCCGGGCAATGTACTTTAGGCTGCAACTAATAGTGAAAAATATCGCGTAACAACGGTTCCCGCATTATAGCACGAAAGTAAAGGTCGTAAGTCCCAAAACTGTTTTTTGATGATTATTAAAAAACTAAATACAATACTAATATTTCCTTTAGCTATTATTTTATAAAGTGTGTGATTGTAGTAGTGCAAGTTATTTAATGATAGTAACTCAATAAGTGTAACAGATATTTGTTGAAATGCCCAAAAACTATCGAGTCAAAATACGTGAATCGTGTTTTCCGTTACCTAAATATCAGATAAATATACAATGATTAAATAAATCTCAATTTCATTCGAGTCAATCGTCTTCCAGGATCGTAATACTTATTAGAAAACACAGCAAAATTGCACAGCCCGCTCTTAATGTGCATTACGTCGATATTCGTACTGACAGACATCGACCTGCTAATTTTAGGGACTACCTGGCTTTAAGGCACATTTACATTGAATTCCGGTCAGTTTACGAATTACGGCTCGTCCACATCATAAACTCCCAAAACCAGCGCTCCTGACGGCTGACTCCCGCGGGACCAGGCGGTCACGAATCACGATCCACCAAAATGGACGTACAGTTTTTTGTTTTGTTTGTAAAATGCAAAGTTGATTTCTTTGTGTCTGCTTTTAGTGTGAGGTGCCTGGCGATGTAGCACGTAATATTTAGGTATTAACTTTCATATTACATAATATTGTAAGTCTTCGTATTTCCGTCCTGAAAATTGCAATATAACCTTTCATACCGCTGTAAATATTTTTAGCTACACAAGGGAGCTACACAAGTTTTACAAATTACAAAAATGGCGCGAGGAGACCATACATTTAACCTTGTTAACAACTATCCTACCCGGATTTAAAAACACCCTTCTAATCACTGGCTTCTGAAGTTTTTTCACAGCATCTTATTCACTAGGTATTGTGATTATCGAGAGTGTAGCGTTAAAACATTCACCAAACGACAACTCTCTTGAAAAGAAAAACTGTCAAAAAAGTTTCAGCGTGAAGGAGTGATAGACGTAAAGTTAGTATGCATAGAAATATTATTCCTGTATAACTATAAAGTAAATAACACAGGCCACAGCCATTACGAGCATTACTCGCGTTAGCCGAAACGCGATAATAACACGGCCGCGGCACCGAACTGATTACAACCGCAGCGCTCGACTACTCTACATGACGCTAAATCACACTAATACAAACTAATTGCAACTTTAAACCCTGCCCAGTAGAGTACAAAACAGCTTAACGGAGAATTGACATCTCAATTATCACAGCGAATTTGAGCCCTAAATATAAAGAGATAAGGTATGAAGTTGCGTATACGGAGAAAACAGTATATTTTTACGCTTAGCCGAATGGAAGATAATAGCGATGATTATTATATTCGTATAATTATTTAATGGCCCGGAGCGCGCTAACTGCTAACGACAGTTGTACTGTAATGTCACAGTTCAAGCTTTTTCCTCCTCATTTATCGAGGTACTTTTACGGATATAGTGATATACATTGTGATATACTCTAGTCGTGTTTTGCAGCGACGCGGCTTGTTATAAAAGTAAAGAACAGAATAAGACACTACGGTACCCAATAGACAAAAATATTCGAATTCTACCCGTTCTTTTTTCAAATCTATAAATGTTCTATTAAATTTTTTCAGTGTTCTGGGGCCTGGGCCCTTGGTGCACGGCAGTGCCCCAGCCATTTGAATTTTCTCCGGCTTTACCGATTCCGAGTAACTATGTCCCACCGAGCATGGGCCTGGCTCTAACTCTACCGGTCTTATCTACCATCTTCCAGAATTCATTTTTAAAAATTCCCGATTTAGCAGATTAGCGAAACAATAATATTAATAAATTGGTCCATAAGTTTCACTGCCGTAAATACATACATAATATTATTATAAACAAGTATTTATAGTAGTTTATAGTCGTTAATACTTACTGCCCACTGGTTAGTGGTTAGTGGTTAATGGTTAGTGGTTACAACATAAATAGCAGCCAGTACCTACTGTGATGTGTACATAGTACATACTACGAGTACATTCAATATTGAAACTAAACAATCAATTAACATTACAAGAACAAAGACAAAAACCCGTGTAGGTGGTATTTATTACCTAACGTGACCATTTTTTTTTGTCAAAACGGGACATCTACGAAGCTACAGGAACCCTTAGCTTCGTAGATGACCCTAACGGAACCCTTCGTGCGCGAGTCCAACTCGCACTTGGCCGATTTTTTTATTTCTTTTCAGTAGGAAGAAAAGAAGTTCTGAGCTTGTCTAGGTCGAGGTGAAGCGCCCCACTCCCGCAATTCGCATAGAAACTAATGTCACTTTTATGACAATTGCGTTGCGAGTGGGGCGCTTCACTTCGACCTAGACAAGCTATATACTATTAGGCTTTGTACACATCTGTATCATTTGCGCGATCAGATCTCCGATCAGATCTCCGTCGCGTATTTGCGCGATCAGATTTCCGATCAGATCTCCATCATGATACGCTTGCGTATCATGATGGAGATGATACGCTTCGATGCTACGCGACGACGGAGATCTGATCGCGCAATTGATACAGATGTGGACAAAGCCTAATGTGCAAGAAAGTTTAGGTATTTTGATTTGATTCTTGCCTTCTCCTGCCTTCTCCATTGGTCTTCACTCTTC
The DNA here is from genome assembly GCA_905187585.1 of Cyaniris semiargus. Lineage (NCBI taxonomy): Eukaryota > Metazoa > Arthropoda > Insecta > Lepidoptera > Lycaenidae > Cyaniris > Cyaniris semiargus. The sequence goes on from LR994564.1 coordinate 14,988,099, forward strand.
CCTAAATAATTCCAATATAAACGGTTCAGTAGGTTGTGTTTTGTCTACACGGATGCTATTTTTATCCATACTAATATTATAAATGCGAAAGTGTGTCTGTCTGTCCGTCTGTCTGTCTGTCTGTTACCTCTTCACGCTTAAACCGCTGAACAGATTTTGCTGAAATTTGGCATGGACCACCAGTCTAACCCAGTTCCAGATGACCTAGAAGGCTGAAATTTGGAGTCCAGCTCGGTAATTGTGTGTAAGCGTAGGGAAAAATCAGAAAACAAAAAAAAATCGGTCAAGTGCGAGTCGAACAGAGCGAAACTAGGCAAAAATAGTGTTTTTTGTATGTCGATTCCCCTTAAATATTTATTTTATTTTACTTTTATTATAAATTATGAAAGTAAAAATATAATTAAAGATTTTGTGAATATTTCAAGTGCCTAGGTACCGGCTGCCATTATTGATTTTGAGCAAAAAAGGCCAAAAAATCACGTTTATTGTATCATGTATGGGAGCTCCCCGTAAATATTTATTTGTGAAGTAAAGAAACTTTAGGAAATTAATAGAAGGTGACTTTATGAAGTGTGTCTGTCTGTTACCTCTTTACGCCCCAACTGATTGTACCGATTGTTCTTAAATTTGGTATGGAGATATAGTTTGAGTCCCGGGAATAGACATAGATTATTTTAAACCCTGTCTATCTGTGTGTCCGTCTGTTCGTCTGTCCGTGTATCCGTCTGTCCGTCTGTCTGTTCGTCTGTCTGTCCGTCCGTCCGTTCGTCTGTCTGTTTGTCTGTTAGACAGCTATAATAATAGCTACTTAACTTCCGCACAATAAGTTGTACCCTATAGTTAATGGTTGGAAATACACTTATGTTATACCGTATTATTCCAATGCCTCCTGATGGTAGCTGCTTTTTCCATTCGATTGGATTTTCTGTTTTATTCGACTGATATTCAACAAGCCTTAGGGGCTGTTTCCCAATTTCCTGATAAGTTTCAGATAGGCTATCCACAACTTATCTGATAGATGAAGGATCTGTCAGTTAATCTAGTTTTCATCAGAATTAAAATGTTCAATAACTTTATGAAATGACTGATGTAATGAAAACTGGCCAAGTTAGATCTAATCTACTTTAAGATCTTACATTATTTAAATAACATAAATTGTTATACCTAGATATCCAATGAAGTAAAGAAATAGACTCTATTATTTGTTCATAATGTTATTTGGTTCCTATACATACATATTTCGATTTTCCATAGAACTTGGCACTCATTTAGATCTCCATCTTTTTTACGGCGAAGTCCATAGACAAAAATAATGTTTGTATGGAACTTGGCTCTCCATTTTTCATTTATGTTTTTGGTGGGATTGTTACTATGATATTCATATTATTTAATGCAGAAAATAGTGTAAGAAGTAAAGTAATATTTCATTAAAATAATTTGATATGAGGTGACATTTTAAACTAACTTTTTTGCGTGTCCGTGGATTGCGTTCATCTTGTTAATTTTTGACCTAGCCCGTGACGACTTCCTTCTTTTATTTTCTTTATTGCCCATATTACTTAGGCACTATTCACTCTTATTATCACAAAATACACCGATTCGTTTTTGTAGGAAGCAGAGTAACACAGGTCCGTCCTCTCTAAGCGCCACCGCGCGACTGTCGGAACTCGGTAAGCCGCGGCGTTCGCGAATTCTCTAAGTATCTTGTCACTGGCATCAATAAATAAATGCTACAATTTCCATTTTTGCGAATACGGATAGATAATCATTTTATCTAATTAAAGCTATAAAAATTAGGTCGCTTAGTTCAGTATTCTTGGCACAGTATTGAAAAAACATTTTAAAAAGAGGTAACTTTGGCTTCGTTTTCTATCGAGTGAAGTTCTTCTGTTTGTGTCACTTAATGCGGCCTCCATACGATGGGCCATCAATCATCATTGACAATCACAGGCGATCACGATCGTGTGAAGGGCATAATCGTTTGCGATTGGCCATGATGGCCGTCGATTGTGCGTAATCGCCGTTGTGTCGGTTTTTCGCACAATCATCAAAGGAAGTTCGGCCATGATTGTAAGCGTGTCCACACGATCACCGATCACTCAGTTCGTATTTGGGGCCGTACCACGAAACTGTTTTGAGACTCAAAGAATCGAACGAGAATGCCGCGTCCTACTCTAACAAACGTGAAATGACGTTATTAGAGCAGGACGAGGCATTCTCGTTCGATTGTTTGAGTCTCAAAACGGTTTTAGTAGTAGGCCTATTGTTTACGGTACGGTGCGGACGCGTGCTGTATTGTTTTCCGTATCATTATTGAGCGAAAGTAGGCAAAAATTGTGTTTTTTGTATGGGCTCCCATAAATATCCCTTAAATATTTATTTTATTTTATTTTTAGTATTTGTTGTTATAGCGGCAATAGAAATACACAATCTGTAAAAATGTCAAAAGTCTAGCTATAATATAGCGGTTCTTGAGATATTTTTATTATTATTATTATTATTAGATACAGCCTGGAGACAGACAGACAGACAGACAGACAGACGGACACACATTTTTTACCTATAAAAGTTGTTTTGTTAGTAAATACACATCTTCTTACGTATATTTCAATTAAAAATTGTAACTAATGCCACATTTTAAAAATTCTTGTTGAGGGCCGTTTCTAGCGGAATGGCCCATTGCTGGCTTTAATAGCTTTCATAAATTATATCTTTTTTAATTTTTATGCTTATGTTTTGATTTGGTCATTATTTCCTAATAAAAATATAAACGTCCAAATAGTGTTTTTATGATAACCTATGTAGGCTGGTTTTAAAATTGGAAAGTAATTTTGGGGGCTGGTTTGAGGGGCGTCGTAAAGAAATGGCAAAGTCCCAAGGGCGTCACATTACAAATAAGTTTGGGAAGCCCTGCAGTTTAGGGTATGTACGCACTGTGAAAATCAAAGCGCTGAAAGACCAAACATTTTTTTGTGATTTGTATGGGGTAGTGCTCCAGCGTAACGAATTTTCCCATACAAATGAATTTTCCCATACAAATGTGTGAAAAATAATTGCTCTTTCAGCGCCAGCGCCTCAACTTTTACAGTGAACTCTTTACACATTACGCGGTACTCATAGACATTACACACCCGTAATTAGTATTATCACTTACGTTTGTTACATCCTGTATATCTACCACTAGCTGTGCCCCGCGGTGTTACCCGCGGTTTAAGTGATATACATATAATAAAAGACTGATAAGTACCAATAATAGAGTCAAAACGGGACGATACAATATGGTTCTGTAATGGTTTATGGTAGTGATGATGATGATGATGATGAATGTAATTTGCATAGTAGCATATGCTTTCCGTTCTTAAAACAACGTCGAAACTCCCAAACTTGTATCTATAAAGAGTCAGGAGTTCTTTCAGCACCTTCCGAACCACGGTATACCTTGGTGCAAAATATTGCTTGTTGGTAGCATATGCTTAGAATACTGCTCACGAAACCGAAGTCACCACATGTTCCCATATAAATTTTGAGGAGTTCCCTCGATTTCTTATTGATCCCTTCATCAGGTCACCACTTTCAAGAATATGGTACCAAATTGGGATGATAACCTATACACCAATAGAAAAAATTTGAAAATCGGTTCACAAACGGCGGAGTAATCGTTGAACATAAAAAAAAACGAACAAAACACCTCCTCCATTTTTAAAGTCGGTTAAAATTGTAGCCTGTGTGTTATTCTGATGTATTTAAGCTACATTATTGTAAAGTTTCATTAAAATCCGTTCAGTAGTATTTGCGTGAAAGAGTAACAAACATCCATACATCCATACATACATACATAGTACATACATACTTACATACATACATTATACATACATCCAAACTTTCGCCTTTATAATATTAGTAGGAGTAGGATTATTCATTATTGATATCGAGAAAAATATGGCAGAATAATCAATCGAATCGAAATCGAAATTTTCGTGCGGTTTCAGAAAACGGGACAATTTGGCGTCCCACGTACACTACACGTAACTATAAAACGGGACAGTCCCGTTCAAAACGGGACGTCTGGTCACGTTTTGAACGGGAACTTGTGTATTGCGCACACACTTGGGCGCTATAAAATTACTCCTGCGTAACTGGCCTGGTTTCAGAACGCGTCGTGGCTGTTTTCATTAGGGCCACAACGCGAATTCGCGTCGTGGCTGTTTTTAAATGCTCAGAACGCGTCATGGCTTTTCTCGATTACCAGAACGCGTCGTGGCCGTTTTCATTAGGGCCACGACGCGAATTACGCGTCGTGGCCATTTCACTATGACCACAACGCGTTGTGAGCCATTTTTTCGCTCACTGAGCGTTTTCGGTCTTCGAGCGTAACATATATACCGGGCAGAATAGACAGAATTATAGAGCATGCCGACTTTAGAAGTGTTGTTGAAATTTTTATGTTTGACGTATTATGACAAAAGTCGTCGCTAGTTACCTACAAATTTAAACCTATGAAATATTGTGTGACCGTTTTAGTTGTTGTTTATATTTTGGCACATACGATGAAAATTGTCAGAATTCAATTTCAAAATCTTCATTTTAAAAATAAATTATATCAGCCAGCGCGCCAGCCCTTAACATAGCCTGGCAAAACCCGAAAATAATAGACAGGTATTGTATTAATATTTAATACTCGTCCGTCCCTTAGCAGTCAAAGTACTGGTAGTTATGTCTATTGTGTCCCGGGGCCACGCCGGCCTAAGGCTCTGAGTTCTGACACGTTAACAAATAAATGAAACCTCCACATAACATTTGAAAAATGAGATCCCTTTGTAAATTACATTTTCATGTCTGATGTTTGTGAAAACTGGCTTTGACAGCTGGTGCGAGCGGGACGCGCTTACCTGCGCCGTACGTGGCTGAGCGAGACGGTGATACACTCGACGCTTACAAGAGTAGAGTCGTAAGATCGTGCTCGTGCTTATGAAATTGAATCCTATGCCTTTGTATTAGAGTTGAGTTTTGTAATACTGTGTCCGGCGGATACGTGAAATGCGAAGTCAACACAAGTGTGTCGAGAAACCGGTCGGTTCGGGAGGCTCGGCCGCGCGCTAGGGCCATCAATTTCATACTTGTTTCTTTCTCGTATTTTTTCTTATTTATCTTTTTAAGAAACTCGTTTTATTAAAGGATGTACTTAATGAATTTTAAAAGCTACTTAGCGAGATTGGATTCGTTTCCTGCGGCGATGTCGTGCGTTTATTTGTGAAGATGGCACAATAACTAAGTAATTATTAATTATTGTAGTTTCATTTTAAAACTTTTTTTATGGATTTTATAAGGAGCTTTGCCTGTTAAGTAGACACAGTAAAACTTGTACTCCGTGTGAGAGTTGAGACTGTCCGTTCAAAGCTTGCGACATTAAACTTTTTATTATTTTTTAAGGTTCCGTACCCAAAGGGTAAAAACGGGACTCTATTACTGAGACTTCGATGTCTGTCTGGAGGCTGTAACTCAAGAACCGCTATAGCTAGACTTCTGAAATTTTCACAGATTGTGTATTTCTGTTGCCGCTTTAACAACAAATACTAATAACGCAATAAAATTAATATTTAAGGGGGGCTCCCATACAACAAACGTGATTTTTTTAGGTTTTTCGCTCGTAATAAAGCTAGGCACTTGAAATTTAATAATTCATAATAAAATTTTAAGTAAGTAAATATTTAAGGAAGAATCAAGAAACCCATACAAGAAACACAATTTTTTGAGTACTTTTGCTCTATACCGGTACGAAACCCTTCGTGCGCGAGTCCGACTCGCACTTGGCCGATTTTATTTCATAAACGTTATTGAAGAGTTACAAATATCAAAAGTAAAAACAAACTTAATATGAATTATCTACATATTCCTATTATATGTATGTATTTAACTAGAGGTAAAGACTTAGGTGCACAAAGAAATTTCTTCAATATTTTTTTATCTCAAGAACGAATATCAAGTACAAAAAAGAGTCCCCAGATCCCGAAACAACAATAATTTGATTACCACCCCATTGTGGCTTAGTGGCTACACTAATAGAATTTCACGCGTTGTCCAACATTCAAATCGCCCGTCAAAAATTTGAGGTCCAAAAAAAAACTCGAATCCCAGCCCTACTTCGCTACTGACTTACGCGTCTTTTACTGACCTTAGTAGCTTTAAGTTTACGCAATACGGGTAATAATCGCGTGGTTAATTTCGAGGTTACAGCTAGCGGGAGGTCGTTGCTAAGTTACAATACTGCCTGGAGCGCTGGAGTTGTGTCGGTTCAGGGACCTACGAGAATGATTCTGACAAATCGAATCTGAATATCGAAAGATCTATATCTGTGATCGGTATAACAAATCTTTATAGAGCCGTTTTCTAAGCTCGCCTTGAAGTAAAGTAAAATTGGTATGCCAAAGACATAGCTAAACAGTGAATGTAAAAGAGCCGTGATTCGGTAATGTCGTGTCGGTTCTATAAACGGCCTCACTGAAAATTGGCGTGGTACAAATATGTTTCGTTGAATGAGTTAAGGCGACGCCTTGATAATTTGGCTGTAGCGATATCGATTTTTCTCAGCAATGACTAAAGCTAAGAAATTAAACTTCATTGTCAGTATTCATCATGTCTTTGTCTTTGAATTACCCATAGCATAACACGATTGGTCAACTTTTATAACACAGAATAATCAATCAAAAAGACCTCTGTAAAAAAAGGCATTCTAATTTTGCCAACAGAGAGTGATTTAAGCTTCCAAAATTTGCCCGGCCTCTCATAGAAAACAAGCAATCTACGACATATCCAACACGGTTTTTTACTTTAACGCGGCGTCACCTTAATTTGACTCTGGGCTCTGGCGGCCTAAGGGTAGTGGAGTACTAGAAAGTAGAAACGCAACTCGAAAGTCGCAGCACTAGAGTGATACTACAATACAATACCAATGTTTTACAATACTACAACTTACAATTATTACAAGATACATACATGATACAACACTGATAAGACAGTGATAATGAAAATGTCCATCGGCTATATATTATGGCTATAATTGTAATAAACTTTATTCTACTATAGTTCCATTGCCCAAAGATATAATATTATAATTTATAATATTCGTCTGCTCTTCGCCATAAAACTCGCACACATGACACATCTGACATCACACAGTACGCTGCAAAAAAGAGTGTAAACATGCTGTAAACCTTCGAAAATTACGACGATGAAATCCAAACTAATATCATAAATGCGAAAGTGTGTTTGTCTGGCTGTCACCTCTTCACGCTTAAACTACTAAACTGATTTTGAAGAGGTATGGATATACTTTGAGTCCCAGGATAGGACATAGGATTCTTAACAACCCGGAAAAATGTACAATTCCTGCGCGATGAACAAATTTTAGCGCAACGGAGTTGCGAGCGTCATCCAGTTCACAATATTATCCTCAAGTTGTGCTGACCAAAAAACTTACTCACCTACTTGCCTTGTTACTAATAGGTATGTATTCTGTGCTGTTACTAAACACCATAGTTTTTGCAACTCATGTTTTTGCTCCACAACAATTATGATGTAAGGTGCCCGTGATGTTACAACAACACCGCAGCCGCTGTCGCCGGGTGCTGCGGATTTACATACACGTGTGTGACTCCATAAGCAGCCTTGAACGAACAGATAGGAAAGTTCCTCTTATGAAAATTAACATCCATAATATTATGTGACGGAGAAGAATGAATATTTGATTGCTTTAATGCTACTGAGGCTGTGGATTGTGAAGATACTATAAGGTAGACACAAATAATGTTCTTACACGCAACAAATCGCAAGAAATGCTAGGGGATAGGGTCAATATTTTTCTTTGTTTGACGTTGCTGTTAGAACTCTTTGAACTCTTTGAATGATTCAGCATCACATGCTGTAATCAGTAATGCTGTATCATTCGCGAGCATACGTAGGTACTTAAGCTTGTGTTCGATACGTTCGAGGTATGAGAATCAGTCTAAAGATTACAAAATAGTGAACATAAAATATTGACACCTCCTACACACGACACGGTTTGGGATTTTATAAAAAAAATGTTCTAGGGCTCTCGTACTATACACTGGTACAGCCATCATTACTTGTGTACAGTCTTCCTTTACACTGTTCACTGTACCTGTACTATTATCTATTCTGTGACTCTGCTAACATTGTCCATTGCTGTTAGTGTTGACTGTACTTATTGCTATAGCGTTAAGGTTGAGAATGGTAATATGAATATCGGAAAAACACAGCCTTATACAAGAGCTATCGCAAATTCATTTATACATACATATTGTATAATATTGTGTTCGTTTATTCATCACGTGTATACCGACAGCTAGTTCTGTCACGGTAACAGTATACTTGCAGCAAGGTAAAGTAAATTATTAATAAGGAAAAAAATATATAAAAAAAAAATGCAAAATACTTTAGTCATATTTACATTTTCTACATAGGTATTTTGTTAGACACCTTTTTAAACTCTGTATGAAGTAGTTGATGCTTCAAAAACTACAATTATAACTAACTGCTGTTGCATGTATGTACAAAAATCAATCAATTTAATTTAATGTTTAATTATGTAATTATTTAATTATGCTATTATGTTTAATTAATATAATGAGGATATCAATTGACTCATTATTTATTCGATCTGTCATTTTTCGTATTGCACTTGATAGCCCGCCATTGGCCTACCATTATTATCACAGCCTTTAGTAGACAAGGACGTTATTACTTTCTAGTGCTATCAAAAGTAATATACTGCCTTTTAAACATTAAAAACGTTGTTTTAAGTCCATAGCCTTATTCCTAGAGGTTATGGGCCCAGTCCTCGCGTATTCATAAGTAGTTGTGCTATTAATTTACTTCGTTATAATTCAAATCGGAATTAACGGTTGCAACAATGGAATCTTCAAAGTCAAAACGAAATATTAAACCGTTTGATGGTGAGAAATATAGCGTGTGGAAGTTCCGGATTCGATCGCTGCTTAGTGAATTGAACGTTATAAATGTAATAGACGACGAACCCATATTTCGATCAAGTGAGTGGGATAAACAAAATCGTATTGCAAAAGGTGTGATAATGGAGTACCTATCGGATTCTTATCTCGGTTTTGCAAAAGAAGAAAGTACCGCCAAAGATATTTTAAATAATTTAGACGCTTTATACGAAATAAAAAGTCTTGCGACGCAATTGGCATTAATAAAAAAACTTCTTACCCTCAAACTTCAAGGTGATGTACCTCTTATTAAACATTTTTCTACTTTCGATTATTTGGTGACGGAGTTATTAGCCGCCGGTGCTCGACTAGACGAAACCGACAAAGTGGCGCATTTGTTGCTCACATTACCTACGGCTTATGACGGTGTTATTACAGCGATTGAGACGTTATCTGAAGACAGTTTGACTTTAGCATTTGTTAAGACAAGACTTTTGGATCATGAAGTTAAACTGAGGAATGAGAGTTGTGACACAGGTTTGAAAGTATTATAAGGCAAAAAATTCAAAGCTCATACGTAACATTTCAATGGACTAGACGACTGTTTTTAATTTTTTTAATTAATTGTAGCACTCCCATTTGAAATTCTAGGACTTCATCATCGTCAAACTTATCTAGTGATGGTAATATCCCATTAAAAAACGAAAGATGCCGATTCGTTGTTTTAGGTTCATTTGAATAAGAGTCCATAAATTTCATTATCTTCGTGCTTCCAGGACTTACAGCATTCTCTAAAGATCTTTTAGCTATACGTTTAGGTATTGGAATCTCTGTCGTCATCGTCATATTATCATGTGTCTCTATAGAGTTTGTTTCCAACGTTTCGTTTCCATGACAATTGTTTTTCTGGTTTTCGTATACTGTGCTGTTATCCGATTCTGTGTCGTATTCGGCAATAACATCGCATATTATCTCTTTAGGTTGTATTATTTTCTGCAGAAAAGATAACTGTTTACTGTATACGTAAGGCTTTGCTGTTTTGGCGCCACTTCCTGACCTCTTCTGATCTTGTATCTTTTTATTTGATCGATTATAATTATCTCTTATATGAGTCCACCTTTGAATGATGAGTTTTGCTGTAAAATACAAATACGGTAAGTTATGCATAATATAATTAATATGTATAATATAATTTTTTTTAAATGCGGTACCAAACCAAAACAATTTTTTGTGCCCAATGCATCCAAAAAATTGCGCTATGACTATGTGACGAACCAAATCTGTATTTTAAATATTATTATATTATATTAAATAATAGGTTCCAAGTAATATACATAGTGGAAGCCGGCTTATGTATGCACGCCTCGCCTGTGACGCGTTGCATATCAATAGCATATAATACTGTGTTTTTTTTTCAGGTATTTAGCATCAGGGTGATCCATGAAAAATTTATAATATTCATATAAAGTTGGTGTGAGAGACTATAAGTGGTATCGTCTGGGATGTTCGCTGGACTCTTTGGGATGTCCTTCAGGGAGAATATCTTCAAACGCCTTCTACAGAAAACGCAAATGAAAATAGTGTAAGGTTTTAATCCTCATTGTCCTGGTGCAATTAACGGGAAACACGTAAAAATCTTAAAGCCTGCTCATAGTGGATCCGTGTACTTCAATTATAAAGATATATATTTTTTTTTCAATTGTCTTACGGCGGTTGATTCAGAATTACAATATTGTAAACAGATTTATATATTATGTAGACATAGGATCGGTCGGATCGGATTACGGTAAAGAGTGTGATTCGTTTATTTTAAAAAACTTCGTTTTATGGAAAAACATGTAGGAACATGAAGGTTCACTGCATGCACCCAAACCAAAACCATTATTAGAGTGCGGAGACAGTATGCCTTACGTATTTATTGGTGATGACTGATGAGGGATTCGCTTTACACAATAATTTACTACGTCCTTTTGGAGGAACACATTTATATTTACTTACGTAAAAAAAATCTTTAATTACCGCCTGAGCAGAGCAAGAAGATACGTGGAGTGTGCTTTTGGTATCTCAGCAGGAAAATGGAGAGATCTAAGCAAGGCTACTTATGTTTCACCAAGTTTACTGATGAAAATCATAAAAGCATGCATCGAATACATAATTACGTTCGTGAACATGAAGGATACAATTTTGAAGAAGTGGCAGATTCACTATTGTTTGAAGATATTCAAAGTACGTCAGTACGAAACGTTCAAGCAAACAGCGAAGGTCTTCTTTTAGTCGCTACTTTTTATTAAACGAACGATCTGTACCACGGCAAAACGAATATTATATTTAGAACTATCTACAACATAAGTAGAGCTAGTTAAAATATGTTTTAAAGCAATTTTATTATGTAATAATAATTAAGAGATACGTACCTAAGGCTTGTCTCGTTTTTTCTTCCTTTGTCTCGAAATTAGGAAAAATTACTACCAGGATTTCCTTCCAAGCCGCTTGAGTTGCGACGCGATTTTTATAAAATTCCATAGTTTTATCCCATAAAACGGGCTTTTGTTCCACTAAAGAAATTAATAGTTCGTTATCTATGGAATGTTCCTCAACCATTTTGAAGAACAAACATAAATTACGTACGACCTCTTCAAAAGACGCTCACGTACTACGTTCACTGTTCAGTCGGTTGCTATTCGATAAAAAACGTATTAACATCGTGCCGTGTGAAAGAGACAAAGCTAACGCTTGGTTTACACGGCACAATTCTGCACGATTGTTGCAGTACAATCGACGCGGACGTGTGAATGGTTCTATACATTGTATGCGCCACTATTGGCATTGTCCTGCACGTTTTTTTTTGTATTCGTTTGGCTTGGATGTGGATTTGTTGGTGCACGATTTGTTGCAGTACAATCGACGTGTGAATGGTTCTATAATATACATTGTATGCGCCATTATTTATTTGTTAAGACGTATACTGCAAAAACGTGCAGGATTGTGCCGTGTGAACCGAGCCCAGTCATAGTCTCAGTCCAGAGGAACTGGTCGATGCGTCTGGGAGCGACTGTCATGCAATGACACTAAATCACCCTCCATACCTAGAACAAGGGTTCCGCGAAACCGTCGCATACGCAGGAAGCGTCACCGCAGACGCTTGTTCGCACTACGGGATGCGGTTTGAGCCATCCTAGGTCGGGTTTAAATACTCATGTACTCATGTCCGAAAGATATTACAAATATGTAATATCTTTCGGACATGAGTACATGACCGATGAGTGATGATCGACGAATGAGCCATTTTTCTTTTCATGATACTTACTAGTTATAAGTTACCACATAGAACAAAATGATTTGAAAAACTATAAACCCAGAGCTGATATTCTCATGAAATTGAATTAAGATCTAGTGTTATAGTGTAGTTCCCACAGTAATTGTATTGTATCGTGTGTTCTTAGTTGTTAGGAGACTACTAGTGTAAGATTGTTGCTACGCGGAACAGAGTGTAATATAACAGTAGCAGTAAGTTTCTTACGAGATTTGAATATTGATTAGTTGAAACCACTTTTTGTTTATTTTGAGGCACATGGTTTCGAGATACACAGATTGATAAACATTTCGAAGAGGATAGATAAAAAACCAGCCAAGTTCGAGTCGAACATGCGCTCGTATTTTCTATACAAAACTAAAATAGACGTTTGTTATATGACAGTAAATTATATTTCTTTTAAAATCTTTAAACAATGCTAAAATTTAGCCTGAAGATTTACTCGCCTATGTCCATAGACTGCACTACACTCTACATTTGTGAAGCTTATCAAAATTGGTTTAGTAGACTTGTCTCAGATACTTTGAGAGTTATGATCTCTTAATTTCGACACTAACATCCATACTATTAATGCGAAAATATGTCCGTCTGTTTGTTACCTCTTCACGCTCAAACCGCTGAACCGATTTTGCTGGGTATGGAGATTTGGAGACATGTCCCGGGAAAGGACATAAGATACTTTGTATCCCAGAAAAACGTTTCCCGCGTGATAAACAAAGTTTGTGCGCAACGGAGTTGCAAGCGACATCTAGTACAATAGTAATAACTATTATGATGACGCGTAAAATTATAAAATTTATCATTGATCTACACTTAAAAGTTGATCGACCCTAATACATTTACAATAACATTAGCATTTGTGTAATAATCCCCAATTTTTTGTTGAATTTTGAATGCAGTTTTGTATGGTCTACCAGAATCTGATGGCAATTTTTGACAGCAGATTTTCAAAAAATATCCTCGATCATTGGATAAATTTTTATATTTGCATGTTTAACACACAGAATCAGCCGCTATAAGAAAAAAAAAGGATCAAAATGTTTTATGCCAATTACCCCGGTATTGCTAGAGTCAATTTATTTTCTCACTTTTTGCCATCAGATTCTGGTAGACCTATAAATGATCCAAAGAACATACATAATAATTAATAACTCAATACTTACGTAATTTTTTGTGGGATAGTACACAAGTGCTTTTCAGCGTTCAGTTATTTCGTGGCCGTGAAACTCCAACCTGACTAGGCGGATAGTCAAGCGGCAAGACTCGAATGAGAACCCCGATGAAGTGGTTTGTCCGGTAGCGGACCGGTTGTGTTGTTTGTTTGTTTGTCATCAGGGACGGACAATTAATGGTCCGGTCCTATCATCTGATGGTGCAGCGGAACTGGTCTTACCTTATATTATGGTATTGACGACTTTGTGTTTAACGATAGAGTTTTAATATTAACATTTTTTAATTTCAAATAAGGTTTGATTTTAGTTTTAAGGAATTATGAATGTATGTAGGTAGGGAATGCAATCCCGCAAGATAATTTCAATCCCGGTATTTGCGGGATCCCGCAGGGTGGACTTAAACTTTTGATATAAATCATTATAATGACTCGATAGACCCCGTTTTATTCTTAGAAACTAAAATAAAACAAACTTTATTAATACTTCAGACTTTAGAGATAAAAATAAAACAAAAACTAATCATTTTTTGGAAATGGCTACGAAATAATAATAGTTTAAAAAAAAACTAAAAAAACACCCTTTATTTATCTTTTATGAGAATTATTTTTTTTAATATCTAAGGTTAAAATCAAGCTCAAAGATTCCTTTACATACATACAGCCCAAGCTTATAAAAGTACCTATGTTAAAAAAGTTAAGGTTTTAATTATTGTGTCTGCCAAACGGCTCCTAGGTGAATTCAAGGTAAATTTTAGCGGGCAGCCTGTAACCTAACCAGTTCACACACCCCCGCACGCAGAGTTACACGTATGATATCACGCTTCTTTGTAATCCCGCCAGTCCAGCGGGATCAGTCCCGCAAAATGCATGGGGGATCCCGGTATTTCGGGATCCCGGTATCCCGGTATTGCATTCCCTATATGTAGGTATGTACAAAATACAAATTCATTACAGAAGCACGATAAATCTTCAATTACATTTCGATACAGTCTAGGTTTAGTAGTTCAATAAACTAAAATGGTATTTATTCTCTTAAAAGTCAATCGTTACAATATTATTATAGTTGCTGTAACTTGTAAGTATATTAGAATTTAGAATACTAGTTTGCTGTTCGATTACATAATCCTAGAGAAGTACTTGTATCACATACGAAGCCTACCCTTAGCAGACAAAGTATGTAACAGACCGTTATTTTCTTCTACGTTACTTCCATTAAGTGTAACGCCCATGTCGGTGTATAATATATTATGCCCATATCCCCATTCCTCATTCCCCATCATTAGTATCGGGATAAATGTTATCGTTTCGATAAACATAATATCTTTGCTAATAGCAGTCTGTTTGTGAGCATTATATTTAGTTTGAATCGGTTTAAGTATATGTATGTATGTATATGGTTATGTATCGAAAATAAACATTATATTACAAAACGTAACTCGGTCAGAACGTCAATTCTAACTTCTTATATAATCATGTAACAAAACGGTTTTTGTTTCAATAAAGACAATTAAATTAAATTTAAATTAGCGTTACTTAATTTGGTAATTTTAAATCTGTGCTCGTAATGTGAAACAGGCTGTAGGAAATGTGAAATGAAAAGCAGGGAGTGCGGGCACTCCACGAGCATAATATATACTCGCCTGGAACTCTGGAAATACTAGGTGGTGTTAAACGTTGCCTTTATTAGACTTACTACTTGTAGTATAATTACAGGCTACATCTCTATTCCGCTCATCACCAAATCTTGAAATATGATCAAATCACTATCACATCACAAAATGAATATCATGCACTGTAGAATCTATATTTTATTCATGATTTGATCCAGATTCCCAGACTACTGCTGCCGTACCAAAGGTGTAGTGATCGCGAGAAGTGCCTAATATTGGAAGTTAGGGCTACAAATTAATGATTATAATTCTTCACTCTTATCTTTATCGCGTTCGGTAACTCATTCGGAGCTTTTGGAACTGGAGCCTTCCAAGGCCCCCGTTTGTGACATAAAGAAATACAACGAAGATAAGATTGTTATAATGTAGGATTATAGTAATTTATAGTTAATTAACACGGCCATTCCCGACACGAAAGCCGTCCCCCCTCTCCCCCCTCCCCGCTTTCCGCTTCCGGAGCAGAACAAATGCTATCGAAAACACTAATTGCTAATGACCCCCGGCCTTGTTCACACAATAAATGGCCCGAAACACCCCCTTACTGGTGAGGAGATAAGAAAGACCGATTTTTCGTTCACGTGTGAGTCAAAGTAGAAGATATCGCGAAGTAATAGTTTCAACTTTCAAGCATATGTGTGCGTTAACTGTAAGCTCGTGTAGACGAAGGCTTCAGTGATACTGATAACAGCTGATAATATTACAAAGATACGATAAATTGGTTTTTAACTGGAAAATGCAAAATGTTCTGTTTTGGGTGGATAGAATTCTTGTTCTTCAGACTTTTACGGACACCAAGCAACATCTTACAACAACATCTTACTTCAAAAAATTTGAAATCTGTGGTCACACTTTATGACCTAGTCCTAGTCTATAGTGGGGCGATGGTATCTCCTTAGTCCTTACACGTGTTGCCTATTGGAACCCCCTTTCCCCCACCCTGCTCCCCCTCCCCCCTCCTCCCCCCTCCTGCCAGGCACTGCACAAACAGACTAACCCTTGTGGTTGTCTGAGGTGTTTGATCGCTGACAGTACAGATATAGCGACATAGTACAGTGACTTCGGTCATAGAATACTGTAAGTATAAAACAAGTACAACGCATGCGAAACCATTTTTTCAGATTCCTTAGACTACCTTCACATTATGTCGCGGGTACCGCCGCAGCCGCGCGACTTGCTTTAGACTGCCTTCACATTATGTCGCGGGTACCGCCGCAGCCGCGCGACTTTCATACTAAACAGAGTCGCGCCGCAGCCGCGCGACTTGCTTTAGACTGCCTTCACATTATGTCGCGGGTACCGCCGCAGCCGCGCGACTTCCATACTAAACAGAGTCGCGCCGCAGCCGCGCGACTTGCTTTAGACTGCCTTCACATACTGTCGCGGGTACCGCCGCAGCCGCGCGACTTCCATACTAAACAGAGTCGCGCCGCAGCCGCGCGACTTGCTTTAGAGTGCCTTCACATTATGTCGCGGGTACGCCGCGACATAATGTGAAGGTAGTCTAAACAGAGTCGCGCCGCAGCCGCGCGACTCGCTTTAGTATGGAAGTCGCGCGGCTGCTGCGCGGCTGCGGCGGTACCCGCGACATAATGTGAAGGCAGCCTTATTGAAGTTGACCATATGACAAGGGATGAAACAAATTCGAATGTTTCTAAGATGAAACAATGAGAAACATACTGATAGTTGCAGTGTGTAGTGTGCTGAGTGCTGTAGTTATATTGAAATCGTACTCAGACGTCACCATTCACAGAATCATACAAAGTATACCTACAGTATACGAAGTGCTTCAGCATAGTAGTTGTGTTCTCTAAAGATATCATCTAATATATCGGGCGGTCTTGTATGAAAACTGTCTACTATTGCGTACACACACCAAGTTTACAAGTTTATCTCTGTTAAGTCGACGATAAGATGTGGACAGGCTCGGGCTGTGCAAACACAAACACTACTTGTGTGAGCAGAACTATACGAACACGGGACTATGTAAAAAATCGTCTAAAAATACATTACAATTACACACAACAACATTGTAAGTTGTAACCAAGTGGCAGAAATTCCAAAACAGGTAGTTGATTTACTGCTTATTAGTTAGACCAGAAAAGCACGAAATTTAAAATAAACCTTCAAAAATAAACTTTAACACCAGCTTGTCGGAATGTCTCACGCTAATAACGCTATTTTCATGCATTCAAAACGAAGGCTTTCAGCTTGTTATTAATTACGAAGTCTAAATAACTATAAAAAACGTATAAAAGTGACTGAGCCGTTGGACACGCGACCCGCGCACGCTAAAACGTAAAAATACTAATTTATGACCGGAGCCCTCCTAATTACTGAATGTGTCACGACACCGGCAGCTCCTGTAGACGCGACGAGACATAAGCCAAGATAACTGTCTACCTTCAATCTAATACTAACGAACTAAAAGAAGCGATATATTTTGTGTCGAGATGAATCTTGGGTAATTTCAGCAAAACGGACACTTGAAACCCGTTTTCAACTTGAAACATCGGGAAAAAGAAAAGTGCTCCGCAACAAAATCAGCAAGTGCTCAAATCTATGCTCAAACTATGAAGAATATTTTTACGAGTATTCTTCATAGTTTGAGCATAGATTTTAGCACCATCAGGCATCAACTAAGAAATCATCACAACAAGAGCGGGGCCAGTTCTGATGAGATGTTATGTCTCAAGACTCTTTAATTATTGAGTAATGACATCCCATCACACCTAATTTTCATCAGCCCTTCCAAAATAGCATTCCAATAGACCCGACAATGGCAAAGTTCGCCAAGTCGCAGAACCATTATTATCGGGCCAAACAATGGGAGACAAAAGATCGAATGTTACCAAGTTGTTGAACATTTAACAAATTTGCCAATTATCTGGAAGTCGAAAGCTGATGGATGTGCTCACGCCGCGTCGTTCAGGGCTCGTAATAACTCAATTAAAATCGGATTACTTTTGTTATTGCGAAGGCTTTTGAGGATGTACACGCGCCTCTTTGTCTTAATTCTGAATCATCGAAGTTGTTATTGTTGTTAATGTTGGAAACCCTTGTGCTCGGAAATGTACCTATTGTTGTGGAAATAATGCATTTTCCTAGAAAAGTAAGTAGGTACTCCTGAATTTGAAATATCGAGTAACATTTCTGTTAAGAAAATATATACTTATTACGCAGCTGGTAGCTCTTACTTGGTATGTATTATAATCACTTTAATAATTTATTTTGTTAACATATTATATTATTGCATTAAATTAGTTTTAATTTAAATGCCAATAGCATAATCCTTAACCTTTACAACCAAGGTGCACTTTCGAGTGTTTTCCCCACATTACCTTTTTATTGCCAAGTCGGTTATTTATAACTTTATGTGTTTGCCATTTACACGACACAATGTTTTGTTGCGAGGGTGTAATTGTTTGTTATAAATTATAATGACCAGAGATCGCCCAGTGGTCGAAATTCGACCTCAAATAAAAAATTAAATTATATAAGTTTCAAATTTCAACGCTTTTCTAATGATATTCTATTGTCAAAATATTGAGTTTATTATTTTTTAGACATACCTAATTCCTGCGACAGTCTCAGATTAATAAAGTCAAATGATGACAGACTGGCCGTGTAATTGTCTAACAGTATTTAAGATTCAATAAAAAAAACTAAATCTATTTTCAATTTGACAAAAGACTTCAACCATAAATAAAAGAGTACAATTCGTGTGTATAGGCTTGTCAATCAAAATTTCCTAGTGTGTGTGTGTAGTGTGTGTAATGTTTTATTTGTTAAAAAAATGTATGATAAAAGCATCATTTCAAAATAATATTAGCTCGATGCACTCCTTCACCATTAAACTATAACTGTGCAAAATTTCATTCACCTACGTTTCCGCATTTTTCGTCAAAAGGGATCCAAAGTTTTTCGCTCGCGTATATTATGTATAGATACTCCAACTTGGAAGTTGGACAATTTAGTTAACTTTGTCAATCTGTCAATCATTAATTATTATAAAAATGAATTAATGCAACAATTGTGTTTTGACTGTTTAAATTTATTTTGTTTAAAAAAACAAACTGATTTTTTTAAACAAAATTAATGGGCAAACTACAAACTAAACGGATTGTGTGCTGAAAAGCGAATACAATCCCCCGTAGGACTTGATTTCAGTGTCTTTCTTATGTAACTTCGATACCTTTGCTCTGACTTCTGACTCTTCTGAGTCATGTTCTTTGTCCTCCAGTCACCAGTGTGGCCGTGGCTGTCGTGACTTCTGATGACTCATACTCAACTCCACCCATACTGACTCCACTTCACGCTGGTGTCATAATTTATTCCCCTCGTTAGCATTAGTACAAAGCGATTAACAAATAGACAATAAAGTCGATGAGGTAGACTTGCACAATTTGACAGGCTATACCTGCTGGGCAAAATTTTAAGATTGCTCAAAAAACGACACGCTATAATTTAAGTTAGTGTAGTGTAGTCGGAGAGACGTTAATGTTAAATCGATCAGTTTTGGGTCTACTTATAGCAGACTATAAAACATAGTTCACCATCTTTATACATAACCGTCCGAATCGAGCGCACACACACATCAGTGTAATTTCAGATAACTTGAAGTTGCAATACGATGCAGTCTGCAGAATCAGGCTGGCTGAGTGACTCTACTGTATGCTGTATAAAATTGTTGCTGTGGGCTGTGGCCATGACTTGCTGACGCAGGTAACTGCGATAACTGATAATAGCCATTGTGTCTGGTACTGATAAGTCACGTGCCGATAGTGGAGACACGAAGTCTGGAGTACAAGGCACATGCACGGTGCACTCCCTCCGTCCCTCCACTACATATCCTGCACATTGCATAATACTAATGCACATTAAGTATGGTGTCTTTCTTTATTACTATATTTTATTGTACATAACGTTTTGCTCAAGGGTCTTAGGGTCAGTTTACGTTGCAACTTGCAACGCGAACGTGATAAGCATGGATTCAAACTGAACTTTATTTACTACATACAAATCCTAGCAAATAAAGATTATGATTATTGATTACGCAAGAAGATACGCGATGTTGTATGTAATAATTAATGCACGGTGTCCGCGAGATAAGCTTAGGGAATGCAATCTCGTTCTCGCGAGATCTCGGCCTTTTTTAGCGAGATTGATCTCGGACGAAAAAAAGGCGAGATCTCGCGAGTTTGACGAGATTGCACTTGAGCATAAAAACGTCTTATTCGAAGCGCGGACTGACACGGACGGAGTTGCGATCACGGAGTAAAAACGAAGAGGAGCTGGCCTAAGCAACTGTGCAATGTGATTTTCAAGTAGGTCCTGAATTTTGACTTCTCGTTGTTTGGTTAGTTATAAAAGAACTGTTTTATTACTAAAAGATTTGTGATTGATAATGTGCGCTTTTATAATTCTGGGCGTCACGTTATCGTGGACGCCGGCTTTCACGATAAAACGTTGGGTACGTTAAATGCCCTTTTGATTTTACGCACTGCGGACGTTTTGTGCGGTTCTGAAGTGTAGACATCGTGATGTCCTCTAACGTGCACGTTAAAAAGTTATCGTTGACGGAAATTTAAAAGCGTCTCCATGTATTTCCATACATTTTACTTCCCTATGTTATCGTTTTACCGCGAACATCCACGATATTACCGCCACGTTCAAAATTTTAAAGGCGCACATTAGAAGAGAAGACTGGTTGTTTTTTTCATTTGTTATTTGATAGGAGATACGAATGTTAAAGTTTACTACTTAAAAATTTTAGACAGATACGTTAAACAATCTTTGATGCATAAAATTCTATTGAAAAAATTCGTGAAAATAAATGTTAATCTTATAATACTTATAATATTTATTACTTTTTTTCGTAATTTATTCAAATATTGTGATTATTTCCAAAAAAAAACCCACCAAACTACTAATCTCGCGAGATATCGAAATTGACGAGATCTCGCGGTATTGTATTCATAAACTCGCAGGATCTCGCTTGAGCCCCAATCTCGCGAGATTTGCATTCCCTCATAAGCTATACGTGTACGAAGTAGGAACTACGAACTCATCAGCAACATCTACACCCAAATAATATGTGAATACGAAATTATACTGCTGCATGAATCGTGACTGTGTCCCTTAACAATGAACTTTCTTTCGTGTAATGGAATACAGAAGTGCGTTCGTTCAGTTCAGTGGGTCATCAGATAATGTACGTGCGCGCTGCCCGCTGCATGTAGAAAGTGGGAGTGCCGCAAGGGTCGACGCCCAGCGTCCGCACACTTTTATAACTTTTAATCTTGTTGGATGTTCTTGTTGCTTTTATTTAGACTGATTTTTTATGTACCTTTAGGGATATTTTTATGCTTGTTAGTCGTTATTAAATCATAAAATTATGCATAAGTAAGTTGAAAATGTAAAAATTTCTAAAAACTCCTTTTGCCCGATGTTCAGCGGCTTAGACCGTGTTTACATTACAGTTAAACCTGGGTAAGTGAGAACTGGATAAGTGAGAATACTGTATAAGTGAGAGTAATAGCCAAACCTCTATTAGCGAGAAACAGAAACCTCTGTTAGAGAGAGTCGTTTTTCCCTCATGGACCTCTGTGAGCGAGACTGCTTCTTTTCTATACCTGTATAAGCGATAGTCGAGGTTTATTTATATTTTATTTACACACACAGTAACAAATGAGAACTACTACCTCTACCTACCATTGTTTTCGTATTGTTTTCTCGTCAATATTGTACCAATTCTATTTCGTTGAGATAAAAAACGTTGTTATTTTATAGCATTCTTTTCGAATGGACTTACTCAGTTTATAGTTAATCAATTGCGAAGGAAATTTCTGTTCTGTATCATGTCAAAACGAAAAATTTAAGTACATACTGTCATTAAGTGATAAACTTAAAATAGTGAATGCGTTTGAATCCGGAGACTGGAAAATCGCGAAATGCAATTTAAAGGGATTTTAATTTACCATAATCCACTTATTATCTGTACCTTAAATGCGCGGCGGTTGTTGATCGAGCAATATTCGACAAAGTATTATTATTATATGAGTTAAAGAAAACATTCAAAATACAAAAACAGAAAACCAAACGAAACTGACGGATTTTTTAAAGTGTAAATAAGTTCTAAATAAAATAAAATTACATAGTGCATGAATTTTTGACTTGTCATTTCTGCGTACCTCTACAGGGTGTAACAAAACTAAGTGATAATATTTTAGGGTGTGTATGAGTCCCGTGTATAGAGTTCACTGTAAAAGTAGCAGCACTGAAAGAGCATTTTTTTTGTCACCTTTGTATGGAAAAACTCGTGACGCTGAGGCGCTTACCCATACAAATCACAAAAAAAATTTTGGTCCTTCAGCGCTGCTACGTTCACAGTGAACTCTCTACAAGGAACACATACAAACCCTAAAGTATCATAACTTAGTTTTGTTACACCCTGTATAAGAGAGGAACGCTATCCATGTACCTGAATAAGCGAGAAACTCGGGTTAGTGAGAAACCTCTATAAGCGAGAATGAAATCGTGTTCCCTTGAACTCTAGCTTATTCCAGGTTTGACTTTTGTACCAAGACTCGTTGCAAGCTTAACGACAATAGACTAATAATGGTAATTGCAATTTTATAAAAATCAATGACCAGTGTGCGTGACGTGTGGCCCTAAATAATAATGAAGATAAAGTTTAAAATCATGACACTGAAAGTGCTCGCCGCGCCGCTGCCATTCCGGTGTGGAGCGGCCCTTATTTGCAAACTTAAAATTAACTAAGATGTTCAACATCGTTGTGCAGAAATGCACCTTGTTACCGCGTCGTAGAGTTGACAGTACATTGCAGGTAGTTGAAAGAACAATTAGTAAAGCACACGTGTGTACCGTTTAAACGAAACTGAGTCGTATTCTTTGGTAATAAGGTTGAAGTTCGTATGTGCTATGATAACACATTGTTGCGCGCCACGTGCGGTGAGCTCACACTGTCACTCGTCCGATTGTCGCGGAAATCTCAAAATAATCAATTTAATAATAAATTTGAAATTGAACCCTAACACACAGACATAAAGCTGAAATTACATCGTGTGTAAAGAAGTTGTTGAACTTTCAGAATTAAACCTTATCACCCAGCATTAGAGTTTATATTACGTTGACAACGTATTACGAGTTTTTTTTGTTTGTTTTTTGCAGACCGGTTTATTATGAAACAATAATTATTAAAATTAGAATAATTCTGCTTTAAACTAATTGGTGTATGTATCACGAGTCACGACTCACGAGATGATTATTTGCTTGCCACACGCACACCTTAGCACGACGACGTTCGCGCCAAAATATTATGTGGTTCCTCCAGGCACAGAATATATTATAACTATAGTAGGGTACTCCGTATTCCAGGTATGAATAACAAAGAACATTTATTTGCAAAAATATTGTAAACAATGTGAACTAGCACATACATGAATTTTCCCAATCAAAATTAAAAAAAAGTGTCTCTTTCAGGGTTGCTACTTTTAGAGTAAACTCTATACAAGGGGACCTATACAGCATATACACGTTTCTTCGGGTTCATTTAACTCAAATTTTCTAAAAAAATTCAATTCTCATTCCTCAAATGTCGCTGAAGCTTCAATATAACATACGCTTTTATGGTTCACTGCAGTTTTGCATTACAGTTTCTCAAATCTCTCGAATATAAGACGTGACAAAAGAAGCTGTTTGAGACGCCGTTAAAACGTCGAGGGTCGGAGACAGCTGACTGCATGGGGAGCCCGCATCGTCACCACCTGAGGGTATACGGGCCGAGACGTTTATTGGGGCTTCGTGACTGATGTGCAAACCCTATTACTGAATGCTAAATGTGAAGTGCTAAAAGCTGATAATACTTCCGTTCTTTTTTTTTAATGAAATAAGGGGGCAAACAAGCAAACGGGTCACCTGATGGAAAGCAACTTCCGTCGCCCATGGACAGTCGCAGCATCAGAAGAGCTGCAGGTGCATTGCCGCCCTTTTAAGAGGTTAGAGGGAATAGGGTAATAGTGGAGGGTAGGGATGGGAAGGGAAGGGAATAGGGGAAGGTAGGGAAGGGAATAGGGGAGGGTAGGGAAGAGAATAGGGTAGGGGATTGGGCCTCCGGTAAACTCACTCACTCGGCGAAACACAGCGCAAGCGCTGTTTCACGCCTCTTTTCTGTGAGAATGTGGTATTTCTCCGGTCGAGCCGGCCCATTCGTGCCGAAGCATGGCCCTCCCACGTAAATGTCTTACAGACATGACAGACAGGATAAGTCTTAGATGAATAGATTTCTGTTGTGACCATAAATTATAACAACAAATGTGTATAAAAAATATGTTAGGCTCAGATAGTCAAATACCATCGTAAATTGGCCATCGGTACAAAACTCTTTACTTAGATGTGTCTACTGTCTGATCACTGTTATCATTAATCAGTATGTAATGCGATTTCTTGTGTTGAAGTACCTGCAGAATACAGATGGAACGAACTCGTATTTCGTAAAAGATCGTTTTACAAAACTCGTTGAAAAGACGCCAAACATCGGGCGTATCTATAGCATAAGGGCCGACAACTCTTTTGTTTCTCTCGTGAAATGCGCGAGGGAGGAGCCCGCATCGCACAAAGTCAGTTTACAATTTGAAAGGTTAAATTTGAGCCGGCGAGAACTGCACCCGAGACAAAGGGCCCTCCAGGGCCGAGGGCCGGGGAGGGCCCTCCACACGTGCACCGTCTGCGAGCCCTCTCAGCTTGTTGGGACTTACACCCAGACGTTATCCTGATATTAGAGGACTCACTTTCGAGATAGCTCGCGTCGTTCTCCAAATGTTTGCCGGAAGAATGGTGTGTTATTTCTCTATAGCCGCTCAGCCTAGCTGCCAACAAAATAAACATTGAAATGTTTAACTATCAAGTATCAGTTAAAAAAATACAAGTCGATTGTATGATAATGACGAGGATTAAGACATAAAAAGTGACAACACTAGAGGAACACTCAATCAGGATCCAGGACGGGCGGTGTCCGACGGACGAGCAAAAACCACGAGTGCCCGGTAAGAAAGCGACGGAAAGTTACCATCGGCGGCGGTGAATGGTGATGTAACGCGTGACCCCCGGCCCGGGGGGACGGGGGGTCCGCGTGTGCTCGCCCGGCAACACCGCGACCCCCCGCCCCGCAACACCCCCGGGCCGCTGACCCCGCGAACTTGACACGGGCCCGAGGCCGCGGGATGACGTAAATCATTCATTGTGATTGACAGGCCGCTTAATTGAGCCGAGGGGAGGGGGGAAGGGGCGGCGGAACCCGCGGGGGCTAATGAACTGCGGAGAATCGGTATCATTACACGTAATTTGCCGGGTCTATTGTTTAGATCATCGCCGGAATGGAGATACTTAATTTGGAAGGCACGGCTCGCGGTCGAAAGGACACGCCACGAGCTCACAGTTTTGGCGACTCATCTGCGCCGGTCGTCCGTGAGTGACAAGTCCCCCGGGGTTTGACGTCAGCGGTCAGACGCTTGGCAGAGTCTTCGGTCAACGTAATGTAATATTATACAATACTTTAGGGTGTGTACGTGTTCCTTGTAGAGAGTTCACTGTGAAAGTAGCAGCGCTGAAAGACCAATTTTTTTTTTCACTTTTGTATGGGGAAAGTCGTGACGCTGGGGCGCTTGCCCATACAAGTGAAAAAAAAACGGTCTTTCAGCGCTGCTACTTTCACAGTGAACTCTCTACAAGGAGCACGTACACACCCTAAAGTATTACCACTTAGTTTTGTTACACCTTGTAGATACAGACTACAGTCTGTCCGGTACGCGGGCTATCTCCTCATGTACTCATCAAGCGACGTGTTGTCTGGTTCGTTAAACATGCCTGTTGTTTTCATTTCAAACAAAAATGGCCCGGAGCCACCGTGTCGGTTCAACACAAGTTCGGAACGAAATAAATAAAACTTTCCGACCGCGACATGACTAAATTAAAGCACTCAAAAATTCATCGGACAATGTTTTTGCCCGGCGGATGACATCACGCCGTGTCTCAATATAATATTAACAAAGAATGGAGTAAAAAAACGGCCAAGTGCAAGTCGGACTCGCGCCCGAAGGGTTCCGTACCGTTATAGAGCAAAAATAGGCCAAAAATTGTGCTTTTTGTATGGGAGCCCCCCTTAAATTTTTATTTTATTTAAATATTATTATTAATTATTAAAGTACACATATATTTAAGGCCTTTGTGAAAATTTCAAGTGCCTACCTGTTGCCATTGTTGATATCGAGCAAAACAGGCCGAAAAAATCACGTTTGTTGTATGGCAGCCCCTCTTAAATATTAATATTATTTTGTTTTTGGTATTTGTTGTTATAGCGGCAACAGGTATACACAATCTGTGAAAATTTCAGAAGTCTAGCTATAGCGGTTCTTGAGATACAGCCTGGCGACAGACAGTCAGACGGACGGACGGACGGACGGACGGACGGACGGACGGACGGACGGACGGACGGACGGACAGACGGACAGACAACGAAGTCTTACGTAATAGGGTCCCGTTTTTACCCTTTGGGTACGGAACGCTAAAAATGATTGTTGATTTACTGTCTTCGGTACCAGAGCGAGAGGCGGACGGAGTGGGGAGCGAAGGGGGGAACTTCTCGGAAAGTCTTCTCGCTGGTGTTTGGACAGGTCTAATCGATTTGGCCGGCTCCTTGTTTATATCATGGAAATGGCGAGTAGTTTGGTGAATTGGCCGGCTTGAACCGCTGCCAAACGTGATAGGTTATTTTGTACTCGTTTTTAGATCTTTTGGATAGTTTATAAAGTACAGATATCGTTTCTAGAATATGCACATGCGAAGCTAGGATTTATGTTGAATATAAATACTTAATAAAAAAATAAACAATAACAAAACAGAAACAAATTTTTATTTACAAAACCTAAAATTAATATTGAAACAATTTCCTATGAATGTGAACCTATCAACAACAGTATGTTTTCGAGCCAGTAGGTTACCTACATTGTATTAGGATCAGCAATGCTATCATCAAATTCATATTCATTGGTTATAAATTATAATGCTGCGCCAGTAATGCCATCTTCTTATTATTTGTAACAAAACAAAATGATTGCTGTAGGACGTATATGCGGCACCGCTCACAGTTTACTGTGACACTGGCAGCGCTGAAATAGTAACTTATTTTTGCATTCTGTATAGGCAAATAAATGTACATAACGTTATCACATTGTTTCGTTCCACCTCGTAGAAAGTAGTCAACTGTAGAGTTTTCAGACTTATAACGTCGAGGACACCAACTAGGCCAAGTCATCATCGTTCTGCTTCATCATCTCGGCGGCGAGCAGGTTGATCAGGAGCGGCTGCGCGTGGCTGGCCCGGCGAGGGCGCATGTTACGCAGCAGCGAGGCCACGTACCGCCCGAAGGCGTCGAACTCGTCCCCCTGCGCCAGCTCCCTGATCTCCTGCCGGATCTCCTCTAGCCCCGAGCTGACCTCGTCGCGCCGCGCCACCGTGCCCAACTCCCGCCGCAGCTCCTCCAGGATCCCCCGCTCCCCCCGCTCGCCCCGCTCCCCCCGGGGTGGCGCCGCTTCCCCGGCTCCCTGCTCCGCCCGAGCTGCGCCCGGCTCCGCCCGAGCTGCGCCCGGCTCCTTGGAGCTCTGGTCGCCGTCCCAAAGAACCTCCTGCTTGATCTCCAGCCACGTCGTCGGATCCTGCATGAATAATGTTATATGCTGTAAAGACGTCACCATAATTACTAATATCAGAGATATCATTTTTGGTGACGAGTGCAGACTCACCGATTTTTCCTCAGGGTGCTCCTCCTCCATGTCGGAGTCGGCGAAGGACGAGCACGAGGGTTGCTCCGCGCCGGAGGACACCGAGGTCTGCGAGCAATATTTTGTATTAGAACTACTCTGCTGTTCCCAAATTTCGACCCATACATAATAGTATATGTGACTTTTTTTTTTTTAATAAATGAGGGGGCAAACGAGCAAACGGGTCACCTGATGGAAAGCAACTTCCGTCGCCCATGGACACTCGCAGCATCAGAAGAGCTGCAGGTGCGTTGCCGGCCTTTTAAGAGGGAATAGGGTAATAGGGGAGGGTAGGGATGGGGAGAGAAGGGAATAGGGGAAGGGAAAGGAAGGGAATAGGGTAGGGGATTGGGCCTCCGGTAAACTCACTCACTCGGCGAAACACGGCGCAAGCGCTGTTTCACGCCGGTTTTCTGTGAGAACGTGGTATTTCTCCGGTCGAGCCGGCCCATTCATGCCCAAGCATGACTCTCCCACGTATAAGACTAATAAAACACTAATTGAAATACTTCAATTAAATGTGTGCAGTGTGTTTTGTTATAACTTTTATATCAGACCACGGGCTTAAAAATACGGACGTAACCTCGTCGTGTGATACAGATTGTGTCGGGAGTAAGAGGGCAGAAGCCAGAACAGCCCCAAACATATTATGTTATATACATAGTATTTCTGTAACGGGATATTTGTGTGTTTAAGCTACTGCATAGCTTTTATCGAGGGCGCGGGCGCGGCGACCGAATCAAGAAATTCCGTTTGGCAGACTTCGGCCATCGGGATTTTACATGGCTAATATTTTACCAATATTGCACATCAAAAACCCAAATAACACAATTTGGGGGAAAAACCACACCATCAATAAAAAGTAGAAGAAGTGTCAAAGTGACATGCTCGCCAAAACTTCTTCAGTTTTCAGTTTGACAAGTATTATATTATGTCAGTGTCTTCCTAAACTGTTACCAGTATAATGGCCTAATCGCTTAGACCAGGGGTTCCCAAACATATTTTGTCTACTGCCCACTTTTAAAACAAATTATGTTTTAGCGCCCCCATTGCCTCAATTTAAAATGCATCCAGATGAAATAAATCACCCCCAAGCCCTCCTATCCTATCTACACAACGCACCCATTTTTCTGGGTCTCACACCGCCCCCCTTTAGACCCTCAGCGCCCACAAGGGGGCGTTATCGCCCACTTTGGGAAAAGCTAGCTTAGGCCAATGTTCGCTTAGACGTATGTTCTTCGTGAAATTTAAACTAAAGTGACGAAGCAAAAAACAAAGAAATATAATATAGAAATGTATAAATACATCCAGTTTTGTGTTAATTTTATGTTAATGGAAACTAAATTTATGGTATTTTGATTTATGTCACACTTGACAGTACACTGATATTTTTTTATAAACACAACCAATATGATGTCAGTGACGGTGACCTGCAACTAACTTCAGATCAGTGCGGATTTGCGGAACCAATAGGAAATCTAGAAGTGTCTATCGTCACGCCATCTGGTGCAGATTCTAAAAAGAAAACAACCTATTCAAATAGGTAGGGAATTTTCTTTCTATTAATTTTTAGAATATGCAACAGATGGCGTAACGATAGACACTTCTAGATTTTCTATTGGTTCCCCACCGATCTGAAATTATCTGCAGGTTGCCATCACTGACTTCATATTGGTTGTATTTCTAAAAAAATATCAGTGTACTGTCAAGTGTGACATAAATCAAAATATCTTAAACCTAGTTTCCATTAGCATAAAATTAACATAAAACTGTATGTATTTATACATTTTCATATATTTCTATCTTGTTTTTCGCTTCGTCTCTCTAGTTTAAATTTCACGAAGAACATAAATCGCTTAGGCCAGTATACTGATAACAGTTAAGGAAGACACTGACATAATATGACACTTGTCAAACTGAAAAATGACAACTTTGACACTGCTTCTTCTTTTTATTGATGGTTTTGTTTTTTATTTTTTTCCCCAAGTTGTGTTATTTGGGTTTTAGATGTGCAATATTCGTAAAGTATTAGCCATTGAATATTCGTTATCCTGTACGTAAGTGCAGACAAGATGTTGTCAAAATCAAAATTTGAAACTCCTGTGACATTTGGTGTGAATTACGATAAATAGGGCTATTTGTTACATGAGTTTCAACTAAAACATAGTTATAACATTAACAACTTTATTATCCTATTCATTGGAATATGATGGTATCACCGATAGTTGTCTACCCATACGCCATCTAGTTACTAAAATGAACACTGCTTGACAATCGAATTAAAAAAAATAAGAAAATGCCTCATTATTCGTCTAGAAGCTTATACATAATACTAGACACTAGTCAGCATTGTATATTTCTAATAGGCATAATGTAGTATTTTTACACATAAAGGACCATATTTTTATTTTTAATTAATACATACAAACATATCTATTGAGTCACACATTTATTACAAAACTATCTTTTGCACCCGGCTTCGCTCGCGTTAAGACTTACGAGGTATTATTATATCATATATGCAATCTTTCATCCCCGCCCTATGTTATCCCCTTAGGTGTGGAATTGATCAAAATCCTTTTTCACCACTCCCGTGCCCTCAGATCCGCATCCTTAGAGCGACCGCACACTAACAATTTGAAGTTGGCCAACTAAATCGTATGGTATCCTGTTAGCTATGGCGGCTTATGAGAGCTCGCACATTGCATCCAACTAAATTGTACAACTAAATAATTGGACACCAATCGTATCAGAACCGCGATTCCTTATATAAATTGAATCGACTCACCACGTGAGTTCACTGGCACTACGTAAGGGTAAATTTAATTTTTTGTTATTTCTGTTTAACGCAATTAAAAGTGTTAGGTGTTGTTGTAGGACTATTCAGCTTGTAAAAATGGCAAAAAACTCTGTGGATAAAATAAAAGGTAAGTTTGTTTCGTAATTTAAGCAGTGGTTGTCAATCTTTTAAAATCTGGTTATTGTTAAGGATATATTTGAATTTCTAATACTTGTGAATAGTCAATTTTACCCTGAAATATTTTAATACGGGCTTTAGATTAAAATGTATTGTTTTTATTGTGGATACGACGAATTCAATTGATAATAATAAAAAAAAGAAACCTTTTTTAAAAAGTTTAAAATCTGCCGAATTAAAATTAAATGATAACTGTAGCGCGTGTTAATTAGTAATTGTTATTTTTTGTATGTGTGCGTAATACTATTAGTAACGAGTAACAACTAACGACGCCCGCCGAACCGAACCGATCTTGTTGCATCGGAGCTCGAGGTAAAAGGGGCACCGCGGGGTGGCGGGGTTCTGAAATGCACCGGCGACCGCGACACCCCCGCGCCAGTCGGGACGCGTGAGCGTAAGCTGCACTACTTGATTGTACACTTTCTTGTTATTGTACGTAATTATAGTGTTCAGTGAGCCACACCTGTATTATAGTGCATAGGTAAAGACTGCATAAAGATATTGTGCATTAAATAACTTATGCAACAATAATAATGTCTATACGTGAAACAACATTTTATTACGTTCGAAATTTGTTAAGAAGTGCTTGATCTTTTGTGTGTGAAAACTAATAAAATGCATGAAAAAACTAATACAAAATAATGATATCATGTTCGTTTCCTTGGATCCTAATTTATTTTCATTTTTATTAACCTATTCCCGACGAAGACAAATCCGAAAACACAAAAATCATAAAAATCTGTTCAGCCGTTCTTCAGTTATAATAAGTGTAACTAACACGACTTTTTTTTATATTATATAGATTCTAATGAAACTAGTTTGTTGTATATTAGTTCCATGTCACAAGTATGTAGATAGTCCATGCTATTATGTTGACGTCGTTTTCTAACATGTACATATTTACAGTTTGAGGATCTATGTCCGGGAACTCACCTGGTGAGTTCAAGGCATTGCAGAATCGTTTTTTTCCTTTCAAAAATAAACGGGATCTCCACGCCCGGCCCACCGCATAAATCTTTAGTTTAGCATATATTTAGTCTAAACTATAATTTAAAGCAGAAAATACGGATGCATTTTGGAAATATTAGTGAAAAACACTGAACTCACCAGGTGAGTCGTCGGCACTGGAATCAAATTTACGTAAACTCTCCAGGCACGGAACGTGTTAAAAAGTTGTCCAATTAAATTGTGATACTACGCAATTTAGTTGTACGATAGTCGGCCAACTTGAAATTGTATATGTGCGGTGGCCCTTATAAATAACTTTTGCAAATATAATTTCGGAAGCCAATTTAGTTGTACGATAGTCGGCCAACTTGAAATTGTATATGTGCGGTGGCCCTTATAAATAACTTTTGCAAATATAATTTCGGAAGGCATGAGCAGGCGGTGAAAAATGAAAATCTTTTATTTGTTCATAAACAGACATGCCAATTTTGCAGTTTATTATGATCATTTTGGAAAATGCTTTTTGGAATATCTGCTCCACCCTTTTAATATTTTATACAAAGTCGTCGGGTGGAACCACAGCTAACAAAAGGTCTTTAGAATAATGTTTGTGGTGAAGGTACAGGCTAGATTGCACTTAAATTGCAAACTTGCTGATTAGGGTTTCAATGCGATATAAGTTGTTCGCAATCCCCGTGAGATCCATGCAATTTTTCAACAAGGCTCCAAGCCAACAAGCATACGTAAATAATGGGCCAAGTGCGAATCGGACTCGCGCACGCAGGGTTCCGTACCGGTATAGAGCGAAAGTAGACAAAAATGGTGTTTTTTGTATGGGAGCCCCCCTTAAATATTTAGTTTATTTTAATTTTATTATTAATTATTAAAGTACAAATATAATTAAGGATTTTGTGAAAATTTCAAGTGCCTAGCTGTTACCATTATTGATTACCAGCAAAAAATAGCAAAAAAAATCGCGTTTATTGTATGGGAGCCCCCCTTAAATATTTTATTTATTTTGTTTTTAGTATATGTTGTTATAGCGGCAACAGATATACACAATCTGTGAAAATTTCAGAAGTCTAGCTATAGCGGTTCTTGAGTTACAACCTGGAGACACACAGACAGACGGACAGACATCGAAGTCTTAGTAATAGGGTCCCGTTTTTCCCTTTGGGTACGGACTACGGAACCCTAAAAAAGCATTTTTTCGGGAATATTAAATTCTATATAGTCTGAACTCTGAACAACTAATATCCTGCAGGCTGCAATACTATACAATAGTCTCTGGTTGGTTAATATTTATAACGGCCGGAACGTTTAAGGCCCTATAAACCGTGAAATTAGCAGGTCGATGTCTGTCAGTACGAATATCGACGTAAAGGACATTAAAATAACATTCATATCAGCGCGCCTTGTACAGTGGCGGTTACGACGCCGCGCTCGCCGCGTTCTTGATAGGGCGAAATAGGAGAAAAAACCCTTTTTACTTAGATAATTAAACCAAAATGCAAAATGTAACCACAAATTATTCTTCTTTAAGTTATGAGCTTTTCGTAGATATGATTTTTGAAAGTAAAACTATCATAAGCTTCATGAAAAATAAGAAAAATATCACAAAATATTCGAATTTAGTATTATTTTAACTCCTCTTCGGAGTTATTTTTGATCGAGTGAAGTTTTCAATATTATGTTTCGAACCACAAATTGTCAAAGTACATTAAGTAAACAATAATGTGTATTTTTTTTTTGGTTTTTAAAAGTCACTATTTGTTTGTTTATTATTGATTCAAAGTCATGTGAAATTGGGTCTATAGGGCCTTAATTGATTTCAGTAGCGTCATTATCCGTATATATTTTAGGGTTCCGTACCCCAAAAAACTATCACATAATTTATAAAACATATCTTGTGAAGAATTTGCTGATTCATTTGCTTGCTTTTACAGTCTAATAACACAGATTTTAATTTCTCTTGCGTGGAGTACTTACAGAAAAACCAGCAGCAGCAGTAGTTTGAGTTAGGTTATCCGTGGTGTTAATATCCGTTTGACATGATGAAGTTCCAATACTTAAATCAATTTCATTCGATCCTGAAGCACTAATTATTTCTACTTGTGTATATTTGTCAACTTTTTTATGATTAGGCAAATTTAAACTCGGCAAACAATTTTTTTTTAGTAATTTTCTAACACTATTTTTCGTTATGTCTTCTTTGTGGAAATGGGCTTCACAAACAACATGCCCGATGCGTTCGGATTTATTTATCAAATCCTCGCGGTCAATTAAGCGCAGCCACTGATGACGTCTGAAATGAAAAACAACTTGTAATATTATACATTAGGTACCTAATACTTACCTATCTATATTAAAAATTGAATTATACAAATATTGAATAAAATATTAAAATAATTATAAAAATACCATGGAAAACAACATTTAAACTAACGCCTGCCTCTTATACTATAATCAAATCTGTTGTTATGATTCGAACTTTGCTTTATGTGTATTATCTGACTTACAATTAGTCAATTAAGTACTTATTTTTAAATACGATTAAACGTTCTCACAGAAAACCGGCGTGAAACAGCGCTTGCGCTGTGTTTCGCCGAGTGAGTGAGTTTACCGGAGGCCCAATCCCCTACCCTATTCCCTTCCCTACCCTCCCCTATTCCCTTCCCTTCCCATCCCTACCCTCCCCTATTACCCTATTCCCTCTTAAAAGGCCGGCAACGCACTTGCAGCTCTTCTGATGCTGCGAGTGTACATGGGCGACGGAAGTTGCTTTCCATCAGGTGACCCGTTTGCTCGTTTGCCCACTTATTTCATAAAAAAAAAAAGTAATTGACTGTATGTAAGTAGTTAGGTACTTAGTTAATATACTTACAATACAGGTAAATCTGCATAACTTAACGTAAACAAAGCAATAGCGGCAAATTAGTCGACAGATCAAAAGTACCTAAAAAATTCTAGTGCAGGGGT
The DNA here is from genome assembly GCA_905187585.1 of Cyaniris semiargus. Classification (NCBI taxonomy): domain Eukaryota; kingdom Metazoa; phylum Arthropoda; class Insecta; order Lepidoptera; family Lycaenidae; genus Cyaniris; species Cyaniris semiargus. The sequence continues at coordinate 15,022,959 of LR994564.1, forward strand.
TCCCAATCTTTTTCTGCCTGCGGCGCAGTTACACGGGAAATATTTTATCACGGCGGGCGCCCTACTGTACCATAGTAAAAGGAGTAAAAGTAGCTTAACTCCGGCCCAATCCGCGATATAATTACTTAGGGTTGTCTTAGGGTTGTCAACTTGTCAATTCTAGGCGGCCGCAGCGGCGCGCGGCGCGGCGGGGTGGTGTGGGAGCGGCTGTCCGCGCTTCGTTTCTTTCGCCGCATGAACAGCGGCAACGTCGCGGTCTCCCGATTAATAATAAGTGACTCTTGATTGTGCATATTTTGTGCATATTTCGGCCATTTTTCGTGCATATTTGCATGCATATTTCGGCACTTTCATCGTGCATATAATCCGATGTCTAAATAAAATTATAAAAATACTCTGTAAAACAACATTAAAAACTAACGTCTGTGTCTTATACTATAAAGTATAATCAAATCTGTTGTTATGATTCGAACTTTGCTTTATGTGTATATCTGATTTACAATTACTCAATTACTTATTTTTAATTACGATTAAAAACAAGTAATTGACTGTAAGTAGTTAGTTGATATACCTACAATATAGATAAATCGGCATACGTAAACAAAGCAATAGCGGCAAATTAGTTAACAGATCAAAAGTACCTAAAACATTCTCTTATTTATACTATGTTTTAGTGGAAAAGTAGACCTACCTACCTACCTACTTCCTTTGATAGAAAACTAATACAATAAAAAAGAAGTAAGTAGGTATCTGATCATCAAGTAAAAATTATATTATGCTAGAATAAGTGAGTAGTACTTACCTTTTCTGTTCAACAGGTAATTTAAAAAAAGACAATTCTGGAATTGTTGCATTACTATTAAAACACCCAAACACACAGCAATATTTATTACTCCTGCGATTATGATCGGACATTTTTGATTCGTTTAGCCGCGGCGCGGCGCGGCGCGGGCGTGCAGTGTAAAGTGTTAGCCCCGACTGGTACCCGTACACCGCGAATACACTCTGAGATTTTAAGTGTGCGTGTGGCGACGCATTGATACTATGGCGCACACATACAAGCCGCGCGCGGTGCCTTTGTATGAAGATAACTTACTTCCCCTCCTTTTACTATGACTCTACCTAGCTATTTGAAAAATATATATAAATAAATACCTTTAATGATTATAGTTAGGTTAAGCAGGTAAATAATAATAAACAAATATTTAATCATCTACCCGCTTTACATAATTAATATTATAATTTAATTTTAGAATATTTGTGGTTTCGGATAATGATGGAGGATTGACTCACGGCGCCCCTCTTGCCTTGCGCACCAGGGCGCCGCGGCGCACACTTTGGGAACCCCTGTTCTAGTGGGAAAGCAGACCTACCTATCTAGTACTATCTACCTACTTCCTCTGTGTGATAGCAAACTAATACAACAAAAAAAAAGTAAGTAGGTATCTCATCAATCATCATCAAGTAAAAATTATATGCTAGAATAAGTGAGTAGCTTACCTTTCCTGTTCAATAGGTAATCTGAACAGTGACAATTCTGGAATTGATGAATTATTAAGACATCCAAACACACAGCAATAGGTTCTTCTGCGATAATCAGACATTTTTGATTTATTTAGCGATGCCGAAAAGCCGTGACGCGCGAACGTCGTGACTCGTGCAGTGTTAGCCCCGACTGGCGCACTGAGAAACGATTTGAGATTTTGTAGTGTGCGTGCGGCGACGCATAGATAGTAGATACTATGGCGCTCACATACAAGCCGCGCGCGGTGCTTTTGTACAGTTCGACAAGGCTTTAAATGAACGTGGCGAGAAAAGGAACTAACGCTTCTATCATACAAAAACGTCATTTTTGACATGTGTTTGACAGTTCTCCTTTACCAGCAGCGCCCCGTCCACCTTCATTTAAAGCCTTGGAGCACTATATTACAGTTCGACAAGGCTTTATATGAACGTGGTGAGAAAAGGAACTAAACGCTTCTATCATACAAAAACGTCATTTTTGACATGTGTTTGACAGTTCTCCTTTACCAGCAGCGCTCCCGTCAATGTCACCCACGTTCATATAAATTATAAAGCCTTGTCGAGCTGTATATGAGTTAAAAGTTAATAACAGCGCGACGCAGGCCGCAGCGGTGCGGCGCGACGTTGCCGCTTCGCTGTGCTTGTTGGTGCGACGTTGCCAGACTTCGGCACAGTGTTTACATGTGCGTGCGACTATTTGTATTGCGAAATGCGAATTATTATTATTGCATGTGATAAAAAATCAATAATGCTATGCAATAGCTTTACCGCGGCAGTCCCCGAGTGTAACACGTTGTTTTTTATTATGTTGGTGTAACAAAGAGGCATGATGAGATGACCCATGATAATAATTAGCATGTATTTGACGCGGCGATAAACTAATCCGATTTAGGGTTATAAAAATAATTAAAATGGGTAGGAAAAATTATAGATTGGCAGCTACAGTGAAGTAGCATTTTAATCATAAAGTAGCAGCTTTATAGTGAGTTTTAAGCTGTGTTTAAATTGAAAATGGCAGTGATTTTTTTGGTGTAGCAAGTTCTGAATTTATTATTAGGCGACAACTTGATGGCGGATAAAATGTGATGAAAATAGGCTTTTATAAAATATACAATGAGATCGTTTATAAAATTAATTGAGATGGGAAGAAAATATACACAGGGTAATAAAAGACATACTATGTGCGACATTTTATGATATCTAAATAAAGCATAATATTGTGGCATGTAAAAAATATTAATCTAATCAAAGCGCACGGAAGCTTGCCGCCGAGTTCCAGCTATTTACACGAACCGTTTCGACGCATTTTTGACCCCCCTGTAGCTCAATGCCTATTGCGAGTGCAAAGATAAAATTATACATACGTTATTATATACTAGTACTTAAGCAGTGTACCCAATTCCATAGATATAAGGATATAGCTTCGGTAGATCCTGAAATATGTCCCTGTAAAAATAGCTAATTTTGGCACTCTGAGTGAGTGCCAAAAGTAGCTATTTTTACAGGTGACCGGTAGTGGTACTACTAATTAGATTAATTTTAAATTATTAAAGCGTTATGAAATTTGGCACACAGGTCGTGTGTTATTATAATATTATGTAGATTAAACAAAAAATTAAGAAATTTAGGAAATCGGTCAAGTGTGAGTCGGCTCATCTACGAACTTTAGTGGCTACTTCCAATCGTCCTAGCATTATAAAATTTGGCACACAGGTCGTGTGTTATAATATGTAGATTAACAAAAAATTGAGAAATTTAAAAATCGGTCAAGCGTGAGTCGGCTCATCTACGAACTTTAGAGGCCACTTCCAATTATTGTCCTAGCGTTATGAAATTTGGCACACAGGTAGTGTGTTATAGGTAGATTAACAAAAAATTAAGAGTCGGTCAAGCGTGAGTCGGCTCATCCACGAACTTTAGATAAAAAAATCTTATCTACTAGGTGATACAATGAGAATACGATGAGGAGGGTGGGAGAAGGAGAGGGGGGGGGGGGTATAAAATATTGTCATGTATAATGCACACTGTATAGCTTATTTAATAAATACTGTTTACTTAAAATTTGGCTTCTATTGATAGTTTAACAAATACCACTAGCGCCATCTATCGAAAGCATTTTTATATCGGGCGTGGCACAAAAAGAAAAAAATAGGTATGATTTCTTGAAAAAAAGTATTGAAATCCCACCAAAAACATACATGTTAAAATGGGGCCGAGTTCCTATCGGCTAATTTTTGGCTTAAAAAAAGAGTTGAAATCCAATCCAATGCCAAGTTCAGATGCACTTCATCGATCATAATCATCTTCATCAACAGCCTGAATTAGCCTACTTCTAAATTTGAACTTGGCAGGTTTTCGTGCTATACGTAACACTTGATTAATTGTATAATTAGATAATATTTTTGGAATTAAAGTAACCTTAAATTAAAGTAAGCCAAGTTCAAATTAGAAGTATTATGGATCAGGCTCTTGATAAAGATGATTATGATCGATGAAGTGCATCTGAACTTGGCATTGGATTGGATTTCAACTCTTTTTTTTAGGCCAAAAATTAGCCGATAGGAACTCGGCCCCATTTTAACAGGTATGTTTTTGGTGGGATATTGTAAAGGCGAAAGTTTGGATGTATGTACATGGATGTTTGATACTCTTTCACGCAAAAACTACTGAACGGATTTTAATGAAACTTTACAATAATATAGCTTATACATCAGAATAACACAGGCTTCAATTTTAACGGACTTTTAAAATGGAGGAGGTGTTATGTTCGTTTTTTATGTTCAACGATTACCCCGCCGTTTGTGAACCGATTTTCAAAATGTTTCTTTAGGTGTATAAAAGGTTATCGTCCCAATTTGGTTTGGTAACATGTTCATAAAAGTAGTGACCTGATGAAGGGATCCATAAGTAATCGAGGGACTCCTCAAATTTATATGGAAACATGTAATGACTTCGGTTTCGTGAGCAGTATTCTAAGCATATTATGCTACCAACAAGTAAGATTTTGCACCAAGATATACCATGGTTCGGAAGGTGCTGAGAGAACTCCTGACTCTTTCATCCATTCATCATCATCACTACCATAAACCATTAGTACTTTTCTATTAGTAGAACCAATAAAAGAGCGCTTAGAAAAATATTACGTGTGTTTGTGTACTTGAATAATACAAAAAATTCTATGCAACCAACGCATTTGTCGCTTTTTCACTAATTAACGATTCTACAAACAAAAATTCTGATATCCTTATACTTAATTATTGGACCCGTTTTATTTTTAAAACTGCTTGCAAATCACTGCCCGAAAGTGTATTTATATCTGAAGGCCAATAGTTGCTAATAAAGTAATAATATATTTTTTGATATCCCACTATTAATATTACCTGCCAAGTCATTATTTTGAATACCTCACCTATTAGGTATTTCATTTTCCCTACTTAATATATTTGCTATCTTAAAGCAGCCGCCGTTATTTAGTTATTACTTTTTATAGATCTAACGTTTTTAAATTGTAGCTCATTATAATATAATTGTTGCTAAAATATTTTAACGCTACCAAAGTAATTTTTTGTAACCAAGTAGTTAGTCGCCCAATAAGTTTTTAATCGCCGCAAAAATAATTTGCCATACTTAATAATTTTCTGGTAGCATAGCATAATTATTATTATAATCCGATATTATTATTATTATTATCATCTTAGTAGTTACTTCTACTAGTTACATGTATTTCTACAGCCGATTTCTTATTACAATAAAATGCATCACAATATTATAACGAAGGAGTCTTTTACGGGAACCTCAACCCTACATTGTCAATAATAATTGTCCAAAAAATTTCAATGGGTACCTGCCGTGTTGGTGAAAACCTGCTCAGTGTAGGTGCATCTGTTTCCGGGTCCGTAAGTAGCTGCAAGTAATAACATTAATAAGAATACAAGCCACAAAAATAAATGAAACATAATATTATAATTTATAACAAACTAGATGACTCCAGCAACTCCGTTGCGGCCAATATTCGTTTAACAATAATTAACTTGTGGGAGCCGTCAATATTTCCGGGGAATAGAAACCTTTTTAGGTTTCTATCTCCTTTACCGGCACTCAAGTTAACAGACAATTAATTTGAGAGTTAACAGACAGACATGCCCACTCGTAAGTAATACGAGTGCAACGAGACTTACATTTTTTGGAATGACATATGGATACAAACGACGGAGCCCCTTTCGTGTAATCATAAAATCTTGTTCATCAAAATGGGCGCTGCAGATCGTGCTGAACGGTGTTGGGTTCCAGTCGCTTTCCCCTCTGGCTTTCCGAATTATTAAAACCCAGTTCTCCTCCCATCTTTTGTTTCTAGGAAACCTACAACACAGCGAGCGCTACGTATACACATCTAGGTATATAAAAAAGTGGCAGCACAGCAGCTGTACTTTTGTCCAAGGTATTAATTAATTACATAATATATGAAAAGCGAACAAAGAAAAATCACTTACACGTGGTAGGTGATTCCTTGGGGCTTCTTGACTTTACTCATGTAGTTTTTGCAACATTTCACCACGCAGGACGGCATTTCAGAAATCGATCGCGCGACGTACGTGCGACTGGCGCGGCCGCCCGAGCGATACTGGCGGCATTTGTCGGACCTAGTGCGTTAGTGTGTACTGCGGTCTGTTACATGTGAGTGTGTGGGACTGCGTGAGTTGTGTCTGTACTCTGTATCTGTAATGCGCGACGTACGAAATACGACTACATAATATTTTAATATTGTGATGTTACGTGATACGTCCGTATTTTTGTTAGCTCCGTGAATACCTACAGTCTACACATCTTATAAATTATAATATTCCGCGCTCAGACCAAATAAAAAGTGACGATTGTAAACTAAACTGCGGCCGGTTTAATACACTTAATATGGGCGAAAAATGGCGACTGTATCACCAAAGTGACAATATTCTGAATATAATAATTAAATTACGTATTACATTAAACCCACATTCAAAAACAACGTGCTATTTACCTCATTTACTTCATGAAATACGTCCTGTTGCTGTAGTGTGTAGACGATCTTGGGGTACGCGTCCTTCTTCACCCGTCGTAGCCCTGTCTTGGTGATGTAGAAGTCATCATCGTGGAAGTGCGTGGAACAGATGACGGTGCGAGAGCTGGGGAGCCAGGCCGGCTCGTTGCGGCTCGCGCGGATTACTTCGACCCACTTGCCCAGCTGCTGCATGTGTTTGTGACGAGACGGAAATCTAAAAATCACAATGTGAACTAGCTGCGGCCTGCGAGACTCCCAGACGTTTACTAATTATTATGTACTTACTTAACTTTAATTTTGACATAAACTACATACATTTCTGTTTAACACTTTATTTAATTTAAGTTAAATGATCGTTTTTGTCCTGTTAAAATCATAATCGAGTAGCTTTTAGAGATTACAGTCCGACTAGTAAGTAGTAACATAAACTGTAATAGTTTTCACCACTTTACTATCTTTTTTTTTATGAAATAAGGGGGCAAACGAGCAAACGGGTCACCTGATGGAAAGCAACTTCCGTCGCCCATGGACACTCGCAACATCAGAAGAGCTGCAGGTGCGTTGCCGGCCTTCTAAGAGGGAATAGGGTAATAGGGTAGGGGAGGGTAGGGAAGGGAAAAGGGTACTCACTCGGCAAAACACAGCGCAAGTGCTGTTTCACGCCGGTTTTCTGTGAGCCCGTGGTATTTCTCCGGTCGAGCCGGCCCATTCGTGCCGAAGCATGGCTCTCCCACGTAAAATCTATCTAATCTATCTGCAGTGTAACATTACTATTAACTAGCTAAAAGCCGAGATTTGTGAGGGCTCGCGTCGTCACACCTTGACTGACTGATGATAACACATCTACATACTTAATATAAAAAAAATACTTGAGAGTTGTCCAGGGACACCCGGATGGAACGAAGTACGAGTTTACTATTTCTTATGTAAGTATAAAAAACTTGTATACACTCAAAAAAACGTCGCTACACTACACTGTTCAATGCGAAATAGAAAGACGAAACGAAAATAACTTGTTTTCTATGAGAGAGAGAGAGAGAGAGACGGAGAGAAGAAAATGTTCGTCTTAATTTTTTCTGTCTAGCCCCCTTTCGCAACGCGCGATAAGGAACTTCGTTCCAAAAACCTTGACTGACTGATATAACACATCTACATATAAATAAAAATTAATACGTTTAAAGCACAACTCAATAGGCGTGATAGTTTATCCGTAAAGTGTACCACAAAATGTACAGGTTGTGGGAAAAATACGTAGAGTACAAGATCTGTTTGTCTTTGTCTGGCACATTTGAAAAGTCCTTCGACAGACAAAGACAGCGGTTCTTGAATACCTAGATATACCGCAGTGAAGTAGGTAAGAGACAAGATAGTTTTTAGATTGCTGTTGTTAGTTATTACTTATTAATACTTTGACGAGTTGTTACAACGTAACTTTACTTTGCTGAGTTGTGGTTTTTCGATGAATTTACCCAATAAATGGATAAATGCGTCAAAGTCGATAATGGCAACCCAGTGGTTCCCGACCGATCGATTTCAACTCACATGTGAAACGTGACTCCATCTTGCTTTTTATTTTTAGAGGATTGACTGGCACATTTTTTTACGACGCAGTTTACCATTTTAGAAAAAAAATAATGCTTAATGTTTATTTAATTAGTCTTAGGTTAAAAAGCGCGACCGGCGCCGCGAATGCTCGAAGACGACTGACGAGGCGAGGCGTAGTTTGATGTGTGCGTGGCGTAGCGTAATTTATACGGCGCGCGGCGAGGCGTAGTATTGATAATTATTTGATCGGGCGTAGTTTCATGCGTGCGTGGCACACTACAAAGTGAACCGACCACAGTGGTTCGCAGAATTCTGTCTTCACTTTTTATTTGGTCTGAGGTTTTCGTTTTAATTAGTGCAGTTAGTTTTGGGAGTAATGCGAACTTACAAATAACTCCATAGACTGCAATAATTGAAGAAAGTACATATTTATATATATTTTGATATTTTAAGCGGGCTACTAATCACTATGAATTACAAACGTCATCTTAACTTACACGATGACACTGGGGGCACAGCATCAGCTCCGCAGGCCGGGGCTCCTGCAGAAGGGGATCGGACGATCCGTTGGACTCGATCAGTCGGTGGGCACGGTAACTCTTCCCGCAGCCCCTACATGTCTGCATCGGCATCCTCCTCTCCCGAGCCCGTAGCCGACATTTTTCGTTTCTCGCCGCGCGCTCCTCGGGAGTTTCGCTTTTCCGTCTGTCCTGAGCGTGGATCCTGTCGATGTAATGCCTGAAGAACCTGTCCTCCAGCGGCTCGTTGAGGAGCTGATGGAACCTCCAGTCCCGTCGTTTCTGCAGCCGCGTTTCCCTCTCGACCGCGGTTTCGTTGGCCCGTTTTACCTTCCATCGACGTCGTCGAAGGGCCAAGGCGTGCCCGGGGGGCATGTCGTTTCCGTTAAACTAAGCTCGAGCTCCTGCAGACGTGGTTTTCGCTCTATACAAATCGTAGACTATAATAATACGCTACACACGGTAAGCTGTTAGCTGAGCTACCGCGACCGAACTTCAGTGAGTCGTATATTTTCCTAGTCTATGGTGATCGGTGAGTCTTAACATCTCCTCCCGGTTCGAGTTTCGACCCCTATTCGACCCTCGCCCGGCGATGTCTTAAGGTCGAAAATTCGGGGTGGGAAATGGAACAAATTGAAATGGCCATGGACGTGATACACAGGACGTACAAAGACAAGGGCTGTTTTTAGGAGGCTAACAGTATAATATTATAGATTAAGTTTTGTAACAAATCATTGACATCACACGGGCAAGCGCCCCAATGTCACGAGTTTCCCCATAAGTACAAAAGTTTAAAAAAATGATCTTTCAGCGCTGATACTTTCACAGTGAACTCTCTACAAGGAACACGTACACACCCTAAAGTATTATCACTCAGTTTAGTTACACCCTGTATATTATAGAATATTATAGGAGCATAATATGTATTAGTTATTAGTTCTTACTTATTACATACCTCATACCGAACGAAAAGCTTAGACAGAGTTCTACCAACAACAAACTAAAGCCTGTTAGCCTTTATGTATGTAGTGCGTGACGCTGTTGCCTTTTTTAATCCGAATATTTTTTTGCGGCTTAAGTAGGTAGGTACCTAAGGTAGATATTTGATTTTTATTCGGGCGGATCTGCGAGCAATAGTTAGTGTAAGTTTAAATTAATTTGAATCTAAATGTAAACAAACAATTATTGAAAAGTGAAGAATTTAAAGTGCCGCTGAATTTCTTAAGTACGTGACATAATATTAAATAAATTGCATGATCCTGTGCATCAAACATCTTCCGATCCTAGCGGCAAGCGACCGCGACCGACAAAAATTCAAATAAAATGCCACTGTATGACCTAGGCTATAGGATTCATTTTGCACTACGCCACTACAAAGCAGCTGTGGCGGCATGAGTCACCACTCGCTCGCTCGATGTCGGTAGAAACTAAAAATGAAACCTATAGCTTTGGCAGTACTATTATAATAATATTCTGTGGCTTTGGTCATAAATTGGCATTTGGTCGGCCGCGGATGCTTGACGCGAGGATCGGAAAGTCACCGTATGACGTGTTTTCACACGAAAAGAATATTGCAGCGCACGGCGCACCCTAACGAACTATTATTGTGGAATCTTTTCACATTTGAACATATTGTGAAAAAACAAGTACATATTATTATAGTTTTGGTTTTACATTATTAGCTTTACTTACAAATGAAACGTTATTCCGTTTGACTTATTGTTTACTCTTGTGTACTTTTTACACCATTCGATAGCGCAGGACGGCATCCTGGTAGTCCGCGGCGGTCGGCGGTCGGGGGTCGGCGCGCGGCGGCTCGAGCGATACTAGCGAGAGGTAGCGTAGTTTATACGAGTGTGCGTGTATACGTAGGCTCTGACTTTTGTGTAGCTGCATTTATTACCAAGGTCATGCGCTATAGCTATCTTTTTATTTCATTTGAGAAACTATCGTCTACTTTTCAAGCCAATTTAGTAATTATACACACATACATTTCAATATCTTGGATTTGCCACTTATGACGTGTGCTCAGTAACTAATTAACATTAAGTACATAATAGATATTATAATATTCTATTGCCTTGACATACGGTACAGGTCTTTGTATATTACATCCATGGACACGTATACATACATAATAAACAAAATATATACTTACATAATATTATTATGATGTACTCTGTTATCTTTTGGGTACAGTAGGTAAGTACATAATATTATAATTTGTGATTATGTTTGTACGAAGTTTGTATGGTACGTTACCGCTAAGTTGAGTTGCGTCCGATCGCGATGAAATTTTTCGACTGAATTAATTAGTAATAATTACTGTAGTTATAATCTATCAGGTTACACACTGAAGTTCGGTCGCGCAATTTTATCGTATTTGTTAACAAACTGTTACAAACTTCCACCCCGTTCCGAAGCCGGGACGTTACTGAAGTGAAGTTAGCAGAGGGCAACGCGCACCGCCTGTTGCCAACTTCACTCTGCTCATTTTAGCTTTTTATAAGCTTTTATTTAACTTGCTCTGTATACAGAGCAAGTTAAATAAAAGCTTTGCAACATAATGTAATATGTTTGTTCGGGTGGAATGTTTGAACTTAATTTTGATAAGCAAACGCCTGAACGAGGTACTAAGGGCCAGGCCACAAAACTGCGTTGCGGCGTCGCATCGCAAAAACAACCTTAAGGTGGCTTTCATATCTTTGCCGCGAGCGTCCGCGACCGATAAAAATTCAAATAAAATGCTACTCTATGACATACACTATAGGTATCATTTTCTACTGACATTTGTGTGGCGACCCATGCTGCCGCCGGCGGCGGCGTAAAAGCTAGTGGCGTAGTAAAATGAAACCTACTTATAGCCTATGTCATAAAGTGGCATTTTGTTTAAATTTTTTCGGTCGCGGTCGCTCGCGGCGAAGATACGAAAGCCACCTTTAGAAAAGCAATGTATAGTTTTTTGCGATGTGACGTCGCAACGCAGTGTTGTGGGCTGTGGCCTGGCCATAAGTCTTTACTTACAATATTTGTATATAATTACTTAGTTTGCAAATAAAATCTTTGAATCTTTGAATCTACTTAGGTACTGTATATTTAACCGATTGAGCTGAAAGTTTGTATAGGTACACGTTTAGTTTGGATGAAAACGCACGATATGGTATGTGACATCAGTCTAAATATTAAATCGCGATAATAAAAATAAGGAGAAGTGTTGTAGAAGTGTTTGTATGGAAGTAACCAGCTACAACAATAGCGAAGATGCGTGTATTTTTATGCAAGTATATCTCATTAGTCATTACATAATATTTTGCGAATACAGTTAGAAACACAAAAAACAAAAAGGTTCATTGTAATGTTTTCACCCTTTTCACCATGATCATTTTTGATTTTTAATAAAAATAAGAATTACTTATAGGAAAGTTTTTTAAGATATGGTGACGTCACAATAGTTTTTGTTGTACTAGCATACATTTCTGCGGAGGTAAACATAATTTTTTCGAATTCTTAAAAAAATAATACTTACACTACAAAAAAGCGTAAGTAATTTTATTAAATCACTTTTTATTAATAATAATAATAATTTTTAAATAAATCCTACTAAATAAGTACCTATAATATAATAAAAAATGATTAAAACTGTGGGATCATTATCACTCCCCGCCCCTCCGCACCGCGCCCCGTCGGGGAGTGATGTGGCGGTACCCACAATTCGCCTAACATTCCTGCATCGCGCTATCGAAGTTTTCTGAGCGCGTCGGTATATATACGACAGCTGAAATGTTGGGCTCCAGCCTGGCCGAGCATACCACCTCGCTCGGTCGGAAGATCTTCCTTTGCGGCCACCACGCATTATCCCCACATTGGTGACCCTCGACAGAACACGCCTCCTTCATCATTATCACTCCCCGCCCCTCCGCAACTTAGAAAACTTCGATAGCGCGATGCAGGAATGTTAGGCGAATTGTGGGTACCGCCACATCACTCCCCCCCCGAAGACCGGAGGTCGAATCTTGAATCTTGTCGCTTGAGTCGCCAGTGCCAGATGGTTCCAGTGAGTCGGAACTGTTGCAGTGAAGTCCCAGTGAGTCGGAACTGTAAGCTGCTGCACGGGATCCAGTAAGTCGGATAGCTGCAGTGCGGGGCTGATGCTACGTGCTGACCAGGAGAGATGTATGTGCTCTGCTTGCTGACCGGCCGGTGTAGTGAGAAAGCCCGATGATGCCGATGCGGAGTCGCTCAGGCCGCGGTACATTGCGGCTAGTGGACGAGGTACCCGATGAGGCGATGCTGGCTGGCGCGGTGCGGAGGGGCGGGGAGTGATGATGATGAAGGAGGCGTGTTCTGTCGAGGGTCACCATTGTGGGATATATGTGGCCGCCACAAAGGAAGATCTTCCGACCGAGCGAGGCGTTATGCTCGGTCAGGCCGGAGCCCACGTGATACGTTTCAGCTGTCGTATATATACCGACGCGCTCAGAAAACTACGATAGCGCGATGCAGGAATGTTAGGCGAATTGTGGGTACCGCCACAAAACAATGATGAAAAATAATCGTGATACTTAGGTAAGTACTTACTTACTTAAATTTAAAAAAAAAACAAAATGTGCGGTTTCCGCAAAATTGCAGGCAAAACTTAGTGAGCGAAAATAAGTTAAAAGAAATTTTACGCTCATATTATTCTACATAATTGTTATACCGGCGCAGCGCGACAATAATTGTTGTTTTCGTAAACAAGCAACTCATAATTATTAGTCAGTTTGCTTCATAAAATTAACGAGATTGCTAGCGCCATCTCTCGGCTGAATGTGCTAAACTATTTCATTTTACTTCTCCATACTTTGACCCCAGACATGCCCCAGACCAAATAAAAAACGACAGGACTTACGTCCTTAAGCTAGAACTTATAATATTATAAACTTTGTTTTCTTGCTGCATAGTTCTTGCGATTACCTCAAAAAATTATTTTGATAATATTATATTGAAAATTAGATTTCAAATTACTTACGTGTGAAATGTGGTCCCATCTCGCTTTTTATCTTTGGTTGAATTATTTGTACACCCTTTCACGACACAGCTCGGCATTTATAAATGGTTAATAATGATTTGTGACGAAACGTGTTGTGCTCTCACGAGTCGCGATAGCTACTGACAAAACTGGCGTAGTTTTGCGTGTGTGCGTGTAAATGTGTACACAGGCTGGCGTAGTGTTGTTCACAGCGCTCTGTCTTACTATTTATTTGGTTTTCAGAGATTAAGCCGCAGGAAGGGACATAATAATTATAGGCTTTTTATCACAAAAAAATGTAGGCTTCCCATGAGATAAACGAAATCCATATCCATACTTCCATACTAATATTATAAATGCGATAGTGTGTCTGTCTGTCTGTCTGTCTGTTACCTCTACACGCCTAAACCGCTGAACCAATTTTGCTGAAATTTGGTATGGGGATCTTTGAGTCCCTTTGTCATTTAGTATTGAGTCATTTAGTATTATATAAATTACACAAACGAAATCGCATAACAACAGATGATAATAAAAAATGGGCTTTTAATATAAATTCACTATAATTTAAGTTCTTATAATATAATCTCCCTTATGATATATTTTTGCATAAACTTACAAATTCCATATTATTCACAAATGATGTTGCTAGCGCCATCTCTCGGCTGACTAAAGTAAACTACCTCTTTTGCATATCGATGAAAATAATAATATTATCAATGATCCAAATTCGTCAGCAGTTTTATTTTTTGACAAATATTTATTCATATTTTGATGCTCTTTTAGTTTTTTTTATTTAGATTTGAATGTATTACTTATAAAAAAAGTAATTAAGGAAGTACCTAAGTACCTAGTTACTACCTAGTACCTACATAATAATTTATTAATTTCTGGTAAGTACTCAGTTTTTCTGGTTTTAACAAACGAAATGAAATATACAGATATAATTATTATATACTTGTTAGTATGTATATTGTATAACCTTATAATTTATATAGTTTACTAGACGACGCCCGCAACTCTGTTGCGCCAAAATTCGTTTATCGCGCGGGAACCGTACACTTTTCCAAAATAAAAAGTATCCTATGTCCTTTCCCGAGACTCAAATGTATCTCCATTCTCCATACCAAATTTCAGCAAAATCGGTTCAGCGGCTTGGGCGTGAAGAGGTAACAGACAGACAGACAGACAGACACACTTTCGCATCTATAATATTAGTAGGTATGGATACGATATAGATTATAATAATTATTAATTTTTAATACTTTCACCTGTAGCTCTTGTCAACAAGATCTTGTAAAATACCTACTAGCAGTTTTAAATTAAACCGCTTTCCGCCGGCTATATCACTAAAACCTTCGAATCCCATTAGCTAGCATATAAAGTGGCATCAATAGTAGTTAATTTCATATTCTAGGTCTAGAGTTACTTACTGCAAATAGATAACCTAGGTTCAGTTGAGACTGGCAACAGCGCGGGCGTCGCCCAGTCTGCCGACCCAAGGTCTGCGGCGAACGCGTCGCCGAGAACAGTGCAGGGGATTCCCATACTCGTTACGTAGGTAATACAGCATAATATTGCGTAAACTAATTGTTACAGTAAGGCACAACTTGCGCGGTTCACCGTACTGTATTGTGTTACAAAATACTCATGTATTTAGTACTAAGAAGTAGGTGTCGCTTATTGTAATGGACGCGGAATAGTAATGAGTGACACATTCCCCTCCCCCCTCGCCCCCCACAACACGTGGGGACAATCGGAGGTAGATCTTATCAATCGTCGAATGTGGTACCTACCAGGTTTGAACAGCATTCTAATATAGATAGTATTTATCTACAATCTAACTACCTACTAAGTAGTCTTAGATGATTATCTCTGGTGACGTCGACAGCTATAGCTTATTATAGGTATTAGGTAGTAACTAAAGTATAGGTATTTTATTATATTATACAGTGTGCTGACTGCTGAGTTCCTGTCACTTACTACCGTATTGATGTTAAGAATGTGGCGTCATAACTACGCAGACAATCGTAACTAATGTAATCGTAATAATAATTGAACTAAGACGTAACAAAACCTCACATCCAATTTATTATAAAAAATAACAAAAAGATATCAAAGTATTTTTATTTCACAGGGAGCCGATACGCAAAGAAGAAACAAAACGCCAATAATTTACACCGAACAATTACCTTCAGTGCAATCGACGGGTGATAAATTTCAGAGGATTTCTAAGAGCCGGGCGAAGAAATATAGTCCGCGGGCACAGACGGTGCTAACGGCGACACGCGGTACTCACAGCGACTCGGGGGGACTCAGGACGACTCACAGCTACTCAGGGGGACTTAGTGGCACTCAGGACGACTCAACGTGACATTAGAGAATCACAGGAAGTCACAGTGCGCGTCAGGGCGCCGCGAGGAAATATTTAAAGCTGTAATTGTCCCTCGCTCAACATTAACTCTTTCGGATCCTTTGAGTTAAGGCTTTAGAACTCAACGTATTACTCCTTCCGGTTGGTAGCTCAGTGCCTCAATAGTCAATGGGAGCTGTAAAGTGTTGCGAATGACTTAGATTTTAGAACTTAAGAGGGAAATTAAAGCTTTGTCATATAGGTATCGTTTAACAAAATCTTATGTCGTACTTAGTGAAGAGTTGTCTACAAGATTGAATGTATGAATGTATAAATTTATTTTGTCAAATACTGTTTAGTATGGTCTACCTAATAATCAAATTGTAAAATGTCTGTTTCTCAGTTCATAATGATTGAGACACTGAAACGATTTTGATTAAATTTAGTATTTTAAGATTTATAAGTGCTATGATTTGATCGTTCAGAGTCCCGGGAAAGGACGTAGAATGGTCTTCATGTTTTAATATAGGTTAATAACAAATTAAGTAGTAAACTAGATAAAACCTATGAATAATAAAAACTAAGGAAACGTAACTCCCATACTATTACCGTTTTAAATTTGGTTCCTTTCGAACTGTCATGTAACGTCTGCCTGATACCGCTGAAGGCCACCTAAATATTGCAAATGTATTGAAAATGTGTACCAGTACACATTTTTGACAAGTATTGTAGAACAAGTTTTTTGACGGAGTTACTTTTCCTTAGTTTTTATTATTCGTAGTAAGTAAGGATAACAACTGACGAAATACTTGAGTATAGTAATGAAATTTATTAATTCCTAATAACACTATTATAACAATTATCTCTATACGTTCAAATCAACGATGCACTTCATCTGGACCCTGGCCAGCGCAGCTTGCAGCTCTGAGCGCGCCAGCACCGACATACGCAGTGGCATCGCCCGTAGCGCCTGAGCTATGTACCGCCCGAAGCACGAGAACTCGTCCTCTACCGCTCCTGGACATCCACCAGCTTTCACGGCCTCTGGGGCACTAGCTTGAGTATCAGTTTGCACGGTAGGATCATCAAAATCTTTAGCATTAACAAAATCTATAGTGATATCGTTGTCGTCGTGTTGGTCGTCATCTGTATCGAATGCCTCCAATTTGAGTGCGTCTCTCTCGTGTGGTGTTACGTTGACTGCAACTAAATCTTCGTCTTCCATAGGATTGTATTTCTCTTGATGCGATTCGCTCGTAGTTTTCGCTCTTTCGTTGTCTTCGGTGTCTCTTTCTTCTGAGTGTTTCGCCTGGAATATAAGGAGTTAATTAAAATGAAGGTACTCTCAGGGCAACCGTGGCATCATTTATGTAATTAAAACTATAAATTTTACGGCGACTACTCTGTGGCTGTCACTCGTTTAAATACCCAGTTTGTCTTCAAAAAGACAAACTGGGTATTTAAACGAGTTTAAAAATTTTGCCTGATTAGCATGTTTGTTCAAAAACAAACATGCTAATCAGGCAAAATTTGGTACACCAGATCTATAAAGAAAATAAGTAGGAAAGAAAAGATACGATACCTTTGTACTTTTATCAGTTTTCGGCGAATCGATCATATTGTGTTTACTCTTCCTAAGGGGAAAGCCCTGTCTCTTCTTGAAGTTGTATAGCCAGCCGTTACTGGCGCGGAAGTTGGTCAGGCCCAGCTCTCCCGCGAACTCCCGCGCCTTCGACAATATCAGGTTACCTGGAAAATGGCAGACATTTTGTAGAAGATGCCGGCTCAACTCGTTTCTGGTTGGGAAATGGGCATTCTCCGGATTCTCCAGTTGATTCCCTAGCACATTTTTTATTTCTGCATATTTTTTTAAAGTAGTAGCTGAATATAATTTTTATGTGAATTATAAAAATAATAATCTATAATAAATAATAAATAAATTCCTAAACTATTTGGCCCTTTTTAACTTCACAGTTTCAGAAGATATTTGAATTAAATTTTTTCTTATTTAGGGAATCAACAAAGATGATATCTAGGGAATCAAAAATAAATAAAGCTAAACAAAAAAAAAAAACTAGAAAATAAGCTTTTTTAGCTAAGTTAACATGTTTATTTATATAAACATATTGTATTTTTTTAACGTACTAGAAGATGGAAGAAGAGGATCAAAATCAGTATTTTCTTGACAGTGAAAAGGCGCAGAAAGTGAATGGTTTGACGAGGCAGGTGAATTGACCTCGATGATAACAACTTCTTCTTCTTCTTCATTCTCGCATAATTTCTTTATCTTTTGCTTAATGTTGTAACGATATGAACTTTCTCGACTTCTTTGTCTCGCTAAATCTCGTTGCCTATGATTCATCTCGCTTATAGGAACAACTTGTCTTAATCTTTTTTTTCTTAAATATTTCAGCCTTTCTTTTTCTTTTAACTCTTCATATCGAATTGGGTCTCTTTTTATTTCTTGCAACCTACGACTAGCAGCAAGTTTTTTTTTCTCTCTAATCTCTTCTTTACTCATTTTTTGTTTACGTGGCATTTTGAAAACCTGAAATAATTTTTTATAGATAAAATAACTAACTAATGTAACTAATTATAAAAACAATAACTAACGTCTGACTTTCAAATTATAACCAACAAGATATACGTATTTATATCATAAAAGTACGTATATTAAATAATATATTGCATTTTTATTTACATATTTTATTTATTGAAGTTATTTACTTGTATCAGAATATGAAAAGAATATCATTTATTTTCATAAAAATAAAAAGATCACCTATCACTAATCACCTAAATGTATTACACAACAATAGTGTAATAGGCTACAAATTACAGAACAAATTTAATATAGGATAGGGAATCAAATAATTACCTTCGTTACTCGGAATCGGAGCAACGAGTTGCGTGACCTCCCTCCACGTTGTTTAGAGCGCAACTGATCCCCCCGCCCTCACGCCTCCGCGCATCCGCAACCACGCGCTGCTTATAACTAGGGATGTAGGCGCCTTCTAGTGAAGCGCCCAAACACTATGTGCTCCAGGACAAATCTTTGATTGATTTTTTCTATTTATATAACGATACAATATAATTATGTTTATGTACATTTTTATTATAAATATTCTGTTAATGCTCTAATGATTTAATTACTTTGAAATTAGAATTTTATCGTATTTGTATTTTGGGAATTTCTGTTAAATTTTGGGGACATGACTAGAGAATCAATTTTAAGACTTTTGAATTTTACGGTCTGGAGAAATAGCCAAATATCTTGTGACAACTATGAAACAGGCGTTCGACAGCAAATACCGCTCAAAAGTAGACAGCAGATTTTGTGCGATCAGCTGTCACGGAGTAAGTAATCACCCTGCAGGTGATAAAACAATAAACCAACCGGTAAGAGCGACTCCATCTCGGCGACAGTCGCTCACAAACTCCTTCATCTTCTCCTCAAGTTCGGGACTCTCCACCGCCCTGATCCTCTTGGAGGACGGGTTAATCGCCCTCTCCTCCATCCTCTTTAGCAGCTGGTCCCGATGCCGGATGATGCAGCTCAACGTGCTCGCCGGCAGCTGGTACTCCGACATGATCTTCTTCCGCGTGGCGCCGTTGTTGACGGCGTTTATTATGTCCACCTTTTCCCGTAACGTCAAACACATGTTGATGCGTTTCCCGGGCGCGCTCATATTAAATTTAAAAGGTGAAAGAACGCGGAATATGGGAAACAAAGATTACACTGACAATTATATTCTATATAATATCGACACCTGCTAGTTTAACTCTAAACACTAACAAATTAGTAACAAAAGTACAAATAACAAAGGTAAATCAGCCGTTTGACAGCTCACACACACTACCAAGAATCACACGCACACTGCACCGTCTATCTGTGTACAGCGTATTCAGTATTCACTTTAGCGAGGCAAACGCGTGGCCCTCGATCGAGCGTCGCTACAGTACTGAATACTGAGGTTCCCCCCGCCCCTGCACACCTCTGTAACTGAGTCACGCCGTTACTCGTACATTCTTTTGTTTTCTTTCTTTTTTGCATAACATCTGCTGTTCTGTCATTGTTTTAATGCTTAAAACTTTAAAGTTGTAAGACAAAGTGCTACGAATAATATAAAATAAGGATGACTGACTGTGTCAAAAATTTGTTCCACGAGTGTATTTATATTTAGTGTATTTATAGAAGTGACAATTATTGTCAACGGCTTTATTTCGTAAATTTGAGTGTTAGGGTTTCGTTGCTATTGTCATATTTTAGTGTGCGAAACGGAACCAAATTCAAAACGGTTGATGGGAGTTACGTTTCCTTATTGTAATTTTCCATCTTTTTAGTAAAAGATGGCCCCGTGCGAGTTTCTTACGCCGGTTCTTCTCGCCGGGTTAGTTCCCGAACCGGTGGTAGGCACCGTAGATTCTACGTTCTTCTGACTTTCAAAAAGTGTATTCATGATATAGGTCTACCAGAATCTGATGGCAAAAAGTGAGAAAATAAAATGACTCTAGCAATACGGGGGTAATTGGAATAAAACATTTTGATCCGTTTTTTTCTTATACTTAGCGGCTGATTCTGTATTAAACATGCAAATATAAAAATTTATCCAATGATCAAGGATATTTTTAAAAAATCTGCTGTCAAAAATTGCCATCAGATTCTGGTAGACCTATACCTATTTTGAATAAAAAGATATTTTATTTTTATTTTTTATCTTAGTTTTTATTATTCGTAGACAAAGGGGTATATTGTGTCCAGATTTTGTCAATTGCAGTAACACATTTTTGAGCCTATAGGCCTTATTATTATTAGGGCCCAAACGTACTACTGTATTTTGTATAGTGTATGTAACGGCTCATGTTGAGTAATCGATAAGTAACAAACTGAAATGAAATAACGAGGTGCAGAATTTTGTGCCTCGACCTTAGATCAAATAAAAAGTCTTTTTATTTGGTCTGAGGTCTTGGCTCTCGATACGCCGTTTGGACTATAACAAGAACTCAGTTGTTTAAGTAAATTCAGTTAATAAAGGAATAAAGGGCGAAAGGTTCGAACTTCGAGACATAGAATAGATTGATTAACTCATTCCGAACTCAATTTACGATAAAAACCAAATAAACCCGGGCCCGTTTACTTTCTTTTCGTTGATCCAGCGCCGTGCCCCGATGATGAAAAACTCGTAAAATGTTTACGAGTCTATTTGTTTTTTTTAATAAGGAATACTTGATTTGTATAAGGGCGGCGAAATCGCGTGTTATTGCGTCGTAAAAGCGCAGCGTCGTCAGTGGTCGTCGCGTATTGCCCCGGCGTGCGGCCGAATGACCTGCACGTTCGACGAAAGATTTCATTTTAGATACTGCCTCGTCGTACAATTTCCTGCTGATTCGCTTGCGGTAGTAAAAACGTAGACGTAGTTTATAGAATAAGAATAAGAATGTGCCTTGTCACACGTTTTTGACTATAGTAAATTAAGAATGAGAAAATTTTTGACGACCTCTGTGGCTCAATTGGTTGAATGTGTGCCAGCTCAAGCCGGGGGTCGCGGGTTTGAATCCCGCCGACGGAACAAAAAGTTTTCAATGTTCCCGGGTCTGGATGTGTATTAAATATGTCTATGATATAATAAAAATATTAAATATATGTATAGTATAAAAGTATTAAATATATTTCCGTTGTCTGGTACCTGTAACACAAGTCCTTCAGGTAAGTACTTAGCACGGGGCCAGACTGACGTGGTGTGAAGCGTCCATAGATATTATTATTATTATTATTATTATTATTATTATTATACAGGAATAAGCACAGAAGCATCCATAATAATTAAGACGAAAGTTATGCTAGTAAACAACATTTATTCCAAGAAAGATGTAAATTAACTGAGAAGTATAATTTTCAACTTTGTCGTTATAGCAATAAGATCGAAATGTAAATTTCATTAGCGACAGTAGGCTATGATGACAAAAAAACGGTGAAAGAGACTAATTTAGACCTGTGTATTCTCCGAAACAGTAATTGTCCTTACAAACTCCAGGCAAAACAACAGATGGGAACTCTTCTGTAACAAATAAAGAACTATGAACCTCAGATCAAATAAAAAATAATAATGAAGACAGATACCTATTTGTAAAATGGAATAAAAACAAAGTTTTAATGCTTGTACAACATGTAACATAGAAGACTGAAGAACACATTTGGAACGGTATTGGGACTTGGAAATGATACTAAAACTAGACCATAAGCAGCATTGAGATATAAGCTTATATCACAATGATAAGCAGTAGATATTCTTTTCTCAAAACATCACAGGAAATAAAATTCTAGGGTCATCATTTTTGGAGTCCATAATTACTGTTGCTACCTATATTGAAAGGTCAAAGGAGCTTCTTTTTATTGCAATAAGGCCATAATTCGAACGTGATAAAATTGGTCTTCTATTTTATTCGTTTGAGAACATAGCACTAGCTCGGTCTCTAAAATATTTAAAAAACATTTAATACTCCTAAAGTTTCACCGTCAACAGTTTGTGCTTCGCAGTCAATGATGAAAAACTCAAAGCCGATATGTTACTACCGCGCGCGTTGTGAAGATTCAAATACGGCCCAATTGGGTCGTCTGTTATTTAGTCTGCATCGAGCGCAGTCACAAACGTGCCGCGTCTTGTCTTACCTAAATAAATTGAAAATGACGTCGTGCATGTTTCGAAAATGTACCAATTATGACTCAAAAGGAAACAAAACACATGGAATCTCTTACCACATGTCTTGATTGCAATAAATACCTCGATTATTTATATTTTCAATTATTTTTTCGAACAATCTGGAAAAAATCGAATTTTCGTCATAGCTCAGGCGAAGAAAGAGACAGCGATACGATTCGACGTTTAAAAATAGAACTGTCTCTTTTATGTAAATGGTTTTTCGTATCTTTTGTTTCACTTATCTGTCAAATTTGTCAATGTTTGCAATTTTGAATTTGAAAATTGTTCGGAAGAAATTTAAGCCGGAAAATAGTATAGACGTAACAGATCTGTATAAGTAGAATATCATTGTTCGCAGTAGAATTACAAGATAGAGTATAATATTTTTATTGATCTTATTTTCGTCCAACTATGATGGTATGGTAATCTTTTTGTGTGGGGGTAGTGATTATCTCTCATCAACTCTGATGCTCTGAAACACTTCAAATTATAAAGCTGAATGTTGAATTGCCCAAAATTAGGCCGAAATATTCCTCGACGAGGACTTAATTATACTTCGAGATTAGGCAGCGAAATGTTTGTGAGAATATCTAAAATATTCTTTTGCGTTTACCGAAATTAATTTGAAACAATGGTTTTTGAGCCATCTGGTGGGCAGAGCTGTGTATTGTAATGTTTTGCCGACCTATTTCTTTGTTCTTAGAACAAGTAACTGTATGTACACAGGATGCTACAAGCAATTCGGTTCTTTGTGTCAGTAAATACTTCCATTAATAACGAGTGGTTACGAAGCCGCAAGATCTCTGGTAATTTATATAAATCTGTCGAGGGTTTATAAGCCGCCTTTAAGCGTCGTCGGTGTAAGTCAACAGAACTACCAATTAACTCAGTTAATGTGGTAATAATTAGCGTGTGTATGTGTGTATACGTGTGCGTGCGCATGTGTGTGTGTGTGCATGTGTCCATATCGCTTGTTTACGCTCTAATCTAACATCTCGTTGCTCTGTTACAATATGGGTACATCTTATTTTAACCATCATTTCATTCGACTTTAGAGTGTAATTTATGTTGTCCGCGCAGTACATGTACGTCGTTATTACTCGGGTAGTGGTATCTATTTGCTGTAGGCACACCGCCGTAAAGCGCCGGTTATGTTTTATTGCTCGCCGGTTTCGCTGTACACTCCGCAACGTGACAGCTCAAATTTATCACACCCTAAGCTATTTTATACCTTAGCTTACATAGCATAGAGCTCAATATTGTTCGTGATGATAGTCGTTCCAAAATGCCTAGTGAAGCGTGTTCACCTCGCTATACTTACAATGTAACAATATATCTGCGTCCTTTTTTAAAAGCCTGCGCCGAATAGAGATAGATGGGGCACTCGATGTATCGCTTAATAGTTGTTTTCAAAGGAAACGGAAGTAAGTGGTTTGATGTCATTTACTCGTTTTTGAACAGAATACTAATGTTGTGATAATTGAATTAGCAAATAGCGACGTGACTTACTCGCCATCATCGTCAACAGCCAGCTCCAGTCTAAAAATATTATGTAGAACTCAGAACTCAGAAGGCAAAGAGACAACAACATTATTAAGTTGTAGCTTTGCTTTGTAAGCATTTCTATTGTTCCCATAGAACGATTTAAAATCTATATTTGTTCCTAATATTGCGTTGCGTCTTTCAAAGTATTCGAGATTAGCTTTGTTTAGATCCATGTTTGTATGCTTCTTTTTTAGCATAGTTTTTGCCTAAAAGAGTCGCAAGCATCCAATCCTTCCAAACTCTCTAGTTTGGGTGTTATCTATAGACAGAGGTAACCGGTACTCTACAGTGAATAACATTTCCCAGCCAAAACAAACACACACAAGACCTAAACGACACGTTTAGGTCTCCTAGTATACAAACTCCTCTTATTTTGATTGGAAGAAAATTAAATAATTTGGCGTAGCGCGGTCGAGCGTGGTCGGGTGACGTCACCGTCGCCATGGCAACACACAGATAAATGTTACAGGCATATTTTTTGCCGCATTATGTCAGACCCAGTCAGACCACTCTCCCGTCATTATTATTACACTAACGAACTCGGCCACGCCAAATTAGACCTTACTGCAACACAATAGGACCCCCGAGCCGACTGTGATTACAGATCAAATCTTATGTTACAAGACTTAGTATCAAACGAATTTATGCTAATGTGAGTGGATATAACGACGGTAATCGCGTGCTGGATGATCGTACAGAAGTTGTAATGGGTGATATCATATTTTAAGACTAAGGTAGGGCTTACGGGGACCATTAGGGAGAGCAATAAATATCGTCACACCTGATGATGATTTATTTCGAAACCGGTCGTATTGAAGTAAAAATTGTAGTAATTAATGAATATAGGTACCTAGTGGAAAAAGTGCAAGTAATATTGTGTTTTATTTGTGTTTATAAATATCGTCCTCCCGGTTTCTTTGCAAGAAAAATATCAAAGTCAAAAAGATTTCAGTTGGTTCTCTTAATTTGTTGTTTATATGATAACTAGCGACCCGCCCCGGCTTCGCACGGGTATATAATATATAGCCACTGAAAAAATGATTAAAATCGATTCAGCAGTTTTGATTTATATTCATTATTAATTACTACCCGTGGCCCGCATTGGCCGGTATCGCCGCGCCGCGCCGCAATAGCTACGTCTCGCAATTTTTAACAACGATATCAAAATACTTTTTAAATATGTAATATCTTCGAAAATATTCATTTAAATCATATGCTGTAAAGGGCCATATAGATCTATATTAAATCAACAATGTATTTAAAGTGTTTAATTGAATAAGGATTAATGCCGTATTAATATAGTAAAAGTAAATGACAAAAAACTGTTATTGTGGGATATAAGAGATAGACATATAGCATCGCGGAGTTTTCTGTAGACCTTTTCATTGTGTACAAATTACAATACACAATATATACTTAGTACATTATTTTGATAAATCTCGTAGGGTTCAGCCTGCGTTTGCAATGTAAGCGGAAAAAAAAATGAAATTATTTATGACATCACATTAGAAACCCCAACAATAACAGTATTTCTCCACTATTTAATGAATGTTATTATACTTATGAACCTTCCTCTTGAATCACTCTATCTATTAAAAAAAACCGCATCAAAATCCGTTGCGTAGTTGTAAAGATTAAAGGGAATAAAGGGACATGAGGGAAAAAAGCGACTTTGATTTATAATATTACCTATGTTTTTTATGTTTTTATGTTCTATGTAGTGATTTAATATTAAATTATATTTTAACAAAAATCACATGACACATCATAGTTACGAATTAATGTTGTAGTTGTACCTATGAATAAAATACAAATGAACAAAACTTAATATACATTATAATAATTATTATTTTTTGCTCGTTGCCTTGTTGATCAAAAAACAAATCCAAATTGATATTAAGCTAAGAATAATCACAAATCTAGATAAGGATAAGACGATTGTTCAAATTGAATGCACATTGTGGATGTTGATGAGGATTAATGACTTCTGATCAACTTCTGATGATGTTTTAAATGTTCCTGTTGTGGCGGTACCCACAATTCGCCTAACATTCCTGCATCGCGCTATCGAAGTTTTCTGAGGCCGTCGGTATATATACGACAGCTGAAATGTATCACGTGGGCTCCGGCTTGACCGAGCATACCACCTCGCTCGGTCGGAAGATCTTCCTTTGCGGCCTCCACGCATATTCCCACATTGGTGACCCTCGACAGAACACGCCTCCTTCATCATCATCACTCCCCGCCCCTCCGCACCGCGCCAGCCAGCATCGCCTCATCGGGTACCTTGTCCACTAGCCGCAATGTACCGCGGCCTGGGCGACTCCGCATCGGCATCATCGGGCTTTCTCACTACACCGGCCGGTCAGCAAGCAGAGCACATCTCTCCTGGTCAGCACGTAGCATCGGCCCCGCACGGCAGCTATCCGACTCACTGGATCCCGTGCAGCAGCATTACAGTTCCGACTCACTGGAACTCCCTGGCACTGGCGACTCAAGCGACAAGACTTCAAGATTCGACCTCCGGTCTTCGGGGGGAGTGATGTGGCGGTACCCACAATTCGCCTAACATTCCTGCATCGCGCTATCGAAGTTTTCTGAGCGCGTCGGTATATATACGACAGCTGAAATGTATCACGCGGGCTCCGGCCTGACCGAGCATACCACCTCGCTCGGTCGGAAGATCTTCCTTTGTGGCGGCCAAGCATATATCCCACACTGTCATCCGTCTTGGCAATCTGACACGAAGGTTGTGGATCCAATGACTTTGTGTCCAGAATGTTAGACTAAAGTCATCTACTTGAAAGGAAAATAAATATTTTTTCCCGAATAACAATTTAAGTAATATTAATTAAATACTTAATAGATAACAGATAACAATCTAAACACTAAAAAATACAATCTAAAATATACAAATCTACGAAGTCATGCTAAAATCTGTGGAACATTTTGTAGACGACTTAAAGAATATTATGTTCTTTCGCGTTTAGTCAGTGCAAAAAGTTGTAAAGATTAGTAAATATTTAAGTACCATTTTGATAGGCTTAATAGACGATTATAACAGGAAGAAATAGGTAGTAATACGGTTGTGATCTTTTACATCATGTAAGACGTAGATATTTCGGCGATTAATTACTAAGAATACTAACTAAAACTTATTCAATAGCTCTTTGTAGCGTCTTAAAGTTTTCATCATTAGTTCTAGCGGTTAGTGATATTAATAGTTACGTAACTGCTGTACTCATACAATGACATGTATGATGTGACTGGTGGGGGTTTCACGCCTTACAACTTAAGCGTTATTAATGGATGTCTTTATCTTTGTCAAAAGCACACGTTAACTAGTTTGTTTGGACTTAACTATCAACTAGATCAGCTATCCCCAACCCGCGGCCCGCCGGGACTTTATCTGTGGCCCGCGTGATTTAAACCATTTTGAAATTCACGCCCACCGGCATGCAAAATAATGTAGTCGTCGTGAAAGTCGTAAAATTTTTATCACTTTTAAATCGTTGATTTTGAAAAACGTTATTTTTTTTTACCCTAAACATTTTTGTTGCGGCCCGCCGCCCGCGACACCAAGTCCAAGACATGTTTGTGGCCCGTATGAAAAAAGGTTGGGGACCACTGAACTAGATGTTGCCTGCAACTATGTTTGCGGAGAAATTCGTTTATCACGTACTTACATTATATTTTTAACATAATATAAACTCTCCTCTCTCGAATCTCGATAGAGAGTGGAATTATTTCACCGATGATAATCGCCTCAGTGATTAGAAGCGAAACAGAATTAGGACGATTCCATAGTTCTCAAGTCACATTCAACTAAATCGTTTATTGTCTACCGAATTGTTTTTGCATGTACAGCTGTAATCGTCTTTCCTTTCTATTAAATCCTCTTACTCTAAGCTGCTTTGAATAATGATGATACTTTTAACGTAACAAAATAGAGTTGAAGTGGTAGCTTGTAAGTAGTAGGTATATAATTTTGTATAGCTTGCTTGTTTTAGGTTTTTATTCTCCACTATCGACTCTACATTGTATCTACAAATATGTTGTTGTTTTGTATCTTAAGTAGACAAAACAACAAATATGTACTTGAAAACAGGAGGGCTATTGTATTTTTCCACTGTATAATTATGTACATTCAAATTACTGTAATTTTTTATATTTTGGACACAAAACAACACGAAAACATGTCGGGCTCCGACTTCTGTGCATGTTATTGTACACAAGATTTATTGTGTTTTAGAATTATTCTACTTTAAATAAGTAGGTACGTAGGTAGTATTATAATTACTTATCTATTATAACATCGCATTGACGCTAGTTCCCAAAAGTATTTAAGTTATTTTATACTGTAGGTACTCAAATTCAAACATTTTAATTGAAAATTTAATTAGAAATACTTTAGTACTATAAAACAGACACTTAATAGTTTTACATATTTATAAAGTTAATTATTCTTATCCTATGTTATTAAAAATGAGTCGATAATACTTACTTGGTTACCAAGTACCCAATTAGGCATCCTTGTAACCAATTAGGCGTCCTTGTAACCTTTACGCATCGATCACGTTCAAGTTGAAATGAGGTTAGTAGCGCCATCTTTTGGCTAATGGTGCAAGTCATTAAGTTCTCTGTTGGGATATTATCTAATATTTTTATGAGACATTTCCCCTTTTTATTATCTTATTTTTATTTAAATAAAAGTATTGATATTTTTAAATTACAACTTCAAAAAGGTATTTTTTTTTTATTAACATCATCCTTCCGTTTATTACCTATGCAGTTTGCAAAATATGTCAACTTTTAAAAAAATAATACCCGGGGTAGGTATATATAAACCCTCCGGTTTTGTTTGACGTCCTTTTACATTTTCCCCTGATATTGGGGAACTCCGTCCTGGCTGTACCAGGTTCCGGGTGATAACTGATATTACCGGCGATTACTTCCCACCGGCTCGCCACGTGCCTGTCAATGACGTCTGCTTGACGCCCTAAGAACCACACGCTGAACTAGCCACCGCCTACGGGACCCGACCAACTTGGCCAATAACAGCCGGCCATTATCATCACCACCCCTGTGCTTCTGCGAGGATATCAGAGACCTTCGGAGTTGGAGTCCCGTTCGTCGCTGTTTGTCCCTAGATAAATGCAGTGTTCCGTAAGACCCCTACATTCCAGAGGCTAAGAAAGTGACTGAGGCTAGGTTTCGTTCCCGCGTTCCCTCTCTACCGCTGGTTAGTTAGATTTTAATTTTAATAAATTTGTTAAATTGTTAATTCTCTTTTTATTTATCTCTCTTAGTCTAAATTTATTGTCCCTGTCCGGGCACAGGTGACAGTCGTGCGAAGTGGCGTCGCGTCGCTGCGTCGCTCACGAAACTGTTTTGAGACTCAAACAATCTAACGAAATTTCCGCGGCCTGCTCTAAAAACGTCAACAACAGTTTCGTGGTACGGCCCCTGACTCCTGTCCGTCCTGACTCCCGGAGCTTATTAATTATTATAATATTATATTATACAAAAGACACATTTGTTTCTGTGAATGCATCATGTTATTATGTTTTCTGTACTTACTTAGCATTTACTATATAATTATTTTCTATATGCTTTATCTTAAGACTGTCGTATCTCAAGTGAGTGAGAGTGAGAGTCTCAAGTTCGCTTTGTGTGACTGTCGATGTTAGTGAAGCAGACGTCTCAGATATTCCTGGTGTACAAGTACAAGCTGTACGAGCTGTACGAGCTGTACGAGCTGCTCCGTGTACCTGCTAATACTGCTTATAGTCTCATACTTACAGCGTTGTGCTCGTGGCAGCTTAATTATGCGATTCCAAGTTCCAACTGCACAACAAAGACAGATCAATTACCGTTTATAGCTGATGAATGATGATTAAATTAATGTATATTTTTTATACCTAGTTACCAGCTTTCTGTACTACATATTTGTATATAGCCACATACCCCTTGTATTATAAATTATAATATAGCGCCAACAAAAACAAACATAATAATATGAATAACATTGACGTCACGACTTCAACATTCCTCGCCCTTCCCGCGACGTCCGCATTACCTGCCCTTATAAAATTACCCTGTGACCTTGACCTGCGGTAACGCATCGCACAACCCTTCTTGGTTCCGACCGTCCATTTTATTACCTTCCAGAATGTCGCATCAAATTTTTGTTTTCTTTTGTCAGTTTTCAGGACAAGATCTTAAAACTTTTGGCAAAGACTTATCCTTAAAATCATTTTCGGCGTAAAACCACAGAATACATATTATTAGTAACAAATAAACGTAGAATAGTTTGTTAAAATTCAATCCTTATCTCAGCCACAGAATACTAAACTAAATAACGAAGATCCAAGTTTCTAAAGCTTCTCGCGTGGGCTTAGATCCATACGATATCATCGTAAAACCTT
This sequence comes from Cyaniris semiargus, assembly GCA_905187585.1. Classification (NCBI taxonomy): domain Eukaryota; kingdom Metazoa; phylum Arthropoda; class Insecta; order Lepidoptera; family Lycaenidae; genus Cyaniris; species Cyaniris semiargus. Next base: position 15,053,613 of record LR994564.1, read on the forward strand.
TTTTGTGGTCATCCAAAAATAAACCGACTAAAGTTGAAGTGCGATCCCGAACCTGTTGGCTGACGTCAGCAGCTCCCCCCCCTCCCTCCCCCCGCACCCCCGGAGGGCTCGGGGGAGGTCGGGGGGCTCCGGGTAACGTCGGGAATAGGGTTACCAGATACAAATTTCAAAAGTCCTAACAAAATTCCTGATTTTCGGCCAAAATTCCTGACACGAGCTATTTAATTGTTGATTTTTTAAATTTTTAATTTGTCAATGTTAATTGATTTATGTTTATATCGTAAAAAGATATTTACGATTATTTATAAGTTACATTTTATGAAAATCCAAAGTACTCGTGCCTTAACCTTCTTTGTTATTGTGATTAAAAATAAAAATTTTGTGTATAAAATTTTATTGTTTCAATTATTTGCCGAAAATTCCTGACATTTCCCTTTTCCGGCCGCATTCCTGACATATGTCTAAAATTCCTGACATGTCAGGAAAATTTCTGACATCTGGTCACCCTAGTCGGGAACAATATTGAATTAAACTTTCGAGGACAGACAGGTTCTGTGGAAGGACGAACATTTTAAGAGCTCTGCTGCTGAATAAACAAGAGTAATAAGTACGTATAATATTATCTAGTTATAGAATGCTGAATGAAGTATAAATAATCCATATACCCCGGGTCATTACCGAACGATCGCCACCTCTAATTGTCAATCAATTCATAAAATTGTCTAAGCATTTCCAATAATTATTATTAGTTCCATTGTGTTGACTTTTAAAAGACGCGACGGTTACTCGGGCAGTTTCACCGCCGCCGTCCACGATGGAATCGTTAAAAGAAAGTAGATAATTAATAACGAGTAGTATAATGAAGTACGAGCAATCAATTATTAACGACTGACTGGTGAGTGGTGGCGCTCGGCGTAGCAACAGAACAGCTGATTGTACCACGAGCCGGTATTAAGACAATGACTGTCAGTTTCACAGACAAAAAGTCATCGCTAGGGAGTAGGGTGGTGCACTGAGACAGGCGGGGATGTCGCTTCTCGCTAGCGCTTGAGAGGTCGGAACTTCATTTACGAGATCTAGATTCATCTACTCATGCACGGTCTCTCAAGTTTTATCACACGAGAAAGTTTATATAGAATTTTCTCTCAAAGCACAGCAAACGCCAAAATACTTGAGAATGAGAATCATTTTGAGAAAGAAAAAAAAGAGAGAAAGTGCTGGAAGTTGCTCTATACAAGCGAACCAATATTGTACAAATTAAAGAGTGCCGTTCTCCTCTATGACTGCCATAGCGATTCTTCATAGCAGCAATCACATCAGCTACCAGCTCCGCTCCCCGCTTTCCGCCAGCAGGTCTGCTACTCTCAGTCCCATCCCCGTGACCCTTGCCCTCTGCGGCTAACGAACCGCCTTCTCCCACCGAACCCACCGCTCCCACCAGCTCACCGCTCTAACCAAATCCTATTACAATCACTATTGGCACAATCATTGTTGATCTTATCTGCATTCAATGACCGGAGCCTTTCAGAATAAATAAAGAGGTACTGTTCGCGAGTCGATCTATTTGACTATGTATTACTTACCAGCTGTATCACCATTATCATCATCAATAGCGTAAAACAAAAAAGTAACGATATTATACAAAATACGTTAAAAACTGAAACAGTTCCCAGGTGGCACTTTTTTTGGCCACTCTTTTTTGCTACGGCATGCTGTGGCATGCTGTATGATTCTAACGAAACAAATGATACAAATGCACTGAGTTTTTATGTACTAGTGCGTACATAACTCAATGTACAAATGGGAAATTTGTTAGTTCATTCCTGTCTAAAGCCAGTCTCGAAATCTGTTGATTTTCCCCGGTATTTTTCCATTTTAAATAACGTTGCACTTGTAATTTTTCTGCGCTTACACGTGACAGTATTGTTTTATCTAGGGTGCACGTATCGTTCAAAGTAATTTTACCTCTGACGAGACCTTTATGCCGAGTACCTAAGGATCTGTATCGTGAACTAACAACTCGGAGTGTAACAAGGACTCAGGCAGCGTTGTTAGTATTCCAGTCTCGCTCCGCTGAGCACCGATAGCAGCAAGCCGGCAAGGTGACCGCCTGAGAAACAACACACATACTAAACACAATCAAAATTGATCAGCGAATTGTGTAAAATAGACAAAAGGCCTTACACGTTCTTCCTTACTCGAATGAGGTCATACTATTTTTTCCAGTTTAAGTAGCGAGCAAACACAATACTTATTATTTTTTTACTCGGAATCGGTCTGAACCTTTCTTGTAATACTTCGCAGCACGCCCAGGAAGAAATGCTTGCCTAGTTTGTACACCGCTAAAACACATACATCTCAATGGCTTAAACTAATATTATAGGTATAGTCACCGAGTTAGGAAGATTAGGTTTCTGGATTCAAGATTTCACGGGCCCTAGAACTCTTGTCTAATACGAAAGAGCTGAAAATTGAACTTTGGAAAGTCGAGAGTCAAGAGTTCTAATTTCAGTACCATTCCGCTTAGAATTTAGATCTGTACCCTGGACTTTGTTCATCGTCACGCAGATATTCGCATATAACGCATTTCATAATATTATTATCATACATATACATTGTACATTTGCAGTAAGCAAAAATATACTATATCGTTTCCCGTGACTTAAAGTACAATATATTCGTTTGTCCATTTAAATCGGTTAGCGGTTTAGGCTTGAAGAAATAGCAGACAGGTGGACAGACCAACACTTACGCGTTTTAATATAACTATGTACACTGTATAGTATATTTATCTCCGGAGGAAACGCGTCAGAGGCCGAACCCATTAGTTCCCGAGCAGTTACAGGCGACTGTTGCCAACAGACTGTGTGCTAAGGTCGCGCTCTTGAGCCGCTGTCGCCGAGCTGGCTGCGCGGTGATTGCTGTCATTACAGTACAATAGCTACAGCGGCAATTACATGCTGTGTGGATATTATAGCGTAAGTTGTTAGAGTCATTAAAGTAATTAACGCAAAAGTAAGTATCCATCGAGCTGATGAAGACTTTGTGAAGGTACAACATTATATTTAGATCCAGTCTGAACTCTGACTCGAGAACGTAATTGCTCACTAAGCTGTTTCATGACGTCGTAGGGGCATTTTATTTAAATAGCTCATGCCCAGTTTCTACCTATGCATATGGTAATACACTTGTAGTCAAGTGGCTGGATAGTTCGATGACTCCAGTGTTACAGCATTCGGGAAGCTGTGGCACCGGGCACGAGACGTAGGACTTATGATTGCACCAATTCTGTAATCGGTAAGGTCGCCGGTTTTACAGTGTACACGTGTGACGTCAATGCAACGATGCATACGTAAATATTATTACGGCTAGATAATATTTATCGCTCTATTTTATCGCTCGTACGATGGAGCTAATCTAATAACAACATGAATATTTACAAATAGAGAAAAGGAAGTAAAATTGCAAAGTAACTTTGAGAAGAAAATTCGTGTCATGTAAAGCGACGTGCTTACAGAAGAAAGATCTAACTCGGTAATGTCTGATCAAAGCTAAAGATGGAAGTAAAAATACTTTTTGTCTCTCGAACGAAACTAAAACAACGATGTTAAGAGGAGACACTAGGGCTAGAGAAATGAAAAACAAGTACATATTATTTGCTCATTATTGCTGTCTCCCTAACCTCAAGCCTGGGGTCGCAGAGCGCGATAGAGACAACTGCAGCTTGATCTAATAAAAGAACAGAAAATCAACGATTCGTTGTCCCCTGATTTCTTCTCCAAAACTTAACAAATTTAAGTACTTTTTTTATCAAAAATTAAAGTAAGGCTTGAGCTGTGTTCCTACTTCCTGTTTTTTTTTTATAATCTAGCCTTTGTTTTCTGGATGTTTGAACACAGCGGAAAATCTTGCCATTTTTTTGGGTTTATGAACGTTCATATTTATTTTAATAATTAAATTATGAAAAGAAAGAAAACATAGGGACATGCTAATAGTGGCCATAGATATTCAGGAAAAAAATTATAACTCTACCGGCATTATCCAGGGAGGAACCAGGGGACACCGGCAAAAACGGCCCTAGTGTGAGACTCTTAACAGTTTTCATGGCGGAGCTATTAACTCCAATAAAGGAGAGCACGACGAAGCAATATTTGCTCAGTAACGCGGTGATGAGCTGATGGAATATTCCGAACTTTTTGCGCGGGCGCAGGAGACACAAGCGGCGGGGGGGAGGGGGGGACGACGACAACAACTGACAGGCCAACGGGGGAGGGGAAAGGCGGACGGGGGAGGGGGACAGGCGTGGAGAATCGATGATGGCGGCCCTGACACCGCGGTTCATTGATTATTATTTATACTTACGCAAAAAACCGCCGCCGACACAGATGTTAAACTGCTAAATTAGTGCAAACTGTGAATAATATCGCCCGAACTGATCAATCACTACGGGAAATCTCTTTGGAACCATTTTTATGAAATTGGATGAGTTTATATAAAGCAGTTAAAGATGGAACTTGTGAAGAGACCTTATAATGCAACTAATACTATCATCTAAATTGTAAAGTTCTTCCGGAATAGCATCACCTAATTAACATTGTGAAGAGAGTAGAGACGATCTATAGGCATCGAAACAACAATACCTATTAACTTATTCGAAATACAATAGATTAAGAATCTCTCGTTAGAAGAGTCTTTTATAGTTTACACTTTTTTGGCATGTTATAAAACCAAATTTTTATGGCGATCAAAATCTCAAACCAATTATGATTTCGTAATTTTAATAAAAAACACATTATATCTGATATGTGGTAAACATCAGAGACAGCAGCAGCTGGCTCGTGGCTGGCTCGGGGCTGGCTGGCAACAGCGGTGTGACGCACGAGGTGTCACGACGAGAGTGCGGAGTGACAGCCGCCGGCACATCGTCAGATTTAATTAACGACCTGGAGCTTTCGGTTTAGCGTCTTATTGCTGATTGTACAGACAGTTCGCAGTTATTTCACCTCTGATAGGACCTTTATAATGATAATGTAAGGATCACTCTCATAAGAGCGAATTCGCTCTGAAGCCAGAACGAATGCGTCCTAGAAAATTACATTATTGGTGAGTCTTTAGTCTGAGTGTTAATACAGAGAGAAATAGCAGTACCTAGATATATAGAGCGCAAATAATCCGAAGAATCCTTATTACAAAAAAGTTAGCTCTGTCACAGAATATATATTAATAGTACCAAGCTCTGTTGCTAGGTCTGATTAGAATCCTACCTCTAGGCTACCACTACTCGCCGTCGCGCGTCGTTACACAGTTTGGCAGACAGAAATAATAATATTATACTATATTATTGTAGTAATAGATATTTTGAGCACATGTCATTCTGTGATCAGTCCTATCTAGTAGGAAAGAATAAAGATTAAAAGATAGTCGGCGCGTGCCATGCAAAGGCAAGATATTGTATATAATATGTTAGAAAATACTACAAAAATTTTCCATTAGCATAAACAAATGACGGTAAATTCTAGAGAGCGGAAAACTTTGATTTATGAAGATTTCGCTGCGACGAGGTGTATTTATTTTCGATGACGCAAAATTTATTTCAGTCCCCGATTTAGCGCGTGCCAGCTTCAAAGGTTTTTTGTTGACTTTTCCCAAATGTTGGCACTCGGCTAGAACTCAATTTCCAATATTACTACATCGCATTTGCAAATTCCTGTCACAGGGCTCGGGAGACATCGCGACGGGAATGATATTTTTGGCCGAGGCTCAAAAATGTCACAATAATTAAATTAAATAAATGTTATTGATAAACTAAAAACTATAAAAGATTTTCTGAGAAATATCCAAATAGAGCCGTTAACGTCAGCAGCATCGAGTAATTCAAATATGTATAGGACAATAAAACAGTTGAAGCTCCAAGAATTGAATAGATACCCCGGGAATAGGCGACCCGGCGCAAACCTCAGGGCGGAAACGTGACAGCCGACAGCCGATACCGAGGTGGAGGGCCCAGAGGGAAGTCACGACGCCTCATTTCGCCGAAATTGCTCGTACCTACACCTACACCGCCAGGCATACACGGAAGGGCGAAGTAAATAAACCTAAAGGCATACATGCTCCATTTGTCGGGGTGAGGCAAATATGAGTGAATTAAAATTAGAATGACTGCTTCCATTTATCCCTAGACCCTTTTGCAGGCGTATATTTATAGAGTGACGCAAATATGAATGGAAGAGAATAAAATAAGTATGTTTGCTTCCATTTCTTCATATTGTGTAGGTGGTGACTGGTGGGTGCTGCAAGAGTAAAGAGACGTGGTTTGGTATTTACATTATTGTTTACTCACCGAACATTCAGAAATTTATAAAGTGGTAGTAGTTGTTTGGGTAACAAATATTAAAGTTGATTTCGATCTTTAGAGAAATGTCTAGTAAATAGTAAATACTATAACTAGATATTAACCTGTTAGCAGTTCGCTGTTAGGGCCTTCCTTCTTTTGGGAATAGAGTATAGACAGTATGTAGCCCGTCTCAACTCTGATTCATTTGTTACTCTATTTCGAGGAGTTTAGAATACAATAATTAAATATGTACATGCGAAGAGTAGGCTTCCTGTTACCAAGCAAGTAAAACAAAATGTTCACATAATAATCCGTAATCCGGCAAAAGATACAAAAAATATTGAAATGCCGCCACCTAGCAACGAGCGAGGTTACCTCACAAATTGGATCGAAATTAACTGAGAGATATAATTCGGGTCGACCTTGGAACCTCGGGTTAGTAATCGGTGCCATCGTTCGGTCACGGCCGTGGCACGGCTTATCCGAGGCTGTCCATAACTTTGCATCGACGGATTAAGTGTATTACGGACCCTTTTCATTTCTCTGAAGGCGAGGTATTTCTAAGGGAATCTACGTCTGCTCTATAATATAATAATATATTTTTTCGATTGCCAAATATAAGGTACAAAGGAATTTCGGGAATCGAACATCGTCCACGGTCGTCAGGTCGTCAGGAACCCACTCGCGATGTCACGCCTCACCGAGCCGATACTGCGGCGACACCCTGTCTACCGGCGCGCGTGTGCGAGCGGGACGGCGATACTCCGCGCCGGGCGAGCGACGGAGACGGCCGACCCGAAACACCGGCTGATGCCTACGTCAGCGGCGCTGGGCGCGACCGTCCCGCTCTCGCGTACGGAGAGGAGCGAGACGGAGGCCGCAATCACGGTCGAGGTCAAATCGCCCTTCAAACGACTCGGGGCAGCCATTTAAAATGAGCAATTAATTAGTGGAGAATGTAAAAGTAACGAGTGAGATCATACCTGGGTTCGGTCCGCGGTGTCGTGGTAATGGCTTCTAGATGTATGGCTTGAGCGTCACGACTCACGTCGCCACGATCAGATATTGACAGACTACATACAGCCGGCACATGTCAGCTGTTGTTATTGATTACATCATTATATTATAACAAATTGTTGCTGTGATTCTTTTGTACATATTATAGCATAATAATATTATTATTCATCATTATAGCATCATGTTTATTTTTGATTTGTTTAAAATGATCTACTTATTAGCTATTACCTAGATATTTAGTAGGTATGTATGTAACATTAAACATAATATTATATTTTACATCTGTCATAAAATTTTAATTACTTTTCCACCTTCCACCCCGAATCGGAAGAAACTCGGACTTTACAATTTTATATTCAATCTTTAATTTATTTATTTTCATGAGTCAGCTCATGAAATGAAATCTCAAAATTACTATGTGTAGTTCCTGAGTATTTCATAAATCAATAACTCGAAGCTCCGAGCGAAAACGATCGCGGAGGTAAAAGTTTCGTGTATTCCAAATGTTATAACTTTGTTTCAATGTCACACAAATCGTACCGAGTTATTTCTACAACAATTTTGAATAAATTGAGAAACACAAAATTATAAATGCTTGGGATTATGTATGACGATGTTAGAAAACTTCATAATACCACAGAATAGATAATAGTACAAGTAATAATACTTACATACTTATTTTGTGCTAAAATTTTTGTACTGCGAAAACAGAGGCTTTAAATAGCACAGATTACTAAATATAAACTACATAACTTATAGAAATGCGTAGACATTGCTTTGAGAACTCCAAGCGAGTTTAAGGTGGTGATATAGCTTTACCAGTAGTAAACCTAACTAAACTATTTTACTTAAGTATATTAAAGTTATCAGTCACTTGAATGAAAACTCAGCCAATAGCAGGTCTGTAAAGAAAAATAAGTCTGGTAGGTAATGTAACAAATTATATTTTATAAATAGAAGCTGATACAAATACAAATAATTTTACAATTTTTATTTTAATATAAATAGAGGTCGATATGCATACAGCGTTATCACAGTTAAAGCCGACGATCAGCGCGAGGAGTCAGCTCACACCTGAGATCGGTTGGCAGTTTGGCACGGAGCCTCATTTCATAACCGCAACTGAAGTAAGCTCTACAAATAATTTACCTCAACCGGCGAAAGTATTTTCGGCCGTGGCGTGATAATGCCGGCCCTCTATTGGTCGGCTCGGGGTGCTTCCGAATTCAAAAGAGAGCTTACGGTCACGTATAGTGTACACAAAGCCGGCTCCGGTGCACGGAACAAAAGAACGCGCAACCCCAAGCCACCTGTTCTGATCCGCGTGATCCCCTCCCCCCTCGCCCCCCTCGCCCCCCTCGCCCGCCCCCCCGGGACCGACACACGACTGCGAAAAAAGATAAGGGACAGGTTTAGGGTTCAGCGTCATGACAGCGATATTGCAATTCACGACGCTCAAATAGACGATGGGATAACAACTCGTATTGCCAGCACATTTTTTTGGTGCACGAGTAATATTTATCATTTATAGTAAATGTCTGAAATTGACTTACAACTGTACTGTCTACTGTAGGCATTTCGGAAGAAACTACAATCTATACATATAATAAAACTGTAGAAATGAAAATTCTGTACTTACATTGAAGATATTAAAAAAAATAACAACCGCTTGTGTGGTGTCACTAAATCGCTTTAGAAGCCAAAAATGTGGTTAGGTTTTTTGTCTGTCTGTCTGTCTGTCTGTCTTTCTGTCTGTCTTTCTGTCTGTCTGTCTGTCTGTATGTTTGTTCCAGCATCACACGAAAACTACTGATCCGATTTGAATGCGGTTTTCACAGATATATTAGTCTTCTTTCAACTTAACATCTGGTGTATAAAATTTTTCCCCCCACCCCTCTAAGAGGACAAAAGAGGGGTCAGATTTTGTATCAAACTTTTTTCTTTAACACGAAAACTACTGATCCGATTTGCATACGGTTTTCGCAGATATATTTGTCTTCTTCCAACTTAACATCTGGTGTATCAAATTTTTTCCCCCCACCCCTCTAAGGGGGACCAAAGAGGGGGTAAGATTTTGTATCAAACTTTTTTCTTTAACACGAAAACTACTGATCCGATTTGAATGCGGTTTTCACAGATATATTAGTCTTCTTCCAACTTAACATCTGGTGTATAAAATTATCTCTCTGTCTGCCTGCCTGTCTCTCTGTCTGTATGTAATAATATTCTTGACAAATAAAAACTACATTACAACTACAAATAATTTATATGGCAAAACAATGTTTGCCGGGTCAGCTAGTACATAATAATATATTTAACTAGGAGTACATCAAAGCGAACATAACAAACTACATATTATGTACTTAGTTAATTTCTTAGCGACCCACAGCTCTACCTGATGTAAGATTCGATAAAACTGCTACTTAATGCATTTACATTTTAAAAATACTAGTACACAAAGATACTCGGACACAAAACATCGTACACAAATGAAATGTGAGTGAATCAAGTCACGTTAGTGTAGCTGCTCGCCGCTGCTCGCTACACCTCGGTTCCGTCTTTCATATTTTTGTATTGTGTCCTATTGAAGGTTCCTACAAAAAAGAGCACTGCTATTGTACTTGTCGTATAAACTGCTCGACTCTAATCTGGTCTCGTCTCACATTACTCCTCTAATCCCCGAATCGATTGTGTACGGTCGGTCATTGTGGCCCGCCACTTCCTCGCTAATTGACAATTTACTCGCCCACGATAAATAAAACCTAAGGATCTCCAAATATTGTTAAACGCAGGTAGCAATTTCAATGTCATATCTACACACAAGGCTAAACTCTGTTATACACGACTTGGGGTATATTTTCCCGGAGCAGTGGCTGTGATTTTTTGCTCGTTCCGCGTGATCCACGTAGGTTTTTTGCGAGTCGCTATTGATTTCTCGCCTTCCCGATTCCCGGCCGTAATTATTGTTACCTTATTGTGATATTAATGTGCTCCTTTGTGTTTTATAACTTTTATATTATTTTTGAACCTTTGAAGTGGATTTCTTTGCCAGGAACTTTTCGTTTCGCGTGTATATCTGGGCTTATAATTGTGATTAATTGTATACGTGTTTCGGAACCTTTGATTCTGCTTTGAAGTACGTCTCGTTTCGCGTGACGAGGTTTTTGGCTTCGTATTTTTCGCTCCCAAACTTTAACCTAAATATTTTTCTGAAACCCCAGTTCAAACCTTTTGCTTATTTAATCAGAAGGAGTCATCGATTAACTGATTGTCAAACGAAACAAAGAAGTTATCGAACAGAACTAGTTGATAAAACATCACGGCTGCCCCATTTCAAAACCTAGTAAGGGACACTTTTTACAAAAATCATTTTATTGCATAAACTTCACTAGCCACGATCGGCCGCGCCCGAGGGGAATAATAATTACAATAAATTACACCACGATCACTGATGTTGATCAGATGTTTCGTATCCTAAACGTCGGTAACGACTATTCCTGGTGGGGGAAGGAGACGGAGGATGGACAGTGCACGCGAGGAAGAGAGAAAGTGCGAGAGAAGCGCGGGCGCATGTTTTTTTGGGTCACGGGTTCAGCGCTCGCGAAACGCGATGCACATATTATGTTCACACGCTGCAGATGCACAGGGCTTACTACTTAAATTCATAAAATTATCTATTCATCTCTATATAGTCTCATAATATAGAAGAAAGGTTCGATGGAGCATTGTTACAATATAACTTCAGCAGTCCTGCAAATCGACGATCGAGGAATAGAAACATTTAATCAATAACATCAGCCAGAGAATCAATCTACTTTGGCGAGTTGTGACCGACTGACCCGGCCCTGTGGCTTAATAGGACAGAGACTATGTTGCAGTTACTGTCGCATTCACTATAGTTACTAGGTTCCAGAAACCGGTTTAACTTCTATGCTCTTGTCTACAGAAGGTTCAAAGGTATTTTGCTTTTTTACCATTGACGGGGTCTTTACGCCAACATCATAAGAATCTTTCTAAAAACTCAAAGTTAAAGAAACTCTAAAAGTAACTTTTTTACTGCTTTACCAATATTTAGGAAATTCAAAATGGAAGACAATCTTACTTCAAATTAATTTAACGTTGATAATTTCGCTTTAAATCGGTCAGAGATAACACATTGTCACATGTTCACCACTTCTCTTACACCTTATCAGGCTATTTCTCCAAACCGCAAAATTTAGTTGTCCGGACGTATAAAGTACCCGCAGAGTTACAAAAATAGACTTCCGTTTTTTTTTAAAGTAATATAAGGTGTGATCTAACTGGGCCACTTAGGTTTTTTAGAAAAACTTAATTGTAAATATAATTAAAATAAATTTAAAGGTCGAAAAATTGATTCACTGGACATGTCCTGTCCCCAGAATTCACCATAAATTCCCAAAAAAATACCACAAATACAATGAAATTCTAATTTAGAAGTAATTAAATCGTTAGAGCGTGAACAAAATATTTATAAAAAGTTGTAAATTAACATACATATCGTTATATAAATAGAAAAAGTCATTTTAAGATTTGTCCTGGCTCACATAGTGATTCCCTATACGCTTCACTTGGAGGCTCGTACCTCCCTAGTTATAAGTAGCACGTAGTTGCGGGTGCGCAGGGGCTTGAGGTTCGGTAGCCCTCTAAACATCATGGAAGGAGGTCATACAATTCGTTGCTCCGTTTCCGAGTTACAAAGGAAAATATCTGATTCCCTCACCCTTGGTTCCTTACACAATTGATTCCCTATTCGCTAATTACAATGTAATTTCCAAAGTTAAGTTTGCTTAGACACGATGTAAACGACGATAATGAGTATGGTTTTTAGTTAGTCTATTTATTGTGTAACTTACATGCACAGTTTTTGTACACCTCAGGAAAAACTAACTTTTTATTGATTCCCTCTACATACATTTTGATGATACCCTGGATATTTTAAATAGGGAATCAAAATCTTTTACATTTATTTATCTAATTGGTACATATCTGTTTATTTTTATTAAAATAAATAACATTCTCTTCATATTCTGATACAAATAAATGACACCAATAAGTAAAATATATAAAAAAATTTTTCTTAAAGTAAAAATATTTCAAATAAATTTATTTTCAATTCATCGTATTTGGTTTTAACGAACAAGTTTAGTTTGTAGTCAATTTTGTACATGTTTATATTTAAATTGAACATGTTTATTTAGCTGAAAAAGCTTTTTTCTATAAGCTTTGTTGATTCCCTAGGTTAGAAAAATTTAAATCAAAATATCTTCTAAAATTGTGAAGTGAAAAAGGGCCCAAATAGATAATTATTTTTATAATTCACTTAAGATTAATATGTGATTATTGATTTAAAAAAATATGAAGAAATAAAAATGTACCAGGGAATCAACTAAATAATCCAAATCCGGAGAAATGACCATCAACGTACAATTTCTAACAGATAAGAATGAGCTATATTTCTGTTGTTCATTCTTCGCTTTCCTCGTCCAGGCTGATACACTCTAGAAATTCAGTAATTTCTTTATTCCGAGTCATCCCTCGGACCTTTGTCATTCTTACCCATGTTGGTGTACCCCGCAGCCTGATCCTGGGCCCTGGGGGTTTAGGCTGCCGCGAGTGCCACGGTGCCAGCCCTGGTCTCTCGTGGTCGACGTTGCCGGGTCGGCTTTGGCAGTGTGCAGTTGCTATGCGATTTATTTTCGACCGCGTGCGCTGCTCGCTGCTCTACCGCAAGTTTATTATTCCAGCCATCATCATCATCACTGAATACTGCATCGTTGGCTTTATATGGGTTGTCTGGATATTATTATTATTTAGGTATCAAAGTCTCAGCCCGATCGGTGTATCCTCTATTTTATCCCTTGGGGGTAGAATTGATCAAAATCCTTTCTTAGCGGATGCCTACATCATAATATCTACCTGCATGCTAAATTTCAGCCCGATCCGTCCAGTGGTTTGGGCTGTGCGTTGATAGATCACTGTATCAATCAGTCACCTTTGAGTTTTATATATTATTTAGATTAAGTGAATAATTAAGTATTATTTAAATTTAAATCATCATTTACTAATAGATCTAAACTCCTTCCCGCACGCGCACCCCCCGCCTTGGTGACGCCCACTTCGCAACAGGCCGTGCAGCAGAAATCGTAATATTTTAATTTCGCCATAACTTCAAAATCAAACGTCCAATTTTAATCATTCAAAGACCAAATATTATCTACATAAACTGTGCTTAGTGATGAAATAATTTATTTTGATAAGGATTAATAGCATGAGTAAAATAAACGCGTTTAAATTAAATCCAAAAAAAAAATCAAGATTTTCAAATAAAAAAATGGTTGTTGTGCCTCACTCGACATAGATAGGTATAGTGTGTCGCGGACTTTTTTGTAGATATTTATAAGATCTACAATTAATTAGAACATTTTATGGTTCTATCTTTTATAGTTTAGGCAGCGTACGCAAAATAAGTAACTTTTCTGGTTGATTTTTACACCTTGTGTCCGAAAAACCCAAATATCTTACGGAACCCTATTTTTTTCCAAAATAAAATTTATCCTATGTTACTCGTGGATAATGTAGCTTTCCAATGGTGACAGAATTTTTAAAATCGGTCCAGTAGTTTTAGAGCCTATTCATTACAATTAAACAAACAAACAAACAAAGTTTACCCCTTTATAATATTAGTATAGATAGAATAGATAAGTTTGATTAGTGTGATAAGACAAAATGAGATCCCTGATCCTAAATATTCTTAATAGTCCAGTAAAATTACGGCTCAAAATGGGTTAAATAAACATGAAGGAACACAGTTTGGGGATTTTAAGGATCGATAGGGGGGTGTATTCTGAGCATAAATTCCAATTTGAGGGGTTCTACTGAGGTCAGCTCAAGGTCATTTCGATGGAAACGCGTTTAATTCGATATTTCGAGAATGATCAGTGGTAGGCAAAAAATTATAGAGACCTTTTCTCTTCCAAATTAAATTTACTAACTTTTTTATCTGAAACTTTTTTTTTAACATTAATATTTTTCAACTTATTACTCCCGCAAGGCAAAAATTTTACTTTTTTTTCTATTTTTCGTCGTTTTTCCCCAACCATTCAATTTTATTAGATTTTACCGATCATCAAAGTCTAGATATTTTAATTATGAACAATAATTTTTTTCTTAAACTTTTTTCTGTAATGCCAATACCTTCGGAGTTATATATTACTTTACCGAGCGAAATCCGCGCCATTGTCGCAACGTGTATTCACAGACACACTGTAGCGTGTATTAGTGCGGGTAAGGAAACCTGGACGAGGCAAATCGATGGAAGCTACATATAGCCCATACTGCCTCAAACCGATATATGGGCCGAATGCCGCAAAAAACCTTTTATTTTTGCACGCGATTAGTGGTTGCGACACAACTTCGGCTCCTTTCAACCTAGGCAAGATCAAAACAATGACGCATTGAAAAAATCTCCGGATTTGGTTTCTTTATCTGCAGTTTTTCCACAAGACAAAGCAGATAAAACAATGCTCGCTTCAAACGGCGAACATTTCTTTTTGAATTTGTATCGCAAGGCAGGTGACACGAATTGCACGAATCTCAACGAACTCCGATAACTAACATATCTACACTTTGATGATCGGTAAAATTTAATAAAATTGAATGGTTGGGGAGAAAACGACGAAAAATAGAAAAAAAGTAAAATTTTTGCCTTGCGGAAGTAATAAGTTGAAAAATATTAATGTTTAAAAAAAAAGTTAGTAAATTTAATTTGGAAGAGAAAAGGTCTCTACAATTTTTTGCCTAACACTGATCATTCTCGAGATATCGAATTAAACGCGTTTCTATCGAAATTACCTTGAGCTGACCTCAGTAGAACCCCTCAAATTGGAATTTATGCTCAGAATACACCCCCCTATCGATCCTTAAAATCTCCAAACTGTGTTAGTTCATGTTTATTTATTTCGTAATTTGATTGGACTATAACTAAGTTAGATCAGCCTGTCTATAGTAACATTATCTGTTACAATCTTACAACTAACAACTAACAAGTCACAACTCACTTATATTACGAAAAAGGAGCTAAGTTTGTGTCTGTATACTTGTCACGCAACAACTATTAATTTTGATAATATGTAGGTATGTATATTTTGGTAACAACTAACGCGCTAGTAGTTGGCACACACTCATAATAATTGTTAAACATGTTTTTCTCTTAGAAGACTGTATGTTAGTGTACAGGATTATAATTCTTATAAGAATAAAAAGTAAAAACCTTTATGATTCTAGTGTGCTAAGTATATAAGAATAATTCCAATAGGATTCAGTGAGCCCGTCTCGCTGCTGTTCCGGCTGGGTGTGTGGTGTGTGAGTTGTGACCCCACAGCCCACACCACACAGTAAACAATACACATGACTACACCAGACTACACCTACAGGCTACACCATGAACAACCTCAACGTTGCTAAGTACTTATAATTCATTAACTCTCTAAAACTTCAAACATGATGTAGGTTCGTTATAAAACTATTCTATTTCTAAATCTTTCATAGTAAGCTACCTAATTATTTATTTAGTACTTAATTAAAAATCTCTTTGTTCCCAATGTTAAATGAAAATAAAAAAGTTACTACGCCCACGTAGGTATCTAATAATTATTAATATTTGACTCGTCGTCGTGGTGTGCGTGCGTTAAGCCCCGCGACACCGCGCGCGGAGCGATACCTCAAAATGGCCGCCGCGATAGCGAAGCGGCAACGTCGCATCGCTTCCCTCCGCCCCGCAGTATAGCTAGCGCCTCGCTTCGTGTGCCCGCGCCCCGCGACGCGCTTTATAGTTCGTTATATTATCGATATCTCGGCGATAATATAACATGGCGACGAGCGATTACAGGGAAAAGCTGATCGACGAGGTGAAGAAGTACCCCGTGCTGTACGACACCGGCCACGAGAACCACAGGGACATCGACATCCGCGACCGCTGCTGGGTCGAGATCGCCAGCCGCCTCGGCAGCAACTGTGAGTATAACAATACACCCTAATATTACAAGGGTAAGGTTCAAAGTCGATTGTAGCGCGCTCCGAACGCTAATTGCCATAATATTTTGTTGCTATAAATAAAACGTAGGCGTTTCGTTATATCATAGAGCACTCGCAACTACTCGCAAGTCGCAACAAAGTTGAGTGATATAATATACATTTGTATAAAATGCGGTGAAGACAAGCTTTAATATTGTTTGTCTAACTTTATACAATCTGTTTGTCGAGTTTGCCAAGAGGCTGCCGACTCTGTAAGTCTGTACATAATATTATTGTGTTTCAACTTTCAACTTTCCGACGAGACACGAGTACAATATTTGCGGCAATAATATTATTTATAGCGCAGCTTGACGCACGCGCGGTACAACAACTCCAAGAGAACAGGGATATAATTGATGGAAAGCAGCCAAATGTCAACTTCTGTTCAGATAAAATGTAACATTCTCGGTGTTGTTACTTGTTCTTAGAATAAGTATTTAGTATTTACAATTTGTAACTAGGTACCAAATTGGCTGAAGTTGTATAAAAATACTTTACATAACGATAAATATTATATACTTAGCGATAAAGAGAGTTCAAGTTGTTAAAATAAGTTATTGCTTATTTAATTCAGTTAGGCGCTTCCGCATATAAAAGAGGTCTAGAAATCGACGAAACACTAAAAAATTGCTAACAAATTTTCTGTGTTATTAAACTTCTGTAGATATGTTTTACTAGCTGTGCCCCGCGGTGTTACCCGCGGTTTAAGTGATATATAATAAGACTATGAAAAGTACCAATAATAGGGTCAAAATGGGACGATACATGGTTATAATATAATGGTTTATGGTAGTGATGATGATGATGATGCTGATGAATGTAATTTGCATAGTAGTATATGCTTTCCGTTCTTAAAACAAAGACGAAACTCCCAAACTTGTATTTATAAAGAGTCAGAAGTTCTCTCATCACCTCCCGAACCATGGTATACCTCGGTGCAAAATCTTACTTGTTGGTAGCATATGCTTAGAATACTTCTCACGAAACCGAAGTCACCACATGTTTCCATATAATTTTTGAGGAGTTCCCTCGATTACTTAATGATCCCTTCATCAGGTCATCACTTTTATGAATATGGTACCAAATTGGGATGATACCCTATACATCAAAAGAAAAATTTTGAGAATCGGTTCACAAACGGCGGAGTAATCGTTGAACATAAAAAAACAAACATAACACCTCCTCCATTTTGAAAGTCGGTTAAAATTGTAGCCTATGTGTTATTCTGATGTATAAGCTATATTATTGTAAAGTTTCATTAAAATCCGTTCAGTAGTTTTTGCGTGAAAGAGTAACAAACATCCATACATACATACAAACTTTCGCCTTTATAATATTAGTAGGATAGTAGGATAGGATAGGTTACTAATTAATAGTGACGGGTTGAACAAAAATAGGGCGGTGAAGAAATGACCAAAACGCTCCTGCATACAAACTGCTACCGAAATAAAAACGTCACGGTTTTGTTGTTTGTAAATTGAAGGCTTCGCGGAACTTTGTTCGATAACAATGTAAATATTGCGTTTATTTTTGATAGTGTTTTCATATCAAAAGTTGCTTTAAGGGGTATATTATATTAAAATATATTATATTTTTAAATCGACTTACCTCTGTAACATTGAAGGCTCATAACAAAAAAAAAATACCGCTGTATTCAGAAAATCAGCCAAACTCGAACTTTATCACCATCCCTTCCCTCGCTGCAGGCGAGGTGGTGAAGCGCGAGTGGAAGATCCTGCGCGACAGCCTGCGCCAGTCGATGCGCACGCGCACCCGCGCCGGCGCGCCCGCCAAGCGCTGGCGCTTCCAGACGCGCATGGCCTTCGTGCTCCCGCACATGACGCAGCGCAAGTAAGTACACCACCACACCACACCCTAGGTCCAAGGACCATGCATCCAAATGCTAGAGCCATCTGGACCCTTTCAGCCAGGAGCTGGAACCACCTGGATTCTAGTATAGTGCTGGAATTAGCCGCAACTTTACAGTATCTTCTCGTACGTCGCCAGCATCTTTGGCCTCAGGACTCATCAGCATCTTGTGACTTGGAAAGGTTTTTATTTTTAATCTAAAATATAACATGCCCTCTCAAGAGCGCGCAGTCATTACAGTTTCGACTTGTGTACCAGATACCTGGTAACAGCAGATCCCTGTTAGTAATTATTATCGTTGTTGTTAAACCACATTGGAATCTACCCATTTGTCTGTACCAACTGCCATTAAAAGCTACCATCGACCTTTCAGAGCCCGGCGCGTGCGGCACGACGTGAAGATAGACGATCTGGAGCAGTCGGAGGTGGAGGAGACCCCCGCCTGGGAGCCGGGGGGGCCGGCGGGGGGGCTCGCCTGTCCCCCCCAGGGGGGCGCCGGGGGGGACGATGATGCTCTGGACCTGTTCTTCGCGAGCGTCTGCCAGAGCACCCGGCGCCTGCCGAGACACCTGCAGCATAATGTCAAGAGACAGGTACGCTTTATGTTTGATGATGATGGTTAATGTTTGCCGACACCCATGGACACTTTTCAAGAGTTTTACTTGTAAGTTCTTCCGTGTTGCGTTGTTATTATAATATTCCCAATCCCCTTTGGCGTACAGTGATTAGTGAATGGTACCTCACATACTGGGCAAAAGCCTTTTTCTGTGGATCTGCAGTACCGGGAGTGTTGCAGGTGCTGGAGGTGCTGCTGCGGGCGGAGGAGGAGTTCTACAGCGACGAGAACAAGATGGACTTCAAGACCTGCTAGCGGGGTGACACACTACGTCTAGAATAAGAAAGAGGTTCAAATTAAAAAATCTATAGTCTATAGTCTATACTGAAGAGTTTGACAGATGGCTTATGTCGAAATCTTTATTTTTAATTAAAGCCTACGAATAATAAAAACTAAGGAAACGTAACTCCCATACTTCAACCGTTTTGAATTTAGTTCCTTTTCGCATACTAAAATATGACAATAGCTACGAAACACTACATTCAAATTGACGAAATAAAGCCGTTGACAATAATTGTCACTTCTATAAATACACAAAATTGTGACCCGAATACATGCATATTGCATAAAGTATGCATGTATTCGGGTCACATTTCGTAGACGCGGAACAAATTTTTTGACACAGTTACTCTTCCTTAGTTTTTATTATTCGTAGATTAAAGCTATGTATAGGTCTACCAGAATCCGATGGCAAAAAGTGAGAAAATAAATTGACTCTAGCAATACCGGGGTAGTTGGAATAAAACATTTTGATCCTTTTATTTTCTTATAGCGGCTGATTCTGTGTGTTAAACATGCAAATATAAAAATTTATCCAATGATCAAGGATATTTTATGAAAAAAATTGTCAAAAAACCAAAAAACTGTCAAAAATTGCCATCAGATTCTGGTAGACCTATAATAATTAATATTCATCTCTGAGTGCGGCAGTCAGACTGTCTTTTACGTAATACAAAAAGATCAAAATTGAAACTGAGAACTTAGCAAACATTGTATTGTAACGTGCTAGACAAGGACTGAAACTTAGGGACTTATAATTTTATTAAGTTAAAAGTAAGTGGAAGTATTATAAAACTTAAAAGGACTGACTTATCTCGCATTTACGACTGTATTGTCACAGAATATATATTATTAGTACCAAGTATTATGTAAGTACCTAAGGCTCCTTACACACGGCGCCCGCGCCGCAGCGGCAGCGGCACCGTGTGTACTTTACTATGACAACACATTAATAAAATGTGAACTATATTTAAGAGATGTAGCGATTTCACTACATACATTATAAAACAAAGTACAGTTTTGAGTTTGCTATTAAAAGGTAAAAATATCATGACTAGTTTATTTCGTCTTCTCTACAGAATTCACACAATTCACGTAATTTCTATTTTTAACTTTTTTTATTAATGTTATGAATTATGATAATAAATAATAATCTAAGGCCTAAGCTATTTTAATTACGTTAGTTGTCAATCATTTAATTTGATGAACTTTTAACCTTAATATGAGTTTATATGAGTGGAAACCCCAAAATCTGCTTACCACTGGGCGATGATAACTAATAATAATACGAGTTACGGTGATTTCAGTTTAATATCGCAAATACAGAGTGCACAAACACGTGACACTGATTGGTCCGCCATCGCGCCACATTGTAATCTGTAACAAGACGAAGACGAATGTATCACAATTCACAGTCCCCCTCTGTATTCTGCACAATGTACATAGCGATGTTAATTTATCGCGTGCATTTATAATTCATTTCACATTCCTGAGCATTGCGCAAATCCCGAAATAACGCGTAATTTGCGAAGATATTCGGTGCAATCGCGTCTCTGTGGCCGAAATCGCTGACAGGTCGACAGCCCGAGTGCCACACAAAGGACCGAAATTTCTGGAGCTTTGTTCGCTCTCATTGTCCGGTCGGTGGTATCGTGCTGTGGTCGACAACTCGACACCCACCCGGGGTAATCGCGGTCACCGCTGAAATCGATCGCAGTAACAATTACTGCGACCGCCGCATGGCCGCTTGTTGTAGTGGAAGATTACATCTACAAAAGATTACATGCTAAAAATTCAAATAAAATCCTACTTTATGACGTAGACTATAGTCTATGTCGTAAAGTGGCATTTTAATAGAATTTTTGTCGATCGCGGCTAGCCGCGGTAAAGATAGGAACGACACCTTCAGTTTATCTCCGTTGTTTGTCTATACTTTCGTATTTGTACTGCAGCCGTGCTACGGGTGCTGTGTGCTGAGAATATTTAGCGTACCTACTATAAGGATCCGGCGTTGCATCACTTGAGTGCTTTACAAATCTCTACCAACTGCCAACACCTAAAGATCCCGAAATGTTAAGTGTTAACTGACGCAGATAATATAATATGTATATTTTTCGAGCCACCGACAATCACACACACACGCTATATATATTATAGCGTGTGTGATTTCTAGAATTACATTACAACTAGTAGTATCGAATGTATAATCATTAATCATGTTGTAACCTGTAGAGCGGGTGGGAGGACTCGACGTAGAGTTTCACCTCTATGGAACTACATACGGACTATTTTGCCATAACGTTTTCGAGGTAAAACAGCTTTGAACAGCCAGTTGGTATCGATTCAGCGAACACGGAGCGGGCGGAGCCGCCAGCACGACCAGCTGTCTCCGACGAGAGAACACTCTGATGGGAATTACTGCTACTACTTGTAGAAGTAATTCCCATCAGCGTAAGGCCCAATTCCACCGACGTCTGTTTAACCTTTAAGTACACGCGTTGTTTTGGGTAACGTTCAGTCACGCGAGGGGTCTAGAAGTATCCCCAATATAAATATACTTATAAATTCAGAATTGTTTGATAATTTTTAAAACCCGTTTTGTATTATAAGAAAGGATATTATTTTATTTATGAAAAGCATTTATAAATAATGAACTAACCATTATTTAGACAATAAAGAACATTTTTATGAACTAACCAATCTCGTGCATAGAATTTTTAGGGCACATGTTTACTGTACCAAAATTCAACAAATGTGTCTACTTCTGACTAACTTATTATTTTTTTCTAATAAAATAAGACTTAGAAATAAGTAATCAAAAGAAAAATTAACACTAAACATTACAGAAAAAAAATTAAAAATCCTTGAAAAGTACTACCATTAACTAAAATTATTCCTTGAGTAGGCAAGGTAAATAATAAATAATTTTATTGAATGAGGCTTGCAAATAGTTTTATAGCAAGGCTTACGGACAAAAGTAATTAGTTCTGGGATAATAATAGCATCTTCGCTTCATTTTTGATGCACTAGGTCTAGCTACCTCTAACTCTTCCCAAATGTTTCCAAAAACTTTCAGAGTCATTAAAATTGTATATGTTTTGTGCAATTTGATTTTCTATTATTCGGCAATAATTTTTTCCATTTATACATAGCCAATTCAAAAAAAACAAACAAATAAACACATAACCAATGTGAAAAAAGTATAAACGTTAAATCACGGGTGGGGTCTGCAGGTATCCCCACATAAGCAAAAATGTAACTTCACTTAGCAGAGGAGCGACGGACTTTTACTCACTGAAAGACCTCGCGTTGCATTGAGATTAGCCGAAAACGTGCCATCGTAACTTGCCAATTTAAAAAAATACCGTCAAAAAACAGCGCGTGGGGTCTGCGTAGACCCCGCCCGTGACGTTAAAGGTTAATAGAGTTTAGCGTTAACAAGCTGTTAACACTAATAGTGTTAACAGCTTGTTAAAATGTCATGTCTTCTCTTTCATTCACTCAACGAAAGAGGTAACGTGATACTAATTCGAGCATTAACTTTAACAGTCGTCGGTGAAATTGGGTCTAAGTTTGCTAAATGTTGACATTTGCACGTATGATTCAGTATTATTAATTTATTACTACCTACTTTCTACGAATACGAAGAAGAGTTCTGTATTTCGATGTCTTGTCCAGAAAGTTGTAAAGTTTTTCTTTAGCAGGTAATCCTCGGTAGACGAAATACTTAAGTGAACAAGTAGATCAAACACCGACAAGCCTGGCGTTCCTAGTTTACTCTAATTAGTACCAAACGTTAGCTTTAACTTGAAGCTTGCAAGTTGCATGCCCGGGATTTATGTATAGGCAATATAGGCCATGGCCCATGGTCTATGGGCGGCAGAATCCTATAGCGTCCTATGAGGGCGGCAGAGTTCGTCCATAGGGGAAGCGAAATTAAAGTAGCAAAAAAAAAAAAAACCGGCCCTGGTTCGCAGCAAACATTACAGTTTACAAAAGAATGACTTTGTTGACGTCACTTATAGTTCTATTAACCGTGTCACCTCCTGCTGTTATCTCGCTAGAGGATGCTGCCGGCAGCGGGCACCCCTGACAAACAAACGTATAAATATTACTAGTTTATGAGCTACGGCCGACAGACACACGGAGTTATTGCGTCGTGAATCATCGGCAGTTTCCGCCGCCGCTCGTTCGCCGCTTCCGCCGCCCTGCGCCCTGAGCCAGGGCGCCCCGTCGCCCCGCGCCGCCCTGCGCCCCTCGCCCTAATCCTTTGCATGTGATAAACCGATGTGATTGCGTCGCTTAACGACTTTTTAAGTATGATTTGTTTTCGGCGGTCCCCGGCACGGCGGCGATTACATCGCGTTATTGAATATTTCTCCACGACGTAATAACGTTTTTATATTTTCTTAAAATGTCATCTAAATATAGGCGCTCCTTTCATATTTATCTATATCTTATAGATATTATAAAATATCTCATTCACGTAGTCGTAATAGCTGGGGGTTCGGAATTCTCGGAAAACGTTTGTCCTTTCAGCTCGTCGTAAAAATGACTTTAACCACATGCTTGCGAATTATCATAATATTATCTTTATTTACTTTTATATTTCTAAACAATATCTAGAGGATTATCATTAAAAAAATAGATACCAGATGATGGCCGCAACTCCGTTGCTCCAAAATTCGTTTATCGCGTGGACACCGTACTTTTTTTACAACAAAAATTGTCTAATGTCCTTCTCCAGGTCTCAAAGTGTCTATGGAGTCACTTAAGGATCTGGGAAAGGACATAGGATAACCAAATTTAATCAAAATCGGTTCAGCCGTTTAAGCGTGAAGAGGTAACAGACAGACAAACACACTTTCGCATTCATAATATTAGTGTGGATAAAAAAGATTTTATATCTTTTCCCATGTCTTCGCAGTATTTCCTGAGAATAGAAGGGCTTAGTTTATATTTGCAGGCTAAAATATATTATAATGTCATCACTAAATTAAGATGGCCGCCCTTTGAAATACCTACCCTTCGAGTCCAACCGAAAATAGATTCCCTTATTATGGAAACCGATATTAATACCATTTAATACTAGACTGTTTATAAATATCGGTGACGTCACTCTACTTGTATTTATATTGTTTATTCGGGGATCGCGTAGACCCCATGCTGCGACTTTACAGAGCAATAACAGTAACTTTTTAAGACTTTTTGCTTTTAAAAATACATGAAACGTTAAAAGTACTGTTGTCATTATTATAAATAGCATATCCTCGTTTTTAGCTGGTGATATAATGTTGCTCGTATAAGTTAGTAACCTATAACAATAGTAGTTAATGTAATTACTACATTATTATGTTTCAGTTGTGACTTGTGACTCTTGTGAGTCGTAACTCTGTAAAGTCAATTACCAGTTTAATTTCCATCTCAATCGGTTCTAACTTTATATTAATTACTGTAACAGTCTAATAAACTGGATATAGGGGTTGGGCGAGTGCCGTGCGTTTTCGTGCGCTGCCGTGTGCGCTGTTTGATTACGCCATCATTATATTAAACTTGATAAAATTATAAATTATTTTGCTATTGTATTTATTTGCTGTGTGGTAAATATGAGAAATTGGTAGCTCATTGGTATTTTTCCATCTTTTTGGTAAAAGGTGGCCCCGTGCGATGTTCTTATGCCGGTTCTTCTCGCCGGTTTTAAATTATTTGATTATGATTTTTATAAAAATGCTAAGCTTTATTTACATTAACATCAAAGAGCATCGGAACGGAGCCATGCGCTACTCCTGCCTCGTGCGTCCCCGCGCGTCACCGTGTCTCCCCGTGCGTCCCGGTGCGCCACATCCATTAACCCCAGCACACATTAAAATCGATTCCGCGGTGGGAATGCGAAATTAGTTGAACGTTTAAGCCGACACGTGATTTCGGCTGTAACTGCCGCTCGTGCCATTACCCAGACTGCCATCATCATCAGCTCACCGAGACCACAGATTACTAAATAGCTACTATGTAACGTAGTTACTACGACACAGGACACTCTCTAATTGGGGATGAGGGGAAGCGGGCAAGGAACCTCGGTACAAAGTATAAAAAAAACTGTCAGCGAAAAGCATGTGTCGTTATCAATTTTAATTTCCTTTTAGTGGGAGCGTGAGAGTGATATCAATTACTGATCCATAGGTGGCACATCGCCCCCCGGAGGTCCCCCACCAGGAGGCCTCGCACCACCCCGTACAGGCGGCGGCATCTCGTCCATGTCGGGAGCCGGTCGAGTCACCTGGAACCTGTCAGCCGGGCGGTCCTGCCCCGCCCCCTGCAGCGCCAGCAGCGCGGCCGTGTACTCGTCGTGGGCGGCGATGACGTGGTCGACGACGTAGATGACGTCGACGTGCTTGCGCGCGAGGTGCTGGTACAGGCGCATGTGGTCGCCGACGTTGGCGCGCATGCCGGCCCGCACGCCCAGCGTGTAGATACGCCGCATGTCCACTGTGTACTGCTGCAGCCTGCGAGAGTGGAAGGCTGCAACGATTCTATTGGACGTTAAAATACATTCCTCGCAACACAGCCTTTGCTAAGATGCCACAGTGCACACATTCCCTGTGTCGCCACTCGCCAGTATATTCGACAGTGAGAATGTGTGTGTTGCGAGGAATGCATTTTAACCTCTAATAGAATAGTTGCACAGTTTATGTGTTGCAAATTAAGCGATTATATTAGTTTTCGAAACACGCCATCGACATGGAAACGCCCAACGAGCTGGTGAAAATTATGTTATTTTATTCGACGGACGGGGTTCAGGCTTATCAGTTTTCTTTGCAATTAAGCATATTAACGCTATCTGGAGTGAACCGATGTCAAATATCTGACCTGTTGAAGATGAACTTCATCCGGAAGCCGGGGTCGCCGCGGTACTTGTCCAGCACCGGCGCCAGCTCGCCCATGTGCTCCTGCGCCGCGTACAGCACCTGGACGACGGAGAAGCTCGTTTTATTAACGGCAGATGATAGAAAGTGAGAGACGGACAGAGAGAAAGTCGACGAATGCCAAGCAGAATATTGCTGAGCTGCTAAATAAGACATAAAGTGAGATATAATATGCCTCGATGGTCACATCGAGGTATGTATCTCATTCGTGGCGTTAAGTACACTCTACGACGTAGAACGACGACGTTGGTTTAAATTGTCGAACTCCGGACTCGGAACTCTGGAGTGCCGAGTGCGTAGAGTCTCGACAATTCGCAACATTTTATGACAAAAGGCATTCCACCATTCACCTGCTTCATGAGATCCATAACCTTATCCTTGTACACGTGTTCCTCCTTCAGTATATACGTGTGGTATCTGCGCATCCCCCCCGCTGCCCCCGCCGCCCCTCGCCGCACCCCCGCGTCGCTGACGAAGGTGGCCAGCTCCTCCATGAGCTCGGTGTCGGCGGTACTGTTGGCCGCCACCAGGGGGAAGTCCTCCAGCAGGTTGGCGTAGTTCAGCCCGTGAGCTAGTGTCGCGCCTGTAGTAGGCAGTGGGTTAGCGGGCCAGTAGTTGCATGTTCTAAACGTCACGTTGTGATAATAATTTTAATGTGATTTTCTTTCGTAGCGAATACGTAACTGGAAATACCAGTCAACTTACAAGTTACAAGTAATTAATTTCATGTGAAAAATATTAGGACTTATCAAAAAAACACTGCAATACGTTGGGCGAACTCACTGCGAAGAATCTAGGTTTGGACAAAATCTAAATCAGTATTAGACATATTTTTGGTAACGATAATGAAGAATCCTTTAAACCATGAGCATCCATGAGTACTTACCTATTTCATAAGAAATACTAAACAAAAACGTAATCAACCAGTCTTTAATTAATTTACTGATGAATAATACTCACAGTAGAATAACAGCAGCGCCGTGTACATTGTTTATGATTACAATTTACAACACAACAATATGTTTAAGTTTCTCGTGAGTCTACTGTAAAATTTCAATATGCCATTGGGTAATTTGACATTCAGTCTGATGGCACCTTGCATAATGCATATTTAAACACTATACTTTACATAGCATAAAATGAAGACTATCCTAATAATGTATTTCGCTTAGATTTAGAACTTTTAGGGTGAAGTCAAACGAGCGTAATTTGTGAGTTGTGAGTCGCAGAATTTCTGCCGCGTAAATATCTTTTCATACAAATCATGACTCACAAAATTACGCTCGTGTGAATCAAACAGGACTTTTGTATGAAACTGAATTCAGCAGAATTCTGCCGAACCGAAATTCTGCGACTCAAAACTCACAAATTACGCTCGTTTGGCTTCGCCCTTAAGGCGGGCTGGAACCCCATTTTGTTATTTCTTGATACCCGATTTACCTAGTTCCAATATAATAACGAAATGTAAAAAAATATGAGATATAGAGCACAATATTTATAAGGGTTTAAATCAAAAACATTTTAATAAAAAATAATACTTTCGCTTTAAATTATTTACAAACTCACCTCCGACAAAACTCTTTGTCATCGAAATATAAGTATTAACAAGAATAACTTACATTTTATTATAATAAATTGTTAATGAATCTATTTTAAAAAGGTCTGAAACGAATAATCTTTTACTTAATATTTATTTAGAAAGATATTTAAAAAACACATGAAAAATAGAGAAGATCCGCCCCTTGAAACTACAATTTTATGCTAAGCTAAAATGAATCTTAATTCGATGCGTACACGTTTGGTTGTGTGCAAGGTTATCGTTTGGATTGAGATTGAGAAGAATTGAGAAAAGAAAAGAACTATAAAAAATTAAGACTGTCTATATATTCTCTTAGATCTAGCACTTTTAAAAGAAAAAGTTTACGACAAATGGTTGTAGAGCTTAACACCATGTGAAAAAAGGAGCGTCAGTCAGTAAAGTGCCAGTCAGTAGTATAAACTTCGAACATCTGCACCATTACAAGTCACCCGCACGTCTCCAAACAAATCCACTGTAATGTAGAGCTACAACAATCGCGATGATATGCGCCCTTCGCATGCCGTAGGGCTCCGACATCCGGGGTGAGGGCGAAGGGCAGAGGGCTGCGGGCGATGTGGAACATTCCCAATTTCATCCCGGAACTACGCTCCACCAATCCAATAATCGTTTGAGCGTGTAGGACTTGTGAGATGATGTTTTTGATAGATCTTAATTAGATTGAGGGCCTGTTTCACCACTTCCTGATGAGTGCTGGATAGGCTATCCACATCTTATCTGACAGATTTGCTATACTTTATCCGTCGAGTTAAGTTGTGGATAGCCTATCCGGCACTTATCAGGAAGTGGTGAAACAGCCCCTTAAAGTATTAACAACTTATAGATGGCGGACCTACGTAATTTGGTCAGGTCGAGCCCAGTCAACGGATCTCGTTGACTGACTTGACGCCACTTAATAACGTAAACTCGCCATCTCCCTAATCAATTTCTCTAATGGTACATCGAAGACAGATCCGATGTACCCACTCTTCGACCTTACTTCTTGATAAAAATGGTAAACAGAATCTGTCTTTGACATTTAAATATTATATTTGACCTTCCCTTTAGACCAGCGGTCGGCAACCTTTTGGCAGGCAAGGGCCACAAGGTGGCAAAACAAACTAAAGGTGGGCCGCAGGCCTTATACTCGTATTAACCCTAGAAGCCCAATATACATTATACATACGCATAATGAGGGCTTTTCTAGACCACAAAAAAAAGTTTCAACCTCTCTGATGGATGGCACTATTAAAAAGTGAGCTGTCAAAATTTGTAAGAGAGATTATTATAAGAGGATTCAGAAAAATAAACAAAGTTTTTATTACAAAATGACACAAACAGCTACGTTTTTATGTTGCTATAACTACTGGCAATATTAGAAAACATTGTTTTTGATACTTATAACTTAATATTCACAAAACATTCACGGGTCGCAAGAAAAACGTTTGCGGGCCGCATGTGGCCCGCGGGCCGCGTGTTGCCGACCGCTGCTTTAGACCTATAATATACTGTTCAAATTAAGCGAGCGATTAATATTTATCTAATCATTCAATCGACAGACAAACTTTCAAAGGATAATCATCAGGCCCGAACCGCCCCTGTGTGCGATGTGTGCGGCGCACACAGGCGCCAAGACAATAGGGGCGCCGCGGCGCGGCCGCTATCGAAATACTTTTTTTTACTTGTTAGACTTACTCCACAATAATATTATATTATACTTAAATAAACTACTTAAAACAACGTTAATTTTAAACTATATTTGTCTCAATAAATTTTAAGGTGTTTCCTTCATACATACTTACCTGAAAGATCTCATGATAGAATTGCTACCCTGATAACCTCAGCACCAAGTTTGAATCATTTAGTATTTACTTTGAAACAACATTTAATTTTTAATATCGCTAGACTAACTCGATCTTAAAGATGAAGAAAAGTTCCAGTAATAGGGTCATAATATTGTGATAATGTATGGTGTGGTGGTAGCCAAGGACGTTTAAGTAGCGATGATGATTATGATGGTGATAAATTTAATTTGCATAGTAGCATATGCTTTGAGTTCTTAACATATAACCTCCTTTTTTGGAAGTCGGTTAAAAGAGGCGCTTCATAGATTTTGCGCACAGGCGCTGTGGGGTGTCGGAACGACCCTGATAATCATAACATAGTTATGTATATTTTTGTGCGACGTTTAACTTCCATCCAAAGGAAAGTGACAACAGCACAACATCCAGTAGCTGCAAGTTTTACAGACTGTTCATCTCTATGTTACCTCGGTGTGTGTGAGAGTAGTCCTTCCTTCTATAACATAAGATCTTTCGAGATGTAAGACACCTGTGTACAGTGTAAGAGCTACATAACCAGGGAGTGTGTCTGACGGCTTGTTTGCCGGAGCCTCGAGTGCCGCACACAATGTCGAGGGTGCTTCGCCCCCCGGCCTCCGCCCCCCCAGGCCTCCGCTCCGACACTTCCACTAATAGCTCCTCTTTAGCCGCCGAAACTGTTGCCAGGCGGTGTTGTAGGTTTTGTCATGTAAGGTACAAGTTGGAAGCCGGCTACATGAAGTTGCAGCAGACGACATGCCGTCGCGAGTCGCGACACTACTGGTAGAAACCAGAATATTAATATTATTAATATTATTATAATTCATAGAAATACATAGAAATGTATTTCTATGAATAAGTGTCGCTAGCTTCGTGTCGCTAGCTGCGGAGGGTATTTCATTGCAGCAAACTCGTAGTTGCTGCTAATGCTGAGCTGGTCCAGTTTTGGCATCACACAATATAATATTGTGTTTATTATTATCTTTATGTATTTTAGATTGTCTTTTAATATTATGTTGTGTGATTATCAAAATAAAGGTATTCTTATATTATTTTCTTATCTTATCTTATCATAGAAATACATACAAACCAGTAGTGTCGCTGCGGCACGTCGTCTGCGGTTGCTGCATGTCGCCCGCTGCCAACCGGCACCTTTAGGCACTATCGGCCCTTAGTATTCAAGTATTCAACATATTATTATACAATATACAGTATACACGGCCAATGTCTAGATACAAAGTCTGCTTGTCTTTGTCTTATTCGCTGTGTAAATATTATTTGTATTATTATTGTGTGTATTATTATTAAACACCAGTAGCGGGGCGTACTATATGTATGCGTATATACGCTTTATAGTATCGTTAAGTATATAATAACGTCATGTGCCATGAGTATTTTATGTGAATACTCTCGTAAAACAAACATAAACGGGTGTAAATTAAATTCTCTAGTTTTAGTACTCGTATTCACATCGAGCGCGAGTTTAATCACGCTGAAGTATGTGATAACGGCTTCATTGCACACGTTTATAGTTATAAGATTTAATTAACAAATCCGCTATAAAATTGAAACGACTCGTTATATCGCTTTGCTTCAGGCGAGCTGTTTCGTTTGCCCCTATGTATAAGAATAGAATATGTCATACTATAATCGCATAATATAATTGCTACTACCGTGCAAAAATGAATATGTGTGCAAGAGTGAATACTCAAATACACAGAATCTAAAGTTACGTATAGTAATATATAATCATCGATATTAACTAAGTTGTGAACGTATGACCGCCTGAACCGCAGTTAACACATCCGGGGTAACCCTGTGATAACCGGGTTGCCCGGTGTTTGGAGATTAATCCGAGTGAGGTTCAGTTCATTCTGATAACAGATACTTCGCGTCCGCCACCGGAGACGAAACTTGATACTATAGGACCTCCAATGATTTCTAAGCGAATAAGACGCGAAGCACAATTATTTTCCCTTGTTCTACAGTTAATGTAATAAATTAGTCAGATTTGTAAGTGAATAAACCTTAAATGTAATTTTAGCTTGTTTTGAAACCAAACTTAGTCGCAAATTAAGCGCAAATACATATCAATCACAAAGAAAATCATAAACTTGAAAATAAGGAAAGTGTCCGATTATCCGTCAGGAGTACGCTCGAGTTAGCGCATGTAATAGAAAAGAACGCCGAGTCAGCACGAGTCCCCCCTCCAGAGTCATTCGACTATCTAATTTGGGAACTCATTTTCATATTGATAGCGCCGCTTCATACGCGGCAAAGGGAAAAAGAAATCGGCCGCCCCCCGCGCCGCCCTACCCCGCCCAGCAGGTAGCATCGATCCGCGCCCGCCTAGCGACAGCACTACACTACTACATGCAAACTACACCTCCCTTCCCGCCCTAGCCCGCCCTAGCCCGCCCTAGCCCGCTGTATCTTTTACGATGGTTTTGTTGGTCGTTTGATTAAAAATGTTATTGTACAGCCTTTGTGTTACCTCCTAACTGTAATTCACTTAGCCCTTTGTCTTTGGCGTGCGATTGTTGGAGCCTTGTGATGTGTCCAAACTGGTGAAAGCCTACGAAGTTTATTCCTTCGATGCAGAAGTTACTAGATATTATCGGCATAGTAGAACCGACATTCATATCAGTGGCGAAGGGTGAATATTTTCGGAAGGGAAGCCGGAGTATAAAATCTACTATTACTACTAGTTACCAAAATGCTCAGCACTGATGTGTATGTCCGAGGTTCAAGTTTGCTTAACATGTTTTTTGTTTTTTATACGCTTTAAGAACGAAGTTTCCTTCGGACAGCAAATAATAATAATCTGTGAGTGAACAGTCTATTTCAGGGGTCACCGATTAGTTTCACTCGGGGTCCATATATCCACACATTTAAAAAAAATATTAAACAAAAGTAATTACGGAATTTACAAATCAAAGAGAAAAGTGACAATTTTTGTAGCTAACTATCTCTCTGATGTTTGGAGTGAAATTGATGCAAGCTATTAGAATTTAATTCTGGAGATATTCATCGAGACCGAAATTTATTTTTAACGAAGTTAATCTTTGGAAATCCTTGGTCCGCACACAATGGGTCGGCGGTCCGGATGCGGACCGCGGTCTGCCATTTGGTGACCCCTGGTCTATTTCATTTCTATTATAACGAACGAACGACTATACGATGACGTCAGTATAACACACAATCCAAATTAATTTAATTCACCACACTTTAACACCAAAACAAATAAAATTCGACAAAACAAAACAAAGAAGTTATTTAAAATTCGCACCATCCGCCATATGTCAAACTTAAAAACCAGTAAAATAAAAATGTATTACGCGCGTGTCTAGATTTAATACCGCTAAAGTCATTCTTAATAAAGTCGTATTACAAAAAATCCTACCAAATAAAATGTATTACGCGCCAGCAAAAGTATAATGCCGCTACATTTATTCGAAGCATAACAATTTTACTTCATGACTGATCTTTCTCGCTTGCACCTGTGCGTTGCTAATTAACCTTTCTCTGTAATAAACCGTTCGGCATCGAGTTATTTCCGAGTATATTCGCGCGTGCTAGAACGAGATAGAACATGACGATCAGTTCACGGGAATGAAAAGGACAGATTCTTTGTATGAAATATTGTTGTATGAAGATATAACTCGTAATTTATCGGCTTGCCGCTTCATTCTCTCGGAGATGTTCAGTGCTTACACATTGCATTGCCTATTTTTTGTAGGCGCTTAGTAAATTCAAAGTATTTAAATTTTCAAGTAAATGAAAAATGTATTGCTTATAAAATTTTGTAGGCAATTAGGTACTTAATTCAAAGTTTTTTTAAGTATGTATGTAAAATATTTATTAAATAAAAATGTCGTTGGCCCAAGGGAAGCCGACGGGAATCGGGTTATATGGACACTTCGCTACTGATTCATATAACATACATAAAATGTATGTTCAATTGCACATTATGATAGAAGTATAATATAATGTTGGACATGGCATGTCCACTTAAAATCTCCATTTTGGGGTGGTTTGGGGGATTTTTGACAGTTCAGGGGTAACTTATAATTTTTCTGTCAAATATACGTCGGTCGAAGGGGGTGAGTAATTGAGTTTAAAAAAAAATTTTTTTTTCGGAACCAACTATTATTGTATCCATCACCCATGTAACACTATTATGACGTAACATAATATAGTCAAACCCCAGCAAATCCTATTAACTGGTAATCAATAACCTGCCGGCTGCCCCGCCCCGACTCCAGCCGATTTGATGAGCACCGATTACTGTCAGCTGTCAGATGTGAAAGACGAACTGACAGACTCGGCGGGGAGCAGGGGGGAGAGGAGCGGATGTCAGAATGTGCCAAATTCAGAGGTAACGTAATAGTAGTCGCTCAAATCAAATTAACAATTGCTTCGTCTCCCTCATTGTTTGCTGCTGGAATCTGACACTTATTACAGAGTTGATAGCTGTATTAAGTTTCTCATCAGGAGATATTTAATATTTACGACATCATTCTAAAAGGTAATTTACTTTGTGTAATCTCGCCTGAACATTTCATAATGACTCAATATAATGTAGCCAATCCGGAATGTCCTTTTCTTGGACTACTCTTCATATCACACTCTACACGTACAATAGGGATACCCCTTTTCCCTATTCCCCTTTCCCTATTCCCTCAATTAAGCCTTTTCTCTCTAAAAGGCTGGCAACTCGGCGACGGTAGTTATTTTCCATCAGGTGACCTGTTTGCTTGTTTGTCCCCTAATTTTATATAACCGATCCCCTCTTAAAGGCTGGCAAAGCACTTGCAACTTTTCTTAAAAACTACAAAAAGAAATGAAATCCCACCAAAAACATTTTCAACTAAACTAACCTTACATACTCAGCCCTAAATCTAAAAACCGTAATTTTACACTTAAGTCGCGGCAAAGTACTTGATATAATGTGTCAGCCGCACGAGAAGAATCTAAAAACTCTACACATTAGTCAAAATCGGTGGCTTGGCCATTTCGTAATTTTTGTAATAACAGTATTTAAGTTGTATTTAAGATTCAATAAAAAAACTTTATCTTTTTTCAATTTGACAAGAGACTTCAAACATAAATAAAAGAGTACAATTCGTGTGTATAGGCTTGTCAATCAAAATCTCCTAGTGTGTGTGTTGTAGTGTGTGTAATGTTTTATTTGTTAAAAAAATTTATGATAAAAGCATAATTTCAAAATAATATTAACTCGATGCACTCCTTTACCATATAAACTATAACTGTGCAAAATTTCAATCACCTACGTTTCCGCATTTTTCGTCAAAAGGGATCCAAAGTTTTTCGTTCGTGTTAAATTAGAGTATATATATAGATCTAACATACTCAGTAATAATATGAAAACTATTACCAAAGTCATAAACAAGCAGTGGCAATATTTGGCAAGGAAATGAAAAAAACAGAAACAATTATAAAGGTATTTATTGAAACAACCTTAACGAGTAAGGGTTGGTAGATATAATCATTATCAAATTGTAAAACTAATTATTACGTAATTCGTCAACAAAATATATTTAGCAAAGGTATTTTCATCAAGTATATCAAAATAAAATACAACTTGGGAATAACACAGAACAAACACAGCTGCCCCCCCCTTGGAGTTGGTTTGGTTAAGAAAACGAATTTATGCCATTTGTTTGCAATACAATATTTTTACAACTAAAAATTATTAATTTTTTATTCTTTATAAGCACCTAGCTTATAAAAAATCTGATTTGCCCCCCCCCCTGGCCCAGACCCTGGGTACGCCCATGTATATTAAGATAATATTCTATATTTACAATTAAACAAAACCTTAAAATAATAATATTCATAAAATTATTAAGAGACAATACTTATATATAAACTACCTTACATATAAGTCTTTCCTTACAATTCAATTAATATAGGTGTTTTGATTATTAATTTAACATAAAAATTTTAAATTACGGCTTAATATTGGTGTTGCCAAGTCTTCAATTGACTATAAATATATCTGAACAATGTAATTTTATAATAGTTCACTTTAATTCATAAATTTTATGCTTTTATCTATACCTATGTATATATTAACATATCTATTACTTGCGTATATATATAATAATATATGGAATAAAAAATATAACATCAATACTCAGTTAAACTGGTACTATAATATAGTTAATTTACAAATCGCGCGACAAGCTTTTATTGTCATGCTAATCTATCTATACTATATAAAGCTGAAGAGTTTGTTAATTTGTTTGTTTGTTTGAACGCGCTAATCTCAGGAACTACTGGTCCGATTTAAAAAAATTCTTTCAGTGTTAGATAGCCCATTTATCGAGGAAGGCTATAGGCTATATTTTATCATGCTAAGACTAATAGGAGCGAATAAATAGAGGAAAATGTGGAAAAAACGGGGGAAAATTATTTGAAAGGGCTTATTTGAACGCGCTAATCTCAGGAATTACTGGTCCGATTTGAAAAATTCTTTCAGTGTTAGATAGCCCAGTTATCGAGGAAGGCTATAGGTTATATTTTATCACGCTAAGACTAATAGGAGCGAAGAAATAGAGGAAAATGTGGAATGAACGGGGGAAATTATTTAAAAGGGCTTATCTCACGAATTACTAGAGCATTTTTTCTGTTATTTGGATCAGATAAGAAGTAGACCACGTGAAGGATCATAGGCTTTTTTTTGTGGACTAATTTTTCTGTGAAATATCTAATTTACGCGGGCGAAGCCGCGCGAAACGTCTAGTTGTATAATATATTGAGGTTATAAGTTTATAACTTATTAATATGTATGTAGTTAAAAATATTAAGGAGAAAGTTTTCTTCTTTTTATAGTGTTTAAATAAAAGCTTTTTTAAAAAAGTTTTTTGATTATAATTTATTTCTACTGACCTTGTAACTTATTTTATTTAACCTTTCCTTGGAACAATCTATTGCGGTAAAATTCACTAAAATCCTATGAGTACGTGGTTATTAGAGCAATTTTGGACTCCACCAGTATTTGCTATGCGAACTTCCCGTACTACCCGAAGTATCGATCCCGCAGGAACAAAGAGCATCAGCGCGAGTCCCGGCCGGAAGCGCAGCCGGCACCGGGATGAGGGAGGAGTGAAATATACCGCACCAGCGGAACTACAATAAATATGGCAATCGGAGCCATTGTATGTCACTGTTCGGTTACTGCACACAAAACTCAAAAGGATTATGAAAGTATTGATCCAAAAATTGACACTCCGTTTTCTGAATTTTAAATCGAGCGTTCGACAGCAGCGTCCAACTATTTGGCATCAGCATATTCTAAAAGCTAGATTCATAGAACAGCAAACAGGCGCGGAAAACTTTGCTGCATGTTTGCTGAAACGGAGCAATATTTGATTTTTCTAAATGTGACTACACCCAAGATATAGATCTAGCATTGATCGTTGCCAGAATAAGAACCCGCTTATAATTAAGGCCTCATTATTCATTAATAATAAAAACCCCGACCCAGCAGCTCCGGTGTTAATGAGAGAAATTACTGAACATTAAGTGTACATCACGATCACCGCCATTTTTAAAACAATTCCCGCTCGGGAGGCGGTGGGGTAAGGGGGCACCCCATCGCCCCCTTCCCCCCGTCCCTCTGCGCTATAAATAGGCGTCCTCGCTCACTGCCAAGGTTAGCGGCGATCGATGCTGGTATGACCACGCGCCGCGCGGACTGCGGACACGCCGGGACTGTGGGGTGACGACTGACGAGGGCACCCCGCGATGTGTCATCACTCATCACTCATCGGTGGCCTTGGGTTATGGGTTGTTAATGCAAAGGACGCGCTCTATATTGATCGTTATTTGCAGCGCACCGCCTTAGAAAACAAAAAGGTAATTTTGCTAATGTAGAGAATACAATGGTGTTTAAATAGTGCCCAAAACATAAGAAGTAGGAAAGATGCATATACTTAATAATAATATCTATGGACGCTTCACACCACGTCAGTCTGGCCCCGTGGTAAGTACCTGATGGACTTGTGTTACAGGTACCAGACAACGGAAATATATTTAATACTTTAATACTATACATAGTACATTTGAGATTTTTATTATATTATACACAAATTTAATACACATCCATGACCCAGGAACTTTCGAAGACGTTTTGTTCCGTCGGCGGGATTCGAACCCGCGACCCCCGGCTTGAGCCGCCACACGCTCTTAACCATTGAGCCACAGAGGTCGTCAATAGGCATATAAATTACTGTATCTCATTAGTCATTATTTTACGATTATAATGTAAAAAAAAACACAAAAGTTTTTTAAGTTTTATAAAGGACCCAGTGAGCTGAAGTCACAGTAGCTTCGGTTATCGGTGGTATATATGTCGCAGTCAAATGGTTGAACCTGCTAGTTGATGGAATAATTAGGGAATTCATTGAATGAAACCATTTACATAATTGAATTTTTTTTTATGAAATAAGGGGGCAAACGAGCAAACGGGTCACCTGATGGAAAGCAACTTCCGTCGCCCATGAACACCCGCAGCATCAGAAGAGCTGCAGGTGCGTTGCCGGCCTTTTAAGAGGGAATAGGGTAATAGGGGAGGGTAAAGATGGGAAGAGAAGGGAATAGGGGAGGGAAAGGAAGGGAATAGGGTAGGGGATTGGGCCTCCGGTAAACTCACTCACTCGGCGAAACACAGCGCAAGCGCTGTTTCACGCCGGTTTTCTGCGAGAACGTGCTATTTCTCCGGTCGATAACTAAAGGCCAACTCTTCAAGTCTTTGACTGTAAATTAAATGGTTTTATTCAATGAACTCGCTAGTCATTCAATGAAATAGCAGATTCAACCAGAAAACTGAGACATATACAATATATACTGCGGAGATATTTCTTTTTTTGGAATTTTTCAAACAAAATTACAAATTGCGTCACTTACGGTACAAGTTGCAAATCGACTACATGAAGTTGCAGCAGACGACGTGTCGTCGCGACACTACTGGTTTCTATGGATTTCTATGAATAATTGTCGCTAGCTTCGTGTCGCTAGCTACGGAGGGTATTTCGTAGAAATACATAGAAACCAGTAGTGTCGCTGCGACACGTCGTCTGCTGCAACTTCATGTAGCCGGCTTCCAACTTGTACCGTAAGTCGCCCGCTGCCAACCTGCACAGCTTTACGGTTTTGGCTTCGTTTAAATACATAATATTATATTTTTATAACGAAAATACCGCATCTTCCCCAATAACGAAATAAAGTACGCGTAACGCACGTTGTGTAATATGTTGTACGTTTAAAAAAAAGAGATAATATTCTGAGGTAGTAGGTACGCCATGACTAACAAGTAATAAGTAATAACCAAAAATTTATACATATATTTCGTTATTCGGTGAATAAGCAAATTGTTGTCTAGCAATAAATGGCAATTGAACAGAAATCTCTCGGCTCAACATATCAATTGTGAAGCCCTGACCCTCTGCACTTCGCCCGACCGGATCCTTTGTTGATCCCCCCTCCCCGTCCCCCGCCTAGTAATCCTCTCCCCTCGCAAACAATCCAATTACAGCTTTTTACCAAATCGGGGGTAACATGTTCTTAATACCATGATCAAAATTTTATTACTTACTCATAAAAATTGGCCCTCCTACGTATTTTAATGTTTTGTTGCACTCCCCTTCTCACCCTCCCGGAGAATAGGTTTTAAAAATGTTTAAAGGGAACAACGATTAGTCGGATTAGCCGTTCTATTTTATTTTCTACGTATTTCATGAGTCATGTGCACCCTAGCAGCTAGCTCACCTAGTGCCCGCACCGGTCTAGCGATCGGTCGAGCGATCAGTGGAGCGGCTGATATTACAGAACACGGATATATTATAATATGAGCTCTACACTGTAACCGCTGTCGCTATGTGACATCACTGAGGGAAATAACAGGACTTATCAGCTTAGGAAAAGTCGGTCCTGACTCCTGTCACCGCCTCACCGGTGCTCGATCTCGTGCCAAACATGTCGAATATTTATCACCTTTTAGAGAAAACTAGAAGTAAAAGGGGTACCAGTACCACTTGGGCCCTTTAGTAAAAATAAGTCTTGCGTAGCTGCCCCGGCTTCAACGAAGCCAGCCACAGGCGAAAACCCTCGTTGTCGCTACTCGGAATAATTTAGTCGAGCCGAAAATATTCCCCGCGACCGCAACCGCAAACAGCAGCAAACAAAAAGGCCGGTATTTTGTTCCCGCTCCCTGCTCAACGATTTTTCGCAAAAAATCCGGCGCATTTCGCTTTAAACGTTCATAAAGCGCTCGCAAGCACGAAAATATACAGCACTTTATACCCAAACTATTTGAAGCGCGTCGCAAAATGTTAAAAAATATCGTGCAGCTTATTTTTGCGATGTTTCCGCCGGCCATTTTCGCAGCGATTTCCCCGAGCGATCTGCGGGCGACGCCATCTTAAATCACAAAAAACTTCCTCGGACGATTTCTGCTCGTCGTTAATTTCGCTCGCGGTAGGAATTAAATGTTTCCCGCTGAATTAAATATAATATTTATGTTTACTTGGCGCCTAACGATGGCTTAACCTTTGTAGCTGGCCGACGCCTACACTTGCAGCTCGCGGGGTTTTGAATAGTCTTTAAATGCGATGTTTCTATCCAATCGATCGTTTCAATCCATCGCAAATGAACTTACTTAATTGGTGTGTTATGATTGCTTTCACCTTTTACATACATCTGGTAGAAAAAAGTAAATAAATCGGTGGTAGGCACCGTAGATTCTACGTTCTTCTGACTTTCAAAAAGTGTATTCATGATACCTACCTATTTTGAATAAAAAAATTTTTTAACGAATAAGACAACAGGTAGGTCCCAACTCCCAACTCGGAAAGCATCGCTGTCATCCGTCGCATGCAATATAATGATATATTATATGAATATTTTTGCTTAGATTTGTATCTGAGCAACGTTTTTACCATGAGGCAGGCCGTCAGGTCGGCATGCTGCATGCAGGTATGAGGTAGATCAGTCATTCAGCCGGTCCGTCCCTGCTGACTGCTCCCTAGTCCCTACTACGTCACCACGCTCTACCCTCGTCAGGGCATTTCGTTATCAAAGCTAACTGCTAAGAGCCAGCTCACATACATTATTCAATTACTAGACGTTCCGCGCGGCTTCGCCCGCGTAAATTAGATATTTCACAGACAAATCAGTCTACAAAAAATAGCCTATGATCCTTCACGTGGTCTACTTCTTATCTGACCCAAATAACAGAAAAATTGCTCTAGTAGTTATCTCACGAGATAAGCCCTTTCAAATAATTTCCCCCGTTTTTTCCACATTTTCTTCTATTTCTTCGCTCCTTTTAGTCTTAGCGTGATAAAATATAGCCTATAGCCTTCCGTAATAAATGGGCTATCTAACACTGAAAGAATTTTTCAAATCGGACCAGTAGTTCCTGAGATTAGCCCGTTCAAATAAGCCCTTTCAAATAATTTCCCCCGTTCTTTCCACATTTTCTTCTATTTCTTCGCTCCTTTTAGTCTTAACGTGATAAAATATAGCCTATAGCCTTCCGTAATAAATGGGCTATCTAACACTGAAAGAATTTTTCAA
Organism: Cyaniris semiargus; assembly: GCA_905187585.1. Taxonomy (NCBI): domain Eukaryota; kingdom Metazoa; phylum Arthropoda; class Insecta; order Lepidoptera; family Lycaenidae; genus Cyaniris; species Cyaniris semiargus. The sequence continues at coordinate 15,094,744 of LR994564.1, forward strand.
ATCGGACCAGTAGTTCCTGAGATTAGCGCGTTCAAATAAGCCCTTTCAAATAATTTCCCCCTCGTTTTTTCCACATTTTCCTCTATTTCTTCGCTCCTATTAGTCTTAGCGTGATAAAATATAGCCTATAGCCTTCCTCGATAAATGGACTATCTAACACTGAAAGAATTTTTCAAATCGGACCAGTAGTTCCTGAGATTAGCGCGTTCAAACAAACAAACAAACAAACTAACTAACAAACTCTTCCGCTTTATAATATTAGTATAGATTAGTATAGATGTTCAGCCGCCCGCGCCCGCGCCCGCGCCTGCTTATTAATACCACTCATTATGTCAGTCTGCCTTTAAGAATATACTGACCGTTTTCTACCGTTAATGTATGAGAGAGTACGTATTACCTCTACGTGAACATTAGAGTTTGTTACATTATATTATTCTATTTGAGAGTCTATTATATACTTCGTCCTCAATTAGTGACTAAGTACTAACATTTCAGCTCGGTACATATTTATGTTCAGCCTACTTTGTTTTTATCGGAAAACGCGGAGGTAGCGCACGTTTCCAATACAAGGAAAAAAATACGAAAAACAATAAAACAAACAAGTTTTAATTAACTGGAATAATATAACAGTCGGCAACACGATCGCTCCCCCCAGGGTTTGCGGGGGGGTGCCGGGGGGTGCCGGGGGGTGCCGGGGGATGTGAGGAGGTGATACACGTCCCCGTCGTCACCTGCGACGTTTCGCAACATTCGAGTACTTTTATTTGGAGCGGTGCGATGTAATTTATTAGTGCCGGCCGAGCGGTTCTACCGGGAGTCGGGACTGTGTATCCCGGCCGCCCGCGAAGCCCCGGGATTAGGCAGCCGGGACTAGCCCGGGATGAGGACCCGGATCAGCACATCAAAAGTTTGATCCGCTCTATCGGCCGCCGGCTGTCGCGGCCAACGATTCGTCCCGTTGTCCGCACTTCCTGATTCGCCCTCTGTGGACTGTGGTGCCAAATCTTTTCATCGGGTGTTATCGCTTTGTTGGTGGTGAACTCTTTGATCTCCGCGTCCGAGATAAATAAACACTCTATCTGTATACCTTATATGAGTATACTCCTTCACTATAATTTCCACGCATAACACATTAGAAAGCAAGAAGAAAACTACATTACAAACAAACAAAAACCTTACATAACCAAATCGGTGACTACTCGGTATTTAATAAGTTAAAGTGCGCAACGCTGATTTTCAGCAAGCGCAGTGACTAGTGAGAATACAACCAGCGATTACTGTATTGGCATAATTTAATTTGGATAGTATTAAGGTTTCACAAAGTTTTATTCTGAGGTCTTTTAGAATTTAGACGATAGAAGCAGTTTTTGAGTACTCGTAAAATGTAGTCTTGGTAGTTTAGTTTAGTTTAGTCTTACCGCTGTACTCAGAGACATTTAATTATGATTAACCTTTAATTTAATGAAGAGTTTGACAGATAGTGTATGGCTTATGTCAAAATTTTGAATTACATAATTACTAATTACATTTAAGTAATTAATGTTCCACTCTGAGTGCGGCAGTAAAAGGACTAGATTACATGTCGTCATTTAATTCAAATCTACCGTAATAAGGTTGGAAGAGGCTCACGGTGGCAAGTCGATGGTCGAATTAATCAACTTCACTCGTGAGTCGTGAGATTACACCTCCGCGCCGCTCGGCACGGTCCGGAGGAAACAAACAAATTAATTATCGCCCCGGAGGAACGTAATCTCTAATCGCCTTAAAAGGACAGCCGGAGCTGCGAATTAGATCTGAAGCATTAATTCAGTTCCGCAAACCGATCCCGGGCGGATCGGTCCCGGCCGCCCGGACACTCCCCGGCCATATATTTTGTCCCCGGCCGGTCCTCGCGCCTCGTATCGAGGAGCCGAGAGCACGGGCCGAGCGGACGGAGGTGGATCTCGTCCTCACAAACGTTTAAGGACAATCGACAGATACCGATCCTCGTCGCCGGGAGGAGACATCCGGAGCGAGCGCCCCGGAGCGGATGGATATAGCAACCTGATGAATAAATTGTATGCAGCAGTATCTAGCTCGCATGGCAACAGCGGGTGCCTATAAAAGGACGCCTAGGAGTGCCCCCCCGCGCACCGCCCGCGCCCCTCGAGCGCCCCCGGCGCGTTTCATTGACGCACCCGCCGGGAGCACCTTGAATGGTACATGCACAAGTAAAAATAACGGGCGCCCTTCATTGAGGGGCCGAACAGCTGACTGTTGCTAGGGGCAGGGCGCCGGACTCGTCGCCCTACCGGTCGCCCGACCGCTCCGCGCACTGCGCCCCGGTATCGACTGGCGGCCCGACCTCGCCCGCGCGCACGCGATACCCGCCCCTATCGCCAAAGCATAGGGTGCACGTTCCCCCGGCGGGGCCGGTAATCGTCGGCGCTCGCGTAGGCAGCGCCGCCGAGGCCGGCCGATTTCCACCCCTATTCCTACCGCGGTAGGGTCCTCCGCCATCGAGTTTCCTTTGTTACCGGGCCGGTTTCGGTCTCCACTAATTAACAGAATCTGTACTACGTGAATAAGCTGGAGATATCCGCATTATCCAATATGTCGCTCCGCCGGAGCCTGCAGCCTCTCTAATTAATTACACCCCCCCTGCCCCCCGCGCCCTCCACAACCCTCCGGGAGGCGAAAAACTCGGGCACAAACAAACGTTCTTTGTTCCGACTCCATTACTTTATTACGTGACATTTCACCGCCACCTTACCGGCCTTTTGCGTATGTTCCCCGCCGGGTTACGACGAGCGATCGGTTCGAAAGTGGCCGGGGTGTTTTCGCAGTAAATTGGACTCCGAAACCGGGACCAAATCTTTAGTCCACCGTATGCAAGTAATTGTAAATTAAGGTATTAAATTATTTACTTAAGATTCTGTACCCGCTACAACAGGAGTTGGGTTAATTCAAAGGATTGCAATCGGGACATAATGGACGGCAACTGTTACTGTAGCGGGAAGTAAACTCAATTTTACAGCGCGAGCGATCACGCCGGTCGCGGCGAAGTCGTCACGCCACCAGGTAGCCACATGTGATATTACATTCATCCCACAGGAGAACTCTTATTGATGGTGTTCGGTTGTGATTTGTGTCGACTCGGTGATCGTGAAATAGCTTTGTAGAGAGTAGATCTAGTCGTGGATAGTTGGATACTACGCAAACGTTAAATTTTATCGTATTTAAAATCATTGCAGAACGGTCACTCGCGGCGGTGGGGTATAGGCGGCGCGGGGGTAACGCGGGGGCTCGTCACGCGCGGGCGACGCGTCGTGTCCATTAATTGTAGTGTTTTTTAGGATAAGTTTCGGAAGCGTTTTCTCAACATTTTAGTACTGAGTGATTATAAAAGAAAAAATACGTGTATTTTCATTTTTAACAAGGATCAATATATCAAAATTTGGCAGGAAGGTTTAATTGCACCCTGTATATTACTAATATAAATCCACATATCCGATGAGCCCAGAAGCCGATATCCTCTCGAATCAGTTCGTTATTTTTTATTACGGTAAGCCGATCCTCCGACGGTGATATCCAGCCGTCGGCGGTAATATTTGGAATCGCTCGGCCGAACTCTACTCGAGGGCGTTTCACGAGTGAGTCGCTCCGAAAGGGATACGAGGGGGAGGAATGTGCCGAGAACTTATTGTCGAGTGTGACAGAGGGTCGCGGGAATCGATACGATCCCTGCAGCCCTACAGCCCTACAACCCTACACACTGCAGCACACACTATAGGACGTGTGCCCAGTAAATAAACTCATTGTTCTGCATATTATGCTGCAATCTGTGAGGTGCAGCAGCTATTAGGCTGCCTTCACATTATGTCGCGGGTACCGCGACCGGACCAACAACTAAGTCTCCAGAGACAAGCGAACCATCACTCCCAGGGCCATCTACTGAGACGCCGAAGTCAAGCGCGGAAGTCTGGGCCGAAAAGGAAAAGGAATTAAGGAGACTAAGGGCGGCTGGAAAACAAAAAGAGATCGCCATCGCGGCCAAACAACAGATCTCAGCCGCCAAAGTTGACCAGCAACTCCATCGGCTGGTCACAAAAGGAGGTACCCGCGATATAATGTGAAGGCAGTCTTATTCTTTATTTCCGAAAGGATTTTGTTGCATCTATATGCTATATGTTGCATCTAATGCTTTAAACAATCCGCATAAAATATTTTAAAATGGTGATTTTTGCTGTTTTACCAAAGAAATATGTCTACTTATCTATGGACGCTTTACACCACGTCAGTCTGGCCCTGTGCTAAGTACCTGAAGGACTTGTGTTACAGGTACCAGACAACTGAAATATATTTAATGCTTTTATACTATACATATATTTAAGACTTTATTATATAATACACATTACACTTATTTAATACACATCCATGACCCAGGAACTTTGAAAACTTTTTGTTCCGTCGGCGGGATTCGAAACCGCGACCTGCGAGCAACCACGCGCTCACCGACTAAGCCACAGAGGTCGTCTAATATAAAATACTTAGTTAAATTTGATAAAGAAACCCCTTATTATATTAATTATGTTTGTCAATAGTCAGCTCGCGCAGTCAATGTATTGCAAGTACCCCTGTGAATAAAATGGCAATTAACGTGCCGTCTCAGAACACAATCTCACTGATCGCTCGACCTTCAGCCCCGCTGTAGGAGTGTGAAGCTCACAGATAGTTGACGCTTGACGTGTTCCGCTGAAATGCAATTTGGTGCCGAGTGAATAGTGATGATGGAGCTTCAGTCGAAAACTTCGCGGTCGTCCGCTACCTCGCTACCGAGCGGCGCGGGCGGCGGGGCGGCCGCGATTAGCGTCTTTTATTTCCTATTGAGAGTATATTATGTTGAATTGCGGAGCTTGAATGGAAATATAGATTTACGTTGTAGTTAAGCAATGTCGTGGCCCATAAGTGCATTATTATTTAACAAAAGTAGCTTAGTGTCATTCGTAGTTGTATACTAATATATTTATTATTTCTGGTTCCTGCTATTTGGCTATTGTTCAGTTCAGGCAACGTTGAGTGATAGCAAGAATTTCTGAGTTTTTCTTTATATTCTCGTTTGATGATGGCGGTACAAATTGGCCAAAGTTCTTCCTTGTGACAGATTACAGACATATATTATACTACACATAGATGAAATAATAAATACAACCGCCGAGACTGTTAACAAGGTGTCGGCCTCACCGCTTATATGGACGTGTCAGAGAATATTAATTTAAAATGAAATTGCAATGCAGCGGCCGGCACCGCCGCGCTCACGTACGCGAGTTATTCCCGCCATTAGCGCTAAAAGCCTGTTGAGGTAAGCGTCGTCAAATAGTTTCCGTTGTGTGTATAAATCATTCCATTTCAATTTTCAAACACAAAACGAAACGTTTTTCGCCGCTTCGGTGGCTCGCTTTTAAGCAGCCAGCGCGTGAAACGGGATTACTTTACAGACGCCTATTTACGGGAGTGCCACCCTATATTCATATTTGTTTCTTTATTCTTTTTATAATAGAAACGATAAGCTTCTATCGACCCGCTCCCCGCTCCCCGCTGCGGCTGTGAGCGTGCGCCGGCCGCCCCCGACCTCGCGCGCGTGTGTGACGACTGACGTCACGTCAGTCGTCACACACGCGGTAATTAACTCCGCACATCACTACTTGTACTAATATGTATTCTGTGACATCACACTAGTCACCAGAGAACATCGACTAATATTCACTAGGGCGCTTCATTATATTACATACTCAAACTTAGCGAAAATTTAGGTATTAGCACAATAAATGTGTAAAACCAAAATATGTAAAAGCCTGGATAAAATAATAGCTGTACCGATACCTGATAACCTATATAAAGGTTATATAATCTAACTTTGTTACCCAACAAAGTATCATTACGCATAGTGATAGTAATAATTACTTAATATTAATTAGAGAAACCATATCACCGTAGAATTTAGACTGCGGTCTCGTGCCAGCGGCTCGGGCCAGTGAGCCCGGCCGACGTGGTGCTGGCGTGACGCCAGCGGCCAGTGCCAGCGGCCGGTGCCAGCGGCTCGTGCCAGCGCCGGCGGGAGACTGCCCGGCGGCTCCGCGTCACACCTGACCGCTGCCGAGGGTCGAAGGATGCCTCGAGCCCAGAGATCTGTATAGGACGCAAGTCAGAACATTATGTATATTATTTTGTGAATAATAGAGGTAGAAGTGTCCACTGGAGCTCCAGGAAATCTGGGGATCGTTTCGTCTACGATCCGCCAAGTATACGAACTTCAGTACTTAATATTATTATATTTTTTTATTATATTGAGTAGTTACTAATTATGTGTACTGCATGTTTTATGCCAGTGTTTTATGCCAGTATTAGTGAACTGCAGTAAATAACAGCAAGACTATAGTGTATCTTGAGGCAACAAGTTGTTAAGATCTGTGATGTTATCGCTACGTTTGTACTTAACTGTTAAAAAGAAGTAAGAAAAAGTTTTTATATCCCCAAAGAACTTAGCTCGAAACAGAAGCAATATTTTTAAAGGAATTATCGTCGCTAAAAACAGCGGCACAGCGGAGCTTAGCTGCTCAATAATTGAAATGGCTCAAATCGTTAACATGTCGATACGGGCTTTACCGGCTATATTCAGAGTCATTACGAGCTTCAACGACGGAATGTGAACTCGGAGAAAGTCACGCAGCCTGGAGGCGAAACACCAAATATTATAATAAGCTCTACCTGTAGCTCTACTTTAAATAAATCGATTCGAAATCTAGCGGTACGAGTATAATAACTTTACCAACTAGAAAGAATTCGTAATACAATAGCGTATTAACGTACAACACATCGATATTATTGCAGAGGATATACGTGACAAGGTGAAGACTGAAGTGCAAATTCCACTGACGCGCTTGCAGGGAATAGTCCAAAGTCGGATACCTTTTGGACTCTGACGCCAGCTCGGCGGCTGATGTGAGCACCGACATTGATCTCGTCGCTCGTGCCAGCACTGGCATCCCCGCTGTCCCCGCTATCCCCGCTCGCGGAACTATACCGGCTGCTAGTGCTAATATTATAATGCGTAAGTGCCTGTTTGTTACATCTTCACGCTTAAGGCCCCTTCCTCTGAAGCTTTAGGTATTTTACGCGCCCAGGCGACTCGCATCCGCGTTACGAGTTACCCGCTGAACCGAGTTAGATGAAATTTATGACGGCGATACTTTGAGAGAGGGGAAAAGACTTAGGATAGTTAATACGAAAAATGTACGGTTTTCTCGCGACAAATAAATTATGGCGCGGGCGGGAGTCGCGGGCGTCAGCTTTAAGAGTATTCAAGAGTGTCCGTGACCGACGGTAGTTGCTTTTCACTAGGTGATCCGTTAGCTGTTTTGCCCCTTATTTTATAAAAAAAATGCTCGCCGAGCTGTTAGCTACGATTTCGAACAAACGCGGGGATTAGGGCGCGTAATTACAGCTGATACTTTGATGCCGGCGCGGCGGCGGCGGGCGGCAGCGGGCGGAAGCGGGCGGCGGCGGGCGGCGGAATACTTTCGTTTGTTTCGTAGCGCTAATCCCGACGCGGGAATCCGGCTTTTTCGTAAGGAAATTCGACGTCGCTTCGAAGAGTATTTACTGTGTACTAAGTAATATCATTAGCTGCCGGGCGCCCAAAACACGAAGATGTAGAATGACGGTATAATTAGTTTTATAATATATTATATAGCTCCATTATTAAATTATATCGGTCACCGTTAAGACTGTTTAAAGCTGCCCGATACGCGATATTTTATAGCGATCGAGTTTTATAAAAGTCACTTTTTTCTGAACCGATGTGATTTATAACTTCTCTATAATAATAATTGTTATGATCTCTAATGCAAATATTTTACAACATTACATAGCCTCAAGATTATTAATTAATATTTTGCAGAAACACTCGAAAATAATGAATGAATGAATGAGTATGCTTTATTGTGCTCAAAATGTAAAAACATAATAAAAGAAGTTACATGAACTCAGCATGAGCACAAAGGCGGCTTTATCGCTATGAAGCGATTTCTTCCAAGCAACCTCTGGCGCATGGAAACAGTGCAGCTTGGAATAATACTAAAGTCAAAGTAGGCTTATCATAAATCTTAATAATTAGGAATAAAAATAAATAAAGAATCTTGAACTTGTGTAAGACAAACATCTTGCAGCAGTGTAAAGTTTTACAGACGAGCTGCAGTTTGCAGGCGGGATGTAATTAAATTGAACTACATAGTTCATAGTTGTAACAATGTGACGGGCCAAGGTGGACGCCGGCCAACTTGTTAACGTTGCAGAACAGGGCCTTAAGCCAAGTCGCATTCGAAAATTCGACAGCGAATCCAAATTGTGTCCATTTCCATATTATATTATTTGCGACATAATAATATTAATGCATCACTAAGTTTTGTATTTTACCTTCGCTGACGAAACAATTGAATGCAATTTTACTAAAAGCCCAAAAGCTTTTCTAACTTATTGTTATGCGGTATGCCGTATGCCTCCTCTACTTTTAAGCAACTTCTTATTTTCTGTAAACCACATCACACTAGTATCTAAGATCTGTTACATAATACTACGAGTATAATATTGCCTCGTCAACTTACAATACATGTACTATCAGAGAAGTTGATTCCTAGGCAGATGGCGGACCTAAGTAATTTGGTCGCATTATGTCAAACCCAGCCGACCGATCACAGCTAACATTGAATTGACATAAGCCGACCAAATGACGTAGGTCCGTCAACTGCCTAGGAATCAATTTCTCCGATGGTACATCCATCGCGGGTTTTGTTCGATTGTGTCGGCTTTATGCGATGCTTTAGGTACTTATCTTAGATACACAAAGAGAAAACATTAGTTTGTAGTTGTATACTGTGCTCATACTTTGTTTTTAGTAGGCTCCGAAAACTACTTTGATTTTTATGAAATTCGCGACATGTCCTTTTAGAAATAGTTTCTTTATCGCTGCCTATTTAATATTTAATATTATATATTATGTTCGGAAATTATTTGCGCCAACGGAATCACAGATAAGTGGCGAGTTACCAGTTAACTTATAGATAGAAGATTGAGTATAGATGACAGATCTCTACAAGTAACTCTGACCGTTATCTCTATTGACAAACTAATTGAATCGAAAACATTCAATCGTGTGCCCGGGTTCCGGCGTGTATCAGATCAGCCCTAATCGCTCTCGGTATTAATTAAATTCTAGTCGGCCATTTGCCGTAATGGAATCTGCAATCCCCCGCCGCCCCCCGCCGCCCCCCTCCCCCGCCCTCTAGGGCTCCAAGGACTCTGGATTCTGGAGGGCCGGTACAGTGTCCAGGAGTTACCTCGCAAAGTTCAATGGTGCAGGGTGCTGCAGAGGAAATCGCTTTGCCAAATCCGCGAAGTATTTAAGGAATACAAAACTTTGGAATTACGTTTGTGGTAATTTCAGTTTTAATCCCCTTACTTATAGTTTAATTTAAATTGAAAATAAATTATGATGATGATGGCGTTATAATGTACTCTATGTGTAGAGGGCAGATTTCCGTGTACTTATATAAAGGTTTGTAGAGATAAGTATTTTTCAGGCGAGTAGGAGCGGCGGTAATTATAACCGCTCCCAATAAACTCGCCGAGTGTTTTCTTTTGTCATCTTAACTCCAGTATTTCATTTCAAACAGAAAATTATTGCTCCGGCGACTCCATCTCGCGTTTCAGTTTTTAATTTTGATAATATCTAGTGGAAGAGAGTTGAAAACAATTCGTCTGTCATTTAATAATTAACAATTAAATAATAAAATATGAAATTAGTACCACGAGTCATGAGTCACGACCATGATACTAGTACAAGAAACTGTAGCTTGTCAAAAAAGAGTAAACTCCGAACACTAATTTTAAATTACTTACATAAAATATTGAAAAACTTTATTAAACCAAATATGAAATGTGCCAGAATGATAGTATTCGAAGTGTACAAACGTTGTCAGTGAAAATACGAGGCGAAAAAACCACCATTCGATACTGTAGACCTACCTGCACCCGTAGCATGGCTACAGTAGAAATACGAAAGTATAGACAAACAGCGGAAATAAACTGAAGGTGCCATGCCGCGGCCGCTCCGATCTTTACCGCGGCTAGCCGCGATCGACAAAAATTCAATTAAAATGCCACTTTATGACATAGACTATAGTCTACGTCATAAAGTACGATTTTATTTGAATTTTTAGGACTAAAGTCTATGTCATAAAGTGGCATATTTGATTTTTTGTCGATCGCGGCTAGCCGTGGTAAAGAACGAATCGGCCGCGGCACCTTCAGTTTATCTCCGCTGTTTGTCTATACTTTCGTATTTCTACTGTACCATGCTACGGGTGCAGATTACGATTAGAAAATTTAGTTCAGCGTCTACTCTTTTTTGACAGACTTATATACTATACTGTATACGTTAAGAAAAGGTATTTTATATCTAACATTATATACCAATTATTATAAGACTGGTCTAAAATTATACACACTTCGTAGTTAGTATTATTATATTTCGCCTTAGTAAAAATAAAAATCCGCAGCGTACTATTCAAGGTCCGCTGTCTATGCCTTTGTAAGGTACTCGTTAGGTACCTATTTATTGTATATATGACATTTTTATTATCTGATTTACATGTTTATAGATACTATACTATACTAATACATTGTTCTAGTTGCAGTAGCTGCCACACCTTTTTTTTATGAAATAAGGGGGCAAACGAGCAAACGGGTCACCTGATGGAAAGCAACTTCCGTCGCCCATGGACATTCGCAGCATCAGAGAGCTGCAGGTGCGTTGCCGGCCTTTTAAGAGGGAATAGGGTAATAGGGGAGGGTAGGGATGGGAAGAGAAGGGAATAGGGGAGGGAAAGGAAGGGAATAGGGTAGGGGATTGGGCCTCCGGTAAACTCACTCACTCGGCGAAACACAGTGCAAGCGCTGTTTCACGCCGGTTTTCTTTGAGAACGTGGTATTTCTCCGGTCGAGCCGGCCCATTCGTGCCGAAGCATGGCTCTCCCGCGTATAAAAAATATGCCTGTGAAGTGACCAACATGCCAGACAAAGACGAGCGAACGTTGTACAGTTAACAGTAATAATCCTCTTTGTAAATATTTTTATAACTGAGGAGGAATACGACGTATTTATCGGAGTCATCTAGTTAGGTAGCAGATTCTGCCTTTTGATTGAATGACTAGCGGTGTGTAGTGTGATAGTGTCCATAGATATCATTATTATATTACTAGCTGTCCCGGCAACGTTGTTTTGCCATATAAAGTATTTCTACTTCAACAGTTGATACAAAATTTTACCCCCTCTTTTGTCCCCTAAGAGGAGTGGGGGGGGAATTTTTATACACCAGATGTTAAGTTGGAAAACAGTAAATAATATGAAGTAAGTCCATTAAAGAAAAAGTTTGATACAAAATCTGACCCCCTCTTTGGTCCTCTTAGAAGGGTGGGGGGAAAAAAATTTATACACCAGATGTTGAGTTAGAAGAAGACAAATATATCTGCGAAAACCGTATGCAAATGGGATCAGTAGTTTTCGTGTTAAAGAAAAAAGTTTGATACAAAATCTGACCCCTCTTTTGTCCCCTTATAGGGGTGGGGGGGTAAATTTTTATACACCAGATGTTAAATTAGAAGAAGAAAAATATATCTGCGAAAACCGTATGCAAATCGAATCAGTAGTTTTCGTGTTAAAGAAAAAAGTTTGATACAAAATCTGACCCCTCTTTTGTCCCCTTAGAGGGGTGGGGGGGAATTTTTTTATACACCAGATGTTAAGTTGGAAGAAGACAAATATATCTGCGAAAACCGCATCCAAATCGGATCAGTAGTTTTCGTGTGATGCTGGAACAAACATACAGACAGACAGACAGACAAAAAACTAACGTCATTTTTGGCTTCTATAGCGATGTAGTGACACCCCCCGGCTTATTATTTTTTGAATATCTTTAATGTACAGAATTTTCATTTCTACAGTTTTATTATATGTATAATAGATTAATAATAATTATTTCCTTCTAGTTTTAAGAATTTTTCTATGGGTGATGGCCTGAAATAAACGTATTTAATTTTATTCTTTTATATTTTTTTATATTATTATGATTCGCTAGTCACTCAATCAAATAGCAGACTCAACAAGATGACTGCGACATACACGACCGCTTTAGTCCTTGAGTATATCGCGGTGAAGATCTGCCAGTAGTATCGCGATTCGCGATACTACCTCTAATTGAGAGTTTGAGACCACTCGATGTGAGCGCCCGAAGCCCCCGGGTTCAAACTTCAACCGATCGAGGGTTCAAACGCTCACAACTTTTATCTCGCGTCTGTACAATGTACTATCAGAGAAGTTGATTCCTACTTCCTAGGCAGATGAGGGACCTATGTAGTTTGGTCGCGTTACGTCAAACACATCCGACAGATCACAATTTACATTAAATTGACATGATCCGACCAAATGACGTTGGTATGTCAACTGCCTAGGAATTAATTTCCTCGATGGTACTATCAGAGAAGTTGATTCCTAGGCAGATGGCGGACCTAAGTTATCAAACCCATCCACACAACTAACATAGAATTGACATAAGCCGACCAAATGACGTAGGTCCGCCATCTGCCTAGGAATCGACTTCTCTGATAGTACACGACTTCCCGTACAAAGCGCTGAGACGGTTTATTTTCTTAGCCGCTTATTATGTTTGCCGCAATACAGCGCGGGTCAATGGGGAAAACGTCGGTTTGCTCCGCGGATAAGGGACGGGACTTAGCCGCTAATCCCGGGATATTGCAGGTGACACTTGGGGGTGCGTGACTCCATATACAAGTTTGTGTTGAGTGCGAGCTTAGGTCACGACGACGCGACGTGAAGAAGTTAAAGGGTTTATACTCCATTGTCACAAAGGAAATTGTGGTAATAGTATCATCATTCGTCACTGAATCATTTTATCATCGCTGCATCGGTTGATTTTCAGAATCTTAGATAGTAGAATTGAAATATCTACACAGCTCTACACGCTTTCACCCGTCGTAGTAGGTGGTGTAGAAAGGGAGGTGGGGGAAGGGGGGAGTTTATGACTAATCAACCGCGGGAGGTTTATAATTACATCAGTTGGGGTTGAGTCATTGGCAGAGGTGTGATGTCGACAGCCTCACAGCTCAGCCGGTGAGATATGAGATCAATTCCGTGGACCATTACCACAAACCGAGTATTTTATTATCATGTATTATCAAGAACTGAAAGTTCTTTGGATCGTTAATTCTAGTATGGAGACTATTCGAGTCCCAGGATTTTTCCGGGCAAAAAGTATCCTATGTCCTACACATAGGATACTTTTTATCCCAGAATTGTACGGATCCCGCTTGATAAACGAATTTTGACGCAATTGAGTTGCGGGCGTAGCAAGATAATACTAATAGTTTTTTCCCAAGGCTTCATTCGCATGGAAAGTATTTCATGCAAACTTTGATCTGGAACAGAACTTCCTCAGGGGTGTGGATTTTTTGACAATACATAATTTCTGTAGACTTCACTCGTCGTTCATCAGCTGATTCCATGCTGAGTACCCGATGGACTTTAGATACGGATACTAGAAAATGAGGTATAATTTGCATTCGTAGACACCTGTACAGATTTCGTAGACAGCTACACAGATTTCGTAGATAGCTATTTAGTATTCGTAGACATCTACACAGTACCTATTCGTAAACAGCTACACAGATTTCGTAGACAGCTACACAGTATTCGTAGACACCTGTACAGTACTCGTAGACATCTACACAGTATTCGTAGACACCTGTACAGTATTCGTAGACATCTACACGGTATTCGTAGACACCTGTACCGTATTCGTAGACATCTACACAGTATTCGTAGACACCTGTACAGTATTCGTAGACATCTACACAGTATTCGTAGACATCTGTACAGTACTCGTAGACATCTACACGGTATTCGTAGACACCTGTACAGTATTCGTAGACATCTACACAGATTTCGTAGATAGCTATTTAGTATTCGTAGACATCTACACAGTACCTATTCGTAAACAGCTACACAGATTTCGTAGACAGCTACACAGTATTCGTAGACACCTGTACAGTACTCGTAGACATCTACACAGTATTCGTAGACACCTGTACAGTATTCGTAGACATCTACACGGTATTCGTAGACACCTGTACCGTATTCGTAGACATCTACACAGTATTCGTAGACACCTGTACAGTATTCGTAGACATCTACACAGTATTCGTAGACATCTGTACAGTACTCGTAGACATCTACACAGTATTCGTAAACAGCTACACAGATTTCCTAGACATCTGTACAGTACTCGTAGACATCTGTACAATACTCGTAGACAGCTACACAGTATTCGTAGACACCTGAACAGTACTCGTAGACATCTATACAGTACTCGTAGACAGCTACACAGTATTCGTAGACACCTGTACAGTACTCGTAGACAGCTACACAGTATTCGTAGACACCTGTACAGTACTCGTAGACATCTATACAGTACTCGTAGACAGCTACACAGTATTCGTAGACACCTGTACAGTACTCGTAGACATCTACACAGTATTCGTAAACAGCTACACAGATTTCCTAGACATCTGTACAGTACTCGTAGACATCTGTACAATACTCGTAGACAGCTACACAGTATTCGTAGACACCTGTACAGTACTCGTAGACATCTATACAGTACTCGTAGACAGCTACACAGTATTCGTAGACACCTGTACAGTACTCGTAGACATCTATACAGTACTCGTAGACAGCTACACAGTATTCGTAGACACCTGTACAGTACTCGTAGACAGCTACACAGTATTCGTAGACACCTGTACAGTACTCGTAGACATCTATACAGTACTCGTAGACAGCTACACAGTATTCGTAGACACCTGTACAGTACTCGTAGACATCTACACAGTATTCGTAGACACCTGTACAGTATTCGTAGACATCTACACAGTACCTATTCGTAAACAGCTACACAGATTTCCTAGACATCTGTACAGTACTCGTAGACATCTGTACAGTACTCGTAGACAGCTACACAGTATTCGTAGACACCTGTACAGTACTCGTAGACATCTATACAGTACTCGTAGACAGCTACACAGTATTCGTAGACACCTGTACAGTACTCGTAGACATCTACACAGTATTCGTAGACACCTGTACAGTATTCGTAGACATCCACACAGATTTCGTAGATAGCTATTTAGTATTCGTAGACATCTACACAGTACCTATTCGTAAACAGCTACACAGATTTCGTAGACAGCTACACAGTATTCGTAGACACCTGTACAGTATTCGTAGACATCTACACAGATTTCGTAGATAGCTATTTAGTATTCGTAGACATCTACACAGTACCTATTCGTAAACAGCTACACAGATTTCGTAGACACCTGTACAGTATTCGTAGACATCTACACAGTATTCGTAGACATCTGTACAGTACTCGTAGACATCTACACAGTATTCGTAAACAGCTACACAGATTTCCTAGACATCTGTACAGTACTCGTAGACATCTGTACAGTACTCGTAGACAGCTACACAGTATTCGTAGACACCTGTACAGTACTCGTAGACATCTATACAGTACTCGTAGACAGCTACACAGTATTCGTAGACACCTGTACAGTACTCGTAGACATCTACACAGTATTCGTAGACACCTGTACAGTACTCGTAGACAGCTACACAGTATTCGTAGACACCTGTACAGTACTCGTAGCCAGCTACACAGTATTCGTAGACACCTATACAGTACTCGTAGACAGCTACACAGTATTCGTAGACACCTGTACAGTACTCGTAGACAGCTACACAGATTCGTACGTAGGTACTCTCAGAGAAGTTGATTCCTAGATAGATGGCGGACCTAAGTAATTTGGTCGCATTATGTCAAACCTATACGACCGATTACAGCTATTCGAGGTACATCGAACAGCTCAGCATTTTTACATTATATTAATCGCTTTCGCATTTGCGAGCGCAGTTGTCGAACAGTTGTCAACCAATCGGTCCGCCGTCCGAGTCGCTGCCTAGACAGCTCGTATAACCATTACTATTTACCATTAATTAAACCATAATAATTGACCAGTGTAAACCAGTGTAGTAAATAGTGAATAAATAGTTGAAACAGATTTGCATCTTTTAACTCTACCAAACACGTGTTAACCATAAACAGAACCATCAACCATCAACGAACCAAACCAAACCCCGAAACTCTACCCCTAAAACAATACCCTTTTCAACTTTTTTTGTCCGTGGGAGAGCCATGCTTCGGCACGAATGGGCCGGCTCGACCGTAGAAATACCACGGCCTCACAGAAAACCGGTGTGAAACAGCGCTTGCGCTGTGTTTCGCCGAGTGAGTGAGTTTACCGGAGGCCCAATCCCCTACCCCCCTAGAAATGCCGCAGTTGAAAAACAAGTTGTTACCCCAGGAGGGTACCAACTGCGTTGGAGAATCCCTCTCTGGACGTCCATGCTCAGGAACCCCTGGAACTGAACGTGGACGTCCAGGCTGCCCCTCGTATTCTGGGGAGGGCAAAACTGCGCTCCAATCTGCTTGGGGCAAGAGCAAACACACAAAGGCACCCCCCTCGATATTAAACATGGACTTTTGTAATATCAGGGGATTACACTCCAACCTTAATGCCGTCCATTACCACCTTGAGACGGCAAAGCCGGCTTTGCTCTTTTTAACCGAGACGCAGATATCATCTCCGAGTGACACATCATACCTTTCCCACCCAGGGTATTATCTCGAGCACTCCTTTCTACCCAAAGCTGGAGTGTGTGTGTATATCAGAGATGATATCAGCTCTCGCCGCCTCAGCAATCTTGAGGTCATGGACCTGTCCATCTTATGGCTCCGCATAGATTGCGACGACCACCCTCGCGTCTATGCGTGCCTATATAGGTCCCATAGTGGTGACCCCGAGACGGACCGACTCTTGGAGCACCTGCAAGCTGCTTCAGATTTTGTGCAGCAGCAGATCCCATCCGCAGAGATCATAATACTTGGCGACTTTAATGCCCACCACGCCGACTGGCTCAATTCCAGTAAAACTGATCATGCGGGGAGATCTGTCTGCAACTTTGCCCTTGCGAACGACTTGACACAACTGGTTACTACGCCTACGCGAATCCCAGATGTGGATGGTCAGAATCCTTCCTTGTTGGACCTCCTGCTGACTTCAAATCCTGACAGCTACCAAATATCCGTAACCGCACCACTTGGTTCATCGGATCATTGCCTTGTTAGGAGTTTTTTCGGTTTTAGAGAGGTTTTAAAGAGACTACTCGGGCAAAGCAACAGCACGTCAATAGAATTGGCAAGAGAATTGAGCGCCTCCCCTCGGGAACCCGTGCATTCTGGTCTCTGGCCAAAGCTATTGAAGGAAATTTCTGCAAGCCAACCCTACCATCCCTACACGTAGGAAATGGATCGTTGGCCCAGGACGCAAAAGACAAAGCCGATCTTCTGGGGCAGCTCTTTGCGTCAAACTCGACCCTGGATGACGGGGGGCAGAAACCACCGACCATACCGCGATGCACGAGCATCATGTCGGATGTTCGGTTTCATCAGCACTCAGTGCGAAAAGCCCTCCGTTCCCTTGTTATCCAAAAGTCGAGTGGGCCTGACGTAATCCCGCCTATTGTGTTGAAAAAGTGTGCTCCAGAGTTGGCTCCGGTCTAGACGCGTCTTTTTCGGCTCTCCTATTCCACTGGCATCGTCCCGGCTTCCTGGAAGACAGCCTTGGTGCACCCGATCCCCAAAAAAGGTGATCGCTCAAATCCTTCAAACTACAGACCAATCGCTATAACCTCTCTCTTCTCGAAGGTAATGGAATCCATTATCAATAGCCAGGTTCTTCGATACTTGGACGGCCAGGGATTACTAAGCGACAAACACGGGTTCCGTAAGGGTCGCTCGGCTGGTGATCTCTTGGTGTACCTGACTCATCGTTGGGCTCAGGCAATTGAGTCGAAGGGAGAGGCATTGGCTGTTAGTTTGGACATTGCGAAGGCCTTTGATCGGGTTTGGCATAAAGCGCTGCTATCAAAGCTTCCATCATACGGGCTGCCCGAAAAATTATGTAAGTGGGTCACTAGTTTCTTAGCAGACAGAAGCATAAAGGTCGTAGTTGACGGTGAATGCTCGGAAACTCAGTCTGTTGATGCTGGTGTCCCTCAGGGCTGTGTGCTATCGCCTACTCTATTCATACTGCATATCAATGACATGTTACAGACCAACGGCATTCATTGCTATGCGGATGATAGTACAGGTGATGCTGTATATACCAGCTCCCCCAATATTTCTCGGCAAAATGTCACTGAGAGTCGAAACGAACTTGTGTCTAAGGTGGAGAATTCATTGGAGAAGGTCTCTGAATGGGGCAGACGTAACTTGGTCCAATTCAACCCCGCCAAGACACAAGTCTGCGCGTTCACCACTAAAAAGTCACCAATGGTCGTATTATATCCTCGTTTCGAGGGCACATCTTTAACCATCTCCCCTAGCATTGAGATACTTGGCGTCAACATATCGAGCGAAGTCCAGTTCCGATATCATCTAGAGGGTAAGGCCAAATTAGCCTCGAAGAAGCTTGGTGTCCTTAACAGAGCGAGACAGTACTTCAGTCCGGACCAACGCCTACAACTCTACAAGGCGCAGGTTCGGCCTCATATGGAATATTGTTCTCATCTCTGGGCAGGGGCGCCAAAATACCAACTGCTCCCTCTGGATCGTATCCAACGAAGGGCCGCTCGAATTGCTGACTGCCATAGTGTTTCAAACAGCTTGGACCCCTTGGAATTACGCCGAGATGTAGCTTCACTCTGTATCCTCTATCGATTGTATCACGGGGAGTGCTCTGAGGAATTGTTCGGAATCATACCACCTGCAACTTTTCGCCATCGTCCCACGCGAAAAATATACCATCCTTATCACCTTGATGAGTGGCAGTCTTCTACAGTGCGTTTTTCGCGTAACTTTCTGCCGCGCACTGTAAAACTCTGGAACGAACTGTCACCAGCAGTATTTCCGGACCTATACGACCTGCAAACCTTCAAGAAAAGAGCGTATTCCCTCTTAAAAGGCCGGCAATGCACCTGCAGCTCTTCTGATGTTACGAGTGTCCATGGGCGACGGTAGTTGCTTACCATCAGGTGACCCGTTTGCTCGTTTGCCCCCTTATTTAATAAATAAAAAAAAAAAAACAGATAACATAGAATTGACATAAGCCGACGACCACATGACGTAGGTCCATCAACTGACTATATGAATCAATTTCCTCGATAGTACCTGCAGAGTTTTGTAGGCACATTTAACATTTTAGTAGACAATCAAACGGTTACGTCAGAAGGTATCCAGTTCTGAAGGCCTATCTAACCCTCGATAAAGTATAAAGCTCAATTGTTATCTTATTTTCTTCGGGATAAATGAAGGAAATAGGAATCTCGTCTTCCACTACCTGATATTTTTGACAGTTGCTTCCCACTGCCAGGCACTCCTAAAGTGCCAGACTTTTCAAGCCTCTAGGATCAGTGGTTTAGGCTGTGCGTGGATTCCACTTGCATATCATTCAGAATCAGGACAAAGGATTTCATAATATAAATTAACGCCTGCGAGAACGTTAACTGCAATGTAAATAAAGCAAAATGGCTAAAAATAACAATGAAATAGTGATGTCAAAGCTACTAATAAATGTGTCCTATAATTTACATAATGTTAATAAAATATTGTCTTGTATCTTTTTATTATAATATTTCTTGTTACGTGCACAGACCATTTTTCTTAGTCTATGCTACGTGTAAATTGTAATGTGATGGCAAAATATGTAATAAAATATTCGTACTATATTTTTGTGGTGGCGACATCTGTGTTTGTGGTGGCGACATCTGTGTTTGTGGTGTTGAAGCTGCTCGTAAACTGCTGCGCTTTACATAATCAGACTCAAAACTTTCGCCTGATAAGATTCAAAGTCCAAACTCCAAAGCGTGTCCAAAGCCTAGCTGGCGCTACGATAAATAATATGTAACAATTACAGTACAATAACTGAAGAAAAAACCCTATTTATATTTTATCTTCATTGATATAAAAATTTAAATTGTAATAATGATTTCCTTTAAACAATTATTAATCTTTATCGATATCTATCAAGAATCTAGATGACCTGCAAACTTCGTACGGTGTATTATTTAACTCCTTATAATTATTTAAGTAGAGATGTGCCGACTAGTCGGTAAAGCCGACTATCCGGCCACTTTCGTAGTCGGCGACTAATCGGCGAATAGTCGGCAAAAAGCGCCGACTATCCGGCTATTTACTTTTTTGCTATTATTGGAATTACATTTAAAAAACCTTGATTATTTATAAAGTGTTCATAACACACTCAATCAGTATTCAGTATTACACATTTTAAAATTAAATGAAGTGTTTCTGAAATTACTTGCTACTTGCTAGTAAAGAAGTCATTTTGTAAATATATTTTTTAACAATAAATTAAGTATGTATTATTAAATCAACATTGCATGTATATCATGAAATATTTCCTGAAAACCATCAAATGTATTATAAAAACAAAAAAAAAAGTAACGTACGCGATGTATACATAACACGATCCGACGCGTTTGCAGGCGGCGTGTGCGACTATTACCCGCGAATCAGCAGCAAAAAAAGCGTTACGGAAACTTCCGAAACCATGATTGGCTTGCCCGACTAGTCGGCCGATTAGTCGGCTTCTTTACAGCCGACTAATCGGCTAGTCGGCTAGTCGGCCAAAGTCATGATCGGCACATCACTAAATTTTAAAAACAGTTAAAATATTAAAACGAAAATATATTTTTTAATTTTGTTAATTTCGCTAAATCCGAGAACAGCATAGGTAATATTAATAGTTAATAATAATATTATTATGACTATATAATAATTATAATATTGTTTAATCAGTAGCTACTAGGGCGCAGCATGTTTTCACTTTTCAGCAGTCATTACTGTGTACCTATTTAAATTATTATAATTAAAAGCAAATTAAATTCAAATTATTTATATTTTCATGTTACATGCAAGTAATTAATTATTATAATTTGGTTAACGTCTATAAATAATTATTATAATATAATTTCTGTATTTACACTTCAGGCATAACACTTTAGGGCCTGTCCACATGTCCACGTTACGACGTCGTCAACGTGGAACGGTGCGGTAACGTGGCACGGTACGTTGTCGTGACGTGAAAAGTTACGTCAACGTAACGTAAAATGCACGTCACTATGTAGCAACACTGTACGTCACCATGCCTTGTAAAACTGCTACATTCTTCAGTACTTATCTAGATATGGACCGCACAATACGTATTCTGCTTCTGCTATTGTTAAGACGGAGAGATTTAAGAAAAAAAAATTGGCCAAGTTTGAGTCGGACTCGTATTGGACTATATGTGTATTTTAAAATTATTATTTTAAAATACACATATAATTGAGGATTTTGTGACAATTTCAAGTGCCTACATGTTGCCATTATGGATTACGAGCCAAAAATACCAAAAAAATTACGTTTGTCGTATGGGAGCCCTTAAATATTAACTTTATTTTGTTTTTAGTATTTGTTGTTCTAGCGGCACTAGAAATACACAATCTGTGAAAATTTCAGAAGTCTAGCAAGAGCGGTTCTTGAGATACAGCCTGAAGACAGACATGACAGACAGACGAACAGACGGACAGACAGACGGACAGACATCGAAGTCTCAGTAATAGGGTCCCGTTTTTACCCTTTGGGTACGGAACCCTAAAAAGACGTAAAATGTTGCTACACCGTGACGTGCATTTTCACGTTACGTAGGCGTAAATGTTAGCGTCACGTCAACGTACCGTGCCACGTTACCGCACCGTTCCACGTTGACGACGCCGTGACATGGAGATGTGGACAGGCCGTTACATTCAACTTGTACTTGACAGTTCCGGCCGGGGGAGGGGGGAGGGCAGCGGGGGGGTCTATCGGGGCGCGTCCCCCCCGTTGTGCGGCGCCCCCTCGCCGGCCTGCAGCGCGCGCAGCTCGTATTTGTGCACCACCTGGTAGATCTCCATCTTGGCGCGGCTGAGCTCGAGCGGGCCGAGCGCCTTGAGCGCGGGCGCGACGCCGGCCAGGAAGGCGTCGACGGGGTCCGGGCAGGGCGCGAGGGGCGCGGGGGGCGCGGGCTCCGGCACGTAGTAGCCGCTGACGTCGCGGTACTCGGGCGAGGGCGGCGCGCCGGCCGGCTCGGCCTTCACGTCGCCCCAGCCGGAGCTGCCGTCGTCCCAGTCGCCGTCGGCGTCGTCGTCGCCGGCGGGCGCCTCCTCGTCGCCGGCGTCGAGCGGCACCTCCGTGCGCAGGAAGCGGTTGAGGAAGCTCAGGTGGCGCGAGTACTTGTAGCTCCTGGTGTTCTTCAGCGCGGCCTTGCGGTAGGAGTCGCGCATGTTGTTCCAGCGCGTCTTGCACTTGCCGGGCGGCACGTCGAGCGCGCGCCCGATGCCGTCCCACAGCTCGCGCTTGTGCGCCACGTTGAGGTACAGCGGGTGCGCGCGGTCGTACAAGCACGGGTTGGCGCGCACCAGCTCGATCAGCCGCGTGCTGTTCCGTACCATCCTGCCGACGCCTCGACCGCCTGGACCGCCCTGGACCGCCCTGGACCGCCCTGGACCGCCCTGGACCGCCCTAAACCGCCTCGACCACCTGGACCTGAAACACCACGGACACAGTTTTAACTTTTAGGCCTCATATTTAGGTAATTTAAATACGTTAAAATTCGGTCCGAAAAATGGCAAACAAAAAATGTTTCATAAAAAGTAATCTTGCCCAAAAAAGCCCAGAATCGACTGAAATAATTTATGTACAGCAAAGTAGGCCTAAGACCTAAGACCATACATGATACTCAGACCAAATAAAAATAAAAAGTACATGATAGTAGATCCTAAATGCGCAACCGCAACTCGTTACATTCAAAATCATCTCCTACACAAAACGGCCATGAACGGCGGGCGGCAGTACACCCCAATTATTATTATTATTCTAAAAACTCAATCGTATATTTACTTATAATTAATAATATTATATCACTTTCCTTCTAATATAAAGTATTTATTTATTAAACCTTTACTGGACTTCCACGAATATTTCAAAACTAAGATTAGCCAAATCGGTTCAGACTTCAGCCGTTGTCATGTTAAAGCTAGCTGCTAGACCAGCCTTTCCCAAAGTGGGCGATAACTCCCCCTTGTGGGCGCTGTAGGTCTAAAGGGGGGCGGTGTGGGACCCAGAAAAAAAAGGGGCGTTGTGTAGAGGCTTGGGGGGTGATATGTGATTTTAATTCATCTGGATGCATTTTAAATTGAAACAATGGGGGGCGCTAGAACATAATTTGTTCTCAAAGTGGGCAGTAGACAAAATAAGTTTGGGAACTCCTGTGCTAGACTAATGAAATTGAAAATTATTAATTTTTATTAGGGTTCCTTACCTAAAGGGTAAAAACGGGACCTTATTACTAAGACTTTGTTGTCTGTCCGTCTGTCTGTCTGTCTCCAAGCTGTATCTCTAGACGCGCTATAACCTATAGCTAGACTTCTGAAATTTTCACAGACTATGTATTTCTGTTGCCGCTATAAAAACAAAATAAAATTAATATTTAAGGGGGGCTCCGATCCTCCAGACATTTTTTTTTTTTTTTTTTATGAAATAAGGGGGCAAACGAGCAAACGGGTCACCTGATGGAAAGCAACTTCCGTCGCCCATGGACACTCGCAGCAATAGAAGAGCTGCAGGTGCGTTGCCGGCCTTTAAGAGGGAATAGGGTTATAAGGGAGGGTAGGGATGGGAAGAGAAGGGAATAGGGGAGGGATAGGAAGGAAACGGGGTAGGGGATTGGGCCTCCGGTAAACTCACTCGGCGAAATACAGCGCAAGCGCTGTTTCACGCCGGTTTTCTGTGAGAACGTGGTATTTCTCCGGTCGAGCCGGCCCATTCGTGCCGAAGCATGGCTCTCCCACGTATAAATTATATTTTGCTCGATATCTATAATAGGTACAGCCGTACAGGCAGGCACTTGAAATTTTCACAAAAATTATAATAAGGTCTACCAGAATCTGATGGCAAAAAGTGAGAAAATAAATTGACTCTAGCAATACCGGGGTAATTGGAATAAAACATTTTGATCCTTTTTTTTTCTTATAGCGGCTGATTCTGTGTAATAAACATGCAAATATAAAAATTTATCCAATGATCAAGGATATTTTTTGAAAATCTGCTGTCAAAAATTGCCATCAGATTCTGGTAGACCTATAATAAAAATTTAATGGGGGCTCCCATACAAAAAAACACAATTTTTGACATATTTTTGCTCTATAACGGTAAGGAACTCTTCGTGCGCGAGTCCGACTCGCACTTGGCCGAATTTTTATACAGATTTGATGCATTTGCACCAACACTCGAGAGTTTCTAGTCTCAGAAGCGTCATCCTGCGTCACAATTAGATGTTTTGATGTGACGCTACTGATGTTTTGTATTTCGTATGGTAATGCATCAAGTCGAGTTCGGCTCGGCAGCTGTCAACTGCAGTCATGGATCGCGCAGATTGCAGTACTGCCGTCTGCCGAGGCCCCGGCGCGCGCCGTGGCCCGTGGCAGGCCGACCTCGCTTTTATTACAGGGTGATTTAGGGCGGCTTTCGCTCGGCAAAGATACAATAGCAACGGGCCCGGCTAATAAAAGCATAACATTATATTAAACGTGGCGCCGCGACGCGCAACTCCGGCCTCACACATGCGGCGCCGTACACACACACACACACACACACACACACACACACACACGCGCGCGACTTGTTGCATCACGGTCCACGGAGCGGCGAAGTGATCGGGCGCCGGATATCACCGCCACAGGCGCGAAATCGACGACCTCCCCGAGAAAGTCTCGACTCTCGAGGCAGACCCGACGAGCTCGACGCGCACTGCACGCCGGCCCTATCGTGCCGAGGACGGAGGTAGTAACTACTATCTAGCAATGCAACTATACTGTAATGTAATGTACTTACCGTTTTAGCGGACGTGGAAACCGGATCGCGCGACGCGGCTCGCCGTGCGTGCGGGGCCGGGCGACTGTGCGTCAGGGCCGCCGCCCGGCCCGGCCGCCGCCGGAACTGCCGCCCCCCGCGCCGCGCCCCGTCGCCCCCCGCCGCCGCGCCCCGCCGCCCCCACGTCCGGACCGGACGCCGCCGCCCGGCTACCTGCTCCGAGCTCCGCTTTCACGCAGCCGAGGCCTTGTATTGTCGGACGAGAAAGGATTCGACCCTCCCTCGCCGCACGTTTATATAAATTCACCGAACTTTAGGTAAACGACGTAGCCTCAGGTAGACCGAGGAGCTTAGCTTATAATCCAGACTTAAAATTGACTTTTATAATCTTCTTAATATAATAATAATAAAAAGTTTATTTGCAACTACAGAGTTACATACATACATGGTGCAGATTTACATAATAATATATAATTCCAATCAGCAGCCGCAAATTGGCTCATGCTCGGCATGTGCTGGTACATCCGGAGGCATATTCAGCGCCGGTCTTCCGCAAGAGCCATTAGTGACGACATGGATATCATCAAGATGATTCTATCAAAGATGTCTTAAAGACGTACCCATAGAGTAACTTATATATTACTAGCTTTTGCCCGCGGCTTCGCTCGCGTTAAGAAGTATTATTATTATTTAGGTATCAAAGTCTCAGCCCGATCGGTATATCCTCTATTTTATCCCTTGGGGGTAGAATTGATCAAAATCCTTTCTTAGCGGATGCCTACATCATAACATCTACCTGCATGCCAAATTTCAGCCCGATCCGTCCAGTGGTTTGGGCTGCGCGTTGATAGATCACTATGTTAATCAGTCACCTTTGAGTTTTATATATTATTTAGATTTAGAGAATAATTAAGTACTTATTATTTAAATCATCATTTACTAATAGATCTAAACTCCCTCCCGCACGCGCACCCCGGCCCCGCCTTGGTGACCCACTTCGCAACGGGCCGTGCAGCAGAAATCGTAATATTTTAATTTCGCCATTACTTCAAAATCAGACGTCCAATTTTAATCATTCAAAGACCAAATATTATCTACATAAACTGTGTTTAGTGATGAAATAATTTATTTTGATAAGGATTAATAGCATGAGTAAAATAAACGCGTTTAAATGAAGTTCAAAAAAAATTCAAGATTTTTAAATAAAAAAATGGTTGTTGTGCCTCACTCGACATAGATAGGTATAGTGCGTCGCGGACTTTTTTGTAGATATTTATAAGATCTACAATTAATTGGAACATTTTATGGTTCTATCTTTTATAGTTTAGGCAGCGTACGCAAAATAAGTAACTTTTCTGGTTGATTTTTACACCTTGTGTCCGAAAAACCCAAATATCTTACGGAACCCTATTTTTTTCCAAAATAAAATTTATCCTATGTTACTCGTGGATAATGTAGCTTTCGAATGGTGAAAGAATTTTTAAAATCGGTCCAGTAGTTTTTGAGCCTATTCATTACAATTAAACAAACAAACAAACAAAGTTTTCCTCTTTATAATATTAGTGTAGATAGTAGACGTACCTATATCAGAATTCAGAAATATCATTATTTGATTAAAAAATATATGAATGTAAAAAATTGTTAAGTAGAAAGATAAATCGATATTATTTTTCGATTTATCTAATATCTTCCTTCATCTATCTTGTGTTAAAAAAGTTATTTACGGCTAATTTCAATCAAATAGCAATATTATGTCGTTGCTCCTTAATAAAAATAGGCGTTCAAATTAGGGTTGCCAACATTTTCTCCGACGAAATATAGTATTTCTGAAAATAGACTATAAAAAATATAGTACACTTCTAAAAAATATAGTACACTTCTAAAAAATATAGTATTATATGGAAAAATTAAAAAATGTTCAATGAAATATTTAAGTATTATTTATTTTTATAAAAACTATATGTTTTTTTGCACTTATTGCATTTTTTAACAATGTTTTGTCTAAAATAAAAGTGTCATATATTTTATTACATTCAATTTTAAAATAAAAGCAAATTAAAAGCTCATTTTTTATTAAGAGCCTACTGTGAAAACGCTAGCCCCGCCTACACACAACGCTATCCTCCAATCGTGATACAATAATTCCATGAATCGTGCTCCCGGGCAATGTACTTTAGGCTGCAGCTAATAGTGAACAATATCGCGTAACAACGGTTCCCGCATTATAGCACGAAAGTAAAGGTCGTAAGTCCCAAAACTGTTTTTCGATGATTATTAAAAAACTAAATACAATACTAATATTTCCTTTAGCTATTATTTTATAAAGTATGTGATTGTAGTAGTGCAAGTTATTTAATGATAGTAACTCAATAAGTGTAACAGATATTTGTTGAAATGCCTAAAAAGATTCATAATTTCGAAAAATAAAACTATCGAGTCAAAATAAGTGAATCGTGTTTTCAGTTAGCTAAATATCAGATAAATATACAATGATTAAATAAATCTCAATTTCATTTGAGTCAATCGTCTTCCGGGATCGTAATAACAAAGCAAAATTGCACAGCCCGCTCTTAATGAGATACTACTTCTGTTTCTCTCTTCCCACCATTTCAAATTCATAACCGAAAATACCGTTTCTGTGAATGCCGAAGTGGCGGGAATAGAGAGCGGGTAAGGTATTCTCATTATTATCTCTATATTTTTGAAGTGTTTTCTGTATTATACGCTTTTTAATCGGTGTTAGCGCTGTATTTAAACTTGACACACTTTCGTCATCAGTACCACTTTCTTTCATGACTATTTATTTATTTAGGATTTCAACTTCTCAAAAGAATAAACAAATCTAATTGAAAATAGCGCCAATGCCCCAAAGAAAACTAAACACCAAAACAAATTATTGCGAGGTTGTCAATGGGTTGTCACTTGTCAATATCATGTCATGTCATATGTCAATGTCAATTTGTACCTACAATTTGTCAAGTGTCAACTTATATTTTAATTATTATGTCAAGACGTATGTGCGCGTTTATAAAAAAAAATAAGAATTTGTTTGTTAGATTTCAGTGTCGAAAATTTTTTGCGTACTATATTATAATAGTTCAACAGTATATAGTACGCAGGCTCGAAATATAGTACAATACTATATCATATATGTTATAGTACGTTTGGCAACCCTAGTTCAAATGTTCGTAATAATAATAATGTGTACAGCATTGGTGTACACCGACCACCGTACCAACTGTACACTGTACACTGTACAGTATTTAACTAGCTAGTCGATGCCCGCAAGTCGCAACACTTCCGCAAGTCGCAACAGTTGCGCAGGAATTCGTTTATCGCAATTCGTATGGAAACGTGGTTTACGGGAATAATAAGTATGGGTAATATTTAATAAAAACTACTGCTCATAATACATATTATGTACAAAATATTATAGTAAATTTATTCTTAACGAGTACTCAGTACTGTGATACATTAATCTAGAACAAACAATCGTCCCCCAACGCGGACATTAGGTGGCGGGGTGAAGGTACGCGGGGGGCTTGGTCTCGGAGGGGTCGTCGTCACGGGGGGAGAGGTCGAGCGCCCCCGCGGCCGGCGCCCCCCCGGCGACCCCCCCGGCGGGCGCCCCCGCGCGCTGCGCCTCCTCCGCGTCGAGCAGGTCGTGCAGCAGGCCCAGGCAGCGGCGCTTGAACTGGCGCTGGCGCGGCGCCGGCAGCTCGCGATAGTCGGGGTAGATGCCGCGGAAGAACTGGAAGTACGGCGACGTCTCGTCGGAGGCGAACGCCGAGCAGCTGGAGCGGGAGTCGTCGGGCGAGGGCGGGCGCTCCGGCTCCGGCGCCGGCGCGAACCACGGCGACGACAGGAACGGCTTGACGTCGACTGCGGCGTGCGCGTCCATGTCCACCTCGAGCAGCGAGGGCGCGTAGTAGGAGGGCCGCGTGTCGGTGGCCATGTGGTCGCGCAGGAAGGCCAGCTCGTCCGCCAGGTACCAGCGTGACACCTGCCGGCCGCGGCTCGTGCACGCACCGTGCAGCTCGTTGCGCAGGTGCCGCGAGTACGAGTTGCGGATGTGCGACCACTTGCGCCGCACGTCCGCCACTGCAACAGAGTACCACGCTGAGTGCACGCTGCACGCTGCACGTTACACGCTACACGATACACGCTACACGCTACACGTTACACGCCTCGCCTCCCGACCTCGTCCTTTGTCACCGACTTCCGGAGACAAAGGACGAAATCATCAAAAATATGAAACACTAGATGACGCCCGCAACTCCGTTGCACCAAAATTACTTTATCGCGCGGGAACCGTACAGAACAGCTGTAAACTGACGTGATTTTAAATAGAGTTGCGACTTGCATTTGTGACCATGAACTTTGCCGTGGAGTGCCGAGCGGGGCACAGGCCACAGCGCGGCGCTCGCGCTAGTGCCCCTCTGTCAGTTGCTTAGTTCTACACATCGTCCTAAATGATTTAGATTCTAGGTAGGCGAGCTATAATATTACTGTCTAATATCTAAACTTCCGAATAAAATTATAATCACTCAACACAATATTTATTATTCATTTAAATATCACATTTCTATCGTAGCGCAAATATCTAGATAACGGCTATCGCAAATTGCGATACGTAGACGAGCATACTAGAGACAGCGGCTTAGCTTGTAAATACTCTTGCGGGTGCAAGTGTTTGCACATAATAGGTATACGATCCAATAAAGGCTCCAATATCGCATGTCGCAGCGATAATGATTATTGACAAAGACAGTTATTCCGTATTCTTCTAACTTACGAAAACAAAATATAAGCATTTGTAATTTTCATACATATTATGTATAGACATAGACTGTATAGTATACGCATTACGCCAATGATAATATTATCATTATATTTTACGGTTATTGTAGGAGTAAATAATTAGATACAAACAGTGACGGATTAAGACTACTTGATGCCCTAAGGCCTAAGCAATCAATGCCCTTAGAGGGCCCCCCTCTCCGTATGTCAACTAAAATCGGTCTTTAAACCTTTACCGCCTAAAAAACTTAGATTTTTTAGAAACTTTTTTGCTGTGGTTTTTGGTGACATGACGTAAGGCTGCCTTCACATTAAGTCGCGAGTACTGCGGCAGCCGCAGTACTCGCGACTTAATGTGAAGGCAGCCAAGAGAGTGATGCCCTAAGGACGGATTTTTTTTGTGCTTCCTCTGGTGCCGCTCGTGCGATTCTATGCGATATCGCATCGCGCAATGTATAAATGTTCCGATGTGTGTGCGTGTATGTTTGCGTGTGTGGTGTGAAGGGGTGGGGTTGCGGGGGGATAGTTACCGCTCCAGCCCATCTCGCGCGCGACCTCCTCCCACAGGCTCTTGACCTGCGTGTAGTAGCTGGCGACGGGCATATTGTTGCGGGCGTACAGCAGGCGCCGCGCGCGCACCAGCGCGATCAGCCGCCGGTCGTCCGCCTGGCTGCAGTCCACCAGCGCGCCCACCTCCCCCGCTCCCCCCGCCGGCGCCCCCTCCGCCCCGAGCGCCCGCTTCATACGCCGCGACAGACGGACACGAGAACACACGCGGCGCCCCCGAGCTGGCGCGGCCGACAGACGAGCGAGCGCGCACACCGGCAGACAGACACGCGCAGCGGCCGTGCCGTCCCGCTCGCACGCGCGCCGCCGCCACCCGTGCGAGCGGGACCGCCGCCAGACACGACAACAGGCAAGCGCGCAGACGCCCCGCGCCCCCCGCCCGCGCCCGCCTCGCCGCCGGCCGCCGGACACTTTTATAAAGTTCACGTGCCCGGTATCGATTCTCTCGGACGCCGCCGGTGGCTCGGCCTTCGCCTCCGACTATAACGATGCAAAGATATCACAATAATTTGCCATCTTCCGTAATATAGGATTATTACAATCCAATACTACTGTTACTGTTAGGATCTATTCATCTAATTTGTTTATTAGTTCCTATTTCCTAATACACTAACCCCATTTACACAAAATTAATATAATTTAATATAAGTTATAAATAATTAAGCTCCTTACCTATTAATCATTATAATATTGTGTCCTTGTATTTCAGGACTCAAGAGCTCAGAGTCAGGACTGCAGCTAATTTCTAAACAATCGGACAATAATTTCGCTTTTTTTATAAAGGAATTTTATAGAAGGCCGTAGTATCTAGGCAAAATCTGAATCTGAAAGTATTGGAATAATACACTATGTATAATTTTATCATTTTTACACTTTAGTTATGGTAGAGAAAATAGAGATTGTAATTGTCTGACAAATATAATATTATTATCAGAAAACTGCTTCGTGAGTATATTTTAAGACTATAGTCTTTAGCTCTTGATACCTCGATGTTTCGTATGTCTGAGTAACGGGTCGTGTCTGTCTATCTGTCTGTCTGTCTGTCCGTCGAGCTGTCGAGATCCATGAGTCATGACAGACGCGGATGTACGGAGTACAGACAGCAAACAAAATTTGGACAAGTTTTATTTAAAAAAAAATTATAAATAAAACATCCATATTTTGTTTGATTAAAATGAATTCTTATCGAAATTAGCATCACTTTTCTGAGCTGCGGCCCGCGGATCGCTTAATTTAAGAGCGCGTTGTGAAAACGCTAGCCCCGCCTACACACAACCACAGAATATATATTAGTAGTACCAAACAGAACGCTATCCTCCAATCGTGATACAATGATTCCATGAATCGTATTTCCGGGCAATGTACTTTAGACTGCAGCTAATAGTGAACAATATCGCGTAACAACGGTTCCCGCATTATAGCACGAAAGAAAAGGTCGTAAGTCACAAAACTGTTTTTTGATGATTACTTAAAAACTAAATACAATACTAATATTTCCTTTAGCTATTATTTTATAAAGTGTGTGATTGTAGTAGTGCAAGTTATTTAATGATAGTAACTCAATAAGTGTAACAGATATTTGTTGAAATGCCCAAAAATATTCATAATTTCGAAAAATAAAACTATCGAGTCAAAATAAGTGAATCGTGTTTTCCGTTAGCTAAATATCAGATAAATATACAATGATTAAATAAATCGCAATTTCATTTGAGTCAATCGTCTTCCGGGATCGTAATACTTATTAGAAAACACAGCAAAATTGCGCAGCCCGCTCTTAACCCGATCGTGGGAAAACGAGACACAATAGATATTCTATTGTGTCTCGGACGCCGGTGACCGTTTGGGGCTTGATGAATAAATTTTTGGGTAACAGCAACCAGTAATCACACATTTTACATGGCGTGGCTTATGGGTGGGCTGACGCTGCTGTAACTTTTACAGCAGCGTCAGCCCACGTAAGAGATTATGTTTAGTTACTAGTTACTACAAACTAAGAAAATCCGCACAAGGATGTTTTGGCGCGGGGCTGAAATCAGAAACAACCGTTTACTTCAGAGACACTCTGCTCCACAGTCACGACTTGTAAAGATCTTAGAGGCATATTAGAGGTAAATGAATTACTTTTATATCCCCTATATTATAATTTGTATTGTTATGTTGTAGACGTTAGAAGGAGCCATCTATCGCTCATCGTGCAAAACAAAATACTGAATAAAAAACCTGCAACTGTCACATGTGTTAGGTTAGGTAAGAAAATATGTAACGTTAGCTAACATTAACAGGAACTTACTAGGTGGCTGTGTTACTTGGTAGTCCATTAGACCAACTGCAACTTTAGAATAAGGAATAAAAATAGGTGTGGCACTCGGGGACTGCCGCGGTAAAGTTACTGCATTATGCATAACATTTTTTATCAACTTAATGCACAATTATAATTCGCATACGTCTAGTCGCACGCATATAAACACGTTAAACGATGCACAGCATCGCCTCACCCACTGGCACGGCGCGGCGGTGAGTGGGGGTGTTAGGTTTTTTCGTTACGGAATTTCTTGACTCGGTCGCCGCGCTCAAAGCCCGCGATAAAAGCTATGCAATAGCTTAAAAATTACTCACCACAAAGTCTAGGGGGCGCCACTGTTTTCAACGTAGAGTAGATTTATTAACGGTACAGTACTGCACCGTGCACGGATTAAAATAACGGCATATCTATACTTAATATTATAAAGCGGAAGAGTTTGTTAGTTTGTTTGTTTGTTTGTTTGTTTGAACGCGCTAATCTCAGGAACTACTGATCCGATTTGAAAAATTCTTTCAGTGTTAGATAGCCCATTTATCGAGGAAGGCTATAGGCTATATTTTATCACGCTAAGACTGATAGGAGCGAAGAAATAGAGGAAAATGTGGAAAAAACGGGGGAAATTATTTGAAAGGGCTTATCTCACGAACTACTAGAGCAATATTTCTGTTATTTGGGTCAGATAAGAAGTAGACCACGTGAAGGATCATAGGCTATTTTTTGTAGACTGATTTGTCTGTGAAATATCTAATTTACGCGGGCGAAGCAGCGCGGAACGTCTAGTTTAAAAATATTACGCAAAGTATAGTGAATTTAATAGTTTGTATTTATCGAGTTTTTATGTGCTTATTACTTGTCAAGCATTACAATAATTATTAGTCATATATAAATTTTACTTGTTATTCGACTTCAAACACGGGGGACAGGCCAAAAGTGAGGGGTACACTTTTTTAGGGTTCCGTAGCCAAATGGCAAAAATCGGAACCCTTATAGATTCGTATGTCTGTCTGTCTGTCCGTATGTCACAGCCACTTTTCTCCGAAACTATAAAAGCTATACTATTGAAATTTTGTAAGCAGATGTAGTCTGTGAACCGCATTAAGATTTTGATACAATAATGGAAAAATTATTAAAAATTTTAGGGGTCCCCATAGGTACAACTAAATCAAAAATAATTTTTTTTCATCTAACCTATGCGTGTGGGGTATCTATGGATAGGTCTTCAAAAATCATATTGAGGTTTCTAATATCATTTTTTTCTAACCTGAATAGTTTGCGAGAGAGACTCTTCCAAAGTGGTAAAATGTGTGTCCCCCCCCTCTAACTTCTAAAGTAGGGGCATGATAAGTCAAAAAAAAAAATGATGTACTTTACTATAAAAACTACCAACGAAAATTGGTTTAAACGAAATCTAGCAAGTATTTTTTTTATACGTCATAAATGGTAAACTTAATTTAACTTTCATTAAATCAACTGAAATATAAAAATAAATCAAAAACCTTTTAATTTCAAAAAAATAAACCTTATTGCTGCTGCGGAACCCTTCATGGGCGAGTCCAACTCGCACTTGGCCGGTTTTTATGAAGTAGCTGCCATCAGGAGGCATGGAATAATACGGTGTAAGTTGTAACACAAGTGTATTTTCAATTATTAACACTACCTACGGTACAACTTATTATAAAATACAGTTAAGGCCATCCTCCGAGCAAACGACCTTGACCATACATTTGACGCGTTGCTGAGATTGCACAAAAATCCTATTTTTAACCGACTTCCAAAAAGGAGGAGGTTATACATGTATGTTCGGCTGTGGTTTTTTTTTGTATGTTCAATGATTACTCCACCGTTTGTGAACCGATTTTCAAAATTTTTGTATTGTTCTGTTAGGTTTCCCTCCAATTTGGTCCCATTTTCACAAAAGTGGTGATCTGATGATGGGATCCATGAGTAATTGAGGGAACTCCTCAAAATTTATATGGAAACATATGGTGATTTTGGTTTTCAGAGAAGTATCCTAAGCATATGCTACCAAAACGCAAGATTTTGCACCAAGGTATACTATGGTTTCGAAGATACTAAGAGAACTCCGGATTCCTTATAGATACATGTTTGGGGGTTTAGGCGCTCTTTTAAGAACTGAAAGCATAATATGCTACTATGCAAATTACATTCATCATCAACATCATTACCACGTCAGGGTCACCAGTGTCACATGGTTGTATATGGATACAATATGCCCCCACAACACCATAATAATTATATCATCACGTTATGTCCTTTTTTATTAAAATCGCTATGAAAAGTACCAATAACTTTTCATAGCGATTTTAATAAAAATATAATGTTGTTTCAAAATAAATGATTCAAGTTCTAAGCGACTTATGTACCACAAAATTGAACATAACAAATTCAACCTTAACTCCAGAGCGTAAGGCACACATTTGACATTACTACTGAGATTCGTAATAGGAACAAGAAACACAATCGCATATTTTATGAGGTGTTTATGAGTTAAAAAATACTTCGTACTTTAATAAATTTTTATTTATTTACACGATTTTGCTCCTTATTACCATACATATGCAGATCGAATTCCTATGCAAGTTTATATAATTTTAATCTGATAGATTAAAATTGTTAAATTACCTAGCACGTGTTCACTTCGATTTTTTTAAATGTATTGTTTAAAATATACGCGATGGTTTACTAGGTAACTAAAAAGAGTGAAATTATTATTTTAAACAAAAAATTAAAACCGACTTCTAACGGAAACGGTAATAACAATAATAACATCCTTATAAAATGAACTAAAAAGTTTAATTTTGAAGTCGGTGCCAGTTCCAAAAGTTTCAAATATTCTGTCAGAGAACTGAAGATTCAGCTATCTGTTACCGACTTCAAAATAATGAAGATTTAGTACAGAAAGTTGAGGTTTAACCGAATTCGGAAAAAGGCACTATTAGATAGGAAAAATGATTTAATACTTTTTAGTTCATTTTATAATAATAACATCTATTATTGTTTTTACCTTGGAAGTCGGTTTTAATTTTTTGTTATTTTTACTTATCTTAGCTCAAAATTGATCTAAAAAAAATTAAACGGGGAATATTATGTAGTTACTAGTTAATGAAATTGTCTAAGTATCTATTGTCGTGTGTTTATATAAACGTAATTTGTAAATACTAGAAAGTATGCTTCAATTTTAATAAATTCGTATTACTTTGAAAGCTAATATCATAGTATAATAAACAGAAATAGAAAATTTAAAACGGGAAAAGGAATGTTGATATACTGAAGATTATTGCTGTATTTTTATTATAACTTTGTAACTTTCAAATTACGAGTTTATAAGGCTCTAAATACGGTAAATTGCGGAATCTCCGCAGGGGAAGGCCCTTAACAGTGATACTCATTTAAAAAGAAAATATTCAATTACAATTTACATAAGTGTTAAGAAAACTTACTACATTCTCACAAGTGTTCTTATACAAAGCACTTATTTTATAATAGCTGTCTGACTGACAGACAGACGGACAGACACGGACAGAAGGACAGACGGACAGACGAAAAGACGGACAGACACGGACAGACGGAAAGACGGACAGACACGGACAGACGGACAAACGGACAAATGAACAGACGGACAGATGAACAGACACGGACAGACTCGGACAGACGGACTGTCACGGATAGACGGACATACACGGACAGACGGACAGACACGGACAGACGGACATACTCGGACAGACGGACAGACACGGACAGACGGACAGACACGAAAAGTCACGGACAGACGCACAGACACGGACAGTCACGGACAGACGGACAGACACGAAAAGTCACGGACAGACGGACTGACTGATGTCGCTCGCAACTTCACTGCCCCAAATTCGTCCAACGCGCGGTAATCATAAATTTTTCCGCGATTAAAAGAATAATAATTGTAAACTTGCTATCCCCAAACTTGTATCTATAAGGAATCCGGAGTTCTCTTAGCACTTTCGGAACCATGGTAAGTATATATTTTAAGTGCAAAATTTTGCTTGTTGGTAGCATATGCTTAGGATACTTCTTATAAAATCTAAAAAACCATAATTTATAAATATTATCTTAAGTCGATTTCCTTCTAAAAATTTGTAAAAAAAAAACCTTGGCACATGCAGGGTTTGAACTTGGTACCCCCTGCTTAGAACGCGATCACGTGACCGTTTGGCTACGAATTCTTAAGCAACAGCGGCGAAATTTTTGAATAGTATGGTCGCGCTGACGGCGTGTTATCGATTAATAATTGCACCGATAATGCCGTACCCACATTCACTTTTTGTAACACACAGAACAAAACACTTTCATTAATTTATGTAGTTATTCGAAGTATAATATTGTCCATAGATATTATAATTAAATAATTATGTATTGCGCCATCTAGTGTTCAAATAGCAAGCTACTTACGGCCGTTCCCAATATTCAATCTCTCTCTGGTTTGACATACGACTGATCGCAGCTAACATTGAATTGACATAAAATATATGTCTCTAATGTCTAATGAGAGCTATTTCTATCTCTAGTGGGGCAAAACCAGAGATAGATCAAATATTGGGAACGGCCGTTACTAGTAAGCGTGTTAGCTATCGGCCGCGACACCATCTAACTATTATTGCTTAAACACTAACAATAAACATTGATTCGGAAGTATTTTTAGAAAATCATAATTATTATTCTACGAGTGTTTAAATGATGTTGTAAAAATGCAGAAAAATGTTCTTTCGCGTTTTAAGGTTACTCCTTTTGATTTCATTGGCTCGTTTTGTTGTATTATTACATTTTCAGATATAGCCAGAATCGATGATTGCGCCATCTAGAAATAGCTTGCTTTTCTCGTACACGCAATTTTGTATGGGACTCAACAGTCTAGTATATTTTCCTTAGTCTATGGTAGTGTAAAACACCTTATAAATGTGCATTAATTGACCATACAAAAATTATTAAAAACAAGCGGTACTACGGAACCCTATAATATTGCGCGTGGTACGACACGCACTTGGCCTGTTTTAATACTTTTATACAATACATATAATTTATTTAAGATTTTTAATATTTTGCCGGCATAAAATGAAATAAAACATAATTTTACAAACTTTCATTTAAAATATCTATTCAGTGGTTTGAGCTTAAGTGGGTAATAGAGCAGAATGTCGAGTATAGATCGAACGTAGTGTATACTTATTTTGTTAATTTAATACTGTCAGACAGGCCCCAGTCAGTGGCGTAGCTAGGAGTGGGATTGATTAAGGCCCGAGCGCCGAGGCCTTAATTTATTTTGTAAAGTGTAAACGTAAAAATTGATTTTATTATGAATAATTACGCAATAATTATTAACAATCTTAAATTAGGATTTCTTTTAATATAATATACTTAGTTGGTACTTATGAAATATAATTTAAATAAGTACAATATAATAATATTATTTTAGAATAGAAAATATACGTTGTATGTTACGTTTTGAATGAATTTGGTACAAGTTCATAAATATTTTAAAATGGAATCATTATCACATCAATCTTTGTATTTTTGTAAAGCAAATTAAGGGTGAAGCCAAACGAGCGTAATTTGTGAGTTGTGAGTCGCAGAATTTCGGCTGGCAGAAATTCTGCTGCATTCAGTTTCATACAAAAGTCCTGTTTGATTCACACGAGCGTAATTTTGTGAGTCATGATTTGTATGTGTTCGGGGTTGGGATAGAGATAAACAAGAGATCAATAGTATTCCTGTATTGCATAGATCAAACTATAAGTAAATGGGATATGAGATCGAGCCACGCGCTCGGTGAGATGTCGCGTCGTGAACTAACTTTTAATAAAGTCGAAAGTTATATTATAAAGGTGCAGAGTTGCATTATTACCTAAGTTACATCTAGGTAATAAGGCAACACGCGCTGTACGGGCGTTGAACCGTACATGCTCCCGGGGGAGAAAATAGGGGTTAGTAGAGGTCTAGGATAATGGAAGATGAGGTTACATTTATTATCTATAACCAATTTTGCTTATAACTAATTAATTAACTAAGGTTAGTATAACAGGTTTAAAAATATTAGGATTTAAAATTAAACATAACTAGTTGAATTAACGTCTCTAAGTGAGAAGACACGAAAGATCGGGGACGAAGCTCTGTCCTGCTTATGCAAGCACTCACTAGATTTAATTTTAGGATCATTTGTCACAGATTTGCCTTTAACACTAAGATCACTCACACTTACACTTTTTTATTTTAGCTAAAGATTGCCCATTTTCCCTTACCACACAACACTCACTTAACTCAGTTCCTTCGGGGGGCGTAGAGGAAGTCGCTCTAGCCGGCTGCGCCTCTAGAGGTCTCGAAGACTCCCGACGCTGAAGCCTCTGCCGCCGGTTCCAGTACAGCACTACAGCAGCAAATACTAATCCAACGACCAGGACGTAGATGACAGTGTAGTGATGCACGTCATGGTAGGATATTTCATCGTTTAACGGTTCACTCTTCTTTAGAGCATCAATACTTTCAGCAAAAGATATTTACGCGACCGAAATTCTGCGACTCACAACTCACAAATTACGCTCGTTTGGCTTCACCCTTAGATCGACCATTATTATATTATTATTAATATGGCGCGGCGCTATGAGTAGGTAAAACAAACAGTCGGAGCCTTGAACTTATATACATTATAATATTAGCTCTAGGTATAAAGCGAGTCCATTATATTACTATTATCTAGTCAGTCGTACCTCAGCCTCGTGGCGAGTCCACTTATCTGATATTCAAATGCTACATCTACGGTATATTATTATTTACATATTATAAGACCCTGACACTCGGAGAAAGAAGGAGTAGACGCCATTTGCGTAAACGTATTACGTTATGGAATGTCCCATGATGCAGGAGCCTATCAAAATTTACGTGAATTTCACTCAGTCCTTTAGCACCGACGATGCCGGTTAAACACTTTGACCGTACACGTTACTGTCAATAAATCTCGCGGCACCCGAGTGTACCGACTGAAGCACTAGCGAGGAGTAGTCCGGAGGTAGAGCGGGGAGCGCGGGCTAGGAGCACCCGGTGTCAGCTAGGGCGGCGACGAACTGCGCGTAGCTGGCGTAGTAGCGGTACAGCCAGGGGTAGAGCGCGTGCGGCGCGGCTCAGGAGGGCCGACGCTCGTCGTCGCTGGAGGAGGAGGCGGCGCCGCGCGCCCACAGGCTCGCCAGCGTCTGCTGCTCCGCCACCAGCGCCTCCTCCGCCGCCAGCACGGCGTCGAACAGCGTGCGCTTGATGGCGATCTGGGCGGGGTACGGCAGGCGCTTGGTGGACTGACACATGCCGTTGAAGAATATGTCGATAGGGTCGGGCGCGAGAGGCTCGGCGCGCGGGCGTTTGCGGCGCGGCGGGCGGGGCTCGGGCCGACGCGGCTCCGACGCCGACGACTCGGAGGAGGAAGAGGAGTAGTCGCCGTTGACGGCCGGCGTGGCGTCGGCGGGCGCGGGCGGCGGCGCGTCCGCCGGCTTCTTGCGGACGCTCATGTGCGGCTGCAGGAACTGCATCGGTGCCATGTACTTCCAAGCGTAGTTCTTCTTGCTGGAGTTGGCGCCGTTGGCTGGCTCCTTCGTCAGCATTTCGTTTTGTCGCTTCAGCGCGTCGCGATAGCTGTCTCGCAGTTTTTTCCATTTTAGTTTAACTTCTTTAACTGAAATTAACAAAATGAAAAATTTATTAATAATTATTTTATGGTATTCGGAGCGTTCGTAATTCTCATAATAGTACTAAATAAAATCGGTCAAGTGCAAGTCCCTCACGAAGATTTCCGTACCGTTATAGACCAAAAATTGACTAGAATTGTGTTTTTTGTGAATTTTTCATCTGAATATTGTATTAACCCGTCGATCGTAGGAAAATGAGACATAATATATATTCTATTGTGTCTCGGACGCCGGTGACCGTTTGGGGCTTAATGAATATGTAATAAATTATTTTTAGATTATGTCACTAGGAGGGGCAACATTTCCTCACCTCATCACAGACAGTACAAGGTAGAGGTAGAAATTGTAAAAGCATAGACTTCAGAACATCATTGTATGAATTTCTTGGAAATAAAGGATAATAATATGAATAGCTAGCTGTGCCCCGCGGTGTTACCCGCGGTTTAAGTGATATATAATAAAAGACTATGAAAAGTACCAATAATAAGGTCAAAACGGGACGATACATGGTTTTATAATGGTTTATGGTAGTGATGATGATGATGATGAATGTAATATGCATAGTAGGATATGCTTTCCGTTCTTAAAACAACGTCGAAACTCCCAAACTTGTATCTATAAAGAGTCAGGAGTTCTCTTAGCACCTTCCGAACCATGGTATACCTTGGTGCCAAATCTTGCTTGTTGGTAGCATAATATGCTTAGAATACTGCTCACGAAACCGAAGTCACCACATGTTTCCATATACATTTTGAGGAGTTCCCTCAATTTCTTATGGATCCCTTCATCAGGTCACCACTTTTATGAATATGGTACCAAATTGGGATGATAACCTATACACCAAAAGAAAAATTTTGAAAATCGGTTCA
This sequence comes from Cyaniris semiargus, assembly GCA_905187585.1. Classification (NCBI taxonomy): domain Eukaryota; kingdom Metazoa; phylum Arthropoda; class Insecta; order Lepidoptera; family Lycaenidae; genus Cyaniris; species Cyaniris semiargus. The sequence goes on from LR994564.1 coordinate 15,136,144, forward strand.
CAAATGGCGGAGTAATCGTTGAACATAAAAAACGAACATAACACCTCCTCCATTTTGAAAGTCGGTTAAAATTTTAGCCTATGTGTTATTCTGATATATAAGCTATATTATTGTAAAGTTTCATTAAAATCCGTTCAGTAGTTTTTGCGTGAAAGAGTAACAAACATCCATACATCCATACATACATACATACATCCAAACTTTCGCCTTTATAATATTAGTAGGATATGCCATTATTGAAAACGACCTCATGTTTTACGATTACGTATTTTGCGATTGTTAATAAAGAAGAGATGCAGTTTTTTTTTTTGCACAAAAGGGATCCTATTACATAATATACTTATAATTTGTGTCTCATAACTATGTATAAAATATAAATTGTCTTTATAAGTCAGAGGCGGCGTAAGGCGTGGGCGACGTAGGCCACCGCCTACGGCCTCGCGGTCCCAGGGCCGGCGGGGCCTCGCGCACCACGAGGATTTTTAAGGAGTTACAAGTTTTGATACACAAAGTGTATTTAAATTTTTTATAAATAAATTTGGGTATCAAAAATATTCTTTCTCTCAACAAAATTCTTCCTCTTGCGTCATCCATCAGGAGGCCTCGCAAAATTTATATCACCGACATAAAATTTTGGTCTTGCCCCGCCACTTATAATATAACATCACCCGGTAAAATAATAATAATATTATGTATTACTAGCTGTCCCGGCAAACGTTGCTTTGGCATAATAATATAAAGTATTTCGAGCATAATATTATTTTATTGAAGTGACTAAATAAGTATGTTACCATGGTTACGTCCCGTCCCGTCCCGTCGCACAATCAATGGTCGCCGTCAGTCTCGAGTTGTAACACTGACCTCCATTATACAAGTACGCTGGACTAATGATACCCTTTGAAATGACAGCTATTTTTTGTGCCTATTTGAAGCGGAATCAGCTCCCCCAATGTGAGGGATAGGAACTAAATTTGACGTAAAAACACAGTATACTTACTCATGGACGTAAAAATGACGTTTGGAAGTCGCCATATTGGCGCTGATAGCAGTAGTGGGAGTATTTGGAACTAATACTAGTGATGACAACCAATAACGATTAAGCGGCCATTTGCAAGTTACGTCAAATTTAATTCTCTTCCCTCTTACTGGGGGCGCTGATTCCGCTTCAAATAGGCACAAAAACAAAGTGGGTATCATAGGTCCAGCGTACTTGTATAATGGAAGTCAGTGAGTTGTAATAATTTACTATTATTTTTTCAACAAATGCACTTATCAATATAAAAAGTACCCAGTAGCCGATTCTCAGACCCACTGAATATGCATATGAAATTTGGTAAAAATCAGTATTTAGCCGTTTCGGAGGAGTACGCGGCCTAACATTGTGACACGAGAATTTTATATATAAGATTGATGTTATGATTAGGTGAGATTCCTTTTGCATGATATCTAAAATGGCAACAGGAATATTGTATTTAAAATATTTATTTATAGGGGTGCATAACCCCATTATTGGCATATTTCTGCTTTATAATGGTACGGAACCCTTCGTGAGCAAGTCTGACTCGCATTTAGCCGATTTTTATATGGATTACGCAAAGATAAGGAAGTGCCTAATATACTGCTAATTACTATTTTGGGAACTTGGTAGGAAAACATGAAAACAGTCTTTGAGCTGTTTTAAAGATATTATGTACATAATATACAAATGACGCAGACGCCAGACGCTAAAGTAAATGTTACTTATTATTTTAATAAACATAATATTGTAATTGTTATTGCATATCTGTAGTACCCAATAAATAATAATGGTTAAGTGCAAGAAGCTAGAGCATGTAAACGCTGGACGGTCACGGCCGAGACGCGACGGCGCGGCGGCGCGGCGCGGCGCGGGCCGCGGCGAGCGGACGGCGAGGGGGGCGGGGGGAGAGGGGGATGTGCGCGCGCCGCGGCCGGCCTCGCCGCGAGTGGAGCGCGTGTGCGGCGAGCTGTGGCGGCGGGCGGACTCACCTGACGACAGGTCCGTCTCCTTCATCACCTCGGCCCAGGCCGCGTCCTTCAGCTCCTGGTCGCGGTACTCGATGGCCGTGGAGTTCCACAGGCACGGGTACTTGCGCACGGTCTCGATAAAATGCTCCATGGCGGTGCGGCGGCGGTGGCGGCGCGGTGTCGAGCGGCGGTGGGCTCCGGACGCGGACTGAGCGGGCCCCGCCAGCCGGGCGGCCCCCGCGCCTGCTGCCCCGGCCCCGCCCGCGCCGGCCCGGCTCGGCCCCGCTCGGCCCGCGCCGCGCCCGCGAGCTCCCTCGCTGACGCCGACCGCGTCACGCCCGCCCGGCCCCGCCGCACAGCTATTGCCTGCTAAATAACACGCCATCATAATACATCATAAAACATAATAAATAGATTAACACAAAAATAAAATAATAATAACAATAATATAATGTTATTTTCATCGTTACTTGTAAATTGTATAATTATTATTATTGACACTTAAGTTTTTATGAGCAAATAACTGCGGTATGTTTGCCTTTGTCTGGCATTTTGGAAATATCACATGACAGGTAATGACAGTGGACCTCGAATTAGTTATACGGTATACGCTAACGGCAATATTCAATCTTTCTCTGGTTTGACATACGAGTTACGACCAATCGCAGCTAACATTGAATTGACATAAAATATATTATGTCTCTAATGTCTAATGAGAGCTATTCCTATCTTTAGTAGAGCAAAACCAGAGATAGATCAAATATTGGGAACGGCCGTAAGTAGCTAAGGGGCGGGGCTCTGCATAGGCCTTGTAGAGGCCCCGCAAGCGATACATACAATATTATTTTTAAAACCGGCCAAGTGCGTGTCGGGCCACGCGCAATATAGGGTTCTGTAGTACCGCTAGTTTTTGATAATATTTTTGTATGGTCAATGAACGTACATTTATAACGTGTTTTAACTTTTACGATCCTGCTGGGCTGGCATAGCGATTAAAATTTGCTTCCGATATTCGTAGAGAATAAATAACTATAGTTTCTTGGATAAAAGATCCTGCTTCAAAGTAAATAAGGTCGTAGATTCATCGTAATCAATCATCACAAGTACTTAATTTAATATACTTAATACTAAAATATTTAATTATTACCTATATCATTCGATTTTAAATAAATATTTAAGGAGATTAGTGGCAGTTTTAAAACGAAGTAGCGGGCTGGAAGCTAGCTCTGAAATAAATTCCAAATACGAGGAACATAAACATAACCAGTGGCGTAAGTCGTAACGTAACTATAGGGTGGCAGGGCTCATCAGGGCTGGCAAAATGCCACGGGCTCCCGACCCAAATGGGCCCCGGCCCAAGAGGCCGTGAGGTCAGAAATTTTTATAAGTACATTGTTTTATTATTAACGTGACGATTTTTACTGATAGGGCCCCATCAAATTGCCACGGGCCCTGAATGTAATAGTTACCCCACTGAACATAACGACACATCACACATTAAAATATACTACTTTAGAGGACCGGTTGGTCTCTCTAAGAGTTCACTAGAGGTCGGAGGAGTAAAGAGTAAAACTCGATTTACTGTGGTGAACTGAAGTGCTTTATTGAACAATCTGTGCTGTTTATATACAAAAATTGTGATAATTATTATTATTAAAAAACAGAAAGAGACATAAAGAATGAGATAAAAATATTTACAAAAGTGAGAACGAGAAAAAAATTGAATAAGAAATATTTACATTTTACAAGATGAAAAGATTATTTCTTATTGGCTGCGCGGGAGAATCACTGCGCCGCGGTTCGCGGCGCTGTCGTCGCTCGAGTATAAATATGGCCTCTCGCGCCCCGCGAGTTTAGTTCGCGTGCGCGCTTCATACCGACGTCGTCTCGCTGTCGCTCGCCGCCGCGCCGGTAATAATAGTACTTGTGCCGCCATTTTGTGAAGACCTGGAGCTCTGCCAACGCCATGAAGACTGTAGCTACGCCGCGAAGATTCCTCGCTCGACGTAGCCTCGATGTGAAGACGCGTAGTGAAGTGTTGCGAAGAATTCTTATTAGAAAAACGCCCTTTTCAGGGCCGGTTCATGTCCGGTGTCATGTATACGAACGTGCGTTCTTTGCAGAACGATTTTCTTCTGTGTTTCAATCTTCTACGAACGTATACAAAGACGGCGGGCGCTCTTTTCAGAGCGTAGTTTTCTTTGTTTCAATCGGCGACGAACGTGTACTGCTACACTACTAAAACACTAATTAATATTATTATAGTTTCATACAAAAGTTCGGAGGCAAACTTTGAGGCGTCCCGCGTCGCGCGTGTTTGCTCACCACTCACCAGTCACCAGTCACCAGCAGTAAGCAGCATAGATAATACAATATAATATTATGCTATGGCAGTTAGCATGCAGTCAGCACATACTGGTCTCGAAACAGAATAAAAATATTTATAAATTAATATTGAGGACTAACCCAACACTCACCAGTCACCAGCAATTTGCATCTTTCCGATTGGGGCTTTGGTCAGAATTCATAATAAAGGAAATATTTTTTTTTTGCCGGGAATGTGTAATGTGAAAGAGTGCCGTAATTGTGTTTAGTATTATTTTCTTAAAATTATGTTAACTGGGTTTTTAATGTGTAATATTAGTAGAATTTTAACCATTAGATATTCGTTATCCAGCACAAGTATAGGTACTTCCAGAAACGTGGTTTTTTGTGTTCCTTCCAAAACTCCGATCTCCGCCGAAGGTTTAATCAGTAAAGCATCTATCACTTTACTGAATCGACCGACTTGACTTCTTGACTGCATTGACTATTATTTAGACTTTGGACCTGACGATAAAGAAAATCCATGCTGAAAATTGTTTATGTTACGTAGTTTACATCCTCTTTGATTGTTTACAAAAATAGTTTTCCCGCCATTTACTTGACACTGGCCATGGTTTTTTTTTCTTCTTTAATTTTGGCAACTTGACACAGATTTGCGTATATTGTGCCATAGACAAGGCTATGAATAATAGCTATTTTTTATCATCGTTTTACTAAAAATATATCGTCATGTCTAAAGTCTAGTCAACACTGACCTCCATTATACAAGTACGCTGGACTAATGATACCCTTTGAAATGACAGCTATTTTTGTGCCTATTTGAAATGAAAATACAGAATACAAATTACTCACGGACGTAAAAATGACGTTTGAAAGTCGCCATATTGGCGCTGATAGCAGTAGTGGGAGTATTTGGAACTAATACTAGTGATGACAACCAATAACGACTAAGCGGCCATTTGCAAGTTACGTCAAATTTACTTCTCTTCCCTCTCACTGGGGGCGCTGATTCCGCTTCAAATAGGCACAAAAAAATGGGTATCATAGGTCCAGCGTACTTGTATAATGGAGGTCAGTGCTAGTCAAAGTCTAAGTAAAAGTCAAAGCAGTCAAGGAGTCAAGTCGGTCAATTATTCAGTAAAGTGGTAGACGCTTTACTGAAACTTTCGACAGAGTTTTGGAGAGAACACAAAAAAGCACGTTTCTGGAATGTGCAGCATTTGCCTACACTTGTGCATGATAACGAATATGTAATGGTTAATATTTTACCAATATTACACATTAAAAACCCAGATAACACAATTTTAGGAAAATAATACACCCAGATAACACAATTTTAGGAAAATAATACAGAAACACAACAGCGGGGCTAAAATGGACACATAGCAATTCTTCTTCTTCTTCTTTAAAATGGCCTCCCATAAGGAATAGCCAGTGTCAGTATTTGATGAGGTAGAAAAAGACTTTGTTGCCAGAGGTAATAATAACTTTGCTCTAGAGTTGGTCTTTGTGAAAGTATAAGTGTGAGAAAAAAAAAATCTAATGGAGCGGGTTCAAGTTTAAACTCTTAACTGTATCAATCTCCATATTATAAATCTGAAACAATACAAAACATACAAAAGTTAGTTTGTTAGTAATTAGTATTTAAACACATAATTCTACAATCTAATGTTATTATTGTTAATAAAGTTACAAAAAATATCTACAAAAGGAGTATGAACTAAGGATAAAATGGAGCGGAAATCAGTAGGACGAGGGATATTAGGGGGTAGAGAATCGTATAGCGAAGACAGACGATTTGGACAGCTGAAGAAAATATGTTCAGGAGAACCTTCGTCAAGTCCACACTCACATAAAGACGAAACTCTTACCCTAATTTTGTTGAGGAAAACAGGAGTACAGGAGTGGCCTAAACGCAATCGACATACTGTAGAGGTTACGGACTTTTTAGCTTTTCTGTATTTAAAAAACCAGGGCTTTGCAAGTGCTTGGCTCTGCAGAGAAAAGAAAAATTTACCCTTAACTCTTCCTGACGCAGTCCAATCCGCATTCCAATCAGCCATTAAATGTTCATTTGCCAATGGAATAAGGTCATTGCTGAAAAGTTTGGAATATCCAGGACCACCTGTGTAAATGGCTTTTTTTGCATAAAAGTCAGCACTCTCGTTGCCTATTATACCACAATGGCTGGGAATCCAAACTAGCTCAACCCGGATATTTTGCGAAAGGCATTTAAATAAAATGTGTCTAATTTTAGTTATAAAAGGATATTTGAATTTTGATCGAAAAGGTTTAGCGAAAATAGCCTGGAGGCAGCTTTGTGAGTCCGAAAAAATAACAGAGTTGTTAAGGCGATGTGACTATAAAAGATAGAGCCTCAAGGATTGCAATAGCTTCCCCGGAGAATATTGAGTACATAGCAGGCAATTTAAAATTTAATACTACATTTACTTTTGGTATCCATACCGCTGAGCCTACACAACCTTGACAATCCAGTTTAGAAGCGTCAGTGTAAATGTGATACCAGTTTTTGTACAATGAATTGACCATATCCTTAAATTGACTGCTTGCAGCATGGGAGCTTTTGAGGATGCCAGAATCAAGGGAAATACAAGGAGATTTAACCAAGGATTTATAAGGGACTTCATAAATAGGCAGCAACTTACTTTGGTACACAGGACAAGGCAAACTTGTAAATTTTTGAAAACTTTTAAGTAGACATGGAGGGTCTTTATGAGCCCAGTAAGATGAAGAGTGGAAAAGACGGGAGAGGGTATGTAATTTAGGAATGAGAGGGTGATGAGCTAATTGAAGAGCCTTAAAGAGGTATCTATCAGACAGATATTGTCGTCGCAGCCTTAAGGGGGGATCTGCACACTCAACCTGTAGAGCATTAGTGGCGGTTGATTTCATGGCACCAACTACCAGATGAAGGTTCAAGAATAATAGATCCATAATCTAAGTGGCTTCTAATTAAGGCGTTGTAAATTAATTTCTGAGTGTAAGGGTGAGAGCCCCACCAAACCCCAGAAAGACATCTAATAATATTAATATTTTTTTCACACTTTTTAATAACATGATTAATATGATAGACCCCTGTCATTTTAGAATCTAAGTAGACCCCAAGGAATTTAACATTATTGTAAACTGGAAGAGCCCTACCGTCATAAGATATACAAATATCCGGAGTAGATCTACGCCTGGAAAAAACAACAATGCTGCTCTTTTCCACAGAAATACTAAGGCCATGATCATTCATCCAATCGCAGAGGTAAAACAGAGCAGAATTAATGCGTGTCTCTGCCTCTGAAAGAACTTTGGAAGAAGCATAAATGGCTGTCGTCCGCATACTGGGAGATTTTGCAAAAGGAGGAAACAACTAAATATAAATTGTAGGAATAAATGGAATAGAGGGAAGGACTAAGGACCCAACCTTGTGGTAGGCCTTTCCAAACAAATCTGATATAAGGAGAGGAATTTTCAAGGGAAATAACTATGGACCGACCGGAGAGGGAATTACAAATGTAGTTTACTATCTTCACAGGGATACTCAGCTCGAGCATGGTCTGTCTGAGCACTGGAAGAAGGAAGTTGTCATATGCGGCCGACACATCCAAAAACACCCCCACCAAAGCCTCTTCATTCGAGAAAGCAATTCGAATGTCTGAAACTAATGTACACACGTTATCCATGGTACAAAAGCCCTTACGAAATCCGAATTGATTTCCAGAAAGAATGCCTCTACTCTCTAAGAACCAATCCAGTCTATTTTTAATTAAATGCTCCAGTATTTTTGAAAGAGTGGAAGAAAGTGCTATAGGACGGTAACTAGATGGGTTGTCTACAGGCTTGCCTGGTTTTAAAATAGGTAGGATAATTTGACATTTCCACTCATCCGGGTCCGGTTCCACTCATTTCTGACTCAAAGATGGAATTCAGAAAATCAAGAATTAATGTTTGTGTACTAAGACTGCTATTTACAATGAAGGAATAAGGAATAAATAAATTATAAATAAATAATAAATACCTAAATAAAAATAGTTTTATTTCTGAATAGATTTAAAAAAAATGCTTTCAGAATGTTGATACTACATGGTGCCTACCACCAGTTCGGGAACTAACCCGGCGAGAAGAACCGGCGTAAGAAACTCGCACGGGGCCCACTTTTTTACCAAAAAAAGTGAGAAAAAAAATAATCTTTTAAATAAATTTTACAATATTGTAACTTAAAATTATACAATGTCAACATAATTGTAAGTCATACACTAATGTAGAAGTAGCCTTGCAAGAAGCCATCCTACTCCCAAGATGTGCCATCGTTTATGAAATCATTGACCTTATAATAGCTTTGGCACACAAACGCTCTTTGACTACTTTTTTAAAAGACATCATCCGTTGTTCATACATTTTTGGTCCAAAATTAAAAGTGCCGGCCAGAGAAAAAAAGTTCGATATTCTGATAGAAGTTGTCCGTCTAATCATTTCTTACTATGGCACCAAAGCTGTATTGTGCTTGATTTTATTTGAGTTCGAAAATTCTATTTTTTCATACATTTTCGAAAAAATTATTAATTAAAAACCAATGAAGTAGCTTGACAGAACATGACATTTACGATGAAAAAAGTCATTAATAACCAAACAATTGTTGAGCCATGGATCCTAGTCCATAGTTAATATTGGATGGCTAGGGAGGGGTTCTAATAAAAATGAAAATACCTTTTTTTGTATAAGTAAGTAGGTTATTTATTGTGAGTTAAACAATAATATCATCATCATCTGGCAGAACAATAATATTTTCTAATCCTAAAGCTTGGGGAACTATACTTTGTAGATGCCGAGCATAGCTCATGTACCATATGAATTGATACACATAATGTGAGAACAGCATCCAATCGTTCTTTTTCCAATAATGCATGTACAGTAATAGTGGGCGATTGCTCGTCTTCCCGAGAGTGATTTATCTACCACAATATATGTGTAATATGTTCTGGCTCTGACATGGCGGGATTGTAATCGCCCACAAATCATCCATAAATCATTTCTTTGTTCCTGTAACTCAGCCAGGTGTTCATCACTCAGATGAATGTTGAGCTCAATTCTAAATGATCCGTTATCACACGTTGAGTGACGTCACAAACGTCAAAGCAACTAAATTACCTGTCCGTGTTTTTATTAGTAAAAATTCGTCTATATTCAGTTGGTGTTGTAATTTGTGATCGTAATATTCCGTTGCCGTTGTGTGAGTGTTTGTGAGGCTGTACAATCGCGCATCTCCTCGTAAATCAGATTTTTGTCACAGCACGTACGTACGTTTACACACACAGTGAGGGTAGTGTTTTTGCAATCACAAAATATCATCATATTGCCATTTTCGTTTCGTGGGAGCGACATCTAGCGTCGAGCGCCGGTATCACGTCGATCACTCGTTGGCTACAAGACGTCTCATCGATTTGTACAGCGCCTTCTATCGAAGTAGTTGTGAACTACATCCTGATAAGCGCCACCTTTTAGAAGCTTTTCGCACTATACAGAAGAGATGGATAAAACATCTAAAATATGCGGCGGCTGCGAGAAGTCTTTGGGGAAGTCTTCGATTACGGTAGCTGCTTGTAGCGCCTGTAATACCAAGTATCATAAGGGGTGTCTAGCCTTACCAGCAAAGGCGAGCGTAGGAGTGGACTGGGTCTGTCCAAATTGCAAAAAGAACGACAGACGCGGCGACCATACGCCGGTCAGAGGCCTTGTTGCTGACCCTGGACTTTCCACTCTGGCTGATGTCGTAGACCGACAATCTAGCTGCTCTCCCGAGAATCGCATCAGATTGGCTTCAGAAGGCACGGATGATAGTAGTCTCAACAACCTGGCGGTGTTTCGACGTGAGTTTGCTGATCTCGTCACCGAGCTTCGCAGCTGTCGTCAAGAGATGGCGCTTCTCCGAGAAACTATAACCGGCTTGAACTCACGGTTGACCAGCGCCGAAAAGAGACTCGACGCGCTGGAGCAGGGCAGCGTCGGCAGTGCGGGCACGGAAAATATTAGTAAGCTGGAGTGCACCGTGGCCGAGCTAAAACTTGACCTAAACGAACGAGATCAAGATGCGCTCCTTGCGGACCTCGACATCGGACACTTGCCGGAGGAGAAAGGCGAGAATGTGACGCATACAGTCTCGGTGCTAGCGACGCGCTTGGGTGTGGCCCTGGAGGCGCGTGACGTGGTGTTCGCGGAGCGCGTAGGAGTGCTGCCGGCCAAGGGCGGGCGCCCGCGCCGTGTGGTGGTGCGCCTGGCTCGTCGCGACCTCAGGGATGAGCTACTGAAGGCAGCTCGCACACGTCGTGGCCTCATCGCGGATGGCGGTGCGCGCGTTTTTGTTAACGAGCGCCTCACTCGCCACAACCGCTTATTGTATCGGCGGGTACGCGAGGCGTGCAGCGAGAAGAAATGGCGCTACTGCTGGACGAGACGTGGGCGCGTCTGTGCTCGACAGGCGGATGGGAGTCCGGTCCATCAGTTTCGTTCTGACTCGGACTTTACTCGTGTCTTTGGTCCAGACGTATAATTCTGTAGTAAATTATTTTTTAGGTTTTACTTTTTATATACTAGATTGTAAGTTTTACTTTAGAATATGGTTTGTTTTGAGGTCTGGTGGTTTAAAGATGTGTGGGGTTAACATTAATGCTACTTTATATATTTTACATCTATATTATTTTATTTATTTAGTTACATTGCATGCTTTGAACTCTTATAATCTTATACTATATTATATACAACTAGTAATATGTCATTTAATTTTTATTATATTCCTACTTACATTATTATTTTATATCTACACTTTTATCAAAATACATAATAATTATAATCTTGTCGTGTTATATATTTACTTATTTTTCTCATTTTAAATGGTAGTTAAGAATAACAAATTGTTCACAGTAGGCCTTTTTAATGCAGGATCATTGGGAACCAAGCACGATGAATTTACTGCCATGATGGAACGTCTATCGGTAGATATTATGGCCATAAACGAAACCTGGCTAAGGCAGGGGGAAGATGGCAGAGCGCCAATAGTCCCTGGGTACCGTCTTCGTCATCGTCCACAACCTACTAACATAAGGGATGGTCGTGGAGGTGGTGTTGGGTTTTTTGTCAGGCAAGGTATCAATGCGCGACTGATTCCCAATCCTGAAACGCCTTCCGTGGAGCAAATGTGGCTTAGCCTCACAATAAATAAACAAAAAATTGCAGTGGGTACCGCATATAGACCACCTTGGATGGATGCTAACCTGTTTATTGATGCTATAACACAATCCTGGTGCTCTCTAGCGTTGTATGATCATATCATCTTATTAGGGGATTTTAACATTAATATGCTTCACCCGTTAGACAGTAAATCTAAACTGCTCTCACAATTCTTGGACTCTCTACACATTGAACAAGTTGTCACTGAACCTACACATTTTACAGATCATTCAGAATCCCTAATTGACGTTGTTTGTACTAATACAGCGGCACATACTGTAATGGTTAGTCACATACCTGATCTGGGAAATCACGCAGTTGTCACAGCACAGTTCGGCTTCAAGAAGCCTAAGTTCTCGCCTTTTATTAGCTCTTATAGACCATTCAAGGACATTTTTTTGGACGTTTTTACTCAAGATTTGGAAAGAATTGATTGGGGATAGTTATAGGAGTTTGGAAGGTATGAATGATATAGATGAGATAGTTACAGAATTCAACAGACTGATCACCTTACTTTATGACCTGCATGCTCCCATAAAACAGGTTAAAATTAAAAGGCAATCTACACCATGGCTAACTGATACTGTAAAAAAAAATGATGGAGTTACGAGATAGAAGTTTTAGAAAATGGAAGGCAACTAAAAATATTGTCCACAAAAAAGCTTATAAAGACTTAAAATCTTTAGTTATTTCAGCCATACACTGTGAAAAACGTGCTTATTTTAATAAATATATTAACAGTAATATTAACAAACCAAAAGTCTTGTGGAAAAATATTAAAAATAATTTAAACTTATCTAAAACTAATGATAATTTTTTACCTAGCTCGTGCAATGATCCCAATACTCTTAATCAACACTTTCTTAATATTCCTAGACAACCCTTAGAATGCTCTTCTCTACAATCATACTTTGAGTCTCATTCGGCTAGTAAATCCAAATTTTGTTTTGCTCCTGTAACGGAAAATGCAGTTTTAAAAATCATTCAAAGTATCAAGTCCAATGCCACTGGTACAGATAATATTTCCTTGCAGATGCTAAACTTAACACTACCTAATACCTTGAAAACTATCACCTACATTGTGAATAAGTCCTTGCAATCCTCTACGTTTCCCTCGAGCTGGAAAACAGCTTTAATTAAACCTATCCCTAAAAGTCCCAATCCTTCCTCACCCCAAGATCTCCGCCCAATTAGCATTTTGCCCTGCCTATCAAAAATAGTAGAAAAGGCAGTGTACAACCAAGTCATGAACTATCTTGAGGCTAACCAAATTTTACCGAAGTATCAGTCTGGTTTTCGACGTAAGCACAGCACTGTGACAGCTTTATTGGACGTTCTGGACAATATCATAACTGCTCAAGACCAAGGCATGGGCACTATCTTGGTCTTGCTAGACTACTCCAGGGCGTTTGAAACAATTAGTATTCCTCTTCTCCTATCTAAGCTGTCTTACTATGGTTTTGAGCCCTCAGTGATCGATTGGTTCCGCAGCTACCTGACTAATAGATTACAAAAGGTAGAAATTACTGACAGCAATGGTAGCAAGGTATACTCAGAATGTCGTGATGTTCCAAGAGGAGTTCCACAGGGATCGATCCTAGGCCCTTTACTTTTCATACTTTTTAGTGCCGACCTATCCAAAAACATAGTTCACTGTAGGTACCACATGTATGCAGACGACACCCAAGTCTACATCAGTTTTTTTTCCAAAGGACATGCTTGATGCCCTAAAAAACTAAATGATGACCTTCAACTTATCGCAGAATGGTCGAACTCTAGTGGGCTAGTCTTAAATCCAATAAAATCTAAGTTCATAGTTCTGGGCTCAAAAAAACAGGTTGCTGATATCTTGGCTAAAAGTCCAAATATTATGGTCTCTGGACAACAGATCGAGCAGGTAAGTACAGCACGTAATTTGGGAGTGGTAATCGACTCGCACCTTACATTTGAGCAACACATGTTAGAGGTGACTACCGCTGTTTTTACCGACTCAAAATGCTGTACAAGTACCGGCCTTACCTGTCTGAGGAGCTCAGAATTAGGCTATGCGAGACATTAGTACTGTCGAAGCTGAACTATGCAGACACTGTCATAGGTAATAGTCTGTTAGCCAGAACAGAGAAACTTGTCCAAAGAGTCCAGAATGCGTGTGTGCGGTTCTGCTTCACTGTTCCTCCTCGTGCCCATGTTACACCTTTTATTAATAATGCTAACCTCCTTAAGATGAAAGCACGCAGAAAACTTCATTTTGCCGTACTCCTTTTTGACATCATAAGCACCCAAACTCCTTCCTATTTGTATGAGAAATTATCCTGGGTAAGTGAGGTTAACACTCGTACTAGAGCCTCCCGATACCGCATTTTGACACCACAGCATAGGACGGCCACATTTCGAGGATCTTTTAAGTATGCGGCCTCTCGCTGTTGGAACAACCTCCCACCTCCTCTCCGGGCGCTGAAAACCAAAAAAACCTTTAGTTTACATTACAGATGTCACCTACTTTCAATTCAACGGACAGTGGTAAATACCTGAGGTGTATGCACCACTGGCTTGTAGCGAAGGTTGTCGAACGGCGTGAGGCACATAACAATATCCCATAATGGCCGGTTGCTTTTTCTCGGTGTCCTGTTATATATTACCACTTCACTTGGAATTGCTCAATACCTTTCATATTATATAAATTTACACGTAATTTGTTAAGATATTTCATGTATTCCTATTTAGATTTTCTATTAATGCCACGTCACAAACCACGTTTTAGTAACGCAGACATCAAACCACCATTTTAAGTTTTTATTTTATTTTTTACCATCTGTCAAATTTGTATTTTTTTCTTTTTTTTTTTTTCTTTTCTTTCTCTTTTCAAAATTAAAGACAACAACACCTGTACTCTGTAGATTGAAAATATATATATAATAATTTGTAATTTGTTGTATCAGTTCTTGTCGCTATTATTATTTGTTTTTTTTTCTGTAAATGTTGTGTTTAGTTTAGTAGCGTTGTGAAGCCACTCATTGGCCTCTGCAGAATATCAGTGCAGCGGGCTTGCTTGCTGCGTTTGCTGAGCTGGGGCCAATTTTTGGCGTCACACAGCATTGTAGTAAATTAATTTAATAATATCATAGTCGATATGTACCACTGACTTATATTATGATGTATTGTGTGATGCTAAAAATAAATCCATTCTTATTCTTATTCTTATTATTCTTATCAAGGATGTGTTCTCCATAATAGCTTCTTGCCTGCTTTAATTGGTATACGCCAAGAGCAAACAAAAACAATTCTAGCTCATTCAATCTTGGGAATTCTGAGAACTCTTCCATATCAGCTGTCATTATCCTGAATTGAGCACGTCTGGGTTGTAGTTATGCCGTTCTACGAGTTCTGACAACCTGTTTGGTGTATTATTTCTTTCATGTATAATCTCCAAAATGTCTGTAGCATGTGGGTTGTCCTCAATTAAAACATGAAAGCGATTTAATAAGGCTGTCGCGATCCTAAAATAATCGAACATGCTTCTAAGAGCTCTATTATTATATATGTTACGCAGCAGTCGAAAATCGCGTTTAAATCTTCCATTGACCACTTCAACTACCCAACGACAAATCGTAATCAGTCTTGATTTGTTAGCCTGTTCTGTGGTTAACTGAGTCTCATTGGGATACTTTGTTTCTGGCATATGTGTAACATAAACACACGATTCGAGATTTGCTACAGAATCGCGGAATCCATGGTCCAAAATAAATAAGTCTCCACTTCTATAAAACCAGTGGAACGCACTGTTTTCATTATTTACTAAGCCATTCATTATATCTGCGTCCGAAGTAACTGCGGCGTATGGTCCGATCACGTCGATGATATGTCCATCGCAAGAAACCAAGAGGAAAGGTTTAAGAAGATTTCTATATTTGTGATGGCTATACGATTCCCGTTGAAAAAAATAATTGCTACTTTTCTGTAGGTAAACATAAGTGCCATCACAAATAGTGATTGCTTTCCTTTCGCCTTCTGGACTTGAAGGATTTCCGAACAGATTATTGGGCAATAATAAGTTCCGTTGAACCACTTCCTGCCTGGTCATACGATCAAACCCAAGGTTTAAGGGCACGAAATCTTCCAAAAGTGCGCTGCGTCCGATTTGTAACCATCTCTGGAATGTCGTTTCACCGCATTTAAATATATTTGCAAGTCTTGCGTTTGAATCTCCCGTTCTTAACTTAACCAATACTGCAGCCAATATGGTTTTTTTTTGTGTATTGTCAGGCTTGGTAAGGCCTCCAGTAATTCTACAAACTGACTTTGACGCAAACCTGTCCAGGTATGAAATTCATCTGGTGCCATATTTTCAAACTATTCAAAATCAATTATGTCTCGAGAAATATGTTTTTGTAGTATTGAAAAAATACTTGTTATCTGTGCAGCAGTAAACTTAGTAGATGCATTGTCTTGCAAAGGCAATAAATACCACAGATTTTGCTCCAGATGTTCACTGCATACACGTGCACACTCTGGTATAAAAAAACTGTAGCGGCAGAGCATGCGAAGAGTGATGTTTTCGGGAACACGACGTCGAGATTCACTTGCACAATCTTGGAATATACAGCTATTCGCTGTATTAGGTGCGCGAAGAAGACCCGGCAAATCCAACGAACCAGGTGTTGGATTTGGACTTTCGGTTGGATTGTCTTCTTGGTCAACCTGCTCTTCAACTTCTCGAATACGTCGTCGGTAAGTTCTTTCTGTTCTTTGCCAACATGGTCGGCAAATGAACTCAGTGCGCTCCAACTGAAAATAAAAAAAACAAATCATCAATACTGAAATCAAAAACCATTACACATACAAGACGTATATACATAGGTATATATTATATTACGTGACCACAGTCCACAACACATACTTTGAAACAAGTATCTATGCAGATTTAAACACACGAAGAACAATAAACACATACTCAGGTACCTTTAATAATAATATATTCGGTTTTATGACATTACCTCAAGGAAGACGAGCATGCTTGTCATTGTTTTACCTAATTTTTCCGTTAAATAAATAACTGTTGTTTAAATATTAGTTAAGTATAAACATAGAAAATAAACCATAAAATCGAGAGGACGGGTTTTGGTTGATCGTAAACATACAACAATAACGTCATAATACAGTGCTGTCATTTATTAACAGGTAGTTATACCTACATAGAAGAATGTGTTTTATAATTTACCTGTCTATCCACCAATTCTTCAATCACTATTTGAGCGATATCAAGATGGTCTTTTTCTCGGGAAATCCATTCATATCTCCGCCGATTCGCTGTTGGTACACGGCACAAGATACAGTCTTCCATGACTCGTATACGGAACAGTCAATAACAAAACGTAACAGTCAATATTATAAAACGTAACAACAAAACTTAACAAAATACGATAACAAACAAAAACAAACGACGGGAGCGAGCGAGCGAAACAATAAAACCAACATACACGGCAGCGATGCTTTCGGTACTAGTCAGTCGCAAGTCGCAACCATAAATATAGAATGCGCAGAGCGCGAACCTTGCTAGATCTGTGGTCGCAACTCGCAAGTCGCATCGCAAACAGCAAACGCTCTCATGTGCGAGCGAGAGGAGCATATTGCGCGCTCACTCTTGATACATTGTATGCGCAGTTAATAATGCGCTAGAGCGGCGAGGCGGGTTGAAAGAGCAGACAAAGGGTTTTGGCGGTTGGGGCAGGTATGGTGGCTTTACCGGCCTGTCTATTGTAAGCGCCGCTAGAAATATTTATGCTAAGTCAAGTTGCAAGACAACTTTTTATTAGGTTCTGTGGTTTGCCTTTTGGATTGCGGGGTTCAGACGGCAGTCACTCTGAGTAAAAACCAGTAAACCTTGCCAAATCACCTAGATTCGATAACGGACATCTTTGCGGACATAGACTTTGAAGCATTGTCGCTGAGGTTGCAACCGAGAATACGCTCGCATGAGGAAGTTAATATTCATGTTAAGTATATTGTATAAAAAAACATCCAAAATGTCATGATTTGTCAAGCTACTTCAATTGTTTTAATTATTATTTTTTTCGAAAATGTATGAATAATTAGAATTTTCGAACTCAAATAAAATCAAGCACAATGCTGATACAGCTTTGGTGCCATAGTAAGAAATGATTAGACGGACAACTTCTATTAGAATATTGAACTTTTATTTTCTGGCCGGCACTTTCAATTTTGGACCAAAATGGATGATGTCCTTTATTAATGGAAAGATTTTGAACGTTTTCTGGGATTTTATTGTAAAGGCGTATACATTGACCTTTAAAGGATTTACTGACTTTACTAAGTCTGATCACCGGCATATCTAGCTTGTGCTTATTTCTAGTATTTCTACAGTGAATGTCACTTTTAACTTTAAATTTACTTATATTTTTTCTAACATATATTACATTATCCAAAATGTATTGAGAAGCAACAGTTAGAATACCAATTTCTTTAAATTTATCTCTCAGAGATTCTAAAGCAGACATTTTATAAATAGAACGTATGGCTCACTTCTGCAGCACAAATATTGTATTAATGTCGGCAGCGTTTCCCCATAAAAGGATTCCATATGACATCCTACTATGAAAATAACTAAAATATACTAATCGTGCCGTGTCTTCGTCAGAAATTTCTCTAATTTTTCTGACTGCATATGCTGCAGAACTGAGCCTACCTGCAAGATTAGCAATGTAATTGCCACTGTAATTTACTGTCAAGTGTAATACCTAGGAATACAGTGTTATCTACCAAATTCATCTTCTCATCATTTAATAGTACATTGGTTTTGACTTGCCTAACATTGGGCAAAGTAAACTTTATACATTTAGTTGTACTAGAATTTAAAAGTAAGTTATTAACATTAAACCAATATACTATTTTTGAGAGAGCACTGTTTACCTCGTCGTAGTTCGACTGTTGTCGCTTCACTTTAAAAATAAGTGAAGTGTCATCAGCAAAAAGCACTATCTCATTATTATTATCCTTTACTAGATAAGGTAAGTCATTTATATAGATGAGAAAAAGAAAGGCCTAATATAGATCCCTGTGGGACGCCTAATTCTATTTTGGTTCCATTGGACCTTTTACCATTTACCTCAACCCTTTGAGTCCTATTTTTAAGGTAAGAAGCCAAAAGGCTGAGAGCAGAGTCCTTTATGCCGTAGTGGCGCAGTTTCCTGATCAATGTAGCATGCTCAACACAATCGAAGGCTTTGGAGAGATAGCAAAACACACCTAAGGCATCCTGCGACTCCTCCCAAGCTTCAAAAATACTACAAAGAAGTCCTATACCAGTTTAGAGGACCGGTTGGTCTCTCTAAGAGTTCACTAGAGGTCGGAGGAGTAAAGAGTAAAACTCGATTTACTGTGGTGAACTGAAGTGATTTATTTACAAAAATGAGCTGCTTATATACAAAAAAAAATGAGATAATTATTATTATTACAAAATGTACAAGAAAGTTAAAAGATTAATTTTGATTGGCTAACAACATTAGAAAAGGACATACAGAAAGAGATAAAAAATATTCACAAACTAAGAAAGAGAAAAAAATTGAATAAGAAATATTTACATTTTACAAGATGATTCTTATTGGCTGCGCGGGAGAATCACTGCGCCGCGGTTCGCGGCGCTGTCGTCGCTCGAGTATAAATATGGGCTCTCGCGCCCCGCGAGTTTAGGTATTTTAGGATCGTCCTGGCTCTCACCCGCGCAACTCGTGTTCTTCGTGCTCCGTACGTTGAGGTCCCTCCGTACGTCGTAGCCGTCCCGCGAATTGTGCGACCGTGCCGATCCCGTCCGAGTTGTGATTCACCTGTGGATGCAGTGTCTCGTACCTGTGGATGCAGTGCTTTGGACCCTACTTGGATTGCAGTGACAGGCTTTCTTTAAGCCCATAAGCAGTCGACACATCCAACCGCTATTTCTCGCGAAATAGTGGACGGATTGTCGCTTTGCTGGGTGCTGCCCTGCCCCTGATCTCCCGCTGGAATCGCTTTTCCGGCGTTGGGGTCACGGAGAGCCAGCTACCCTGAGTGTTGTGCGTTCGTTGGCGAAGTGTGTACACTCAGTGTTTGTGACCACCGGACCAGTACGTAAGTACGCCTCTTAAATACTATAGTGCTCGCTATATATAGCCGTAATGTGACAGTGACACTTGTGAGTGTAGTTTCCTAATAATGGCCGATCGCGAACCGCGGCCCATGAGCCGCGACCCGCGCGGCCGCTCCCGCGACGCCTCGGGATCGTCGTCCCGGAGCACGACCTCGTCGAGGTCCAGCTCCCGCTCGGCCCCCGACCGCGTACACCGCCCAGCAACCGCTGGATCCAGCAGTGGCGGCGCGGATACCGCCCACGGCCGGCAACCGTCGACATTACCGCGGGGTAGTGATGCCACACCCCCGCCCCAATGTTCGACGATGTCCCGCCGTGAGTCCGGGGTCCCGTCCCGCCCTGCCGAGCAGGATTCGGCGCACACCCAGCGCCCGAATACCGAGAGTGGCCCCCGCCACTCCTCGACCCACCCCATGCGACGTGAAGTCGTCACCGCGGGCCCGTCCCGCGCCCCAGACAGCGTTCCTCGCTCCTCGCCGGCCTCACCGCCGCGAGAAAACCGGAAAAATGTCGCGCAGGCCCCGCCGCGTGACCCCCGCCCTACGCAGGTGACACACCCGCGTGACCCCCGCTCATCGCAGGCTCAACAGCCGCGCGAGCAACGCCCAACGCAAGCTCCGCAAATGCGTGAGCTGCGTGCCGCACCCGCCTCCCCACCGAGGCACACTCGCTCCGCACCGACGTCACCCCCGCGTGACCTTTGCCCCGTGCGCGGCTCTCCTCCGCGCGATAGTTTCGCCGCAGAGCCGCGTGCGGCACCACCGATGCAGTCACGTGACACCACTCACCTGACTGCACCCCCCGCACCGCAGGCCCCCTTCCCCGCGCTGGCCCATCGGCCGTGCGCACCGAGCGGGCCTCACGATACCGGCACTACCGGTTTTTCGCCGGCCTCACCACCACCGGAAGTCCACATAGTGGCCTCCGCACCCCGCGGGCACCCTGCCCCCTCGCCCCTGCCTTCCTCAGTGCCGCACCCTATGGTGCAAGGCGCGGACCAAGGCACTATGGTGCAAGACCTGCGACAGGGCACAACCCTGGTGACATCACCGGCGGGGGATATGCCCCCCCCGCCCCCCTTCCCCGCACTTGCCGCCAAGAGACCCCGACCTGAAGCCGCATCGAGTGTCTCACCTCCTGCGAAACGTACCGACCGTCAGGTATCGTACGCGGAGGTGAGTTCGAGACCCGCTGCCCCCCGCACCACCCCGATGGAAACTGACCCCGCTGCTCCAGCGCGTGCGTCACCGCCGCCGCCCCCACCTCCCCGCTACCCCCCGCTAGTTGTTGAAAAACTAGATGGCTGGGTAGATCATTTTAAGAAATTAAAGGAGATATTGGGACACGTGCCCAATGCTAAACCCTACGGTGCAGGAGTCCGCTTCTCCCCCCGCAGCGAGGGGGAATACCGCGCCGTTGAGCGGTACCTGAACCAGCTAGATGGCATCAGCTGGTTCTCATACTCCTTACCGGAAGAGAGAGCACTAAAAGTGGGTATCTCAGGACTACCTACTAACACAACTCCAGAGGACGTGGTAGCAGGGCTAGCGGACCTCGGCTACACAGCGGAGCATGTGACCAAGGTGTCTGCGAGGGCAGACAGACCTGGTTGCATTTTCTTCGCTCTCATCACCAGGACTCCGGACCTAACTCCCGGCATTTATGACGTAACTGAATTACTCTACATGCCGGGAGTCAAGATCACCGCCTGGCGGGGTAGAGGCAACCCCGCCCAATGCCACAGGTGTCAGCAATTCAGACACTCCAGTAAGAATTGCCACCGACCCCTGACCTGCGTGCGCTGTGCAGGAGAGCATCTCGCCAGAGACTGCCCCGTCCCCCGCACCGCGAGGCCGACGTGCGCCAACTGCAAAGGGCAGCACGCGGCCAACAGCAAGAAGTGCCCCGTCTATATTGCGGAGGCGCGCAACAGGCAGGCTGGCACGGTGTCTCGAACCGGTGCCGCCCGCCCTACCCGCCCTAGCCGCCCAGACCTCGAACCATCAGTTCCGGAACAGGAGATGCCTCCGCCCCCGCCTACCGCCACTTCACTCATGGCGGAGGCCAACGACCCCACCCCCCGCCGCACCCCCTCGGCCCCTGAGCAACGGCCGAAGAAGAAGAGGGTGCGCATAAGGAAGAGGGTCAAGCCTACCTCTACCTCGGCCGCAGCCACGGACTCTGAATTTGAGCCGGCAGCGCCCTCAGCATCCGACCGCGATGACATCACCGCGGCCCCCCCGCGGCCGCAACGCCCCTCGCGCACCCCGCGCGCCCCGCGCACCCCGCGCGCCCCCCGGGCGCCCGTAGAGGACACCACCGCAACTAGGGCCGCCAGGGGCGCTGCCACCGCAGCCCCCGCGGCCGACACCGCACCTACACACCGCCCGGCCTCAAGAGGGCGTGCCGCAAGGGCCCCCAACAGGGACCACACTGTTCCTGTGACTCGTGCCCCCGGCGCCTCTACACCCGCACAGGGGCGTAGTCAGACGGGCACCGACCTCAGCGAGATGACAACCTGCCAGCTCATCCAGCAGCTGCTCTCCCTGGCCATGGACACCTTCTCTAGGATCCAAGCCGGGGAGGACACCTTCACCACCCTCCTGCAGACCTTCCCCGCAGGAGCTGCCATACTAACTGCAATAATTTCCCGATGGACCAGCCCGCCAACAAAACATTAAGGGTGGTCCACTGGAACGCCCGAGGGATCCATGGGAAGAGGCAACTCCTTCAGCACCTCCTCAGGTCTTATGAAGTCGACGTTGCCCTCCTCAGTGAGACTCATCTCACCCCCCATGACCGCCTGTCTATACCTGGGTTCCACACGTATAGACAGGACTACCTGGGCGGAGCTGCCGCCTGCCGAGGCCTGGCGGTCCTCGCCAAGCGCAGCCTCCTCCACCAGCTGCTACCCAACCCCGATGTAGCATCTTTTTATGCTCTCGGCATCGAGCTAATGCTCGGCTCTACTCGCACCCACATCTATGCCTGCTACAAGCCTCCGCAGATGCGACTTGATACCTCCGAGATCCACCGGCTCCTATCAGAAGAGCCGACTGTGATCGCGGGGGATCTTAACTGCAAACACCCGGGCTGGGGCTCTCGGACTTCCAACATAGACGGCAACCGCCTCTTTGCCGACTCCGAGAGCACAGGCTACAATGTAGTGGGTACCTACGTACCAACCCACTACCCTGAGCGCCCCACTCACTCCCCGGACGTGCTGGACATCGCTATAACATCCCGCCTCCCGGGTAACTTCGACCAAGAGGTACTCGAGGAGGCCCTAGGCTCCGACCACCTCCCAGTACTTGCGACCATCAGTGCTGCGCCCGTGGCCATCCCACCGCCGCCGCCGCGCCCTGCCCGCGACTGGGAGGTGTTTTCCCAGCACCTTCACTGCTCTACCCCTAATTTTCCGGTGATCTCTGAGGAAGACGTAGAAAATCTGTCGCAGCAGATCACCGCCGCCATCACCTCGGCCATGGAAGCGGCCTCACAGCCGACCACAGGCCACAGCCGCAAGAGAGACGCCCTGCCACGCCACATCGCCGACCTCATCAAGGAGAAGAAGAAGCTGCGTAGGCGCTGGCAGGCGACCCGATGCCCCCAGTTAAAGACTGAGCTCAACCGTCTTACTGAAAGGGTGAAGACTGAGATGCGCGATCAGAACGCCGCCGACTGGTCCCGGCGCATCCTGGAAGCTGGCGAGGACTGGCAGTCACTGCATCGCCTGTGCCGCACCCTCACCCACACCACAGCCCCGACAAGACCTCTACTGGACGATGACGGAAACCCACGATACCGAGCCGAAGACCGAGCTGAGATACATGCATCCCACCTGGAGCGGCAATTCTCTCCCCTGCCCACCACGGCGACGGACCACGCTGCTGCAATATCCGAGGAGGTAAGGCAATTCCTTCAATCCCCTCCTTCCCCCTCAGACATCCCGAACTTCTCATTTTCACCGCGAGAAGTTAAAAAGATCATATCTCGCCTTAAACCCCGCAAGGCCCCCGGAGTAGACGGAATCCCCAACTCCGCCCTCCGGCATCTCCCCTTCCGCACAGTGGCCGCCCTCACCCGTCTCTACAACGGAATCGTCAGGACCGGCCACTTCCCTCAATCCTGGAAGATGGGGCTAATTATCACAATACCAAAGCAGCACAAAAACCTTAGACGCCCTGAAGGCTATCGCCCCATCACCCTCCTGTCTACTCTATCGAAGACATTCGAGATCCTTCTCCTGCAACACCTTAACCTCTACCTTCCTCCTCGGAAGGAACAATTTGGATTCCGCTCCCAGCTGAGTACCACCCTTCAGCTGGTCAGAGTGGTCCATCATCTCACCGCCGCTGCAAACAAGAGGAACTCCAGCGTGGCCGTCTTCCTCGACATGCAAAAGGCCTTCGACTCGGTCTGGCACGACGGGCTGATTTACAAGCTTATTAAAGCTGGGGTGCCCGGGTTCATCGTCCGGATCATAGCCTCTTACCTGACAGGCAGGACGTTCCGGGTAAAGGTCGACGGAGTCCTATCGGAGGAGCATCCCATTACCGCTGGCGTCCCCCAGGGGGGGGTCCTCTCCCCTGGGCTCTACAATTTTTACGGGAGCGATATCCCCACTCATCCCGCAACCATGGCGGCGCTGTACGCCGACGATACGGCATTCATCGCCTCCTCCATCACCCTGGAACATGCAGCCATCAAAGTTCAGAGGACGCTGGACCTCCTTCCTGAGTGGCTGAGCAAGTGGCGACTCTCCGTCAACGCGAGTAAGTCGCAAGCGCTCGCCGTTACCAGGAAGTTGAGGTTACCGGCTCCCCTGAAAATAGATGACTGCGAGATCCCGTGGCGCAGGACGGCCAAGTACCTGGGCGTCACGCTCGACCGCCACTTGAACATGAACGCCCAGTGCGACCATGTCGTCGCTGGCGCACGTGGCGCCGCGGCCTGCCTCCGCAGCCTCTTCGCTGCCCCGCAGATCCCCACCAACATGCGGCTGGCGTTGTATAAAACATACGTGCGCTCACGCCTGACATACGCGGCCCCTGCCTGGTACCAGCTGCTGTCTGTGACGCGACGACAGTTGCTCCAGCGGCAGCAGAACAGGGTGCTGCGCCGCGTTGTCGGGGCGCCGCGCTATGTCCGCAACGCCACCATCGCCCGGGACCTCAGGATGGAGAGCGTAGAGCAATTCATCTCTAGGCTCTCCTCCAACCTCTTCCGGCGTGCTGATGCCTCGAGCCTGGTCGAGCTGGAGGACCTGGCTCCTTGGCACGCTCGTCCACCCGACCGTCTGCTGCTCCCCCGGGATACCATCCCCACGGAGGAGGGAGAACCGCGCCGCCCACCGCAGCGCCCCCGAAGAGGAGGAGCCGTGCGGACGAGCGCCACAGCGCCCCGCACCACTCCGGCAGCCGCATCGTCAGATGCAGACCCCCAACCCGCCCCCACAGCGCTGGGCCCTTAAACCCAGCGCGGTCTCTCTCTTTTTTCGAGTGGCACCAGGGGCCTGGCGAGTGGCAGCCCTATTGCCATTACCGCCGACCCCTCGGTGTCCTCCCCCCCCCCGGCATCAAAAGCCAGGGCTCAGGGAAGTATCTCTCCCCCACTCTATTCCCAGCTCGGTCTGGCCCACAGCGTAGTGGAAAGACGGCGCGCGTGGGAGTGGTCCCATACACGTCATCTCCGCTCCCTGGGCGGGGACCCTCGTGCGCCGCCGGGACCCTACCTGTCCCGGCCGAGTTCGGCCCCTAGCCGCAACACCCCCTGGTCTTAACCAGGCCCTTGGGTTTGCCCTGCGTTTACCGCGGGGCCCTATCCCATAAAAATAGTCAAAAATATAAAAACAAAGGAACTCTACATGTAGAGGGGCCCAGCCCCTGGCCATGTTCCCCCACCCAGGCCCACCATCCAGGGCCAGGTGTGAGAAGACATAACGAGGCGCGAGTTTAGTTCGCGTGCGCGCTGCATACCGACGTCGTCTCGATGTCGCTCGTCGCCGCGCCGCGCCGGTAATAATAGTAGTGCCGCCATTTTGTGATAATGTTATGAAGCTCTGCAACCGCCATGAAGTCTGTAGCTACGCCGCGAAGATTCCTCGCTCGACGTAGCCTCGATGTGAAGACGCGTAGTGAAGTGTTGCGAAGAATTCTTATTAGAAAAACGCCCTTTTCAGGGCCGGTTCATGTCCGGTGCTCATGCACTTAATATTACACGGACAGGCCGCCTCCGTGGCGGTTATTGTTTCTCTCGTCATGTATACGAACGTGCGTTCTTTGCAGAACGATTTTCTTCTGTGTTTCAATCTTCTACGAACGTATACAAAGACGACGGGCGCTCTTTTCAGAGCGTAGTTTTCTTTGTTTTAATCGGCGACGAACGTGTACTGCTACAGTGCTCCCCCTCAAGCGAAGCGCACCGGCAGTCTGACGGCACGGCCCGTTCTTGTCTTCTGTGCTTGACTTGCTGGTGTCTTCTGCTTGACTGGTGTTGCACTTGGTAATGGTTTTGAGGTAACAGGTAAAGGTAATGAGGTAACGGGTAAAGGTAATGAGGTAACTTGAGGTAAATTATCGGTAAGTTGAGGTAAGGTAACAGGTAAATTGTTTGAGGTATTTGGTAAGTTGGTAATTACCGGTGACTGTTGTACATTGCTCGTTGACTCGCCGAGGTAATCTTCACTCAGTATGTAGGCGGGCTTCAAACGATCGATGGACACTGTTGTTGTGCGATCGGGTAGCTGTATGACGTAATATTTTTCTTCTCGTCGAAGGACTTTGTACGGCCCGTCGTACGGTGTTTGAAGTGGTTTTCTTACGGCGTCGTTACGTAAAAATACGTATTCGCACGTAAGTAGATCACGATGTATGAAGATGTTGCGTTGATTACCGTGGCGATGTACATCGTTTTTCGGCTTGAGAGAGTTGATGTTTTTTCGTAGTTGCTCGATGTATGTATGATCTGGGCTCGATGCTGATGATGATGATGTTGTTTCGAAGAAGTCGGCCGGTAATCGTAAGTTACGGCCGTAGGTTAGTTCTGCGGCGCTGACTCCGGTGTCTTCACGTATGGCGGCGCGCAGTCCGAGTAAAACTGTAGGTATCTCGTCGATCCACGATGTATTGCTGTTGATAAGTCTTGATTTTAGCGAGTTCTTGAGACTTCGATGCCAGCGCTCGATCATGCCGTTAGATTGCGGGTGATACGGCGTTGTACGGGTTTTTTCGATTCCCATACAACGTGTTAAGTTGACAAACAGCTGACTCTCGAACTGGCGTCCTTGATCGGTTGTTATTGTAGTCGGACAACCGAATCTCGCTATCCATTGCTCGTAGAATACTCTTGCGACAGTTTCGGCGGTGATCTCGGTGAGTGGTACAGCTTCAGGCCATTTTGTCGAGCGGTCGATCATAGTAAGTAGGTATCTATGACCAGTCGATGTTGTAGGTAGCGGTCCGACGATGTCGATGTGCGTGTGTTGAAAACGATCGACTTGTGGAAATGTCGACACGGCGCTCGATGTATGTCGTTGTATTTTGCTTTGCTGACACTGTATGCAGGTTTTCGTCCACTTGCTTATGTCGGAGTTCATTGACGGCCAGAAGAACTTTTGTGCGATGAGTTTTCTTGATGCTTTTGTTCCAGGATGACTTATGTTGTGTATGGAGTCGAACACGGCGCGTCGAAAGTCTTGTGGAATGTACGGACGAACGTATTTTGTTGATGTTTCGCATACTATCTCGATATCGGAGTTAGGTAGCGTAGTTGTTTTGAAACTTAAGTTTTCTTGACTGTATAGTGTAGGTAGCGTGCTATCTCGCTCTTGCGCGCGAGATAACTCTTCATAGTTTACAGCTGACGGCGTGTTTATAGTTTCGATGCGACTGAATGTGTCTGCGACGATGTTATCTTTTCCGCTGATATGACGAATGTCGTGCGTGAATTCGGAGATGAAAAGTAGTTGCCGAGTTCTTCTTGGAGTTTCCGATGTCGATGTTTTCTTCTGTAGGGCGAATGTCAATGGCTTGTGATCGGTGAATATGATGAGTTCTCGGCCCTCGAATATTTTTCTGAAGTATTTTATTGACATGTAGATAGCTTGAAGTTCGCGATCATAGGTGCTGTACTTCGTCTGCGCTGTAGTAAATTTCTTCGAGAAGTAGCCGAGTGGTTGCCACTTGTTATTGTTGTATTGTTGAATTACAGCTCCCGCTGCGGTGTCCGAGGCGTCGGAGAATATTGCGATCGGTACTTTATGGTTCGGATGGGCAAGCAAAACAGCGTTTTTGATGCTATTTTTGCATGCTATGAATGCTTCTTTCGACGTCTCGTTCCACTCGATCGGTGTTTTGTCTCGCTTTTTCGCATTGTGTAGGTATCCGTGTAGCGGAGCTTGTATAGTAGCGGCGTTAGGGATGCTGTCTCGGTAGAAATTTAGCATACCGAGAAAACGTCGTAGTTCTTCTATATTCTTCGGTAATGGGAATTCTTCTATTGCTTGTAATTTATCGTGTGGCGGCTTGATCCCGTCGCTGTTTACGCTGAAGCCGAGGAATTTAACTTCGTTTTTTCCGAGTACACATTTGGCTGGGTTGATAGTGATTCCGTTTTCTTCTAGGCGTTGAAGAACACACCGCAGATGTTGGCGATGTTCTTCTTCGCTGCTTGATGCGATCAACAAGTCGTCGATGAACGAAAATACGAAGTCGTAGCCTTGTAGTATTTCGTGTATGAAACGTTGGAATGTCTGGCCTGCGTTTCTAAGGCCGGGACACATTCTCGGGAACTCAAATAGGCCGAATGGTGTGATGATAGCTGTCTTCTCGATATCTTCTTCGTGGACAGGCAACTGCTGGTAGGCTCGGTTCAAGTCGATAGTCGAGAATATAGTTTTTCCGGCGAGTTGAAAAGTGAAGTCTCGTAGTCGGGGAATAGGGTAGCGGTCGGGCTTTGTAACTGCGTTTAGTCGTCGGTAGTCGCCGCACACCCTTATGTCGCCGTTCTTTTTCGGTACGACGTGAAGCGGAGAAGACCAGGCGCTTTTACTGGGACGACAGAGACCTTGTTGCATCATATTTTCGAATTCTTTCTTGACTTGATTGTAGCGATGCGGTTGTAGTGGTCGGGCTCGACAATGTAGTGGTGGCCCGGACGTCTCGATGAAATGTTCGACGTTGTGCTTCGGCGTGATGTTCATCGCAGTTAATCGTGTGATGCCGGGGAAGTCTGCTAGTATGTCGTGGTACGACTGCGTGCTGTCGACACTACGGACAGTAGGTACGTCCGTGTAGCGTCCAGGTGCGTTGATGTGCAGACTTGTTCTCCCGTCGACGAGTCTTCGATTTTTTAAGTCGACAATCAGTTCGTGGTGTTGCAGGAAGTCGGCACCGAGGATTGGTTTTGAGACTGCGGCGACGATGAACTTCCATTTGTAAGGTCGGCGAAATCCGATGTTGAGCTCTAGTGTTTTTTCGCCGTATGTCGGTATGATGGTGTTGTTGGCGGCGTAGAGTTGAAAAGGTAGCGGCTGAAGATGTACGCCTTTCTTTTTCGGTATGACGGATATATTGGCACCCGTGTCTACCAAAAAAGTGAGATTCGTAGTCTTGTCCGTGACGAATAGGCGGTATTGTTTGTTGTGAACGCCGGATTCCGCCGCTGCCAACGTTCTGTTTAGTTTTCCGTCGTGTTGAATGTACACGGTTGCGTACATTTTCTCGCTTCTTTACCGAATCTGCTGTGGTAATAGCAGAATGGCGATGGTGATGAAGATCGTGGACGCGATGTCGACCGTTGCCGGAATCTTGATGTCGATCTGTGTCTTGAGCGTTGATAGTGTCCTCTTCTATAATAATTATCATTGTTGTACTGTTGTTTTTTCAGTTCGGCGACCTCTAGCAACAGTTTGCGGACTTCTTCGATGAGCAGGCACTCGACGTTTGATGATGTTGATGATGAGTTATTTACACGATGACTTGAGATGCTATGTACATTATTTACAGTTGACTGCTCGATGATCTTGTCGGCTAACGCTGCTTGCTCGTCGAGTGTGGTTTTTGACTGGAAGGTTTCGCTGACGGCCAGGACGGAGCGGATATTTGTCGGGAGGAGATTGGCCCACATGAGTTGTAGGGTGGAATCGGGGACCTTGTTGCGAGCCAGGTTTCGCATACGTCTGAGAAGTTGTGATGGTTTCTGATCCCCTAATTCCATGTCTGACAGCAGCTGTTGAAACTGCCGGCTGTCAGATTCCTCGTATGCGGAGATGAGCCGGTCCTTCAGGGCTTGGTATTCGTTGGTTTCTGGCGGGTTGTACAGTAGGTCAGCGATCTGTTCGATGTCCTCCTTTTCTAGACGAGCGATGACCATCTGGGAGAGCTGGCTTTGGTTCTTCTGTAGACTGCTGGTGGCTGCTTCGAAGGTGACGAACCAGAGCCTGGGTTTGTCCCTCCAGAATGGCGGAATTCGCATGGAGAGTGCGATGCCGGCGATCTCTTGCGATGATGGTGGCGTCGCCGGGTTGCTGGTGAGTGCCGAGGTTTCGGGCAGGGATTCGCCTCTGTTTTCCATTGTGAAGATTTGGTGCGGAAAAATTTTGAGCAGAGTTTCGTCGGGCAGCGTTTCGCCGGGCAGAGGTTTGTGTGCAGCGTTTCGTGGTGCAGCGTTGTTGAGCAGGATCTTCCCGGGCAGAGTTTCCTCTTAGCAGAGTTTCTTCTTGCAGAGGTTGCTTGTTGTTCACGGGGTCACCAGTTTAGAGGACCGGTTGGTCTCTCTAAGAGTTCACTAGAGGTCGGAGGAGTAAAGAGTAAAACTCGATTTACTGTGGTGAACTGAAGTGATTTATTTACAAAAATGAGCTGCTTATATACAAAAAAAATGAGATAATTATTATTATTACAAAATGTACAAGAAAGTTAAAAGATTAATTTTGATTGGCTAACAACATTAGAAAAGGACATACAGAAAGAGATAAAAAATATTCACAAACTAAGAAAGAGAAAAAAATTGAATAAGAAATATTTACATTTTACAAGATGATTCTTATTGGCTGCGCGGGAGAATCACTGCGCCGCGGTTCGCGGCGCTGTCGTCGCTCGAGTATAAATATGGGCTCTCGCGCCCCGCGAGTTTAGTTCGCGTGCGCGCTGCATACCGACGTCGTCTCGCTGTCGCTCGTCGCCGCGCCGCGCCGGTAATAATAGTAGTGCCGCCATTTTGTGATAATGTTATGAAGCTCTGCAACCGCCATGAAGTCTGTAGCTACGCCGCGAAGATTCCTCGCTCGACGTAGCCTCGATGTGAAGACGCGTAGTGAAGTGTTGCGAAGAATTCTTATTAGAAAAACGCCCTTTTCAGGGCCGGTTCATGTCCGGTGCTCATGCACTTAATATTACACGGACAGGCCGCCTCCGTGGCGGTTATTGTTTCTCTCGTCATGTATACGAACGTGCGTTCTTTGCAGAACGATTTTCTTCTGTGTTTCAATCTTCTACGAACGTATACAAAGACGGCGGGCGCTCTTTTCAGAGCGTAGTTTTCTTTGTTTTAATCGGCGACGAACGTGTACTGCTACACCAGCATCCGTTGTGGATCGACCCTTAGTAAATCCGTATTGGTTATCGTGTAGCAAATTATTTGAATTAAAATGTACTAGTAATTGTTTTAAAATAATTTTTTCAAATATTTTACTAAAGGTCGGTAGAATCGATATAGGCCTGAAATTCGTGGGATCCGATTTACTTCCGGCTTTGAATAAAGGAACAACCTTGCTATGCTTCATTAAGTTAGGAAAAACACCATTTTTTATGCAGTCATTAAAAATCATTGCTAGATCAGGAGCTACGATGTCAATTATTGATTTAATAATTTTTGTAGACATGCCCCAGAGATCAGCAGTATTTTTTATATTCAACAATTTAAAGGTATCAATAATATCACTGGGGTTAATTTCTCTAAACTTAAAATTGACATCACACTCCTTTACATTGTCTCTGAGTAGGTTTTCGGCAGCTTCAGGTGAAGAATTTAAATTTTTAGTCGTTGAGACCGGAATGTCAGCAAAAAACTTTTCAAAGACCGTCGCAACTTCTTGATCATTAGTAATCTTTTTATTTTCAAAGTATAGTTCAAAATCAGAGTTGCGACAGGATACATTTCCAGTCTCATCAGCTATTACCTGCCATGTTGTTTTTATTTTATTTTTAGAGTTCTTAATTTTATTTTTTATGTACAGGGCTTTTGCAGCTTTACAAACTTTTCTAAAGGTTTTTGAGTAGTTTTTAACATATGCTTTAAATACTTCACTATTGTTAATACACCTTTCATCATATAGTTCATATAAGCTTTTCCTACTAATTTTAATGCCGTCAGCACCAGGAGCGGAATCATTAAGTGAATCAATTACCAATTTGAATTCTTCAAAGGAAAATGGGGCATCAAATTCAGTGATAGGAGTTGAAGGGGAAGATACAAATTTTTTTATTATGTCAATGTTGTGAGAACCCCAGACATGATGTTGAAGATTAAAGTCTCCTAAAAGGAAAAGAGGAGGGGAATGAGGTTGATGATGGAAAAAAGTTCAGGGAGGGGGGATGGGTCAGGGAGATAAACAGACACAAAGGAAGTATTGGAAATTTGGACAGCAGTAATATTAAAATTACTGTGTGAAGGAAGAGGAATACAATTAAACATCACAGACATAGAAACTAAAATAGCCGAACCAGCTCTACCACCATTTCTGTCATCCCAGAGACAGGAGAAGCCAGAAACTCTAAATTGAGAACGGTCTTAACCAAGACTCCTGAATGGCAAAAACAATGGGATTAAATTTATTAATAAAATGTAAAATATCAGTAGATTTATTACGAATGCTACAACAGTTCCTTTGTATTATGGTCCTCTGATTCATTGAGTGTATTATTTAGCTTAGTAATGTTTATCAGCTTAGTTAAGTTTTCACGAAGAGTGTTAGACATATCCATCCCAGTGTCACTGAAACGGGACAATAAATTTAATAAAAGGGAGGATAGTAGTTCTGGGAAATCATCATTTTGAGATAAGGAGTTATTTGGGAAAGCGGATCCGTTGGGAGACTCAATAACAGGGTTCTGGGTAATAGCTTGGTGGGCATGATGATCATAACCTGGTTGAGGAGTTGGGATTGTACGGCGAGGAATGTAAACAGTCTTTCTGTAGGAAACTGTAGGAGAATAAGGAGAGGGAGTGGAATGGCGAATTTGTGAGGATACTGCTGAAGGAGTGGCCACAACATCAGTGAAAGCTCTGCGTGCTCTGGGGAATCTTGATGAGGCCTCTGTGTATGAAATGTTATGTTCAGATCTACTTTAATTTCTTTTTGCCTAATATACTCTGGACAGTTAAGATTGGTTGCAGTATGAGCACCAGAGCAAAAGAGGCAGAAAACCACCTGGGTGTTACAAGAGACACCCTTATGAGGTTGTGCACATTTGTAGCACCTAGGGTCTGATCTACAAATAGCTTTTACATGACCAAACCTGCAGCAGCGATTGCATTGGATAACGGGAAGTTTATATAGTTCAACTGGCAAAGAAGTATAATGTAAATAAGTGTGAGGAGGTAGTTTTGCCCATTAAAAGTGACCACAATTGTTTGTGTAGGTAACCATGTAACACTTCCATTGACATCTGTTGATTTGCGACACATGCGACGCGCCTTAGTAACATCTCCATATCCTGATGGAACCGTACAATTTAACGTGAATTCTTCCATTGATATATCAATTGCAACACCCCTAACTATCCCCATACGAAAGACATTGTATGATGGAATGGAAGCGGAAAAGCCTGCGTCAGTGAGAATTGAGGACTCCAAAAAATTGTTGGCATCCTCTACTTTTTTGAATTCTACAGACACTCTATTTCTTCCAATTCGTTTTAATCCACCGAGGGCAACCGAGGTTATATTCTTTTGGAACAAATAGCGTCCAAACTCCATGGGACGAATGGGACTACTGGAATCTGATTTGGAGACATGTACAATGAAGGGAGAGGAATCGTTCAAAGAATACTTACGTTTGTCCAGAAATTCGGGTTTTGCGTATGTATACTGGTCATTATGGGTCGGAATTACGTTCACATTTGCGGAAGGAGGATTGTGTCTGGGCCTTTTATTAGGTATGTTCTCAGTGTCTATACTGGGGGCAGAACTTAATCCGTTTGGAGGAGTAACACAAACATAACCTCCGCCGGGGTCCGGCGGATCGGTATCCATTTTAACAACTACTTACGCACACAAAACAAGTATAGCCAGCACAAAACAAATAGTAAAGACAAATAAAAGGGAGAAATCACAAAGTATTAAATTTCTAGCGAAAAAACTATACAATCAGCCGAACACTTGTAGCAAGCACGCGACCGAAGAGCAAAGTCCTCATTAATCTCACATAGCAATTCCTCTCAATCAATTCACAAAATGAATTGTCAAAACTGTCAAAGTCACAAATGTCAAATTAGTACGAATTTAGCACTTAGACCAATTAAATTGGTCAAACTCACGAATGTCAAATTAGTACGAATTTAGACCAATTGAATATTGGTCTTTTGACATTCGCGAGTTTGACAGTTTTGACAATTCATTTTGTGAATTGATTGAGAGGAATTGCTATGCGACCATTTTAGCCCCGCTGCATTCTTTCACATTCCCGGCAGAACTCCTGGCCATGGTTATATAGCCGTAGCACAGCCGTAGTGACATCAAAAGAAAGATGTCAAAAGTAATTGACAGTTGGGGAGTTTTGACGGGAATGTGAAAGACTAAAGAGTGATGTGTTTTTGCACTATTTTCCTAAAATTGTGTTAACTGGGTTTTTAATGTGTATTATTAGTAGGATATTAACCATTAGATATTCGTTATCGTGCACAAGTGTGGGAAAGTGATGCAATATCCAGAAACGTGCTATTTTGTGTTCCCTCCAAAACTCCACCGAAAGTTTCAGTAAAGCTTCTACCACTTTACTAAATCGACCGACTTGACTTGACTGTATTGACTTTACTTTGACTTTGACAAGACTTTAGACTTGACAGTATAGAAAAACGATGCTGAAAATTGTATATATAGGTCTACCCACGTCTACCAGAATCTGATGGCAAAAAGTGAGAAAATAAATTGACTCTAGCAATACCGGGGTAATTGGAATAAAATATTTTGATCCTTTTTTTTCTTATAGCGACTGATTCTATGTGTTAAACATGCAAATATAAAAAATTATCCAATGATCAAGGATATTTTTTGAAAATCTGCTGTCAAAAATTGCCATCAGATTCTGGTAGACCTATAATAAAAATATTGTTTTCCCGCCATAATATACTCGACAGTCGACACTGGCCTTATCTGGCTATGGTTATTGGCTGTATGGGCAACGCTCCCTTTGCCTGTCCCGACCGGGACGAATTAAAAAAAAATGGCTATGGTTCAATAACAAAAGACTATTTAACATAGAAATGGCTGTATAGGCAACGCTCCCTTTGCCTGTCCCGACCGGGACGAATTAACAAAAAAAAAAGACTATGGTTATATTATAGCCGAAGTGCCTAAGAAAAGAAAAAAATTGACAGTTTACGAAGAAGAAGAAGAAATAGTTTGACAATCCATGACAATCTCTGTATTAAAGTTTCCTTGGTTTTAGGTTTACTAATTACAACCATTTATTTAGGTACAAATATAGGCTTTTCGAGGTCAAAAAGTAAATATTATATATATATTAATTATTACCATAATACTGTCGAAACGGTTCATGGCAACAGGCAATAATCGAGAAGGATAAGGAGCTTCTCGACAAAACAATGATCAGTTGATTGTCTGGACGGTACGGACGGTACAAAAACCTAAGTGTATTGCTTACAATAATGTATTTTGGAGCTAGTGAACGACGAACGGCTTAGTTATCGGTAGCGATGGAGGGAAATAACGAGGAATCGGACCGCGAGCGCGCCAGGTGAGCTCAGACATTGTTGTTAAAATATAATTTATTGTGTTGTTATGGCCACCTCGTACTATTGTGTCTATGAAATTCTGCTTTCGGTACCGTAATGTTTTGTATTCTGAGATTAACTGTTTAAATATTAATTTCCGTGTCCATAAGAAGGATGTTAGTTGTGAGTTGTGACCCATTTTGTTCTTATGATATACTATAACAGCCATTCTCGAAATATAATGCTCGGAACCCTGGGGCTCCGCAAAAGTCTTGTAGGGGTTCCGCACGGCAATACATGAATTGTTTTTAGAAATGCCATCAAACACCAGAATGTAGACATTTCATTCAAAGACGACATTCCTTTTTTGGGGGTCTGTCAAAAAGGTTACTTCTTAAGAGGGTTTGCCACTAAAATAGTTTGAGAACCGCTGGACTTTAATTCTTCAACTCCCAAGTGGTCACATACGGCCACGAGAACAATAGATTTCCAAGAATCCACGATCGAAGAATTAACATAATATTGGTATAGTAAAATGATTTAGCTGTAAACAGCAAGTACCTATAGTCCTAATTTAAAATAAATTTAAAAAGGCCCATAGACCCAATGGAGTTGGTTTATATTATTTCTTAATAAATAGACAGGATTATAATAAGCATATTAATTCCGTATTAAGCAAATTAATTTTTGGCCTTTTCAGTGCATATATCAACTGTTTTCAGTATGTTATTAAAATAATTTAAACTGTGCTTGAGCTTGATAGAGCTTAATGTTTGTTTAGATATTATGAGTTTATCTCTGCACACAAGTCAATGACTGGGTCACAACTTGTGTTAATGTGTTAATACATAAAATATAAATAAATAATAAATAAAACATCTTTTTATTCAAAATAGGTATCATGAATACACTTTCTGAAAGTCGTAAGAAGAAAAAATCAATCAAAAATCAAAATATTTATTTCTAAATAGGTTAACAAAGTTAACAATTTTAGAAAGTCGCGTCTACATGAGGCCTTTACATTTTTTCTCACGTATAACAAATTGTCCAAAATGTATTAAGAGGTTACGGTCAGAATTCTTATTTCTTTAAACTTTTCCCTGAGAGATTCAAAGGATGACATTTTATAAACGAATAAGAACGTAGAAACTACGATGCCTACCACCGGTTCGGGATCTAACCCGGCGAGAAGAACCGGCGTAAGAAACTCGCACGGGGCCATCTTTTACAAAAAGTTGGAAAATTACAATTTTAAAATAAAATCCTACTGATATTATAAAGGCGAAAGTTTGTATGGATGTATGTATGGATGTTTGTTACTCTTTCACGCAAAAACTACTGAATGTAATGAAACTTTACATTAATATAGCTTATAGTTTATACATCAGAATAACACATAGGCTACAATTTTAACCGACTTTCAAAATGGGGGAGGTGTTATGTTCATTTTTAGGGTTCCGTAGCCAAATGGCAAAAAACGGAACCCTTATACATTCGTCATGTCTGTCTGTCTGTCTGTCGGTTTGTTCGTCCGTATGTCACAGCCTCTTTTATCCGAAACTATAAGAGCTATACTATTGAAATTTGGTAAGTAGATGTAGTCTGTGAACCGCATTAAGATTTTGATATAATAATGAAAAATTATTAAAAATTTTAGGGGTCCCCATAGGTACAACTAAATCAAAAAAAATTTTTTTTCATCTAACCTACGCGTGTGGGGTTTCTATGGATAGGTCTCCAAAAATCATATTGAGGTTTCTAATATCATTTTTTTCTAACCTGAATAGTTTGCGAGAGAGACTCTTCCAAAGTGCTAAAACGTGTGTCCCCCCCTCTAACTTCTAAAGTAGGGGCATGATAAGTCTAAAAAAAATATATGATGTACTTTACTATAAAAAC
The DNA here is from genome assembly GCA_905187585.1 of Cyaniris semiargus. Lineage (NCBI taxonomy): Eukaryota > Metazoa > Arthropoda > Insecta > Lepidoptera > Lycaenidae > Cyaniris > Cyaniris semiargus. Next base: position 15,173,683 of record LR994564.1, read on the forward strand.
TACCAACGAAAATTGGTTTGAACGAAATCTAGCAAGTAGTTTTTTTTTTTATATTCTTATATTTAAATTAAAAAAAAATTTTTTTCATTAACCTATGCGTGTGGGTTATCTATGGATAGGTCTTCAAAAATCATATTGAGGTTTCTAATATATTTTTTTCTAACCTGAATAGTTTGCGAGAGAGACTCTTCCAAAGTGCTAAAATGTGTGTCCCCCCCCCCCCCCCCCCCTCTAACTTCTAAAGTAGGGGCATGATAAGTCTAAAAAATATATATGATGTACTTTACTATAAAAACTACCAACGAAAATTGGTTTGAACGAAATCTAGCAAGTAGTTTTTTTTATACGTCATAAATGGTAAACTTGATTTAACTTTCATTAAATCAACTGAAATATAAAAAAAAATCAAAAAAACTTTTCATTTCATAAAAATAAACCTTATTGCTGCTGCGGAACCCTTCATGGGCGAGTCCAACTCGCACTTGGCCGGTTTTTTTATGTTCAAGATTACTCCGCCGTTTGTTAACCGATTTTCAAAATTTTTCTTTTGGTGTCATAGGGTATCATCCCAATTTGATACTATATTCACAAAAGTGGTGACCTGATGAAGGAATCCATAAGTAATCGAGGGAACTCCTCAAAATTTATATGGAAACATGTGGTGACTTCGGTTTCTTAAGAAGTATTCTAAGCATATGCTACCAACGAGTAAGATTTAGCACCATGGTATACCATAGTTCCTGAGGTGCTGAGAGAACTCCTGATTCTTTATTAGAAATGTGCCGACTAGTCGCCGACTAGTCGGTAAAGCCGATTATCCGGCCACTTTCGTAGTCGGCGAATAGTCGGCAAAAAGCGCCGACTATCCGGCTTTTATTATTTTACTATTATTGATATTACATTTAAGAGAAACCTTGATTATTATTTTGAAATTAACTAGAATCGTCGTCGAACTCAAAGTCCGCGATAAAAGCTATGCAATAGCTTAAAATTTATTCTTATTTAAATAAAATACTCGGATTTTGTATTAAAAAATTAGGTAATTATGTAACACATAATGTACAGTAAAAATATATTCTGAAAACTATCAACTGTATCATGACGTTAACATAACCAAAACACGATCCGACACGTTCGCAGGCGGCCAACCATGATCGGCTTGGCCGACTAGTCGACCGATTAGTCGGCTTCTTTGCAACCGACCAATCGGCTAGTCGGCTAGTCGGCTAAAGTCATGATCGGAACATCTCTATTCTTTATAGATACAACTTTGGGAGTTTCGGCGTTGTTTTAAGAACGGAAAACATACGCTACTACACAAATTACATTCATCATCATCATCATCATCATCATCATTATTACTATTTTTTTTTTTTTAATTTTTATTTTTTTTTATTTTATCATTTATTTCAGGCATCTAGGCCCATAATACAAATACCTTACATACTAACATACATATTCATATTATAATAAATACCTTAAGGACTAACATACATATTATTTTTATATGTAAGTATACACACTACACTTTGTCACGTGTTGACGGCTACGTGACGCGCTTCGTTTCGGAGTCGAATATTATACCATGCATCATCCCATGATTATGTCTAGCCTATTATGACCCTATTATTGGTACTTTTCATAGTCTTTTAGATTGAGACTCGAGTTTGTCAAGCGATTAAAAAAAATCTATACTAATATTATAAAGCTGAAGAGTTTGTTTCTTTATTTGCTTGAACGCGCTAATCTTAGGAACTACTGGTCCGATTTAAAAAAAATGTTTCAGTCTTAGATGGCTCATTTATCGAGGAAGGCTAGAGGCCAGGCTAATAAATTATCACGCTAAAACTATTAGGACCGAAGAAACAGAGGAAAATGTGGAAAAAAACGGTTAAAATTATTAGAAAGGGTCACGAACTACTGGAGAAATTTTTGTGTTATTTGGCACAGATATAGAGTAGACCACGTGAAGGGACATGAGCTATTTTTTTGCAGGAAAATGTACGGTTTCCGTAAAATTCCTAATTTACGCGGGCGAAGCCGCGCGGGACATCTAGTAATATCATAATAACATTGTTATGGCTTACAGCTATGTTACAAAAATAAAAGTAAAGTAACCTGCATGGAGCCACCCTATTCCCAAGGTGTACTGTCCTCGAAATCATTGACTTTATAATATGCTTTAGCAGTTAGCATTCAAACGTTCTTTAACTGCTTTTTTAAATTTTTTCTGGGATTTTATTGTGTAGGCGTATACATTGGCCTTTAAAGGATTTGCTTACTTTGGCTAGTCTATACATAACTACAAGTTAGAAATTCCAATCTCTTTTACTCCTAAATTTATTTCACAACTTAGTAATTGTTCTTTTATTTGGTATATTTATGTGACAGTGTCCTATATCACCCGAGTGATAGTCATATTTAATGAAGGAGAATATTAAACTTTAGAATGATATTGTGTATTGCTTTATTTAAGACAAGAACCAATTGACGAAAAAGATCAACACAATATTTACAGCGGAGCGGAGCAAAACAGCGGAGCGGAGCAGAACAGCGCGGCGGAGGGAGATGGCGACCGGGGACGATACAGGTACTTATTGGGTTTAGCCGGTATTATTGTCACTAGCAATATTATGTACACTTGCACGCAGATTCATCTACAGAGAAAATTGGGGGCACCAACCCCAACCCCAACCACATCTTTCAATTTATGAGTAGCATTGGGTTGGGGACGGTACTCTAATGGGAAGGAGTCACGTCATGTGTATTAAAAATGTATGCTATCATATTATTTTTTTATCTCCTAAACGAGTGCTAGAGTTTACATAGAGTATAACAATAATCGAAATAGATATACACCTTAGGCTCAAATCACACCGAAATGGCAGCGGCTGGCAGCGCAGCGGCGAGCATTTTCAGTGTCATATGATTTTAAACTTTATCTTCATTATTGTAATACATAGTATATAAAACAGTCAAAGATCTGCTTTTGCAAAAGTGTTATTATAGCCTTGAAGAATACCTTAATGATAATATTGAAATCTAATTGAAATAAAATTACTTAATTAATATATTTTTTCTGTGTTATCAGACTTTTGGGTCATTCCGCTAGAAACGGCCCTCAACGAGAATTTTTAAAATGTTACATTTTTTAATTGGAATATACGTAAGATGTGAATTTACTAACAACTTTTATAGGTAAAAATGGAATTCGAATAATTTAGAGCGCTTTTAAACAATATCATCTAAGGGACGCGATGTTTTTTCCCATATTTTAAATTAAAATAGCATATATTTCAAATTAACGTTTAGTTGTAGTATAGTTATACAGCAATACGTCGAAATCTTTTGTATAAATTACACTATTCAATCGTTTTTAGTGATTTAGACGATTGATTTTGTCACACCAATAAACAACTGAAAATTAAAAAAAAAAAAAAAAACTACAATTTGGTGCAGTTGTATTACAAACTTACTAGTATAATTATATATTCCATGTCGAAAATTTTAAAATTTGTTAGAGATTTACGATTTAATTCACCTTTAAGAGATTTGAGAATTTTGATGTTGCACCCGCGATCGTAGAAATGGTTGATAATTTCTAGTACTTATTACTATAATTACTTTTATCTAGTTACATAGTTTCTTTGTTTTATGCTATTTTGAAATATAGGCAAGTTATTTTGTAAAAGTTTCGCAATAACCAGTATTCACATATGAACTCATCACAGTTCTTAATGGAGGGTCAAATTGGTTGCACCCGCGATAGCACTTCAAACCTGTTTTGTGGCCCTTCATACATTTGATGAAGGTTTTCATTTATAAATCATTGTTATTATATTATTAAATATGATTCATTTTGCCTGTAGGAAGCTTTAAGTGTGTCAAACTGTTGCACCCGCGATAATGGAATCGGCCTTTTACAGTTTATATGGCGGTAGATTATCTTCCAATTGACTAATGAAATTAATGACATTATTGCATTTAAATTTAATTTTAATTTTATAAACTTTGACTAATTTATTGACATTTTTACTTTATTCTATTATCAATTATTAATAAAATTTTTACCTCCATGACATTAGTCATTACTAGACATCGGATTATATGCACGATGAAAGTGCCGAAATATGCATGCAAATATGCACGAAAAATGGCCAAAATATGCACAGTAAAAAGTAACTTATAATTAAAATGTATTATTTTTTTAAGAGTTTTCTCGTGGTGCCGTTAATACTTGCGCCAATTTTCATCATATACTTGCGTCAATTTTCATAATTTTTTAAGTCCAGCAATTTATATTTCTTATACAGTAGGTACCAATCATTTTCTACCAACATTTTCCGATTGTAATTTTAGTGCCCATGGAAGCCCATTACCTACTTTATTCAATTTTTTTCTAACGTTGCAAACTACAAAGTAATATTTTGTTTCTAGAAATATATTGTACCTATCAGGTGTATTGCGAATGTCTTTAAATAGGGATGGGGCCACATTTTACCACTTTGGAAGAGTCTCTCTCGCAAACTATTCAGGTTAGAAAAAAATGATATTAGAAACCTCAATTTGATTGATTTTTGAAGACCTATCCATAGATACCCCACACGCATAGGAAAAAAAAAAATTAAATATAAAAATATTAAAAAAAAAACTACTTACTAGATTTCGTTCAAACCAATTTTCGTTGGTAGTTTTTATATTAAAGTACATCATATATTTTTTTTAGACTGAGATGTACACTATGGCTGAGTTGCCAGAAATTCATTTATAAACCACATTTCATGCAATAAATATTATTCTATTCTATTTATTCTATTCTATCGCTTGAGAAACTTGGAAAGTCTCGCGGGCGCCCGCGACGCCGCGAGCACACTGACGACTCCTACGCGGCGCGGCGGTGCGCGGCCATTTCGGTGTGATTTGAGCCTTATTCAAGGATTTCAACTCATATAGTACCGTGTACCGTGTCCGCAGCCTGCTGGAGCGGTGCGCGTCACAGTCGTCGCTGGATGAGTCGTCACAGCGGCGCGGCGGCGGGGAGGGCGGGGAGGGGGGCGCGGCGGCGGCGCACGCGGCGGCGCTGCTGGGCGCGCTCGCGCGGCTGCGGCGCGACGCGGCGCTGTGCGATGTGCGCCTGCACGCGGCGGCGGCGGGCGGCGAGCCGGGCGCGCCGGTGAGCGCGCACCGCGCCGTGCTGGCCGCTAGCTCGCCATACTTCCGCGCCATGTTCACGGGCTTCGACGAGCGCGACCGCCCCGCCGTCACCATCCAGGGCGTGGAGCCCGCCGCGCTCGCCGCCATCGTCGACTACATCTACGACCCCGACTCCCTCCTCATCACCGAGGACAACGTGCAGGTGCGACCGCCCGCGCCGCACAGAATTATACGTGCCCGATCAGTGGCGTAGCTAGGTAACCAAGGGCCCTGGGGCAAATAAAAAAATGGGGCCTCACTGCTATGTAAACTGATTGTTTTATTTAATAAAAATATTAAACAGTAACAGCGTAAATTACAATTAATACTTGGTGTAGGTTTGGCTAATAAAATGAAATAGAGAAGATTCAAGGGTTTATTATATTTAAAAGGTCGGGCCTACCAACTGACTAAATAACAATTATATTTATAATTTTTTCCTAACTTTAGTTTTCGCAAAAGTATCAATGACTTCGTTTAAATCCAGGCTTGATACGGTTATGTTTCCAATGGAGGCTACCGCGTGTGAATTTTCCGCTAGAGGCGCTAGTGTAGCGCGAGATCCAAAAACGTCTATTTTGTACTAGTTTTAGCGGTCTTCGTGACATAAATTATTATTTATGCAATTAACCTGTTGAAAAGCGATCTACTTTGTAAAATTATCCCAAAAAGTATTATTTAGCGGTCAATGTAAATGCTTTGAGAGCGAAATTTAGAAAAGAAATAATAATCGTATTAAAAAATATTCGGTTATTAAAAAAATTTGCAAAAGTAAAGGAGATATTATTTAAATTTAATTAAATAAATAAATGGGATTCTAAATTATTATTATAAAGTCGACTTTAATAGCTATACTTCGGACCTTAGTCTACAGTTGCGCCATCTAGTGAGCCAACAAACGGTAGCCCCCATTGCTATTAGCGATAAATGTTTGAGTCGAGTTTGGCCCATATAATTTCTTAAATAATTTTTTATTACTTTTAATTTGCTAAATAACCTTTCAGCTGCTGCAGAAGTGGCAGGAATTGTAAAGAATAATAACGCGTATACGCCGGTTCTTCTCGCCGGGCGCCGGGCTAGTTCCCAAACCGGTGGTAGGCACCATGTAGGACATTCTGAAAACATTTATTTTAAATTTATTCAGAAATAAAACAATTTTGATTTTGAAAAAAAATAAATAAAAATAAATAAATAATGCAGGCTGATCACCTGACCTATAAACTGTTAGCTTGTTGTGAAGTAACATGTTTCCAACATGGGAATCGAACCCACGACCTCCGAGTCAAGAGCCACGCAACTGCCATGTGTCTAATTGAGATAAATTACTGTCTAGTACATTATTGAAAATCTCAATTTTAAGTATTTTTTCTCGGTTTGGAAATCGGTTATCAGCAGCCAGTTCATCAGAATGGTTTTTAACTTTTCTCTGCTTTTTTAAAATGCACATATTATCACTATCCGCCAAATTGACAACACTGCCAACCTACAGAAAGAAATTTAGGGGAATCCCCTAGGAATTTCTCTCAACTGAGTTGTCATGTTTAAGGTGGGGTTGCAACCTATCATATTTATTTTGAAAATGAGAGAAATTTCCAAAAGTTCAGTTCGATCGAGATTTCTGGTAAGGATTCGAGGGCCCCCTGAGTTTGAGGGCCCCCCGGGGCACCTAGCCCCTTAGTAGCTACGCTGCTGTGCCCGATGACTACTCATTTTACGTGGAAAACCTAAATTTGATGTGGAATTAAAATTAAAATTAAGATACATTTTGAGAGGCCTCTGATGGATATCGTAAAGATTAGTTAGACAAAGTGGTAGATCATACAATTTTCTACAAAAAACATATTTATGAACTTTTAAACTTTCGCGTTGCATTATAACACGGCCGAAACGTCGAGAAAAAAGTATGTAGTAGCATTACTACTAGAATAAGTCGCGTTAAGTCCCGAATAATAAGTTTAAAAAAAAAAAAAAAAAAAAAAAACATATTATATACTCCGTTTTTTCTTACGACTCACAATTCGTTCATTTGTTTTTTTATTTTTTGCATTAATGTTCAAGAGGAATACACAATCTGTGAAAATTTCGGAAGTCTAGCTATAGCAGTTCGATACAGCCTGGAGACAGACAAATAGACAGACAGACGGACGGACAGACAACGAAGTCTTAGTTATACCCAAAAGGTAAAAACGGGACCCTTTTTACCCTTCGGGTACGGAACCCTTAAAAGTGCTGTCTGATAAATTTAATTCATCAAGTCCCAAGCGACCACATGCGGCCGCGATAACAATAGATAAGCTATTGTGTCCCGTTTTTCCACGATCGACGGGTTAATTTGAAATGTCGTGTAGCTCATGTGTGTGCGTGTGGCAGGGCATCCTGTCGGGCGCGTCGCTGCTGCAGGTGGGCGGGGCGCGCGCCGCCGCCTGCCGCTTCCTGGCCGCCGCGCTCGCGCCCGACAACGCGCTCGGCATCCGCGCCTTCGCCGAGCTGCACGCCTGCGCCGACCTCGCCGCCGTCGCCGCCGCCTACGTCGAGCGCCACTTCACCGACGTGCTGCAGGGCGACGAGTTCCTCGCGCTCGACGCCGACGCCCTCGCGCGCCTCCTCGACAGCGACCGCCTCGCCGTGCCCGACGAGGAGGCCGTGCTCGACGCCGCGCTGCGCTGGCTCGCGCACGCGCCCGCCGACCGCCGCCCGCAACTCGGCGCTCTGCTCGAGCACGTGCGCCTGCCGCTGCTGCCGCGCGACGCGCTCGTGCAGCGCGCCGCCGCCGAGCCGCTCGCCTCCGCGCCGCTGCGGGTCAAGGACCTACTCATCGAGGCGCTCACCTTCCACCTGCTGCGGCCCGAGCGCCGCGCCGCCGCCGCCGCCGCGTGCCCGCGCGCACGCCCGCGCCGCCCGCCGCGCCCGCCGCGCGCGCTGCTGGCCGTCGGCGGGCAAGCGCCCAAGGCGATCCGCGACGTGGAGGCGTGGGAGCTGGCCGGCGCGCGCTGGCGACCGGCGGCGCCGCTGCCGACGCGCCGGTGCCGGGCGGGCGTGGCGGCCGTGGGCGGGCGGCTGTACGCGGTGGGCGGCTTCAACGGCACGCTACGGGTGCGCTCGGTGGACGTGTACGACGTGGCGACGGACTCGTGGGCGCCGGGGCCGCCGCTGCTCGCGCGCCGCTCGACGCTCGGCGTAGCGGCGGTGGGGCCGGTGATCTACGCGGTGGGCGGGTTCGACGGCGCGACGGGGCTGAGCTCGGCGGAGATGCTGGACACGCGCGAGGGCGTGTGGCGGGCGATCGCCGGCATGAGCACGCGGCGGTCGTCGGTGGGCGTGGGCGTGCTGGAGGGGCGCGTGTACGCGGTGGGCGGGTACGACGGCGCGTCGCGGCAGTGCCTGCACACGGTGGAGGTGTACGACCCGGCGGCGGACCGCTGGGAGCCGGCGGCGGAGATGGCGGCGCGGCGGTCGGGAGCGGGCGTGGGCGTGGCGGGCGGCGCGCTGTACGCACTGGGCGGACACGACGGGCCGGCGGTGCGCCGCAGCGTGGAGCGGTACCGCCCGCACTCGGGCTGGGCGCCGGCCGCACCCATGGCGCACGCGCGCCGCAACGCCGGCGTCGCCGCCTACCTCGACCGCCTCTATGTGGTGAGTCGCCCGAGACCTGCGTATCGCTGCATTACTAGTATCATTATTTACTATAGTTTATGATCCCCAAAAACGTTTCGTGACAGGTCTCACACCCCGTGCTACGCAAATTTCTTACACGTAATCAAAAAAAAGCAAACGAAATATTTTATTATTTATTTAATAATCGAATCATATCGCTGGCAACCCTGGCACAGTGTACATCTTAGTCCCGCTATCATTTCATTTTAAAAATAGAAGAAAGTGAGAAATACCACTGCAGTCATTCACAAAGTGTAGTGCGAACTTCGAATAACCTGTGTTATCATTTGAACATCAATTCCTTCAGTGCACAATACTCAATAAACAAAACTTAAGTAATAATTTTATACCCTCAAAATTAAACATCACTACTGTTTGGATTTGAAATATCATAAAATACCTTATATGGTCCGACAAGGCTTTAAATTAACGTGGGCGGGGGCGCTGCTGGTAAAGGAGAACTGTCAAAAATGGCGTTTTTGTATGATGACAGCGTTAGTTCCTTTTTTCGCCACGTGCATTTAAAGCCTTATCGAGCTCTACATCAGTTTTTTGTAAAGTCAAAATCAACTGACAGCTGCCAAATTGAATCTGACACATATTGTATTGCCGAATTCTAATTTTTTTCCACAATACGGGAAACCAACACAATGAACGGGTGTAACATATGTTCAAAACACAAAGCCAACGGAACTAAAGTATTGCTCCAAGTGCAACACCTCATATCATTATCAGTGTATTGGCGTGTCAACTGAAAACTTTCTAAAGGAATCAAAGGCACACACAGCGGCTTGGAAGTGTTCCGAGTGTAAGACTCTACGTACGCCTTCCCAAACAACTCACATAGACCAACAAACAGAACGAACAAACGCTTATAGCTTAGAGGAATTGAAGGAATATTTTAATAGTAAATTAGAAGCTTCGCTCTCTCAACTACTTAAAGATATACGAAGGGATTTCACAGCGGAAAGTGCCTACACTCGAGGTAAAATTGAGGAGTTGTCGAAGAGTGTCCAATTTCCAAAAAAAAAACAAGACTTTGAAACAAAATCTAACAGATGTTAATACTAGACTAAACCAGATTAGTTAAACCAGAGATACAGTGTGTTCCAGAGCACAAGGGTGAAAACCTGAAACTTTTAATACAGCAACTCACTTCGACGGTTGGCTACTCTCTCCCTGAATAGCAGCTCCTAAACTATCACCGAGTCGCCGAAGTCAACCAGGAATCTACCCGCCCACGTTCTATAATAGTCAAGTTACCCAGCCCACTCATTCGCGACAGTACACAGCCGCCAAAATATTCAACAAAAACCACGTTACGGATAAATTAACTTATCCCATCTTGGAATAGGAAGCAAGGACCCTATTTACGTCTGCGAACACTTATCTCCATCAAACAAGCAACTGCACGCTAAAGTTTGTCAGTTTGCAAAGGAGAAGGGCTTTAAATTTGTGTGGGTGCCCAACGGCCGTATTTTTATTAAAAAAGATACCAACAGTAAAACCATATTGATAAAAGATACTAATTTTCTTTGGTCATTTTAATATTTTCAAAGGTACTGTATTTTACTCTAATTTCTATAGTTGTTCATTTAACTTAAATTTATAAAATCTATCATATTATGAGTGCATTTTTTAAACCTGGTAATAGACATGATGAGTTGAGCATTATCTACTAAAACGTAAGAGGTCTGAGAACAAAAACTGAAACCATACGGTACAACACACTTACACAAAATTTTGATATAATTCTTTTAACTGAAACATGGCTTAATGATTCCATTTTCGATCATGAAATCATTGACGGCAGATACTCGATATTCAGGCGCGATCGTAGTTCAACTTCTTCTACTAAAACTGACGGAGGCGGTGTGCTGATAGCTGTTTCCAACAAACTTAATCCCCTTCGCAAACTAAAATGGGAATATATAAATGAAGATATTTGGATTTTTCTAAAACTCAAACAAGATAACTCGACTGTTCGCTGTACATTTGCGTCTTATATTTACCTCCACCCGTAACACAAAACCGCCTTGACGGTCTTATCAATCCTGTCACAAATATCATCCAACACAAAATACCCAAAAACTCTTTAATACTCTTTGCCGGTGATTTCAATCTACCTAACTTAATATGGCAACAGAGCTCAAATTCTCTGGTCCCAGCAAGCAGCTCCAATAACCTAGTAAATATGTTCTCGGATGCGTTGTCTCTAAATAACTTGTATAATGTCAACTCAATTTATAACGATAAAGGTCGCATACTGGATTTAATATTAACAAACTCTGTTAAAAGTTTTGACGTATCTAAGTGCAGTAGTCCACTGGTTATTGAAGATGCTTATCACCCTGCCTTAAATATCACTTTAAAACTTCATTCCCAAAAACCACCTAAAATAAAAAAGTCTTCATCTTATAACTTCTCAAAAGCTAACTATAAAAAAAATAAGGGACGAATTGGAAGTGACTGACTGGGATACACATTTAAACACGCATCAAACTGACGATGAAACCATCGATGCGTTTTATAGCGTACTCGATCAAATAATACTACGGAATACCCCAAAAACCCATAATGACAGTTGCAAATATCCCTTCTGGTTTAGTAGGAATTTAATAAACACTGTAAAAGAGAAGAGTAAGATGCATAAGAAGTTTTTTTTTAGTTTTTTTTTTTAGTTTAAAAAGTTCTCTAACCCCAGGGATTTTCTTGTCTATTATATGTTACGCCAGAGATCCAGGTTAATGTTGCAGAAATGCCTCAACAAATTTAAAAATAGTTCAAAATCTTTAATTAAAGAGAATCCGTCATATTTTTGGTCATTTATTAAATGAATTAGATCCAATAGCAACGAAATACCTGATGAACTGTATTTCAACAATAAATCTGCTCAGGGTTCTCAGGATATCAGTAACCTTTTTTCGGACTATTTTCAGTCAGTGTACTCTAAAAAACAAACGCTAAAAACTACTTTGCCTGAAAAAACAACTGACTATCCACAATCATTAGCGTCATGCTACATCCCAAAACTGGAAATTCTTATCTCCCTCAAAACAATAAATGTAAAAAAAGGTGTCGGTCCGGATGGAATACCTCCGATATTCCTGAAACAATGTTCAAAGCAGCTCGCCGAACCACTTTATCGTATTTTCAACAAATCCATTTCGACCGGAGTGTTTCCTGCAAAATGGAAGCTCGCACACGTTACACCAATCCACAAAAATGGAGATCTAAGTGATGTAACTAATTATAATTCGGTTCCTATAATATCAGCCATGGGTAAAGTATTTGAGAAATTGGTCCAGGTCCAGATTTATTTTCAATTTAAGTCCTTATTTGATACAAACCAGCATGGCTTTCTGCCTGGAAGGTCAACTACTTCAAACCTTCTCGATTACGTTACAACGATTTATGAATCTATGGAAGACAAAGCAGAAGTACATGCCATCTACACCGATTTCTCAAAGGCTTTTGAATTGGTTGATCACGGAATCCTCTTACAAAAGCTAGCTCATGCCGGGATTTGTGGTAGCTTACTCAGATGGTGCGAGTCTTACCTCATGAACAGGTCACAGCTAGTAAAAATCAGGGGCTATAATTCTGATATCAAAGTAGTGCCTTGCGGCGTTCCTCACCTAGGGCCTCTTTTCTTTCTGTTCTACGTAAATGACTTGTGTTCTGTTATTACATCCGGATACCAAATGTTCGCAGACGATCTCAAGGTATACAGAAAAATCAATATCAGCCTTCTGCAACATGATGTAAATGCAATAAAACATTGGTGTTCTGCTAACGGAATGTTGTTAAAGTCATCAAAGTGCTTTCACATTAAATTTACACGTAAACGAGATCCTATAGCTGCCACTTATTATATATCGAACGACCCGATTGCAGAGATCTCGACCATTCGGGATCTGGGTGTAATGCTGGACAGCAAGTTAGATTTTCGGGATCACATTGATGGTATAATTAAAAAAGGAACACGTTTGGCTGGATTCGTAATCCGACAAACCAAATTCTTTAATGATTGTGAGATTCCGATTATTCTTTACAACTGCTACGTTAGAGCGATTCTTGAGTATAGCTGTCAAATTTGGTGTCCATCTTATACAGTAAACATTGCTCGAATCGAAAAACTTCAGAAACAGTTTTTGTACCACATTTTTTTATGCACATAATCTTTGTAAAAAATTACCTTCTTACGAGTCCCGGCTACAATATTTCAAACTTACAACATTAGAAAATAGACGACTAATTGCTGATATGGTCTACTTATCTAAACTAGTTAATGGTAAGCTAGATAGATGCTCCTTCCCTTACGAACAAATTGATGTACTATCGACAGAGTTCTTGATCGACTAGGCACTTGGTGCAGGTCGACAGGAACTCTGTCGGTATTGTGGCCAATTTTAATTTAATATTATTTTATATTAGCATGCTGTGTTCACATCAAGAAGGTCTTACACAATTGTTATATTATATAGTAGTAAATATTTTGTTAAATTTTAAGTGTTAGGCTAGTTTTGTGAACCTTTTACTAAAAAAAAAAAAAAAAAAAAAAAAACTATCATATCACAGAAGGTGTAGTCGAGTGAGTAGCTCCTACAGTTATATCTCTCGGTACACTCGTAGAACTACAAAAAGCCTTCGACCCGATCGGCCTAGACTTCTACAGCATGAATAAAAAAAAATATCGGTAAAAAATGCACAGCATAATAAATTCAACATTCTAGACCAGCGGTCGTCACACTTTACTGGCCAAGGGCCACACATGGCAATGTGAGTGCCAGCACCGGGCCGCAGACGGCAGTGTGTGAAGGGCGCTCCAAGAGCGGTTCCACACTAATGCCTTTTTACACCTAACGAGTAGAGTGGCGAGGCAGTACTCTCGGCAAATTTTATTGGTCGAGAACACTGTCTCGCCACTCTACTCTGTAGGTGTAATCAGGATTCAGACCCTATGAGTGAGTTGCACCACACCATAAAACAACTGGACTAGGTTATTATTACGACATTTGTTAACTAAACATTAACGATAACCACGATAACAAAAACGTTTATTGTTAAATATGGCGTAATTTTAACCATTGTGTAGTATATTTGACTATTAAAATAATTTACTTTATCGCGGGTCACACATATAACGGCCACGGGCCGCATCTGCGGGCCGCAATTTGACGACCACGGTTCTAGACTCATTTAAAAAATAAAAAACTAATAATAAAATATTTATTTATAAATTCGAAACATTGCAGGTGGGCGGGGACGACGGCGCCGCCAACCTCGCGTCCGTGGAGGTGTTCGACCCCAGCACGGAGCAGTGGTCGGTGCTGGCGGCGCCCATGGCGGTGGGGCGCTCGTACGCCGGCGTCGCCGTGGTCGAGCTGGCCGCCTGACCCGCGGCCCCCGCGCCGCCCGCGCCGCACTACGCCAACGCGCGCGCCTGCCGCCGCCGCCCCGCCGACGACGACGACGACGACGGCTACGAGCCGGTGGGCGCGGCCTGCTGGCACGCCTGCCGCCGCCACCGCCGCGCCAGCCAGACGCTCGAGTTCAACGAGCACCGCGCCGGCACCGTGCCGCGCCGACCGCCCGCACCGCGCCTGCCGCGCGCGCTCGCCGCCTCGTGCGGTACCATCGACGCCCCGCCTCGCGCCGCGCCGCCCACCGCCGCCCCGCCCCCGCCCCCGCCCGCGCCGCCGCAGGAGCCGCTCGACGAGGAGGCGGACCTGTCCGAGACCGCCTCCGTCTCCGCCTCCGACTCGGGCTCGGCTGAGGACGGCGCGCCCGACCGCCCGCAGGACTGAGCGAATCTCCGAAATATTTTCTTCTTGGGAAATCTCGTTAGCTCGTTAAGCGTTTAGTGTAGCGGCTTCGCGAATCTCGGTCCGCTGTGATTAGGAAATGTTTATTAAATTATACATAATACTGTTAGATTGTTTATTATACTCTTTCCTCGAAATTAAATTTGAAAATCCAGGATATTAATTAAATAGTTAGCTCTTTCGTCCGACGCTAACCCTTTTAACGTCTTCATCGCGAGGAACGGTGCGGCCTCGGTGCTGGACGTCACCGTTCGTAACTCGTAAACCGAAGTCGATCGTGAGCGGGATACGTTTTTTATTATAACTATGTTATTTAACTTTATAATGGTCTTAGTTATACTTAAGAATTTGTTATTTACTGGCGACTGTCTAAATCATGCGACTAAATAATAACTTGGACCAAATCTGCTTCGATATAACTATAATAATGCCTAAAGTATATATCTAACTGATTATACATTGCCGCGTTCTCTGAAATCGCTACGAAATTCTACGTATAGCGGGTTTCACTTTGTTGAATCGAAAGTAAAGTTAGTAAGTATTACCATTCTAGAAGTATATTCGACCGATGCCGTTGGAGCTGTTGGCTTAACTGGACTTATACTTCGTCCCCCAAACTTGTGAGGAGTTCTCTCAGCAGTCAGCACCTTCGCAACCATCAAAAATCTTACTTTTTGATATTTGATGTCGAGTGAGCGATCTGTCCACGTTCTCTCGACGCTATTTGGGCGCACTTCTCTCAGCTTTTAAATGCTATGAATATCGTATAATCATCATTTGAACGACCACATTAGTCATTTAATTTTTTCGTCTGTATGCCTGACATTTTAAGTAAAATGTTCATGGGTCGCACAATTTTTTATAAAAAGTGAATCACATAATATATTATTATTTAATTATAAAATTTGGCTCGCCATTTAGGTATATCAACTAATTTACTATCATTCACTCTCATGCCTTTAGCCGAGAGATAGAATCGAAGATTCCAGTTTACGACTTCTGCAGCTACTACAGCTTGTTTAGGGTTTCTCGTGTAAAATGTTATACATAAAATATATAGTAATAAAACGGTAAACTATTTAGATATAGATTTTATTACAAAGAACCACTAATGTTATTATTATGTATCTATTATCAAACACCTATAGAACAGTATTTATTAGTCTATTGTCAGATAAGATGTGAATAGCTGGCACTTGTGAGTAGTGAAATAGGCCCTTGAAGCAGCTTAAGGAATCAAAATGGCCTTGGAAGGAAACTACTTGGAAGCGGTTCAAACCAAAGAGAATCACTAACATTTCATTTAATTAGGTGTGTAAATTTTACTTATAGATCCCGCAAATTGTTTTTTGCCATATTCTGTCACTGTCAATGAAGATGTTGACAAAATAGCGTTCATAGTGCTGTAAAAGATTTAAGATTTAACCATAAAGTTAATATACCTAGCGGAATAGAGCAACAATCTCGAGTTGTCAAACGAAACCGAAATTGGTTACACACAAGCATGATTGAACATGAATTCTATGAGCTTAAATTGTCAACGTTGCGGCACGTGCCGACTGGACGTCAAAAAAAGAGTTCTGCTGTCATGTATCATACGTCTCTTTTTACCACGCAGCGTTACTGATAGTGACATCTCTCTTGCTCAGGCCTTTGTTTCTCTATTCCGCTAGGTATATTAACTTTATTGGATATGGATTTAACTAAAACGCTATACAAACCCACTTTCAAATAACCACCTCCGATGCTGTAAGAGATAATTTAGAAGTTTTCTCAACTTAGAAATTTAAGTTAAATAAAAGCCTCCCAGAAGCTATTAAATAAATAAATAGCAACTGCCATGCTATTTTGTTGAATAAATTGCCTTAACTCTACAATATTGTCCTCGGATTTAAATGTCGAATGATAGTGCTATAAAAGGTGATGTGACGATCATACGGCAATTCAATCGCTTTCAAAGAGCTTGTATAAGAGTTATGGGGATGTAAACGTCATTAGAAGATATATTTATAGAATTATCGAGATAGTGCGATATAAATCTGCCGAGTAAAGCTGCGCGTCCACTGGATCAGAATCGGAGCGTACGGAGCGGACGGAGCGTCGTCATTTACGAAATGCCGATGGGGTGCGTCCACTGCATTCGGATTCAGCATCGGCAATTTAGTTACTTTTAGTCCGTCATAGCCTGTTAACGAGCATTTGCATTATGGAGGATAGTGACGAGGATATTGTTGTAATTAGCTGTATTTTATCAAAACAACTTTTATTCATTATTTGCCCAATTTCATTCCAAATATTGTCTCTCCTCAGTTGGTTATGATAATGTTGTTTTTTTTTTAATAATAAGTTATGATAATGACGATATTTTAATTACTTTAGTGGAAAAATATGAAGAACTTTACAATCTAAAACAGATTGTAAAGTTCTTCATATTTTTCCACTAAAGTAATTAAAATATCGTCATTCATCGTGAATAAGTATTTATGTATAGCCGTCGCGTCGTCGCAAACACGTCAGACTTTGAAACCTTCGGAATCCGAATGACGCATTCACTGCGGATGACGTCATCGGCATAAATACCGGTCTCAGGCGCAGAAATGCCAATCCAGTGGACGCAGTACCATAGAAATCAATACAAAGCAACAAATCCGTACGCTCCGTACGCTCTGATTCTGATACAGTGGACGCGCAGCTTTAAAGCGTTCACTAGACTTGTTTATACAGCCAAAATGCTTTCGATGCAATTTAATCTAGAATGATGCGTTTATACGTCTTTTTGATATAATAGGATCTTTCATACGAGTATTTTTCGATCCATAGTCGAGAGAGTAATTGCTTATACGATCTTTTTGCTAGTTGGGTAGTATTAAATGCCTACTTACGGAAGCCTATTCTAAGCGATTATCATACTTAGTTTACTGACCTGCATACAGATTGTTCTTTTTATAAAAACTGATTAAAATACGTAATATTATGTAAGAGCTTTTGCCCGCGGCTTCGCTCGCGTTAAGAAGTATTATTATTAATTAGGTATCAAAGTCTCAGCCCAATAGGTTTAAAATCCCCTATTTTATCCCCTTGGGGGTAGAATTAATCAAAATGCTTTCTTAGCGGATGCCAAATTTCAGCCCGATCCGTCCAGTGGTTTGGGCTGTGCGTTGATAAATCACTATGTCAGTCAATCAGTTTGAGTTATGTATATTTAGATCAGTCGGATCGATTTATTAAAAATCGTATAATGCTGCTTTAAAAATCGATTATGTTTTAACATCCCTAGTTCCTACCGCGCCCCACCCCGCAGCGCGCCGGCCGGGCCGACCGGCAGATAGTGTTGCCACTTGAGTGAATTTTCCACTAAATCTGGTGGTTGTGACCCCCCCTTTAGTGGAGAAAAACAAGTTTTAGTGGCTAGTGCATTTATTTAGTGGAATTGATAAAACATTTTTTCTAATTCTACGTAAGAAATCCACGTTTCGACTTATTGTAAAAATATTTTTCAATCGATTTTGAGGTATAATTACACTGTGTAGGCAACATTGCAGTTATAAGGGAACGTCACTATTATCGTTAGAGCGTCCGTGGCCTAATGGGTATACCTTTGGTTCACACTCGTAGAGGGTGCAGGTTCGATCCCGGGTGGAGGCGTGTACCAATGAGACATTTTCTGATCTCAAGTACATAATACGGACACTCATACGGTGAAGGAAAACATCGTGAGGAAACCCGCACATAGTTGGTCCCAGACGTATTGACTAGTTCTTTCCTCTGGACTAGGCCGACTATGTTGCGAGAATGTCGTATGTGCTTGGGCAACCATACTGACATTTAAATCTTGTCCCAGGCACTACAGCATTTGAGGAGAGGTTACTTCGCTCTTCAATACTGTATAAATCATCCACAACGGATGCAAAGGCCTAGTTTTTATTCTCGTTATGAGATAAAACATCGTTTTTCCTTTAAACGATTATGTGCGATAAGTGATGTTTTATTGTACTTAGTGGTTTTCTGGTGGTCCTGGAGTCTGAACATCGAAACTTGTGGGGAGCTAAAAAAACACGTTGGCAACCTCCTTGTGCGTCAGCGTTGCCGATTTGTGGGGAATTCCCCAAACTGCGGGGAATTTCAAGTTGATTGGGGATTCGTTGGGGATTGGCATTATGTGGGGAAAATGCGGGGATTTTAACATTAGAATAGAATAGAATAGAATATAATTTATTCGTGAAATGCAGGTACATGTAAAAGGTGTTAAAACTTAATAATAATGGTTTCTCTGCATGTCCACCTTCGTCAAGGTATACAAATATTTCAAAGTACATCACAATTGTCAATTATTTTACTTATGTTAACAATTTGACATCTCTTTCAATAATGGGTTGTTTTCTTTTTTAAATCTCCACCAGACGGCGCGACGGTAGACACTTCTAGATTTCCTATTGGTTCCCCACTGATCTAAAATTATCTGCAGGTTGGCATCACTGACTACATAATATTGGTTGTGCTTTTAAAAATTTCAGTGTACTGTCAAGTGTGACATAAATAAAAATATCTTAAACCTAAGCGATCATTGGCCTAAGCGATTAAGCCAGTATACTGGTAATAGTTTAGGAACACGCTGACATAATAAAAACTTGTCAAACTGAAAACTGACAACTGAAAAAGTTTTGGCGGCCATGTTACTTTGAAACTTCTTCTACTTTTTATTGTTGGTGTGGTTTTTATTATTTTTTCCCAAATTGTGTTATTTGGGTTTTTGATGTTCATTATTGGTAAAATATTGGCCATTAAATATCCGTTATCGTGCACAAGTGCAGGTAAGATGTTGTCAAAACCAAAATTTATAATTCCTGTGACATTTGGTGTGAATTGCCAAAACACTGAAATTTTCAGAAACACAATCAATATGTAGTCAGTGATGTGATGAAGTGATGAAGTGAATTTCAGTTCCTTTGTGGTGAGAGTGCCGACTCAAGTTTTATCCATCTTCGAGGTGGAGGAGTTCTGGCCCGCCGGTGTAGTTTACCGGAGGTTCCGGGAGAGGCTCCCGAACGAAGCGCGCATCACGTCGCCGAAAGAGATTTTACGTGATAAAGTGTAGTGTGATTGTGTGTGTGAATGTGTAAAAAATATATATTAGGATAAAATTGTTCGGCGTGCATCCGTTGTCTGATTGCCATAACACAAGTTTTTACTTAGCATGGGATTAGACGACGTGATGTACGCTACCTAACTTTTATACTATTGTATATTATTGTATGTTTTATTAAGCATACAATAGAATACATAAGAATTTGAATAGGAATAGGATAAATAAAGTGATGCCAACCTGCAGATAATTTCAGATCAGTGGGGAACCAATAGAAAATCTAGAAGTGTCTACCGTCGCGCCGTCTGGTGGAGATTTAAAAAAGAAAACAACCCATTGGAATAAAACATTTTGATCCGTTTTTTTTCTTATAGCGGCTGATTCTGTGGGTTAAACATGCAAATATAAAAATGTATCCAATGATCAAGGATATTTTTTAAAAATCTGCTGTCTAAAATTGCCATAAGATTCTGGTAGACCTATACCTATCGGGTTGCTATCGGGTGTATTGCGGAAGTATTTAAATAGGGATGGAACCACATATTTAAAGTATTCTGATTTATCGTACCTCTATTTTGTGACATCGGTGTGTATTATGATAACTAATTTGGAGACTACGAGGGCATAAAATGACTGAAATATGCACTATCAACGAAAAATTGCCAAAATATGCACTAACGCCTAAAAAGTGCCATTATATGCATTTGCTTATGCAAATGCATATAATTACCGCGGCTAATCGCGACCGACAAAAATTCAATTAAAATGCCACTTTATGATAGACTATAGTATATGTTATAAAGTAGGATATTATTTGAATTTTTAGGACTATAGTCTGTCATAAAGTGGCATTTTAATTGAATTTCTCGGAACGAAAAAAGATCGGAACGGCACCTTAAGTTTATTTCCATAGTTTGTGACTATAGTCAGTCATAAAGTGGCATTTTAATTGAATTTTTCAGAACGAAAAAAGATCGGAACGGCACCTTAAGTTTATCTCCACAGCTTGTCTATACTTTCGCATTTCCACTGGTCGCCGTGCTAGGGCTACTGGTATTTCCGATAGTTGTCTACCCATACGCCATCTAGTTACTAAAATGGAAACTGTTTGACAATCAAATTAAAAAAATAAGAAAATGCCCTATGGGGCATTTTCTTATTCCAGGTAATACCATAAATAATTGCTACAAAACTGGGCAAAAGAATGTAAAACTTGATACATTTCAATTTGAAAAAGACACAATGATATTCCAACGAATAGAATAATAAAGTTATTATAACGATGTTTTACTTAAAACTCACGGAAGAAATAGCCCTATTTATCGTTATTCACACCAAATGTCACAGGAATTATAAATTTTGGTTTTGACAACATCTTACCTGCACTTGTGCACGATAACGGATATTTAATGGCCAATATTTTACCAATAATGAACATCAAAAACCCAAATAACACAATTTGGAAAAAAATAATAAAAACATCACCAACAATAAAAAGTAGAAGAAGTTTCAAAGTAACATGGCCGCCAAAACTTTTTCAGTTGTCAGTTTTCAGTTTGACAAGTTTTTATTATGTCAGCGTGTTCCTAAACTCTTACCAGTATACTGGCTTAATCGCTTAGACCAATGATTGCTTAAGTTTAAGATATTTTTATCTATGTCACACTTGACAGTACACTGAAATTTTTAGAAATACAACCAATATGTAGTCAGTGATGCCGACCTGCAGATAATTTCAGATCAGTGGGGAACTAATAGGAAATCTAGAAGTGTCTCGCGTCGCGCCGTCTGGTGGAGATTTAAAAAAGAAAACAACCCATTCAACATTAAAACAACATTATTAATTTTATAGTGTTGCTGGTAAGGAATAATTTCCGTAAAGTAATCGTATATGGCAAACTTGAGGAAATTGTTGTATTTTAGTATATTGTTTCATATTTTAAAGCAGGCCGGGTTCCCAAACTTATATTGTTTACTGCCCACTTTGAGAACAAATTATGTTTTAGCGCCCTCATTGTTTCAATTTAAAATGCATCCAGATGAAATAAATCACCCCCCAAGCCTCTACACAACGCCCCTTTTTTTCTGGGTCCCACATCACCCCCCTTTAGACCTTCAGCGCCCACAAGGGGGCGTTATCGCCCACTTTGGGAAAGACTGTTTTAAAACAATGTGTGAGAAAACAATAAAACTTATAAAATCTAACCTTTCCTGGATTTTATCGTATATAATCACTTTGGAGAAATGTTTTATAATTAGCAATAAAGTACTAGCGAATTGTGCAATAATACAGGTTGTTTTATAAAAAAAAAAAACAATGGGGCATTTTTTTATTTTTTAAATTTGATTGTCAAACAGTTTCCATTTTAGTAACTAGATGGCGTATGGGTAGACAACTATCGGAAATTTACCAGGTAACATCATCAATAATTACTACAAAACTGGGCAAAATAATGTAAAGCTCGATACATTGCAATTTGAAAAAGACACAATGATATTCCAACGAATAGAATAATAAAGTTATTATAACGATGTTTTAGTTAAAACTCACGGAAGAAATAGCCCTATTTATCGTTATTCACACCAAATGTCACAGGAATTATAAATTTTGGTTTTGACAACATCTTACCTGCACTTGTGCACGATAACGGATATTTAATGGTCAATATTTTACCAATAATGAACATCAAACACCCAAATAACACAATTTGGGAAAAAATAATAAAAACCACACCAATAATAAAAAGTAGAAGAAGTTTCAAAGTAACATGGCCGCCAAAACTTTTTCAGTTGTCAGTTTTCAGTTTGACAAATTTTTATTATGTCAGCGTGTTCCTAAACCAGTATTCTGGCTTAATCGCTTAGGCCAATGATCGCTTAGCTTTAAGATATTTTTATTTATGTCACACTTGACAGTACACTGAAATGTTTAGAAACACAACCAATATGTAGTCAGTGATGCCAACCTGCAGATAATTTCAGATCAGTGGGGAACCAATAGGAAATCTAGAAGTGTCTACCGTCGCGCCGTCTGGTGGAGAGAGAAAAGAAAACAACCCATTCTGTAAAAAAAACATTCTGTATTATTGAATTAATTTGTAGTGTTGCTAGTAAGGAATAATTTCTGAAAAGTAATCATAATGGTAAACTCAAGGAAAGTGTTGTCTTTCAATATATGCTTCATATTTCAAAGAAATACAGGTTGTTAGGTTTAACGGTATATAACAGTAATAAACCTAACACCCTGTATATATTATGAGAAAATAATAAAATGCGGAATGTCGAACCTTTGCCTGATTTTTTCGTTTAATTATCAGATTGGAGAAATTGTTTGTAATTAATTAATTAGCAATACTAGCGAATGGTGCAATAATAAAGGATGATTTTTTTATTTCTTAGGAAAAATAAAACACCTTGTATTATTGCACCATTCGCTAGTATTGTTTACTATAAACAATATCTCTAAAGCAATGATATTCTATAGGTCTACCAGAATCTGATGGCAAAAAGTGAGAAAATAAAATGACTAGCAATACGGGGGTAATTGGAATAAAACATTTTGATCTGTTTTTTTTCTTATAGCGGCTGATTCTGTGTGTTAAACATGCAAATATAAAAATTTATCCAATGATCAAGGATATTTTTTAAAAATCTGCTGTCAAAAATTGCCATCAGATTCTGGTAGACCTATACATACCTGTACAGATCTGTTACGTTCATACTATTTTCCAATTTCCGGCTTAAATCTCTTCCGAGCAATTAACACAAATTCAAAATTGCACACATTGACAAATTTGACAGATAAGTGAAACAAAAGATACGAAATGTCATTTACATAAAAGAGACAGTTCTAGTTTTAAACGTCGAACTGCAAAGTTTCTTGTGCGTAGAGTAGAGAGTAACATAAATAGTCGCAGAGTGGTGTGAATT